>CM062370.1:10000000-11200000 GCA_031216125.1 Dalbergia cochinchinensis
ACAATTCTTTCCAGCAATAATACAAGGTTTTATTCAAATTAACTAAATAAAACATTAAAATAAGAAGGTCGTGAATGTTAAGATCACTTGCTTGTTCCCACTGAATGAAGCGATAAATAGTGTGCGTTATACTTAAATACATTGAAAAAAATAGTAAACTCTCATTTTGGTTCCTCAAAAATATATCAAAGGACAAATTAGTTATTCAATCTTTCAATATCAATATTTTTTTAGTACATGAAGGACTACGGTGAAAACACAAACAAACAACAAACCAAGAATGAGGTTGCAACGTAATCGAACAAGATGGAATGGGTTATATAGGATTATGGTATTAGGGTTTCAACTTTTAAAATATTTATATGGGATATGATTGGGTGCAACCCAAACCCTAAGGTCTTGTTTGATTTGAGTTTCCAGTTTTTTGTTTTCATTTTCAGTTTTGCAATTTTTCAGATTTTGTGAAGGAAATATTGAAAATTATGAAAACTACAAATTTCAGTTTTCAGTATTTCCTTCATAAAATCCTAAAAATTGAAAATGAAAAATGAAAACTGAAACCAAACAGGCCCTAATCTGTCTTGCAGACAAAACCTACCACGCATCTACCCACTCCGGTGCGAGATGAGTTCAAAACTTGACCTGAGCGGGTTGAGTAACGCAAGCGTCTTGTAGGCAAGGTAGCAATTGGTATCCTTACTAATTTGTCTCGTGTATTTTTGCATAGCATTTGGTAAATGTCTTGGAACAAAAAATATGGAGACAATGAGGACATAAACGTCTTTGGAGAAGAGGACGAAGATAGTTGTCTCTATTCCAAAACAATTTTTGAGCCAATTTTCATACCTCCAAAATGGAGGGATACTGGATACATCTCTTTGGGATATAAATTTAAAATATTTTTTCAGCAATATCTTTTTAAACATTTTGTATTCTATCTTTGCCGTTCTTATTTTTCATTTTAATCTTCTTTATTGTTTTTATCATTCTTATATTTTGTACATCACTACCAAATGCAATTTTGTCTTTGTCTTCAGTATCACCTCTGTTGCTACTATCTCCATTTTTTCTGTGTCGAAACATGTACCAAACACAGGGTTGAGGAACAAAACGTAAAAGATTGAAAAATAAACAAAATGTGTATTTATTTATTTGTTACTAAATGCCCAAGTTAGTCCCTCAAATTTTGAAACTCACAAATTGTCCCCATTTTTAACTATATGGAATTATACAGAGGCCGATTTGTCCCATTTTTTTGAAATTTGAAGGATCAATTTGAGATTTTTAAAATCTAAGGGATTAGTTTAGGATTTTAGGGCCTGTTTGAAAGTGTTTATGTATTCTTGTTTTATAAAATTGTTCTAAAAAACAAGTTTAAATTTAATTTCAAAAAATCTGTTTGATAACTTTACTCATATTGTAGTTTTTTGATGATAAAAAGAAAAAAATGTATTTGGCTAATTGTTTTTAAAAACAAATGTTTAAAGCAATAAAATGAAAATTTTGTTTGGCAAATATTTTTTTAAAAGTAACACAAGAACCAGAAGTTAGAACTAAACCCAGAAGATATTGGTATCAGATAAACAAAGATCCAAAAGATACCAATAAGAAACTCAGTTACAAACAAAGTAACCCCCAACAGTGACAAAGCTAGTACTGAATAAATTTCTTCATTATAGACCAAGCCAATTGTATGGTTCCATTTTATACTTCTTTGAGCAACAAAAATAACCCCAACACTACCAACTTGAAAAAGGGAAAAATAAAACATATGAGAAAAAAAAAAATAGAGAACAGAAAGAGACGTTGCTCCTCGTCAGCCTCAACGGTCACCATCATCACCACTGTAGGAATCCCTTAGCACTGCTGTCTGATCACCATCGTCACCGTCACGTTTCGGTCCTTGAGCCACCACCATCGTGGAACCACAATTTGCCTCCAGATATCTAGAACCACAAATCATCGTGGGTCACTTATGCCGATGGATCAGGGGGCTATTCGCATGCGCCAGCGGATCTGGGCTTCACACATCGCGAGGCTGACGGATCTGGGCTTCACATGTCACGGGACTGGTGGATCTGGGGGAGTAGCTTGCGTCTGTTGAAGAATGGGGGCTTGTTCGCAGGATGGGTCACGGAGCAGCTCGGATCTCGGGGTGGATGGAATGGGGGCTGGTTCACGAAGCTTGATAGGTCGCGGGATGGTTCACCGGAATCGGGGTTGGTTCACGAAGCTTCACAGGTTGCGGGGTCATTTGCCGGAATGGGGGCTAGTTCGCGAAGCTTCATCAGTCCCGAGGCTAGAATAGGGTGAAAAAGAATATGAGAAAGAAGGCGTGAAGACAGGTGAGTGGCGTGAATGGCGTGAAAGGCATGAACGAAGTTGAGAAAGAAATCCAACAAAATGAAAAAGAGAGAAACAGGTAACAAGAGAACCGAAGAATGACCAAAACACAAACTTAACTTATTTACAAATTTGCCACCGCATTTTTCACCCATTTTAAAACAACAAAACCTAAAATCATCTCAAATGTGTTTTTGGTTTTCAACTTTTAAGACATGGTTATAAGTTTTTCATTTTTTAAAACCAAATTTTGGTCAAACAATTTTTTAGTCTTTTACTTTTAAAATCTAGAACCAGCTCTAAAACTCCCTGTCAAACAGCCTCTTAATCTTTATTTATTTGTTTATTTCAAAAAAGGGTAAAACCCGAGCGAGGGTTGGGTGTGGTGGGTTGCGTGGGTCGGTGCGTGAGTATTAAGCTCAGCTCAAAAGGGCAAATCAAAAAGAGGGTTGGGTGGCGGTGCATAGAAGAGCAGAGCAGAGCAGAGCAGCGCCGCACATCATAGCATAGCAGAGCATAACATAGCAGAGAGTAGAGAGAATAAAGAGAGAAGAAAAAAGAAGAGAAGAGAGGAGAGGAGAGGAGAGGATGGATCCAGACGCGTTGGCGAAGGCATTCGTGGAGCACTACTACTCGACCTTCGACAGCAACAGGGGAGGGCTGGCGAGCCTGTATCAGGAGGCGTCGATGCTGTCCTTCGAGGGGCAGAAGATCCAGGGAGCCCAGAGCATCGTCGCCAAGCTCACCAGCCTCCCCTTCCAGCAGTGCCAGCACTCCATCACCACCGTCGATTGCCAGCCCTCCGGCGCCAACGGCGGCATGCTCGTCTTCGTCAGCGGCAACCTCCAGCTCGCCGGCGAGCAGCACGCCCTCAAGTTCAGCCAAGTTAGTTCTACTACCGTCACTATTCCTCTTACCATCATTCCTTCCTTCCTTCCTTCCTTACCTTTTTTTTTTAAAACTTTTTCTTATTTTAGGGTTTTTGTTTTTTCTTTAGAAATGTTGTTTTTTTTCCCCTTAAATATTTCTGGTTCGTGTTTTGTTTCGTTTGGTTTGATGGTCGATTGGTGCGGAAGGGTTTTCGTTTTTGTGTGAAAACAGAAAAATGTTTAGGGTTGCTGTTCTGGGTGATTGAAAATGGATCTGTCTTCTTGAAGATCGCGTTTATTTTATTTCAATGGATTTATCGATTCTTCGTATTTGTTTTGTTTTTGTATTTTCAGTTATCCAGTTCGATCTGGGTAGCTTTGTCTCGGTGGATATTTGATCTATGGGTTTTGCTTGTCCTGAGTAAGAGCACCGGTTAAAAACTTCTCAATCTTTATTTTTTTGTTGTGCCACTCGTGGCTCTTTAACCAATACCCTTATTTAGCAAAACCCTTGATTTATAAATACCGTTCTTGGTCTCTTAGTTGTAAATTTGTAATTGTTGTGCCTCAATTTTTGTGGTGACAGTGGCAGAATTCAATTGTTTGAAATCGATCTCTCTTTGGTTTGAGTTTTTTTTTTTGGAAAAATATTATCTTGTTTGTTTTCCTGATTGTGCTGTGCTCCAGTATGCTGTTAAAAGATGTGTGCGGCTGCTGTTGCATGATTACAGTTGGATCTTTTGATTGTTTTTTATGTGTTCTTTGGCTGTGTTCCGTGTGTGTTCATTTATGGTTTCAGTGAGATAACATTCTCTGTTAAATTTGCTGGTGTATGCTTGCATTTGAGCATACAAACAAACACGCACGTGTCGCTCTACCATTGATCCAAGAGAAGTACACTGGAGTTTTAATTTCTAACATTCTTTAAATTAACTTTCACAAACTCAATGGCTGGGAGTTGTGTGTGTCTGTATCCTTGAGCGCCCTGTTAATGGCTTGTATGATGAAGTTCACTTGTGATTAAATTGAGTTTTGACCTCTGATAGATGTTCATTTCATTGGTATATGCTGTTAAATGCTTTAGCTCATACTTGTAAGCACGGTTATCAAACTCTGAAGTTAACTCCCTTGAAAACTTGGACCCTGAGTAAACTTGCGAGCTTGCACTTTCAGTTAGAATTTGGTCTCTCAAACAACAAAATATGAAATTTCACACTAAGCACTCATAATGAGACATACCAAAATTGAAGTTTTTAACTTATTTTGATTTTTCACGCCCTAAAGTCTTGATTCGTTGTATTTTGTATTTTATATTTGTTACTTGTATTTGTTTCATTATGTTGTTGCCATTGAATTTTTTTTATCTATTTTTTTATATATTATAATTACATGTTATAAATAGTTTTTAATATTATTTTTGAAATAATTAAACTCATAGTTTACGATTCGAGTTTATCCTGGATCTACAGGTCTAGGTAAACTCGCGAGTTTGATAACCTTGTTTGTAAGTAATTAATGTCGCTATTCTCATTTGGTCATGTGTGGCTTTTAGAGTAAAACTTTGACCAAAAAACCACCTGACACGAGTGAAGGACTTTGTATGATCGGGATAGAAGTGAAATTTTTCATTATAGAAGCCTCGATATCACTTAGTAATCATCAATATCATTTCTTCCTTGTGCTAGTTCATTTCTTTTACTAATTTCTGTTGCCATTCATGATCACTTACGAATTAATTAACCTTTCTGTTCTCAGATGTTCCATTTGATTCCAACACCGCAGGGAAGCTACTATGTGTTGAATGACATATTCCGTTTAAACTATGCATGAAGATAGACCGTCAATTATGTGATGTTAAAGGCCACAGAAGTTTGACTACAATGTTTCGCAGCAGACATATGAAAATGAAAATGAGTTGTTTTTGCTTTTTTTGTTCGTGTTGAATGCTCAATTGCGCCTCAGCTGCCAGAAAATTTCTGTTATGATTGGTTAAAACGCTTTTTGTTGAAGATATCCGGATATTGGATGCTGAAAAACTTGATTATATGGGGTTCAAAATTCCCATACAAATTTGCGTCGAAAACTTGGTTTTGGCAACTGATAATGTTGGTTTTCAATCACGGATAGCCTGCAGGAGTGGGCTCGCCATTTGACTTTACATAGAACCTATTTACCTTCCCCTTCAGGGATGAAATTTCTGCACTGCTTGCCTTGGCTTTGAAATAATAAAATGATCCTTTTGCCAAAAAAAAAAAAAAAAGAATCACTAGATATGTGATTCCTTTGTTTGTCGACTTTAAACACTACATTTATGGTTCCTTATGGTATGTAGTAGTAGTAGCAGCAGCAATCACTTGAGGACTAGGTTCGAAACATGGACTGGGTATTGAAAATGCATCATTGTTTTGGTCTCTGTTGGAATATCTTTCTGGATTAACTTTGTCCATCAAATTTAAGTTCCAAGATTCACAATGCATACCGGGAGATGACTAATGAGAGCCGATGCAGAAGGGTTAATGGCTTATGCAGGTGTGAATTGGATTCGGTGCTCATTAACAATGCCCAATCATTCGTTTTGAATAGTCTGCTATTTGCCAATTAAACAGCTACCTTCCCTACTTTATCCTTGTGTTTCTGACCAAATAGGAGGGTGTTTGGTTGCGAGATAAAATTAGGGTGGAATTTGTTATGGATAAACTCTATCATTTTACATGTTTAGTCATAATAATTTTGACCGTTTCTTTTATTCTCTAAAATCATACACAAAAATGTGCTCAGAGAGAAGCGCATGTCTGGCGATGTATTTTGTGGCTGCGTAGAATATGATCTTGTTCCTGCTTCCATTTGTGCTAAAACTTGTGGTGAAGTTGACTTATAAATTGTCACCCCACGAAGGCTCTTTTCTTCTTCCCTTCAACTGGCCAAGCTGAAAAATCAAGCGTCTATGAAGCCTAATGGGTAGTTTTCATTGAATGATGACCAACACTCACTGACCACAAAAATTGTTAAAAAAAAAGAAGAAAAGATAGAAACGAAACTGACCAAAAAACAAGCGTACATGAAGCGTAATGAAATGTTTCCGTTGAATATCAACTTTGTCAATTTGGAAAATGTGTACAACATGTGGGGTCTTACTGCCATTGCAAACCAAGTGACGGTGATATATGTAGAATCTTGTTCCTACTCCGTTCTCATCCAAAACTTTTTATTTAATACTAGGGAGCTCTTGATCCAAAGTCAAATTATCCCTTATTATCAGAAGACTGGAGGAAATATCACTCGTGAGTTATCACTCATTGGTTGTTCCTGTCTGAATTTTCCGAGAAAATATGGAGCTTCTGATTTAAGCATCCTAGTTGGATTTGTCTTTGTCTACTATCATCACTAAGCATACAAGGAGAATTTGCAGCCACAATTGGTAGGAAAAAAAAATTGGCGCAAAAATGTGAATGGAAAAAAGTAGTACAAATGTTTGGGAATTTCAATTTGTGACTGGAGATGAAATAACTTTTATCTTTCTGTTATGTACTGGAGTTCCAATGGTTAATCTGTACAGATCTTAATATCCTGATTGAGGACTAAAATTGTTTACTCTTTGGAGATTTTCGTGCTACGATATTACTTGAAAGAGAAGGGTAAAAAACAAAAAAAGAAGAAAAAGGTAATCACTTTGACAATCGACTTAGTCACCAACTGAAAAGGGTGACCAACGAATACCCACTTACATTAAAATCCTTGGATTTTTAACATATGGTTCTCCAAAAAAATGATCATACAGGATAAAAAGTTGAACAGAAAATATTGCACAGATCTCTTAACCCAAAAAACTGAACACTAATTTTCATCATTACAGTACTTACAAAAAGGAGTTTTATAGTATGATATCCAATAACATGGTTGTAAATACTGTAGCTTTATCCATATTAATGAATTTTCCAAGAATGTGCAACAATTCAATGCAGTACCATTCAAAACTTGCATTCTCTAGAACAGCTGGGAATGAACATTGATTAAGTATGTTGGAAGATATCTGAATCTGAAACTGCACAAGTTTAAATAAAACAGATCATCATTTATAGCCATACAAGCAAACACCTTGAAATTTTACTTGCATTTTGGTCGACAAAAATGAAAGGGAGATGAAAGCAGCAAGTCCATTTGCCTCCTTTACTTCCACTTCACTTTGAACCAATTCAGAATGAAATCAGGATCAAAGTATCAAACACCAGTTTCATTGTTTTCCATTACTGAAACCTAAACTTGGCACATCCATTTGAGGCATCTCTGGCATATTCAAGGAAGGAAGGGAAGGAGACTCAGGTTGGTGCTCTTTGTTGTCACCTTCCTGTCCATTCATGTCAGGGACTTTGACCATCCCTTTGAGCATACTTCCCAAGGATCTAAATGGGTGGCTTAGTCCATCTCTGACTTTCATGATGAGAGAGACCTCTGACAGTTGCCAAGCCACTGTCAGTACAATCATCACTGAAAGGAGACAATGAGTCACAAAATTCTGCCTCTTTAATTTCTTCAGCTCTTTGACTATCTCATCAGTTTCTGTTCCCTTGCATCTGCCATCTACTTCACCAGCACCCACATTTTCACTTTCTATTTTCTGAATTACTGAAGCTACCAGCTCTGAAGGACCTGAAGCTTCTGATTGCTCAAGTACTGCATCTCCTTGAATCAATTCCAACTGTTGATCAATTGGGCAAATGCGCATAAAATGTCTTCCCATGGTCAAGTATTTTGGAATCAATCTTAACAATTTCAAATATTCAACATATCATTAATAGTTAATAGAAAAGTAAAAGGCCATGGATGGTTGAAAATTTATACAATAAACACAATGCGTGATGATGGTTATAGGGATTAGCCATGACCACTTGAAATGAAGATGTTAGTTTAAATTCCAAAGAAATAATTCTTGTGAAAAAGTGTATAACCCTTATATTTCCCACTTCGAATGAAGACTAATTCCATGTATCAAACCTGTAAAATACCTGCTGGTCTAAAAAGTATTATGGACAATTTAAATGGACTCAACCAGTACAGTTATGATATCTATTTCCACTAAACAGCCCCAAAAGTATAGCAACGGCAATCGACCATTAGAGATAAAAAAAAAGTGAGGAAAAAAAAGGAACAGTAGTGTGATAGAGATTCGAATTGTGAGTAAAGGTTCATTTTGAACATAACATTATGTATGCATTATTCACTTCAGGCCCCAATATTAAGAAATTAACGATTTAGTTACCAAAAGTAATTCGAGTTAGTCCATAGAGAAATGTTGAATCACTTTCAACATTCTCTAGGACTAAAATGAAGCACGGACACAATTTCGAGACCAAACTAAACCTTTACTGTGCATTTGGAGGTTTATAGCTCACTAATAATCTCAATTACTACAATACATGCCACTAATCCTAATCAAACGACGAAAACAGCATTAATCATCCGACCAACGACAGGTGTAGTCGTTTGGCACAAAAATGACGAGCCTTCAAACAAAAAGCAACAACATCAGTAACTAAACTACCTGCGAGAATAACAGGACAATATCGTACCTTAGAGGCAGAGAGTAGGTTGGTAAGGGCGAGTTGGTATTCAGCATCGTGGTCGTCGTCGTCGTTGGCTTCACAGTGTTGGGTTCCCTTGTTGTTCCTGTTGTCCTGTATAAGCTTCTGAATTGCCAGGTCGATGAGCTCAAGCCTCCGATCTTGCTCCATTGCCTCCACACACAAATGTTTACTTATGTCAATTAATTTAGACTTCACACTGCAATATAATAATAATAATAATAATTTGATGATAAAGGTAGATTCTGTAACCAAAAATAATTAATAATGATGATGATGAAGATAGTAAACGCGCACGCACCGCCGAAAGGCAAAAGCTCTATGATTGAAAAGAGACGTGCCCTTTTAGTTTTGTTCTGCTCTCTCTCATTGCTAACGCAAGCAAACACCTCTTCTTGATAAAAATCCAAACTTTCGGGTGTGGGCGTGTGGTTAAAGTGGCTTCGGTATTGTAGGACTAATGACCTTTTTCGTATGGCAAGCTTATCTACGAACTACCATGCCTGCACTCCTCCTTACGGATTTAAAATTAAAAAAAAATACAAACTTTAAATATATCTCGATTTGATAAAAAACTTGAAACATGTCCTTTTTTTTAATATATAAATAGTATCCAGTTGGCACTATTTGATTTTTATACATAAGTCGTACTGTACTTGGACGACTTATGTACCAAATTATCTAATCGTTGAGCCCCCATAGTGCACAAGTCTCCCTATAGTGGCATGACTTATGTCTTTGTATTAAATCATTTCATTCAGTGCGACATGTCTTAGTGAAATGTTTCATAAATTTTCAAAATAGTTGTTTTGGCCTTAGGTCAATTTTATATCAGTCACTTATTTTCTGTTGAGGGAAAAAATGACTGAGAGTGGTTATATGCTAGTTCATTATAATGGCGAAGTTATAAATACTATAGAGGGAATGACTTTTAGTAGTGTCCGGTTGATCTGCGTTGTTCATCCAACCATCCATGTTTTAACAATTGCAAAGAAGTATATTGCAGTAGTTAGGCTAAGAAAAGAACAAGCTATGATCAAGTATACAAGTTTTCCAACCTACAGTGGTAACGATGTGAGTCTAATGTTCATTTTTCAAGCCCATTTTTAGAGGTTTGCATAATGGAGATATTTATCAATATGCAAGAATGCCAGTTCAACTCTAGAGGTTTTGCCTCCTATCAATCAATTACTGGAGCCTCCTGCTCCCCAACCCTTGAAAAGGCCTATGAGCCTGCGATAAATAACTTAAAGGCCAAAGAGAAAATGCTGATGATCTCGTGGCAAGTCTAAGCTTCGCACACCTTCTACAGCCATTGGCTCATGGTGACTTTATTGCGAGTTTTGATTGTTCAAATTTCATTAAGCATAGGGAAGATGATGAAGAAAAGCAATTTGAAGGGTCTATACACAATGAAAATGATGAAGGATCTGACATGGAGATAGAGCATATTAGTTAGAGCCAATCATTGATGTCACAGTCCCTATTACAATCACAGTCTCAGTCTCAATGATAGCCTAGTCACTATTTGACATTGGATTTGAATGCAATGAATCTGAGCAATATTGATGTGTTCAATGGCAAAGTAAGTGGGCCTGCTGGAAGTGTTTGTTTGGACGAATGAAGAGAGCTAGAAGTCAGGCAATTGTTCTAGGACAAGGAAACTGCGTTATTTGCAATATAGAGTTACAATATTTGAAGGCCAGTTAAGTATAAAGTTTGAGTCAGATCACATAAAATACCATGGTAAATGTGTTAAGTATGGCAATATATGCATTTGGAGTATTCGTGTTACTTATTGTTCAAAAAAGCAAATGTGGAAAGTCCAAAAGTAAATGAACGACACACATGTGTATTTGATTCAGCTCTGCAAGGCCACCGGCAATTGGATAGTGATGTTATTTATGCTAGCATATCGTTAGTGGTGCAATCAGATCTGACGATATCTTTTAAAGTACTGCAAGGAGCAATGGGGTTAAGGTTTAAACTCAAGCCAAACTATATACAAGTATGCTACATGAAATAAAAGGCAATTGGAAAGATTTAAGCCAACAGGGAAGAACCCTATAATGAGCTTTCAAGATGGCTTCTTAGTCTGTAGTGTTATATTCCAGGTATACTAGTCCATTTATTGACTCAACTGTACTATGTAGGTAATGTTGTTGATCATAATTGTGCAATGTTCCACCATTTGCTTTGGACATTCCCTCCCTGTATAGAGGCATTCAAATATTGCAAGCCAGTTGTTTCAATTGATGGCACATATTTTTACATCAAGTCAGTAATGCTAACATATTGCTTGTTGTATTTGCTATCGTAGAAGGAGAGACAAGGACAGGGTGGTTTTTTTTCTTAAGTAACCTTCAACAGCATGTTACCCCGTATTCTTGTAATTTCTAATAGGCGTGGGTCTATAAAAACTGCTTTGAATATGGAAGGTAGTGGGTGGCATCCCCCAATGGCCTATCATGCATACTGTACTTCTCTTAGAAGTTGAAACTCATAACCCGTATGACAATACCGAAGTGGAATTGGATGTGTGGGCCTGCCTACTACTATTGGTGATCCTCGCTATGGGGGCCTATTGTTGGTCAACCTTGCCACGAGGGGCTTGCTGCAATGGTATGTAGCGTGTGAACGCTGACATTGGAGTTCCCCCAACAAGGTTAAATGAAGGCATCAATGGTCGATAGCAATCTGGAGTATCAACTGGAGCTGTGACAATAGGGGCCCCCATAGGCTGGCCCATGTCTTAATACTAATCTTTATTTACAAAGGCCAGAAAATTGAGGACATCTGGCATGGATACTATCTAGGTGCCTATCGAGAACTGATGGACTACACTTGCCATATCTCGTTGATGGCTATTTCTAGGCATTAAGTGCTAAATGGAGCTACTAGTCATGAAGTGCTGACTAGAGTACTATAAGCTGAGCTCATACATGCTATGCATGTACTAGTGGCTAGTGGATAATATAACTGTAGTGGTTGACAGATGACTGAGTTTGTGCAATACCATGATGACCATCATCACCATCATCATCATCGTAGTAGTTGTAGTCTTGAGCATCTTAATCATCAATATACTCATCCTTACCCTTTGGATACTAATGTCTACTTGTACAGGTCCCAACACGAAGATGATAAGCTGGATCTCTTTCATTAATGACATCACATGAATAAGTGATCATCAAAGCTACTGGTGCTGTAGCTAGGACATCACTTAACAAATCAACAAGTGCATATCAAGTGGAACTGCTGACAAAAACCTATGCGTAAATGCCGACTACCATTGAAATTACTCAAGTGATCGAGCCACTATCATGCCCGACCTTGCACCCCACGTCCATCACTACTATGAAGCCTATCAATGTTCATTGCATGACCTAGTATGTGTTGGACTCTGCTAAACTGAGAACGAACACATTCTGGAGCATGCCACTCAATATTGGCAAAGCATGAGAGGGGTGATAGACGTCCAAACACCATTGTCACCATAGACAAAGCCAGGCGTAATTCATCTAATGGCTAAGTGATTGTATGGCCTCCATCTAAACCGCATTGATAAATAACATTGTATTAGTATACTACTAAACACACTAAATTGACAATTCAACAACATAATTATACATGGCTCGCCCCTTTAATACCAGTGGTGTCAAGTTGTGCCCTAGTTGCCACCAACTAACTAGTATGTATATCAAAAGTAGATTTAAAACCCTGCCACTTGAAAAGAAATGTCAACCATTATAATGTTTGCAAAAGAAATAACATAATATTTTAAATATAAAAATGTACAATTGATTATAGACATTTACCTTGCTACTATTGGAAACCTTAGTGGAAATTGTCCTGGAGGCTACAGACTATGCATTCTATGCCAACTACATGATTGTAAACAAGCCTAACAGCCATCAATCTTGACCACATTGCATTTGTAAGCATGACATAGTGAGCAATCCAAGAAGGCTAAGACTGAGGATCCCCAACTAAGTGTCCCACAATGGTGCTAGTCACTTAGATATGGTAGCCACTTAAGATGAACTCTAGAACCTAACATGTCTACAAACAAAATGTCACAAAAAACTAGCATGATATTCAACATCATCTCATGATTAGCATTTTCTGGTAGCTATGTGAAATTTGCACTAAACTAAGAAAGGTTCACACAATTCCCTTTCATGTTTGTCCTTGATAGGACAACCCCCAACGTATTGTGGCACAATGTCAAGATATCGTGATCATAAAATATCATCCAGTCATCCATGCATCTGCTAACAGTTGGCCCATTTACGTGCAATCCTAATTGGAATACCACATCTTCAAGTGTAATGGTGCATTCTCTATATAGAAAATGGAATGTGTGTGTTTCTGGGTGCCATCGCTCAGCAAGCGCATTGATAAATGCCTTATCATAATCATAACAACCCACTTATGATAAGTGCCAAAAACTTATAATTTCAAGGTAAGGTTGCAATCGTTGATCAAGTTGGTTAATTGCAGTGGATTTACGCCTTGTACGGGGTACCCAGGTAGGCCATATCACATCAAATAACTTATTCTAAAGTTAAACAAATTACAATGAACACTAAACCACTGAGTTAAACATAGGTAAATTTGAATTAACTAAATTTAAATAAATTACAGTAAAATTTAAAACAATAATAAATTAAAAATAGATAAAAAGGGTAGATAAAAAAATAAATTATATTTTATAATACTATGTAAGACCTTATTGAATTAACTTACACTAAAAACTAAAATAATAAATTAAACTAAAAACAAATAAAAAGGGATAAACTTACTACTAGATCGAGAAGACTATATAATAAACTACCTAACATTAAATTAAACTAAACAAAAGTACACTAAAAAATAAAAATAAATTACACTATAATGCTAAAATTATTTATACAAATAAACATAAAAAATTATCATCTCCTGTAATCTTCCAGCAATGTATCCATCATCATCATAACAGTTGAGATTTTGCAACTCCATGGCTTTTTTTAATACTTCTCTCTTACTAAACTTATATTTTTTTCCTTTTTGGAAGTGAAAAATATTTATCTTGGGTGACTTCTCCTTGTATAGAGAGCACATGGAAAAGAGCCATTAACTAGCTGTTGCGCCCAGTGCATAAGTTGCACTTTCTGGTGCGACTGATGTACTACATTAGTTCGTGCTAGCCCCTTGCTACTTATCTATTGGAAAATTTAATGGGCACAATGCGTAATACACAAGTCATCCAAGGACAGTACGACTTATGTATCAAAATTAAATTGTGCCAACTTGGTACGACTTATATATCATACCCCAGGTACTATATAGAGAAGTTCGGTATGGCCTTTGGATTTCCTGGGATCCACCCGTGTTGATGAGAAGGCCCTAGAAGCATGAAAGACCCCTTTTTATGCAGATCAAGTAAATTGTTACCGCTATAGCGGTCACAGGTATGGGAAAGGGGTTTTGGTACTCTGAGGAACACTATAGCAATCACAAGTTTTCAACAGGGGGCGTCCCAACAGTTATAAGTTTCTAGCGAGGGGGCACAGGGATGCCCTGACCACTATAGCGGTCTCCTTGGGACAGAAACAGTGTCAAATGATGCCATTTCACTTAAGTGATCCCCTTACCCCTTTATATACCCAAACTCGGGCTCCAACTCCCTATTTCCAAAACCTTACCCCAAAACATCATCTAATCTCCTTCTTCCTCCCCTCCACTCTAATCCTCCATCAAATCTTCTTCCTCCAAGCTCTAAGGTGAGAGTTTATCACTATTTTATGCTTTCTTTCTCTTCTTCCTTTCATGTCCTATGGTTTGAGTTGTTACTATTCTCTATTATTGTCAAGTAGGGCTACACCCCTAATGTTGTTAGAGTTGTTCTAGAGTCATCTAGATGTGATTAGAGTTTGATAATAAGTCTATGTTGCTATATGACAGTTGTTGGTGTCATTCCAAGCTCTCAAGGTCAAGTTAGTAATGCCCACATATTCTTGGCTCCTAACGGTGAGTGGTTTCAAACTCATGACTTTATTTTAGCCATTATGATTATATTTGATGCATGATGATTGTCAAGTATGAAATTAGAGATGAATATATATACATATAGATGAACATGATTTTGTAAGTTACAACAAAGAACATGATTTTGTATATAGCATGAAAAAAAAATGTGTTCAAGAAAAACTATAGGACCATGATTGCTATGTTGTATGTGATGAAAATGTTTTATGTGCTAAAGAAGAGATTTATTGGAAATTATGTGATTTAACAAAATTTACTTAAGTTTTCAATGCGTTTTATGGCTTTATGATATTGCCACATTTTCACGAGATTTTAGAAAAATTTTCTAGAATAACAAGAAGAGTTTTTATGGATGGATACAGAGCGGAATATGCTTTAGATTTTGAATACAAATGTTATCATGATTTCCAGAGTAGTATAAAAATTTATGTGAAAGAGTTTTGAATCCAGAGTAGAGCACAGAATAGAGTTTTAGAGAATGAAAATTCAGTTTTTCATTATACTCATAAATAAGGAGTTTATTATGATTCATATCAACTGTCAGATACATAATCTCTGGGCTCTTGAAATCATGGTGCCTATAAGTGGTGATCCCTTGGGCATGATTTCATAGCCACAATTATGCTAAAATCATATTATTAGAATTGTATGAATCCAAAGTTTCAGAGTTTTCAAAGCTTTAAGAGATTTTAAAATTTTTTAGATTATATGAATTATGTACCAACTAGTTTAGAAGGTAACTATAAAGAAACAAGTGAGTTAACTACTGTAAAAATGATCGTTAACCTTAATACCAAGTTGTCCTTAAGGGTAATCTCATAAAGCAAAGATGGAATCTAGTTAGGTATCCAATTTAGATCCTTACGGGATTATAGAGCAAAGAAATTGGTATGTCATGGTTGACATACATAACTAGGGAACTTTAGATGTGTTATTATTACCAGTACATGTATAGCTAGATATTACTATTTCTCTATAAGTTATCGCATCCCTAGTTAAAATGTTTTCACAATAGATTATAGATGTAAGAAGAAATAAAAAAGAGAATGATTTCAATATATTCATTCATACGTAAAATAGTGTGTACAACTTTGCATTTATAGGTAGCAGACAAGAAGTCAAATGGCTAGAAAATGACTAGAAACAATGAATAAGAATAATGGTCCTAAGTTAGAAAACTATGGGTATACTTTCTAGCTGTACAATCCTTTAATCTATGGCATTAGAGAGATTCAAGAAGGGAAATATTCTCAACACCCCCGGTTGGTGCACAAATATCATTCATGCCCAACTTGTCAAAGCATTTCAAAAAGGCTTGATATGAGATTGCTTTAGTAGGAATATTTGCTAGTTGATCTTCGGATTGAATTTTAGGCAATTATAGAATCTTCCCATCTACTCCCTCTTTGATAAAGAATCTGTCCACTTCAACATGTTTTGTTCTATCATGTTGAACCGGATTGTAAGCAATATCACAGATAGCCTTGTTGTCACAATATAGTTGAATAGGTTGCCTAGGTAGGTAGCCTAAATCTTGTAAAAGAAATCTTAACCATAAGGCCTTACAGAGGCCAAGTGCCATACCTCTAAATTTAGCTTCTGCACTTGAGCGAGCCACTACATTTTATTTTTTACTCCTCCATGTAACAAGATTGCCACTTATAAATGTAAAGTACCAGAGGTTGATTGTTTGTCATTAATTGCTCCAGCCCAATCAGCATTTGTATAGACTTCCATGTCTTGACAGTTTTTGTTTTCAGTGAATAGTATTCCTTTCCTAGGGGTAGACTTCAAATATTCAAAATGTGCATGACAGCATTCATATGTTGTTCTCCAGGATTGTGCATGAACTAGCTAGCAACACTCAATGCATAGGCTAGGTCTAGTCTTGTATGTGCTAAGTACATTAACTTCCCTACAAGTGTTTGATATCTTCCTTTGTCAACTAGTACTTGATTTGCTTTAACACATAACGTCAAGCCTTCCTCCATTGGTGAGTTAGCTGGTTGGCATGCTATGATACCAGTCTCTTGTAATAAATCTAATGTATACTTTCTTTGGGACAATAAAATTCCTTTTGAAGATCTAGAAACTTTGATCCTAAGAAAATATTTTAAGTATCCAAGATTTTTCATTTCAAATTCTGTAGACAAGTACTCTTGCAATGCCTTCAATTCTTTTAGATCATTTTTTGTAACCACAATGTCATCCACATATACAATAAGTGTAGTAATCTTATGTTGATCTTTTTTAAGAATAAAGTATGGTTTGAGTTTCTTTGATGGTATCTCAATGCTATCATGGATTTTGTGAATCTTCCAAACCATGTTCTTGGTGATTTTTTCAATCCATATAATGATTTTTTTTAATCTGCCTACCTTTTGGCTATGCCTTTCTGGTATCATGCACCCAGGAAGAAGCTCCATATAAACTTCTTTTAACAATTCTCCATGAAGAAAAGGCATTTTTTACATCAAATTGTTGTAATGGCCAGTGCAAATTTATAGCTAAAGACAATAATATTCGTATAGTGTTGATTTTAGCTACAGGCGCAAATGTCTTAATATAGTCAATCTCATAAGTTTGAGCATACCCCTTTGCCACCAACCTTGCTTTGAACTTTTCAATTGTGCCATCTACTTTATACTTCACAGTGTAAACCCATCAACATCCTGTTGGCTTCTTTTTTTTTAGACAATCAACCAAGTCCCAAGTTCCATGTTTTGCAAGGAATTCATTTCCTCATTCATAGCAGCTTTCCACCTTGGGCTAGTTAAAGCTTCTTGTACTGTTAGGAATAGATGTAGTAGATAATTGAATTACAAATGACTTATTTGATTTTGACATATTGTTATAAGATACGTAATGACTCATGGGGTATTTAAATTTCCTAGAAATTTTAGGTTCATACGTAGGTTTAGGGATACCTCTAGTAAAACACTCTGGTAGTTGTCTTTTAGGTAACTCAAGTTGAAGTGTAGAAAGCTCCCCAGAAGACAATTGTTGTGGTGTATTAGTAGGGAAATAAAGCTCCTCACATTCTGGAATTGCATCTTGTAGCTCAATCACTTCTTCAGTTGTCAACTGTTGATTGGCATCAAAATCCAAACTTTCTTTTGTGTTTTCCTTAGCATCACCTATATTACCTGTACTATGTAGATCATAAGTTACAACATCATAATCTAGAGTCTGAATTTCCTTTTGATTCTCCACCTGATGTTTAGACTTAGAGGAAAAATACATTATCACTTCATGGAAACCATATCCATTGTGATGAACATTCACTGAGTTAGATGGTGATAACACCTGTAACCTTTTTGATGTATGGCATGTCCAAGAAAAACACAATGTAAAGCTCATGGGGCTAACTTACTACATTGATGTTTGTAGAGATGGACAAACACCACACATCCAAAGACATGAGGAGGTAAATTTGGAACTGTTGGAGCAACCATAGCATCCGTAAGAGCATTAAATGGTGTTTGGAAGTCAAGGGATCATGAGGGAGTTCGATTAATTGAGTATGCTGCAAAGTAAGGGCTTCTCCACAATATGACATCCGAATATGAGCTTCAATTAACACAACACGAACAACTTCCAACAAGTGACAATTTTTCCATTCGGCAACACCATTTTGTTGTGGTGTATTCGAGTAGGTTGTCTGATTAATGATTTTGTATGCTTCAAAAACTATTGAAGTTTAGAATTTTGATATTCCCCTCCGTTGTCACTTCAAAGGACTTGAATCTGTGCACTATATTAAGTTTTAACCATTTTATGAAACCTTTGAAACAAAAATTCACTTCATTTTTGGACTTCATTAACCATAAGCAAGTCATCCTTGCTCAATCATCAATAAAAGTAACATACCAACATGATTTTCCAAGAGTTGAAATTTTGGAGCGACCCCATACATCAGAATAAATAACCATAAAGGGCAAAAGACTTTCATTTAAACTCAAAGGAAAAGAAATTCAATGATTTTTTGCAAGTTCACAAACATCACAATGAAAATTTGAAATATTAGTATCTTTAAATAAGTTTGGCTATAATTTTTTTAGGTAGCTAAAAGATGCATGCCCCAACCATCGATGCCAAAGCCAAATTTCTTTCGTACTTTTCTCTTTAGAGTCCTCCACTGCCAAGGTTTGATGCAATTTGTTAGAACCTTTTGATGTTAAATCTAGATAATACAATTCCCCTCACCTAACACCACAACCAATTGTCTCCTTGGTCTGGATGTCCTTAAAAACACAATAGTTAGACCAAAAAATTACAACACAATATAAGGCTTGGTTATTTGAAAAATAGATAAAAGATTATAATCCAAAGATAGGACAACCAAACAGAATCCAAATTTAAGGTATTTGTTAAGGACAAAGATTCTTCCCTAATAATCGAGGCTTCATTACCATTAGCTATAGAGATGAATTTTTTTGAAGGTATAATATCTGTAATTTGTCTAGAAGCAAAAGTCATATGGTCTGTAGCACCAAAATCAATTATCTATGTATTAGAAATAATTGCAGAGCAATTTAAAAGCTTACCACCAGTACTTGCAGTTGCTGAAAAAGCTGAGCCCTTCTCATAAGCAATATCATCCACTTTTGGTTCAACAGAGGTAGCAATTGGAGTTTTCTTGGAATTCTTCTTTTGTAGTGCCTGGCTATGATCCCACCATTTTGGATATCATACAAGTTCATAGCAACGATCTTTGGTATGCCCAAGTAGATCACATTGGGTTCACTTGTAAGTTGCTTTTTCAGCATCCTTGGTTTGTTTTGGTCTATTTTGAGTTGCCATTGTTGCAACTTCTGAATTTCCAATCTCCCATTTCAAAGGTGCATGACGTACCGCCTCTCGTTGAATTAATGCATAGCATTCTTCCAAGCTCGAAACTGGCTCCTTTCATAAGATTTCTCTGCAAACCTGTTCAAACTTACCAGCCAATCCAATAAGAAATATATGCACCCTTAATTGTTCAATGGACCTTTTGTACGCTTCTATGTCAGTAGGGTCTTTTATGACTACCTTATCTCGATGATCTAGTTCTCGAAAAATTTCAATCAACTCTCTATAGTATTCAGAAAGTGACTTTCCAGTTTATTTAACAGTAAAAGCCTTTTGGTTCAAAGCAAAGACTTACAATTCATCACTTCCATCATAGAAAGCCTTTGACAATGCACTCCATATTTCATGTGTAATAGGTAAGTGCAAATACCTTTTCATAATCGCTGGTTTCATGGACATAAGTAACCACCATTTGACCTTTTGATTTTCTGCGTACCACTTCTCATAGCCATCATCTGATTTTGCAGGTTGCTTAACCTTTCCATAGATGTAAGAGAGTTTCTCTCTTTTAGTGATGTGCATCTCCATCAATTGTGACCAAACATCATAGTTTGATTCATTGAGGATGATTCCAGCATTGAAAATGCCTTCAGATTCAATAACTATGAGAAATGACTTCATATCAACCCCTTTGGATGATTCAACATTTTTGGAGAATTCAACACCTTTTGTTCTCATTTTGGGCACAAAATTGTTTCAGATTAAAAAAAAAAAAGAGATGTGCTCTGGTACAAGAAGAAATAAAAAAAGGGAATGATTTCAATATATTCATTGATATGTAAAATAGTGTGTACAACTTTACATTTATAGGCTAGAAAACGACTAGAAACAAAGAATAAGAATAATGGTCCTAAGTTAGGAAACTATGGGTGTACTTTACAGCTGTACAATCCCTTAATCTATGGCATTAGAGAGATTCAAGGAGGGAAATATTCTCAACAGATGCTTGGTTATGAATCTATGGAGCGAAAAGTGTTTTGTTAGATAGCTATGTATGTAAATATCAAATGGTTTATGATTGCTCCATGTATATTGAATTTATGCATATCTCTTGGTTGTCCCATGTGATTGATGGGTGGGAATCCACTCACTGAGTCCATTAACTCACCCTTGTCCCTTCCTCTCACAGTTATAGGTACTGACATCGTTTAGTCTCCAGTCTAGTAGCCACAGCTATCCTTTGGTGAGCATTACACTGCTGTAAGGCTTAGATTAGGCTATATTTGATTCAAAGTGCTTCAGTAGTGTTGCAGGTAGGATCTGAGTCATGCGTGTATTTTAGGATATTGTAGCTATTTTCAAAGTTTATATATTTCTCTTTATGTTTCTAGAGTTTAAGTATGTATTTGGAATACTGATTATGGTTAACAGTGTCATAACCCAAAAATCGTGACTGGCACATAAGGGATATTGTCCCTTATAGAAGCCTTTTAGAACTAATTTCATGCAATCATGCATAGTAAATTACTAAATTAATGCTTATAATAAATCATAAAAAGAAATAAATAAATAAATTTCAAAACTTGTTGTAAACTTTATTAATAAAATACATATAATATTTTATTATTCTAAAGCGTTCCAAAATCCATAACTGAAATAGACAATTTAAATCATATTTCTGGAAGAAATTATATAAAATATCATAATGGTAAAATAACATAACTTTAAAATAATCATGCATGCTAAATGATGTTCGAGGACCTTGCCTGCATACTGCCGGAGCACTCTAATCTAACATGATCTAAATTTAAACTTCACTACAAAGTAAAGCTCACCAATAGAACAGCTACGTAGCTTTTGAGGCTGAGACTGAACAATAATAAGATGTACAGCTATAAATGTAAGGGAGAGGAAAAAGGAGTGGTGAGTTCATCAAAACTCAGTGAGTAAGTCTCCGCTCACAACCCACATGGGACAATAATAACATACATAACATATACATGCAACTGATAAAAATATTTTATATATTTAGATACATATAACTATACTGAAACAAAAATTTATCGAAATGAAATCATGGCAATAACTAGTAGAGAAACATGAATTATTCTGTGCATAATATCTAAGCTGAATCTGAGCCAATGGCTAATCTGATGGGAACCTAACTAGGTCCCATAAATGGACACCCCACTAGGTTTCTTACTGTGGGTGAGCTAGTGCTCCAGCGGACCACTTAGTACCAAGGTTAACGATCATTCCTGGAGTCGTTAACTCACTGTTCTGCTTCTCACTAATTATTAAAATAATAATAACTTGCAATAACATTGAATAAATCTAAAAGCTCTGAATTCATATAATTCTAACAATATAACTGTAGTATAACTGAGGTTCTAACATTATGCCCAAGGGATCACCAGCTCATAGATATAGTGATTTTAGAAGCCAACAGAATATGTATCTGACAATTGTTATATTCTAACAATTTGACTTTAGCATAACTGAAGTTCTAAAATCATGCCTAAGGGATCATCAGCTTATAGATATAGTGATTTCAAAAGCCAACAGAGTATGTATGTGACAATTGTTATGAATCATATTTTGTTCAGTACTTTCAATAAATCATATCTGATGTTCTAAAATTTTAATACGAAATCCATAGTCTAAAAGCATGATATTCAATATTGTTGCTATAAATATTAAACTAAGGTCTCATAATTTCATAAACTAGAAAAAAATATTTCATAACATGCAATGTATCAAATATGGTCCCGTAAGTATTCTAAAATAAGGTTTTCATGATAACCGTGAAAAATAATAATTTTTCTAAAATTTCTATAATTCATAAAAGCATATCTTCTGGACATAAATCATTCTAAAATTCCATAAATAATTTATATAATATTGAAAAAAATAATATAATGACCAAAAATATGGTTATGAGCTTAAACCCACTCACTGTTCACTACCAAGAGTGTCTAACCACTGCCTACATGATACTGGAGAATTGGAATGGCACTCTCAACTGCCATGAAATTATAGACAAGAATTAGTAATGACTTGGAATTGAACGGAAAAAGAAAACATATCACAATTATCTAAAAATTTGCTAAACTGATAACCATATAAGGATAAAGATGAGAGGATCTACCAGAAGAAATTACTCAAAGATGACTGAGAGAAATTGCATTGTTCTCCATAGGAAAAATTCCTTGGACGGCTAGGGTTTTTTAAAGAATGTTTGGAAGGACTATAATGTGCTAAATTTATACTAGGAGGTAAAAAATATCACTAACAAATTTTATTTTTTTATTTTATTTCTATTTTTGTTTTTCTCTTTTTTTTTTGTTATGACTTTTTGTAAGCATTTAACCTTCCTTGCGGTTAGAACTTGGCCTCCAAGCTAGAAATAAAACTTGTAGATAATTGAGTTAGCTTTCTAGTGCCACAAAAATCGTGTCAATCGGACATTTACAACTCAAGATATTTGTAAAATACTAAACAAGGGTCATACTTGACAACACAAGAACAAAGCTATATTAAAGATCTTTTTTAGATATATCATAACTAAGTGGGTGATATCGACAACAATCAAATAAAGATAATGGCAAGAATAAATCTAATCATATCTTTTATAACTACTTGGATAATTCGAATTCAAACTATTCTAACATATCTCTCAATTATCTTTTGTATCACAGATATATCTACATATATATTAAAATGAAACGCCAATGAGGTTTCTAAAACAAATAACATCTATCTTGATATATTCATATTATGTATTTGTTTCTCTTTTGAAATAATAATAATGATAACAATAACAACAACAAAAACAACAACAACAACAACAATAATAATAATGATGATGATGATGACGATGATTTACATGATGAACAAATTTTGTACTCAATTCTAGTAATTAATAACTTCTTAAAAGTATCTAATAATTCTCTATAAAATAGTATCTAACAAAATTATTTCGTAATACATGTTAAATATAAATAATATCTAATATCTATAAGTAACTATCATTGTAATTTAGCAATGCTTGAAAAATCATTTTCAAATCACAATAGTCATGATATTGGTTAACTATCAATTATTTTAAAAATATTCAAATATAGATTTGTTTGTATCCAAATTTTCATGAAACTGATATGCAAACACAGAATCATATAACATATTCATTTAATTCTGTAAATTTATATTTTTGAAGGTATCTGACTATTTTATAACTACTTTAAAAATTATATCTATTATCAATGTAAAATACTTTATACTAACATCGTTATTACTAAAGTAAGATCTGTGAATACTATATATATACACTAATATTTACATCTTTATAGAATAATTATAATCTCTAATGAAAAGTGAAAACCAATCTCAAATTGACACTTCACTTACACACACACATACTCATATACATATATTCAAATATAAATTTATATTTACATCACAAATATGAATGATATATATATATATATATATATATATATATATATATATCTATATATATACATATATATCTAATAAATCCTATCATAGCTTTAGAAATGATATAAAAATTGATTTATGAAGAACATATATGAAAAAAGGAAAATTTAGTACGTTGTACCTTTTCTAATTCTAACAATATCTACAATGCTGATACAAATATTAATATCAACGATAATTATAAATAATATTGAATCTAATAGAGTTGATCAGATAATATTTTCAAAGTTTAAAAATTAAATAGTACCAATTATTATAAATAATATTGAATCTATTTCGATAAGATAATCGCTTCAAAATTTAAAATCAAATATCATATCACAAACTGAATATTAGCTTTATAAAAAGAATAATTACAAAAATTCAAATAATAACTGAATATTAGCATATAAAAACTTTTATGTACAAAATTCATTATAAATTTATAATTTATTTTCTCCTTTTAGGAACTATATATATATATATAAGGCATTTGAATCTCTCTTATGCTTTATCCAACACTCTTACAGTTTAGACTTAACCTTCCTAATGACACTTATTTTTGGAATATTACAAACAGGTTTATGAAATGAGCTAGAGATGTATTTATGATTTAGTTTTCAAGTTTTAAATTGATTTTTGGAGCATGATAAGAATGTTTTTAGATTTATATATATGAAAGCTTTAGTTTTCATGATTTCAAATATTAAGTTTTTATTATAGGAAATGACAATGATTTAGAGAAAAATCATATTTTAAGTATTATATTATGATAAATTATGCATTTAGAGAGACTTAGAGGTCACAAGACTTAGGTGGAGATAAGATTCCCACGTGTCGATCACGTTTTCAGGTCGGGTCGTGATATTATATATATAAAAAAATAGGATATATTTTGAGTTTTCCACCAAAACGAGACATATTTAAAGTTGTCATTTTTTTTTAAATCTGCAAAATTTCCTTCACTACAATGTTTGGGGTGGGTTGGATGGATAGGGTTGCTTGATTAATTATATTTTTGGTTTATTAAATATCTAATATAAGGAAATACAATATCTCTTAAGATTTAAAAGTACTAAATTGGTCTCTCATATTTTAAATAAGGGACAAATTGATCTCTCTGTATATGTCCGTATGATTAAAAACATTGCATGGACATGTACCGAGAGACCAATATTTATCCTTTTTTTTTAAATGTAACGTACTAATATGAGACATTCAAACTTTGATGGACGAATTTGTCATCGATATATTTCTGATAGACCATTTTGGGTATTTAGTTTTTTTTTTGTTTTGTTTTGTTTTGTCATTTTGAGAATGGTTAAATACTTTTTTTTCGTAAAAAATAAGTGAATTTTAATTCGGCCAAATTACACTAGCTTCTCCAAATATTTGGTGAAATTCATCTCGATTTCCTTCTATTTGTTCGAGTGATATTGACCTAACTAGATATACTATTCATTATGCAATAAAAGGAAAAGTGGTGTAATGATTTTATAAATTAAGAAGAAGTTGATATAATGATTTCACAAATTCGGGACCTCCTAAGCAAATTTTACAAATAGACTAGAGTTGAGGAGAATTTCACAAAATCTTAAGAAGGTCAATGTAATTTGCCTTTTTAATTTTGGTCATCGAATATCGATGCAAATATTTTTAAAATTGATCAGTTGAGTTTTTGTTACGTATGATTGCAAGCTCATACATAGAATTAAATGATGTGACTCTTTATTAGTCGATTTAACATTTTACATAGACAATTTAATGACAAAAGTGGACAATTTTATAAATATTTAGATAAAAATAAAGAAAAAATTTCTCATAACCAAAGCCAAAATTCAAGCAAAAATAAAGAATGTATTGAAGGCTTTTGAAAAACATATGTGCCCCCTCCTAATCGTGATTCCTGCTCCTTTATAAACTTTTTGTTTTTTGAAGGCATCACTTTATAACTTCGATTTTATGTTATAAATTTATAATACGAGCTCATGTCATCAAGTGGATTAGGCCCAAAAAGTTAGCGCAAGGTCAGAGTCCTCCTTCGCTTGTCCAGCATGATAGGCGTGCTCCTTGGGTTCTGACCTAAGCTTGCACGAAGCCATGGATTCCCACGATCTCCATGATGAAGTTCAACCCCCTTGTCCACTTACTACATTCCGAAATGATAGGGTAGTGGCAATGGGTGGTTTGACTTCCTATTTAAAGGGTAATTCAAAATGGAAAAAAGGTACACATTATTCATACACGTATAGTAAAAGCTCTAATCCTTACTAATACCCTTAGTGGATGCTGGTATCCTACCCCCATATCCTTGGTGGATCTTTAGATGTTTATAGAGGTCTTCTGAACATCCTCCTTCCTCAACCACTTTTGGCTTCAGATTAAGTTTTCCAACTCACATAAGAACACATTATATTGGTCGAATCTTCTTAATTTCACTCTGTTCTCGACTAACATCCCTCCCTCGACTTAACTTCAATTGACTGATGCTAGAAGCATCCTTTCCTCGGCAAACTCATAACTAATGAAAGTTTATATTGTACACTCATAGTTATTCCCAAAATGATTCTGGTGCCAACATATTGGCCCCTTGCATTATGAAAATAATAAAATGCTATAATTTTTAATTCAAATATGCTTCTAATTAATCATAATTGTACCATGAATGCAAATAAAGTTAAGAGACCCTCCTAATTTTTAGGATAGTGCTCTTGCAAAAGGCATTTTTGTTCCCAACTTTATGCTTTTTTTGCCACCTCATGTTATTTTTGTCTCCCTGTTAATTAATTTTGATTAAGAATGAGATTAAGTATTATTAATCATTAAGAGGTTACAATCAATAAAAATAATTAAATTATCTCATCATTAATTAATTAAGGTAACTAAACTCTAATTAAGTTTAATTATCTATAATGACTTAATGCTAATTAAGGACTAGTTAGCCCAATAGCATAAACCCAACCCATTAAAAAACCCACACCCTAACTCATTTTTCATTGTGAATTGGAAGCAGCCACCGCACACAACATTCCACATCCTTACTGTTTGGGAGGGGATAACACAACTGTGAATATCTCTCATGGCACATCAAAGAGTCTCGATTATTGCATGCAGTGACAACTTGGAGATTAGGAGGATCGTCAGTCGACGGTGACTACGTGGCGATAACACAAGATCTAGGAAGAAGGTGACATTGTCTCTATTTGTTTCCCATTTTTCTTCCATTTTTATGTACCGCCAAACTGCTTTGGTTTAGGCAGTTTAATGATTTTTGAGTGGTTTTGCTAGTTTTTGACCCGTTTTTTGGTTCACCTGTTTTTGAAGTGTGTCCGGACCGAAAAAGGGCCAGTTCCAAATTTTACCAATTGAACCGTCCAACCCGGTCCGGTTCTCTAAACAGTGAAAATGATTAGTGGCACAAATCAATGGAATACTAAGAGTGTGTTTGATTTACTTTTTCCAGTTTTTAATTTTCAATTTCAATTTTTTCAATTTTTTCTTTACAAATCTGAAAAATTGAAAACTGAAAACTATTTTTAAGGACCTGTTTGGTTTGAGTTTTCAATTTTCATTTTCAGTTTTTCCAATTTTCAGGATTTTGTGAAGAAAAAAAATAAAAACTGAAAATTAAATTTTATAATTTTCAAAATTTTTAGTATTTTCTTCATAAAATCTAGAAAATTAAAAATTCAAAGTAAACCGCCCTAAATGTTTTATATCACCCTATTATGATTCGTGCTTCATTCCTAAATCAATTTTAATACCAAATAGTATCACTCTACAAAATATAAAGTCGATATTGTTGCCCATATAAAAGCCTTGTGATCAGAAGCTTAAGACGCAGCAAAACAGCCAACACTAGAAAAATTGGGGAAAACGACAAAAAAAAGGGGAAGGAAATCTTGTTTATAGCTGTTAGGGTTCTTTTTGGTGCTTCACACCCGACAACAAGAGCATTTCTTATGGATTCATTGCAACAATTGTTTTCAAAAAATAGGCAAATTCTGAAATACACTCTACAAAAGTACAAAGTATTGAGTGTCATACTCCTTGTATCTTGACTATTCATTTTAATATTAATGGCTGAGATCATGTATGGAACACATACACCCTTTGATGGCGATGCATGACAGAAGCCATCAGCCCCTCTCTTTTGCTGTCCCTGATCATCATCCACCTCCTTCTCCATGGTTGGACTCCACTCCACCACCATCAAAGCACGTCTTTCATCCATGCTGACCATGTGGATGACGCCGGAGCCAACGAATTCAATGGCGCTCGACTGAAGATGAAGCTTTCGCTGGCTGGGTTGGTTGGCCTGGCCATCGGAGGACCAAAACCAGTCGGAGACAAAGATGATGTTGCCGGAGGGGGAAAGGAAGCCGCGGAGGACAGAGAAGTGGCGGCCGACGAAACTATTGGAGGGAGCGTTGGGCCATGAGCAACTGAAAGTTGCACTATTGTGTGGATTTATCATTTTATCTACACTGTCATTAATGGAATTGGGAAACGGGGTAAGATAATATGAACAAACTGGAAAAATGTGGATTTTACATTTTTTTTTTCAAATAATGTAGTTTCATGGTTCAATGGTAGAGGACACTTTGCAGTGTGCATTTTATTTTTTCAAATAATGTAGTTTCACTTTCATGGTTCAATGCTAGAAGGCACCGTGCAGTGGTGAGAGCGGATTAAGGGGCAAGGTGGTAGTCGAAGCAATGGTCACAGGTAAGTGATTGAGGTTCTCGGTGGTGGTAGTCGGATTAGGGAGATAGGATGGTGGTTAGAGACACAAACAAGAAGATTTACATGGGTGATACATGAGTGGTCTAGTAAAGAGGAATTTTAATGTGATTCAAGTGTGTATTTCTCTCTACTTTGTAAAGAACACTGTAACCTTCAACTTTAAAAGATGTAAGAGCTCGGAAGATATTCTTTTTTTGGTGTACAGCTTGAACGCCATTGACCAAGGAAGAAAACCTACCAGCCAACACACTGGTCCTTCCAACGTATCAATCATCCATGATAGATTATTGGAAGAAAATATTATTTATATCATTTTCACACGAATTTTAAAAAACATTTATATGTCTCCTAAATCATTGGTTGAGATTAAATCTAAACTTTTATCTTAACCAATGTTAAGCGGCATCTTAAGTGTCTCTTGAAAAAGTGTATGCAAAAATGATACAAATAACATCATCATTTTTATTGGAGGCCTTGCCAACCTATAAATGAAAGTAGATGCCACGAGTGATACCTAAATTGCAAAGAAAACTAGAAAAAAAACCTACAAACCAACACACAGGTCCTTCCAACATATCCATCATCCCATGATAGATTATTGAAAGATGTTATTTATATCACTTTCACACGTCTTTTAAGAAACATTTAGATGTCTCCTAAATCATTGGGTGAGAGTAAATCTAAACTTTTATCTTAACCAATGATTAAGTGACAACTTAGAGTGTCTCTTGAAAAAGTGTATGGAAAAATTATGCAAATAACATCATTTTTCCAGGAGGCCTTGCCGACCTACAAATGAAAGTAGATGCCACCACTGATACCTAAATTGCGAAGAAAACTTAGACTTCAGGAAATAAGAAAGGGAAGCTTTGTCAATAGAATTTGGAAAACTACTGTCCCTGCATCCCAGACCATTTTTTACCTATAAAGTAACAATGTTAGTCACTTCTATCACTGTACAACCGAGATAGATTTACAAACTAAGATCTCACGCTTGTTCTACTCTGTTAAATACAAAGAACATACAAACTAGAATTAGGAAGGCTAGAGTATCATCTCCCATTCCCAGGGAATTTGGAAGAATTCATCATCTTCTTTATTGCAAGCATCCCCTCCAGAAGTTGATGGTGCTTCTTCCATTGTGCTACCAAGTTCAGCCTGTAAAAGAACTAGAGCGTTATGCATTGCTCAAAACAGGGGCGCGCTCAAGAGAAGAAAATAAAAAATAAATAATTCCTAGGTCTTCTTGCTTAATTAAGTCCTGTCTACCTTATTTCTGACTCTAGTAAAGAAATGCATTATTGAAGCCTCATGCATTACAATTTGTAAATAACTTGTTAGTAGCTCAATCTGATTGCAAAAAGTAGCATAAGTGAAACTGACAGATGCTTGGCATATTAACTAGATGGATCCAAGTCTAATTATTTACTTTTTTCAGCTTTTTGCCTATTTACCTTAGCTTGGCGATACATCTCAAGCATGCGGCGATATTGCTGTCGAGCACCTGAAGAATGGACCATGGATAATACCCGTGAAAAAGCTTTTTCAATTGCTACATCTACTTTCTGCTTACGGAACACCTTGAGAAAATCTTCATCGTCGCTTTCATTAGTTGACTCTGACTCTAGTCGGAAACCTCGTAAACCAGCTCCTTTTCTCCGCCATCGTAGCACTACCTTCTCCCAGATTCCAACTGCCCATACTATCAACTTGTAATGCTTCCGAACCTGGTAACCCCTCACATGAGCCTGTCCAAATAAAGTTATCGAGGTTAATGATAAATTCATCTTGCAATTTGATTAATGTGTGTGCATATGTCAAGCCTTTTTTAACATACAGTTTTTTTTTTCTTTTTTTCACTTTTCAAAGTATCTGTAGAGCTAATATTTATGTACAGAGCTCTAGTTCAATTTGTCAGGGGAACTGATATAGTTACATCGATTACCTGTATCTTCACTACTTTTTGGCGCAATGCTAAGAAATCTTTGCGACCTTTCCAACCTCGATAATTCTTCTGAATTGATAAGGCAGCTGAATTGTAATCGCGTGACCTCCCAAAGCTACGTTTTGACATAGCAGAAAGCTCAGGAATGTTATCAATGCTATCAGCACTGACATATCCATCTAGATGAGCAGCAGCAGCAGCAGCCACCGCCTCTCTCTCTCTCCGTTTTCTGAAAGAATGAGCACGAAAAGCAGCCTGTATAAATGCAGCTGCCAGAGCAGCATTTCTGACAGCAGCCAAGGTATGTTTCAGTGAAACCTGATCATCACCGGCTCCAATATTTTCCGTAGACACACGACTGACATTGAACTCTGCTTCAAGCTCAGCAGAACCTTCAGAAATCTCACACTTTTCCAGTGTGAGGGATGAAAGATGGCTTGTGAGATCTACCTCTGAAAGATAACCAGCCAGTCCTTTATGGCCACTGCTGGCAGCAATAGCTGCAGCCGTTTTACCAACTGGATCTTGTGAACTTGGATCAGTCACTGCTCCAGCAGATGCACCAGAAGCTATAAGTGAAGCAACCATTTTCTCCCTATCATGGAATAAAATATTTCAGTGACACAGCATCCAGATCACTTAAAATGGAACAGCTAATTTATAAAGGCTTTTAAAGCAATAGTTTCATTGATTAATCTTAATATAACCATAATTTGTGACAATATCTCCTAAAATGGTTTGGTCATCTGAGGAAAAGGCCAAATGAGGCAACAATAATAAGAGTTTAAATGACAAAGAAAGCCTCGAAGAGAAACCAATAAATGAAAAATCTCAATCGAAATGACGTTTCCAAACATAATTGGCAGGACACATGACATTGTTTACTAAATGTAGCTGACCTTAGATATTAAAATTTGCTCAATAATTACTCATGTGGTTATTATACCCTTAATGCAGTCATCAGTTGGACTGTCTGGATAGGTATTGCAGACAGCCAGCAAGCAGAACAGTTATAGGAATTTTTTTCACTTTCAATTTTGAAACAATAGTGTATTTTGATATCAGCTCAGTTGTGTACAACCCTTTTTTTTCCTATTATCTCTGTCCTGCACTCTGAATATCTAATAACTTAAACCAAAATTTAGAATTGAATCTCAGAAGGAATGATTGTATCTTTTGGCATTTATTTCAGTGATTTATGTCAACAGGAAAATAAAATTCTTCCTCTTTAATCCTTCATGTACCTTTTCCTTCTATTTTAATTCTCGTTTCCCATGGAAAAGTACAGATTTACATAGACATTTTGTCCAGTATATTTCATTCAAAACTTGGAAGCACAGACACTTTATAACTATTGCATACCTAATCAACTACTTTAACTAACAATAATAATTATTATAATAGCATACAGTCTGGACTACTCTATTACCTTCCAAACCGTGCAGCCCAATGAAGGGCAGTCCACCCACTGATGTCACGGAAATTTACATTCACACCACAACTGAGAATAGGGTTCAAGGCCCACTCAAAACCCAACCCAGCAACCATGTGTATAATCCCCTGCTCTTTCTTGGACAAAGAACAGCCTGTCCCTTCATCTCTTTCTTGGGATTTGTGGGAAAGCCACTGCTGCAGCTTATCCTTCAGAAGCTCTTCAAGGATCCAATCAATAGTACCTGATGAAGTTCCGCTGCCAACTAGAAGAGCCTCTATAATATGGCTCCAGGAATCATCATCTGCTTTTTGTTTTTCTGGATGATGACATACAGATTCTATGTTGCCATTCTTTTTAGTTGGAGCCGAAAGAAGCATCTGTGAAAATCTAACAAGTAATAACAGCTCTTCTGGACTTCTAGCAGTTTCTGTTTCCAATGAATTACAGTGAGTGCAACTATTGGTCCTATTACGAAACTCAAACTCTCGGACTTCACTGCAGGACTCTCGATTTCCTGAAGTAATGCACAGAGTAACCTTCCCAGGAAGGTGGGCTGGAGCTTCACAACAGATTACACCATCCTGAACTATCTCAGCAGGAACTTCAATATCACCAAACATACAAGCCCAGGTAGAATCTGAGGGAAGACACAGAAATTTCCCAATAATGATGACCTACACATAGAACTTGAAAGTTTAGGATTCAAATTTAGACAGCATTAGCAATATCTGTATCATATCATCCAGAGATAAAGAAAGTTGGGAAGCAAAGAGCTATAGTATATATCCCAAATAGTTGATTCAAAAATCAAAAGCCAAGAGCTTTCACAGCATTTTCCTAATTATTTATATATATAATTGCATTATACTTCAATATGCAATTATACCACAATAATTTCAAATATACTCCAAAGGGTTAGTCCGGGCACAACAGTAAAGTTGTTGCGACCAAGAGGTCATGGATTCAAATCTTGAAAACAATCTCTCTGCTTGTGAAGGGTAGGATTGCATACATATACTCTCCCCATACCGCACTAGGTGAGCCCCTCATGCACTAGCCCACCCTTTTAATTTCAAATATACTTCAATCTTGTTGTGTGTGCATTTTAAAGCTCTTCATCAACCCATGTAAGCTCTAAGAAGTAAGCACCAATGAACATTGATCAAAAGTAATCACAGTTCCATCATTCAGAAGATAACATTCACTCATGCAGATTTGTAAATCATTACATAAGGACAATAGTAGTTGGAATTGAAAGGCACAAACCTTTGTAGTCTCAGTCGAATACCACCATTCGGGGGAGACTGCCTTAATTGTGAATTTCTGTTTCTGTGAAACAGTCAAGCTTGAAGTTGCACCCAAAGGTTCTTGCATTTGAATTTGCTCAAACAACATTGTATAGTAGTCAGAAGTAGTTTCTTGAGTTTCCACCAAAGAATATGGAGGAAATTCGTCTCCATCGACATCTTGAGGACATAAGACAGCTGGTGATATGGAATGGGTATCAGAGGTGGCAGAAATATCATTATATGCCAGAAAAGAGAAATTGCCAAGTTAAGAATAGAGCAAGTCATACGGTTTTCAGCATTATCACTGTTCGAGTTTAACCAGTGCCTGTTTTCCTGATTGGAAATCAGTACCCTTTCTGAAGAGTGTAGTGACCCATCCTGTTTTAAGTGTAGAAATTTTATTTCTTAGCTAGTTGTAAAAATAAAAATAGCAGTTAAACGAAAGCTGTGAATAATACAATTGTTTCAAGAATTGCAGAAATACATGGACATTTCAGCAACCACAAATTATAAAGGACCAATGCTTAACAAATGAAATATATCTTCACAATACTCACATTTCCAGATGCCTCATATGCATGTTGCTCTGGTAACTTGGTCACAAATGAGGGCTTACATGATTCCAGCAACTCCGTCCAAGATAAAGCTTTTTCATTTCCTTCAGGGCAATCATGGTTGAAGAGTCCACTAAAATATTTACCACTGCCATCTACAGAAAATACACAAATTTTAGAAGCTTTAGTTTTTTGCTCTTGTTGACGTTTAATTATACTGAAGTGTAAAGAAAATAAATAATGAAGAATTTGCAGAATAAGGTGAATCTGATCTAGAGCTAAATGTGACAGATCGGAATATATATATATTGTATATTTGACTAATTTACATCAATACACTTCATGAGTTGATCGAATAACCATAATAATTTCATGGGCAATCCTTTGGCCATGACCAACATATAAAGATCAAAACACTTCAAATTTTATTTCTCAACCACAAAGATAAGCTGCTTTTCATATATTATATAACATAAAGAATTCTACACAGTAAATTTTCAAAGATTTTTCTGCATGATTAATATATTTTTAGTAAAATTCACCCAGCTCCTACTAGAATGATTACAGATACATAAACCATAATTGTAAGGCAGTGCTTTTGAAACTTATTTTTCTTTTATCATTACCTGATTCACAATAAGCCTGCTACATGTCTTTTGGGATTCACATGCAACAACCAGCATATAAACTAACAATTGATGAAATAGGTTTCACCAAGAAAATTTATTTTACAGAGGGGTACCAAACAAGAAGATTCATGGCAATGAATTATGATAACCTTGGACAACTTAATAAAAGAAGACACGCTATAAATTTAACTCAAAAGCAAAAGCGAATTAGCAGTGCAAGCAGAAGATGGAGCCAGTATATGTTAGATATGTATATGTAGAACACAAACATCTATAACTTAACTCATCAAAGCACTATATCAGGTAAAAGCACAATAGAGAGATAATACAATTATTTCACTGACTAAAAAACATGTGTGAATTCTCCACAGCTCAGGTTTATCTAAATCACCTTGTGTTCCATTGTATTCATCATAAGGTTGTCCACAGTCATCTGGTGCAGTGAAGGCAGCAGAATTATCTTGTTTGCAAATCACTCTTTGATCATGCTGAGGGTTTAAATCATGTGCAATTTCATGCTCACTGTAAGAGGGATAAATTTCATCAAGGCTATCCTCATTCAAACTTAACTGTTCCTTTATTTGGCGCAATGCTTGTGCATCTGTTCCATCCACGTGATCAATTCCATTGTTACTGATGAATACATCAGAGGTAACTTCCACAGAGCCAGGACTGGAGAAATTCTGATTAGGTTCACATGAATCACCAAGAACAGATGCGGTCCCTGGATTCTTAGTATATGAGCTTCCACTCCCACTAAACATAGAACCCGGAGACGATTGTGTGACAGGTCCAGAACTGGATGTCCTCTGCAACATGTGAGTATAAAAGTAATGCCTAACTATGCACATGATGAATGTGATAATTGCCCGTGAGTACACCAAACTATGATCATAAGGTAAGGTTTAAGCATATCTTCATTTCAGATATTACTTACAGCAATCAGAAGTGAATTGATTAGTTGCAGAAAGCAATAATACATCGAGATCTTAAGAATGATCAATAACTTTCTCTCACATGATATTATATGAGAATTTAATAAAAAAGCTACATAACAATCATAGTTCTCTATCAAAATGCGAATCTGGTCTCTAAAGTAAGCATTGGCATATAACCTTTAGGTGTCTGTGTAAGCAAAGTTGTGGTTGGAAAGCAACGTAGTTGAGCGGGAAGAAAAGTACACTTCAGAAATGGGTTATAAGCAGAGTTTAAAGAAGTGAAGAGACAGCAATAGGTTTAATCACAATCTAGCTCTGTGATGTTATACTATGAGTGATGATGGAAGAAATACAGAAGGGAAGGATATTGTATAGAAATTACTAAACAGGATTGAAATTTCACAAGAAAAGCAAATGAAAAAAATAATTGAAGGCTTAAATATATTTTTGGTCCCTATAAATATAGATTGTTTTGGTTTTAGTCCTACTATAATTTTTTTTGTTGGTTTTTAGTCCCTTGTTTTGTATTATTATGTTTTTAGTCCTACCATTGGTTTGTAGTGTTAAGTCGCGATATTGATAAGGACCAAAAAAAAAAAACAATTCAATATTTTTAATGATTAAATGCATATTCTAAACTAATTTTAGAAACCTAAATATAGAGTGAAAGGACCAAAAACATAATATTAGAGAAAAGAGGGACCAAAAGCCCAAAAAAAAATTAGAGAGACTAAAGCCAAAATGACATATTTATAGGGATAAAAAAATATATATTTAAGCCGTTATTTAATTGATGTTTCAAAATTGGACATTTAAAGTGGAGAAGGGGCTGGAAGTAACATTCAGAAACACGGTAGCAAAGTAAGCCACATCACACAAAAAGCCACTGGGTTTCACGCTTGTAAGAAGCTGCAAGTTCAATTTTTATCTTTATCTGACATCATGTTCCGGAAACTCACCTCACTTGTTTCTCTGTAATGCACGAGAACAATATGCTCATATTCCCTGTCAAGCAACAATAGCGTATGAGCAAATATGTAGATTGTAAAAGATACAGCATGTGGCAGTAAGCATAATAATATGAAGGAATTGTAGTCCACTAGGAGTTGAAATTCACTTACGGATCCAGCATCCAATAGCTCCTCCTCTGGAAAGTACGCTTCTCCTCTCCATGTGCATAGTAACAATTTAAGATTTCAACATTACCAACCTAGACATGCAGATCAGTTAAAATCACTTAGATTGACAAAAACAACATTTACAACTCCATCACAAAACAAATGATGGCACAAAGGCAACAAAATAGCAACATTAAGTGACTTATATTTAAAAACAAAAAACCCAATACCAGTTAACCTGAGCGTCTCATTTCGCTGGCACACCTCATGTATAAAAAATCTTTCAAAGCATTTTGGAAGCTATCTATGGTGCAAATATGATTTGGAAATAGAATTGAAAAACGAAAATTATGAGGATTTTTAATTATTTTCAAATAATACCTTGTTTCACCATGTTTGAGTCATCTATCAAAGTTTAATCTTTTTGCTAATAATTTAATAATGCAGTCAATTTTTGCCCTATACGTACATTTATGGACTACATTTTCACAAGGATTTGGATACTCTAAAATGAGGATCTCACTTTAGAGAATAAATTGAGGGGATTTCACTATTGGATTAATAAAGGTAGAAGTGGAGCCCTTTTCACTCTATTGATCTAAGGGTGAAATTCCTCACTTTCTTTCTAAAGTGAGGATCGCACTTTAGAAGATCCAAACCTTTTTCACAATTTAGACCTGCTGTGAACATTTGCATCCTTTTGCTTTAGCAACAAGATAAACAAGATCTAAACAGGAAAATCATGTATCGCAAGGTATTACAACAACAATGTCAAAATTAAATACCATTGATCACTTTCATCCAATAAATAAAAAGGAAAAAGATGAAGTATAATAAGCTCATATTTGAAAGGCGTGAAAACTTCAAGCTGTTTGTGTGGGACATTACTATGCTTCTTCTATTGTACCACTTCATTCTTATGTGTGAAGGAAAGAATGACTATGGTCTAAATTAATTTTCAATAATATGAATTGGATTATTCACACATAACATCACACATGCCAAAAGGGGGTAGTTCATAGGGGCTGACATAAGCAGTAGTGAGGCATGTAAATATCAATTAGCAACCAAGAATTTTGTCTTTCCTTTTTTCACAGAATTCAGAATTCTAATGATCATAACACCATCGACAGTTTTAGTTCACCTTAAGCCGTTCATGTGCTTCTCCCACAGATCTTCCATCCTTTTTCTTCCGCCAATTATGACCGTCCTTACGGAAGAAACGCATGATTCTTCTATTAAATAGAAACAGGGATCCGCCTGTCAAGAAAACCAATTGGCAATCTTGTTAACAATGTGAAACATAATCCAGTTACAAACAAAAATGAAAAAAAAACAGAAAAGAAAAAAGAGCATGGATGTTACTTTCTGGCTGCTGGGGGGGCACATTGGTGAACTTGCACTTCTCATGATTCCGTAAAATGTACAGCACTTCTATAGGCCTCAGCCATCTCCTCTTGGCTTCCTCATACAGATCATCGATATTGTACTCAAAACCTGCCATGACAATGTCAAAAAGTCCAATAACTCAGAACCCTTCCACTCATTCATTTTTTCTTTCTTTCTGTGAGTGAATGAGGATCATACTCATCAAGTCATCATGCATACAGTTGTCGCAATGGTGGTAACTACACACGATGAGTAAGAACTTAAATCTCCTTTCATCTGTACTATACATGTTCACAACCAATTACTCAACATGATTCAAGGGTCAATGTTTCACATTATGTGACATGTCAGTACATTCTAAAGTAAGCTATCTCAACTCTCTCTCTCTCTCCATATATATATATATATATATATATATATATATATATATATATATATATATATATATATCTGTACCATACGAATCAATTATTCCATATCAGTAGGAAGCAAAATAATTAGGTGAATTTTAGCGTGCACCTTTAAATATGTGTGTCCATTTCAAGGTAAGCCATAAAGAGTGTCATCAGAATTTGGCTTTCATTGAATCGTTAAAGTTTAGGATAATGGTCCCAAAAAGTCCTTCACCTCCAAAAGGTGGACACGCAACGCACAAAAACACGCGTTATGGTTTTTCACCTCAACCAACACATCCAGCCCACAAATAAATCAAAGCAAGTAAAAAAAAAAAAAAAAATTCACACACAAGGGAGAAAATTTAAAAAAAAACAAGAAAGAAAGAAAGAACGCGATTCTGCACCAATTCGAGTTCTAACTAAAAAAGGAATAATATAATCTTCAATTCAAAGTCCAAACACACAATTAAAACTGCAACTGAAAGGAGCCCCCAAAAAAAAGAACATTAAAAGAGGATAGAATAGTTACCAGGCGGCATAGCCATTGATCGCGAAGAGGGAACAACGACACGAGCCTAGAATCGGAGAAATCGCATTCCCAATTTATTCCACACGCACTCACGTGCAAATTAAAACCGAGAGTGAAGAGAAAAGGAACAAGCAGGTGTATATATATAGAGGGAGAGACAGAGAGAGAGTGGAGAAATTGGCGTGCTGAAGCTATAAGTGTTCAATTAACTGTGACGCGTTAAACTCAACTCACAGTGAGTGCTAAGTTGAAAGCCACGGACGCCGAAGAAGACACGAGACACGCAGGAAGAGGGGCAAGAGAGCCTTTTCCCGGACTTGAGCTGGCGCACTAGCTCTCGTAACATCACAGTGGCACGCCACTTCATTTTTTGGCTTATATATTTTAACAAAAGCAATGAAAAGCACGAATCTTCCCTGCTGCAGTTTTCCGTGACCACTGACGATCTTGTCGTTTTGTCCGCAATGTCTTTCTTTTTTTCTTTTTTTCTTTTTTTCAAGGTAACACATATATTTGAGTTTAACTTGAAAATAAGATCCGCCCACACCCATTCGCTCCCAGAATGGTCGTACAACGTTATCTTCGCTTTGCGAAGAGTCTTATTCTACAAGGTCACAAGACACCGTATCATTGTATTGAGATTCATCGTCGATACTATGGAATTGGATAATTATGTGAATTTTTTTTATAATATTATTAGTATATGATAATTAAATATATAGTAATTATAATATATTTTGTATTTTGATAAATAATGATAATAATATTTTAAGAGATAAAATTCAAGCAAAATGACAGAATTCCGTGGAGGTAGAGTTGGGTGTGTTTCGTTTCTGTTTTTAGTTTTTGTTATTCGTATTTTAAGGATCTTATAAAAAAATAATGAAGATAAAAATGGATAAAAAGCAGAGTTTATTATTGTTACTGTTTTTGCAATTGTTTTTAAAAAAATTTAAAAAATAAAACATAAAAAAAATTATAAAAAAAAAGAAACCAAACATTTTTCATGTTTTTTTCCAACAAAAAGTAAAGGTTTATTTTGATCCTTGAAATTGTAAACATAATTGACTTTAATCCCTGAAATTTTGAAATTAACTCTTTAGTCCTTAAATTTCACTCTATAGGTCACTTTAGTCCTTAATCAAATAAATATTAATCAATCATTATTGTTCTACTGACATGGCATGTTAAGTGACACGTGACATGTTAAGTAACACGTGATATGCCACTAATCAATGACGTCTCAAGTTGATCACACATGACATGTCATGTGGTATATACTAACATGGCATCAAATTAAAATATATTCAGATTAGTTCTTGAAATTTTTAAATGTATCAAAATAGTCCTTTAAATTTTCTAAAATGTGTTAAAAAAAGTGCTAAATCCCAATATTTCTCCATTTTTGTTTCAAAATCTAAATTATCAATATTTCTTAAACCAACTTATTTCTTTCTCATTTTCACACCTTATTTAAGTAATACAAACTTTTAAATATCCTAAGCACAATTAAGAGGATGATTAGTTCAAATTTGAGACTCGCATACTTAGCTAACATAACTAATTTATTAACTATTAAGTACCATTTTTTGGAATTAATTGGGATTTAAAATATGAAAAATAGGATGTAGGAGAAATATTATCAAGTGTGACAAGGAAATCTTTTAGTTGCAATTTGGGAAAGAATTTTTTATCAAAGGAATCTAACGTCACAAGGAAAAGAAACTCTACCTATGTCAAATATACCTCACAAACCATTTCAAATATGAAGAGCTTTAATGAAGCTCAAGTAGAAGATTGTGTCTCTTATTCCAACTCGCTAATAGTAGATGATGATAGGGAACCACCATCTATTAGGATGTTCAAGTTGAATAATGATGGTGCCGCATTTGTAGATGAAGATACATATGAATTGGGGGCTGTTATTCGTGATTGGCATGATAAGTTTGTTACAATGAAGATGGAGAAGAATTTTGGGGATATTGATCCAAATAGGGCAAACAAAATGGGATTGATTTAAAATAGAACATTTATGCTTACTTCTCCTCCCAACATATCCTCATATTTGTAGGGGATTAAATTGACTACTATTTGTCTTACAACAACTTATTGGTGACACATTATATTTGTATTATTATTCTATGTGAGAAAGATCTTTGTCTAAGTAAGGTGAAAATAAGAGAAAACTAAGTGAGTCTAAGGAATATTGAGGAATTATCTTTTATGAAGTAAAATATGAGAAATTTGAGTATTTGAGACTTTTTTGATATATTTTTAAAATTTTCAGGATTATTTTGACACATTTGAAAATTTTAAGGACTAATCTGATCCTATTTTAATTTGATGTCATGTTAGCATGCCATGTCAGATTAACATGACATGTTATTGATACATGACACGCTATGTATCACTTAATGTGACACGTCAACAACACAATAGCAGTTGATAAACGTTTACTTGACCAGGAATTAAAATGACCTAAGGAATGAAATTTTAGGGATTAAAGAGTTAATTCTAAAATTTAAAAGACTAGAGTAAAATATGCTTATAATTTGAAGAATCAAAGCGAATATTTACCCTTTTCTGGCGGTTGGTAATGCCCTAATATAATTGTGTCGCGAGGAAATTTCCTTCCACACAAAATGTACGACTTCTGACTTGCTCAAGCAAGAATTTCAAGTCTTCATTCGAGTGCGAATATTAAAATATGTGGGTGGTGCTGAACAGGGGTGTGCAATGTGAAACCGTTGATAACTTCACCCCGATAACATGGTCAACTTAGAACTGGTCATTAGTTATGAAAAATTCTTACCATTCTCTTGGAATGGAAATAATTTCTGTCTAATACAAGCTTCACCTTTAATCTGTTGTCTCTTTCGTTTTTTCTCTTCTTTCTTTTTTTTTTTCTTCTGTTTTCATTTTTCAGCAACAATCAATGACTAACACATTTTATGCGTGTTTGGATACTAGTTGTTCAAATCAATTTTGCTTCTAAACCTCCGTTTGTTTCGAAGCAAGAGCTAAGGTACAGCGAAAGAGTTTCATTCATCTATAGGAAGATGAAAGTTTGAGTCATTACTCTTACTCGTTAATGAACAAGAAAAAGCGGCATAGTTTTTCAGGGTCGAACGGAAGCTGACGCGGCATGATGTTACTTGGTTGTTGTACTCTTGTCGTTATTTGAGTTGACGTTGACTTTTGCTTCCTCCTTCCATGCAAATGCAAGGGTATCCTCGTATTAATGACAGCCGTGTTTTTGTGCTCACAATGGTCAAACTCGAGATCCAACTTGCGAAGAAGATGCGGTTTTCCAAATGAAAAATGTTATCTTCACTTGTTAGGTGTAGAACGCCGTTTTGTTTAATATTAAATACGACGTGAATAATACTTAACTGAGATTCACACTTTATCCAATGATAAATAAAATATGAGTTGGCACACTGTCTCTCATATAATAAGTAAAAATAATATAACTCCTTTTTAATACTATTTTGGCTTTAATTTATCCTTTTTTTTATTAACTAACATTTTAAGAATTTAATTTAGATGCTTTTGCACTATCATCCAAAGCAAATAATCTAGCATATTACTTTTGACAAAATTTCCAATCTTTAGTAATTTTTTGCAATAATTGCTCTCAGAAATTTGAATTGAAGATGCTGAATAGGTAAAGTTCTCTGTCAATTTCAAAATTCAAATCCTTAAAATTGTTATGTAAAGTTAACATAAGTTGCAATCTAATTTCGTTACGATAAATCATTTTGTCTTTTTTCCATATCCTTTTGTATTGGACTAGAATATGGGTCCGAGACCTTAGTCTAATCTCAGAGAACCCGATCAAGGGGCGTCATGACATAGTGGCTCCTAAAACTTTTCCACTGATTTAGCCTATGATATCTCCTAGATTGACTACCAAACTATACGGGATCTCCTATTAGCTCATGGAATCTATTATCCTATCATATCTCCTATAATATATCACATCTCCTATAGATATAGAATATATCTAATATTTACTAAATCCTAGGAATATCTCACATATTCAGGAAAGATATCTCCTAACTTATTACAAGATCAGTTCTCACTATGTAAAAGGCTCAACACCCCTAGGTATAACAATCTCAGTACATACTACTCTTTTAGTACTCTATGCTTAATTCCATTGACTTGAGTGTCCGAGTGTTTTTATAGGTACCCTCACCCCTACTTAGATGGACGATTGGAGGAACCTGCACCTCTATTGGATTTCCAGGTAAGAACATTGGCGCCCACCACAGGGCTGATAAACAATCCCACCCTACCAAGGCTGGCAGAACAAACTAGATCACAAACAATCACCATAACAAGGAACAAATCCTTATCAAGAGCGTCTCTAGTCAAATAAATAAATTTCTAGTTGCCCTCTCCATTGTCAAACAAACCGTACTTCTGGCACTTTTAGGGACTCATCAATACAAGATTTCTATGGAAGAAACTCAACAATACATCATTGGACTTTGAAGCATAGTTACGACGACTGATGTAATACCCTAATATTTAACTCAACACGCCTATGACGCATTTAAGTTAATTATTAGTTGATACTCTTTTGTTCCAGATCTTAATTCAAACTTCTTGAAAATACTTTAGCGAAAATATAGGTAAATTTTTTTTTGAACTTAAATACCAAAACATGAGCCATGCTTTCTAAGTATCTAGCGTCATTCATCTTGCCTGTGTAAGAGATGTTAGAGACAAATAACAGTTAAATACATAATACAATCATAACATAAACTCGAATAACACATTAATAACAATATCATAATAGTGATGTCCTCTAAACGTAAGGACATTAATGTATATCCATTAATAGAATACAAACTGATGAATAAGATACGATCACTTTAAATATCCAAAGGAAACTATCTCCGTAGCTCCTCGTCCAGTCTTAGGGTAAATCACGAACAACCCCATCATTTCTGTCTGGAGACGACACGGAAAAAGAAAAGGGATGAGAAACTTATACAAGAATCTCAATAGGGCTTCCCGACTCTAACACAAGTGTCATCGTCATCGTCTCCAGGAACCTCGGGTTTAATTATGAAAATGGTGAACATATATATAAGGTTCATTTATTAAGTTCTAAATATCATTAGCCGAGACCCGTATCTTTTAGCATGAATCTTAATGTCATGAATGCAACATATTAATCATGGATGCATGTCAATATCATATACATAATATCATAAAATTCATAAAACAATGCATATGACATAAAGAACATCATGATCATCATTCTTACAGGTGACTTAAACTTCTTTATTCTCTTTTCCTTGAGGCCGCCTATAATTCTCTTTTTTCTCGAGAGTTCTAGGTTATGAGCTCATACCTCACTAGTTGTCAATAGCGCAATCTTATCCCTTTTGATAAGTTAAATTCCCGACTCTTAAGGTACGGGATAGGGGGCATTAGGATCACCTTTCATAACCTTTAATTCAGGGAGTCTAAAGGATCATTTCCTATTTGGATCACCCCTCATAACCTTTAATTCGGGGAGTCTAGAGGATCATTTCCATGTGTCTTATGTCACCTTTAACCTTGGCATGTTATATAGAGATGCAAATATGAATAACTCATCATTTCAACATTTCATGCTCATAAACTTCATGGAATCATGCATCTCAATTTATCAAGCATAATTATAACATACCATAACTTAAACTACATAAACATGCATCATACTTCATTGCATATATCCATAAGCCATATAAGTTTCAACACATGAATATAGCCTTCACAAGATATCAACCGCATTCATACCATCAAATTTATCAACATTTACGCTTAAGCCCCAAAGGGTCAAATCACAATTTCTCAAAGGTTACGGGTCAAAATACAAATACCCCTTTGTAACACCTTCTCACAAACTAGAGATCTTTAACATTAACCAATACTTTTAATAGACATATAACTATTAGAAACCGTTATAAACTCATCATAAAAAAAAACCTTTTAAGGCCAGAAACCAAATTTCAATACATTTTAGGGGTCAAAGTGCAAAATCGCTTGTTTTTAATATTTAACGACGACCGAAATTTCTAAAACTTTATATAAACTTCATAAATGGTATTTTGGACTCATGGACACATTCAACATCATTAGTAGCTTTAAATAAAATCATTTGGCTGAAATAACATAGTTGATAGTTCAAAACACAACTTTCTGCATTTTGCAAAACGGCCCAAACTAACACTTGTAACTACCCTTTTATGCATCTATGGTACCAAAAATAATTTTTACAATAACTATTAGCGATTTAAACTCATCTAAACATTCTAAATCAGTAACCTTTCCAGTTCTAGAGGATTAGATCAGAATACTACAATTTTAGCATTTAAAATCATGAGAAAAACCGTATTCTTAATCCTTTATAATTTCTAGGTCTTTCAAAATTTCTTTGTACAAATTTAAAGACAAGATCATACCTAAAAATAAAGTATATCAAGCTTTAAATCAGAATTATATAAGTGCCAAAAATAAATAGATGAGAAGTGTCCATGATCAAAGTTGTCATTGAAAATAAAACAAGTAACTCTTGAACTTTAGGATTTAAATGATAACTAGAATCATAAACTTGTCTTGTAACCTTATTATTATCATTATAAGGTGATAACTTAGAAATATAAATATGAAATACAAGGCTTAAAATATAAATATAAAGATGCAAATTCATTCTTAGGTATCTATGATTTAGGCGACAACTTGAAAGTAAATATGAATATGCAAGTTCATATTATTATCTTCAAGAATTAAAGTGATAACTTGGAATATAAATATGATTATGAAAAGCTTGAAATATAAATATGATATGCAAGAACTTATATCATAAATATGGATGCAAGTTCATTTTTATGTCTTATTAAGCTTAAAACTCAAGACTTAGTAACTCCTTTAGAAATCTTTTATCATCAAGAATTAAATCTTGGGATTTAGAGGACATTTAAATGATGGATTCACAACCACCACCATGATTCCTCATCATCAAGCCATGGTCATTATCAAATCATAAAAATCAAAAATATAAAGGAAGAACAAAAGAAAGAACATGAAATAAAATCCCTACCAAGTTGTTTCTTTGTTAATTAAAGCAAGAGCTTGATCTTGTATGAGATATCAACGACAAAAATCTGATCTTAGTGATGGTATATATTTGGCCAAGTGAAGATGAAATGGTGGGAGGATTTTTGTTGTGTTCTTGTGTTTGGATATGGAAAATTTAGGTGCTTAGGGGTTGGTTTATGGTATGTATGTGTTTGTTTGAGCTTGGGAACTTGGATGGATATCAAGAATGGAGTCTCTTGGAGGTGGAGAAGGAAGAAGAAGAGAGCTTTGTATTTAGAGAGAGAAGAGAGGATTTTTGGCTTACTTTTGTGAGCAAGACTACAACCAAAAATGCAAATGGTAAGAATGAATGTTTGTGTGTGAATTAGGCTTGGAAAAACACATATTTATAGGGATTTTGGGGGGTGAGGCAGCTGCATTAATGGCTATAATGGGGAGTATTTTTTTCAATTTTTGTGAGTGGTAGGACATATATTTGATGGGTATTTAATTTGTAATGGTTTAGAAATGATAAATTAGTGTAAGTGGCTTAACCATCAAGAGTTTAAAATTCCTCAAGACAAGATTAAATGGCCAACACTTATAGTGGAAATTTTAGTGCTAATAATCTGAAGTAATAAAACAAAAATAAATCTAAAATATATTTTATTTTTGAGAAAAAGAAATTGTTAGTGGAAAAGAAATTGATAAACTAAAGTAAGTGCTTAATAATCAAATATTTAAGGTGCTCCATTACAAAATTAAATGGCCAACATATGTAGTGGAATTTTTAGTGCAAATAATCTGAAGTAATAAAAAATAAGTAAATAAATCTAAAATATATTTTATTTTTAGGAAAAAGAAATTTAATACACTAATTTCCTATTATGTGTCTTAAGAACCCCTTTTTAATTAAGAAAGAAAAACAATCTTTTCTAAAATAATCTTATGCTTTAAAATTACCTCAAATAATTATTTTGACTCAAGATAAATAAATAAAATTAATTTATCTTTAATTAGAGCCTAATATTGCCTATATTTATTCGATTACGTAAATAAGCTCATTTATTGTTAATTAGGGGCAAAATGGTAATTTCACACAAAAACTCCCCGAAACCACCCGAACATTTTCAAATATCAAATTACACATGTAATAAACATTTTGAACTCCCGGGCGATGACTAGGTTCAGAAATTACTTAATCTCGTGTTAAATTACCACAGGCGTATATTGGTAATTTCACTTGCGGTAAAAAAATTGAAGTTGATATTTTCACATCTACAACACACATAATCCCCTTCAAGCATAAAACTAACCCCTTGAGGATAGCCTGGACTGGCCGTCCTTGATTTCGGGGCAAAAATGACCTTAGGGGCATTTTGGTCATTTGTATATTGAAAAATTGAAAATCGCGATTTTTGCACATATTGCTATTTAATCACCATATAATGTTATTCTAATATCAAAATATCCTATTGAAGATGGCTTGGACTATTTTGGCCTCAAATCTTGTGTAGAAATGACCTAGGGGTATTTTGGTCATTTTGCATAGCAGTAAAAATCGAGGCGTTACATTTCTACCCTCCTTAAAAAGAATTTCGTCCTCGAAATTCGTTACCTGTGAATAGTTCAGGATAATGAGTCTTCATTTCCGATTCCAATTCCCATGTGAAATCCTTCATCTTACCTTGTCCCTATGCCACCTTAACCAAAGGTACAACTTTGTTTCTTAACTGTTTAACTTTTTTGTCCATGATCCTCGTAGGCGGTAAGTTGAAAGTGAGGTCCTCCCTTAATTGTACTTGTTCTGGCTCTAACACATGACCAGGGTCTGACTGATACTTCTTTAATTGGGAGACATGAAAGACATCATGGAGGTTGGATAAGTTGGGTGGTAAGGCTATTCGGTATGCTATAGACCCGACTCGACTAAGGATTTCAAATAGACCAAGAAATCTAGGATTTAACTTCTTGACTCTCATAACTCCACCTATTCCTATGGTAGGGGTGATCCTAAAGAATACATGTTCTCCTTCTTGGAATTCTAACAGCTTTCGCCGTTTGTCCGCGTAGCTTTTCTGTCGACTTTGAGCAGTGAGAATTCTATCCTTAATTCTCTTGATTTGTTCCGTTGTTTCCCTCACAATATCAGGTCCTAACAAGTTTTGTTCCCCGGGTTCATACCAGCATAAAGGTGATTGGCATTTCCGGCTATACAGGGCTTCATACGGTGCCATGCCGATACTTGCATGATAATTGTTGTTATAAGCAAATTCAATCAATGGCAAGTATTTATCCCAACTCCCTCTTTGGTCCAACACACATGCCCTCAACATATCCTCCAATGTTTGAATGGTCCTCTCAGTTTGACCATCTGTTTAAGGGTGGTAAGCCGTGCTTAAACACAACTTTGAACCAAACGCCCTTTGAAAGGCCCCCCAAAACCGTGACGTAAACCACGGGTCTCGATCCGAGATTATTGTCGACGGTACCCCATGTAATCTTACGATCTCTTGAATATATAACTGAGCTAGCCTATCCAAGGAGTAAGTTACCTTGATAGGTAGAAAGTGGGCCGACTTGGTGAGTCGATCCACTATTACCCATATGGCATCATGACCTGCTTGGGTCCTCGGTAGTCCAGTCACAAAATCCATTAAGATACTTTCCCACTTCCACTCGGGGATTGTCAGAGGTTGCAACATTCCAGAGGGTTTTTGGTGCTCAATCTTCACTTTTTGACAGACTAAGCACTTACTAACCCAGGCCACCAGAACATCTTCTTCAGGTCCTGATACATCTTAGTGGTACCAGGGTGAATGGTAAAATGGCTCTTATGGGCCTCCTTCAAAATCTCCTTTCGGAGGTCACTCTTGCCGGTACACAGATCCGGCCTTTAAACCTCCACATACCATCAGCACCTTGGGCGAAATCTTTTAACTTTCCAGCCTGTACTGCCTCTAGAGTTTCCTGAAACTCACTATCCTCTCGTTGGGCTTGAGTGATCTCTTCCATGAAGCCACTCGTCACACTAAGATGGCATGCCTTCATGCTCTTAGTGGTCAAGGTCATCCCCAGGTTCAGGTCTCTAAACCTTTCGATCAGCTCAACTTTCTTAACCATCATGTAGGATAGGTGCAATGATTTCCTACTTAAGGCATCGGCCACTATATTGGCTTTGCCAGGATGGTAGTTTAACCCAAAATCATAGTCTTTCAAAAATTCCACCCACCTCCTCTGCCTCATGTTTAGCTCCTTTTGATCAAAGAGGTACTTAAGACTCTTATGATCGGAGAATACTTCAAACTTTTCCCCATACAGATGGTGTCTCCATACCTTTAAAGCAAATACCACAGCTGCTAATTCAAGGTCATGGGTGGGGTAGTTTGCTTCGTGAGGCTTGAGTTGCCTAGATGCATAGGCTACCACTTGCCTATTTTGCATCAATACGCAGCCCAATCCTTTCCCTGAAGCATCACAATATACCTCGAAAGGCACATTAGGGTCAGGTAAAACTAACACTAGGGTTGTGGTTAACTTCGCTTTAAGCTCTTGAAAACTCTTCTCACATTCGGGAGTCCAAACAAAAGGGGCATTCTTCCTAGTAAGCTTGGTAAGGGGTAAGGAAATTTGAGAAAATCCCTTAATAAACCTACGGCAATATCCAGCAAATCCTAAAAAGCTTCATATTTCTGTTACCGTAGTAGGTCTCTCCCAGCTCATCACAGCCTCTATTTTACTAGGATCCATTGCATTCCTCCTTTTGATACTACATGCCCTAAGAACTTCACTTCCTCCAACCAGAATTCACACTTAGATAGTTTGGCATATAGTTTCTTTTCCTTCAAAATCTCCAAAATTGTCCTTAAATGATATTCGTGCTCCTCGTGGGTCTTTGAATAGATGAGTATATCATCTATGAAAACAACCACAAACTGATCCAAATAGGGTCTAAAGATCCTATTCATATAATCCATGAACACAGCAGGAGCATTGGTCAGTCCAAATGACATCACTGTGAATTCAAAGTGGCCATATCGAGTTCGAAAGGCCGTCTTTGGTATGTCCTCATCTTTCACTCTAATTTGATGATATCCTGACCTCAAGTCTATCTTGGAGAACACCATCGCTCCTCTTAATTGATCCATTAAATCATCAATCCTAGGCAAAAGGTATTTGTTCTTTATTGTCACTCGGTTCAATTGCCTATAATCAATGCATAACCTCATACTTCCATCCTTTTTCTTAACAAATAGGACCGGGGCTCCCCATGGTGATACACTTGGTCTAACAAACTTCTTCTCTAAAAGTTCCTCTAATTGAGTTTTTAACTCAGTTAATTCTAGAGGTGGCATCCTATAGGGTGCTATGGATATTGGTCCTGTCCCCGGAACCAACTCTATGGAGAACTCAATTTCTCTTTTTGGAGGGAACTCGGGTATATCATCAGGAAACACCTCAGGATAGTCTCTCACAATGGGTATCTCATCAAAATTTTGCTCAAAGTCTACATCACTAGCAGCTAGGAGAACATATCCCTTACTCTCTTCCTCACCATAGTTTATTTCTACAGCATTTATGTACAGACTTAAAGGTTTTCTAGGTTCACTAGGAATAGGAAGAAAAATGATAGACTTGTCATAACAATTTAACATTACACGGTTGGCGTAAAGCCAATCCATGCCGAGAATTATATCTAGACCTTGCATAGGTAGACAGACTAAATCTAGAACAAAAGATCTACCTTCAACAATGAAATGACAGTTTAGGCAACATCTACAGGTCCTAATAGGTTTCCCAGTAGGGGTAGAAACAGTGAGATCAAAGGGGAGTTCTGACACATGCAATTTTAAGGATTCAGTACAAGTTTGGGATATGAATGAATGAGTAGCGCCATAGTCAAATAGTACAATTAAGGTTCTACCATTCATTTCACACTTACCTTCCATGAGGTTTCGAGATCTTGTTGAGTCCTCTGCACTGAGGGTGAAGACCCTTCCTTGGCGTTGTGGCTTGGGGTTGGGGGCTGTTGGGTTCCTCTCTATGCATTCCCGCGAGTAGTGACCGGGCTTCCCACACCGGTAGCAAACATTCTGGCCCAACAAGCAAGGCCGATCACCATGTTGCTTCCCACACCTTGGGCATTCAGTAGCAGGGGCAGGTCTTGGAGGTGCGGCTGGGGTCCATTGGGGTGCCTTGCCTTTGGTTCCGCTTAATCCTCCTTGATGAAAGTCCTTCCTAGGGCCTTGTGGCCTAAACTGTGGCCTAGGCTGTGGTCTCAGTTGCGGTCTGAAGAGTGGTCGGTTTTGCGACTTAAACCTTGGGGCTTGTGGTGCCAGCTTCTTCGCAAAGTTGTCTGCCCTTGATGTACTCAGCTTCTTTTGACCATCTTCAATTATACGACATTTGTTGACCAGCGTAGGGAAGTCCCTGATCTCCAATTGAGCCACAACAATGTTGATTTCAGCTTTCAGCCCGGATTCGTACTTCACACATTTCCAGTACTTATCGGGGTTTCCTTGATACATCCTCGAGAACTTAATGAGCTCCTCGAACTTGGCGGTATACTGAGCGACATTCATACCTCCTTGAGTGAGTTGCATGAACTCGATATCTTTTGCATTCCTTACTGATTCCGGGAAATATTTTTCATAAAAATGAGCCTTGAACAACTCCCAATCTATCCGAGTGCCTGCTGCCTCCAGTAGTCTCCGAGTACCGGTCCACCAGAACTTGGCATCCGCTTCTAGCATGTATGTAGCAAAGGTCACCTTTTGTTCCTCCGAGCATATAACCACCGTAAAGATCTTCTCTATATTCTTTATCCATTCTTCAGCATGATTTGGGTTCAAAGCTCCTCTAAAAGATGGCGGATTCGCCCTACGAAACTCCCCGAACCGTGCATTCTCCATAACCTCAGCATCAATATGATAGTGACTCGCTTCGCCTTGACGGTCCATCCTTTCAAACAGCCTTTCCATGGCCCTTGCCATGCCCCTGAGAGCTTCAGCAGTTCCGTCACCTTGTCCGTTTCCATTTGGAGTCCTATTCTGTCGTGATGGTGCCATTGGTCCCTGAGCACACAAAACAGAAAACACTGAGGTGATCAAGCTCAATACTTCATGTTATGTGAGCTAGCTACCATGGCATCTACACAAACAGAGTCATGTATTTCTATCTTATAGCTCATCTTATCAACAAAGCAACTACACATGACATAACTATCGCATTATGCTTGAGAAGCATAAAGTGGTCAATCCTCAGGCTCCGTGAAGGTCGAACTGCTCTGATACCAAAATGTAACACCCTAATATTTAACTCAACAAGCCTAGGACGTATTTAAGTTAATTATTAGTTGATACTCTTTTGTTCCAGATCTTAATTCAAACTTCTTGAAAATACTTTAGTGAAAATATGGGTAAATTTTTTTTTGAACTTAAATACCAAAACATGAGCCGCGCTTTCTAAGTATCTAGCATCATTCATCTTGCCTGTGTAAGAGATGTTAGAGACAAATAACAGTTAAATACATAATACAATCATAACATAAACTCGAATAACACATTAATAACAATATCATAATAATGATGTCCTCTAAACGTAAGGACATTAATGTATATCCATTAATAGGATACAAACTGATGAATAAGATACGATCACTTTAAATATCCAAAGGAAACTATCTCCGTAGCTCCTCGTTCAGTCTTAGGATAAATCACGAACTACCCCATCATTTCTGTCTGGAGACGACACGGAAAAAGAAAAGGGATGAGAAACTTATACAAGAATCTCAGTAGGGCTTCCCGACATTCACACAAGTGTCATCGTCATCGTCCCTAGGAACCTCGGGTTTAATTATGAAAATGGTGAACATATATATAAGGTTCATTTATTAAGTTCTAAATATCATTAGCCGAGACCCGTATCTTTTAGCATGAATCTTAATGTCATGAATGCAACATATTAATCATGGATGCATGTCAATATCATATACATAATATCATAAAATTCATAAAACAATGCATATGACATAAAGAACATCATGATCATCATTCTTACAGGTGACTTAAACTTCTTTATTCTCTTTTCCTTGGGGGCCGCCCTATAATTCTCTTTTTTCTCGAGAGTTCTAGGTTATGAGCTCATACCTCACTAGTTGTCAATAGCGCAATCTTATCCCTTTTGATAAGTTAAATTCCCGACTCTTAAGGTACGGGATAGGGGGCATTAGGATCACCTTTCATAACCTTTAATTCGGGGAGTCTAAATGATCATTTCCTATTTGGATCACCCCTCATAACCTTTAATTCGGGGAGTCTAGAGGATCATTTCCATGTGTCTTATGTCACCTTTAACCTTGGCATGTTATATAGAGATGCAAATATGAATAACTCATCATTTCAACATTTCATGCTCATAAACTTCATAGAATCATGCATCTCAATTTATCAAGCATAATTATAACATACCATAACTTAAACTACATAAACATGCATCATACTTCATTGCATATATCCATAAGCCATATAAGTTTCAACACATGAATATAGCCTTCACAAGATATCAACCGCATTCATGCCATCAAATTTATCAACATTTACGCTTAAGTCCCAAAGGGTCAAATCACAATTTCTCAAAGGTTACGGGTCAAAATACAAATACCCCTTTGTAACACCTTCTCACAAACTAGAGATCTTTAACATTAACCAATACTTTTAATAGACATATAACTATTAGAAACCGTTATAAACTCATCATAAAAAAAACCTTTTAAGGCCAGAAACCAAATTTCAATACATTTTATGGGTCAAAGTGCAAAATCGCTTGTTTTTAATATTTAACGACGACCGAAATTTCTAAAACTTTATATAAACTTCATAAATGGTATTTTGGACTCATGGACACATTCAACATCATTAGTAGCTTTAAATAAAATCATTTGGCTGAAATAACATAGTTCATAGTTCAAAACACAACTTTCTGCATTTTGCAAAACGGCCCAAACTAACACTTGTAACTACCCTTTTATGCATCTATGGTACCAAAAATAATTTTTACAATAACTATTAGCGATTTAAACTCATCTAAACATTCTAAATCAGTAACCTTTCCAGTTCTAGAGGATTAGATCAGAATACTACAATTTTAGCATTTAAAATCATGAGAAAAACCGTATTCTTAATCCTTTATAATTTCTAGGTCTTTCAAAATTTCTTTGTACAAATTTAAAGACAAGATCATACCTAAAAATAAAGTATATCAAGCTTTAAATCAGAATTATATAAGTGCCAAAAATAAATAGATGAGAAGTGTCCATGATCAAAGTTGTCATTGAAAATAAAACAAGTAACTCTTGAACTTTAGGATTTAAATGATAACTAGAATCATAAACTTGTCTTGTAACCTTATTATTATCATTATAAGGTGATAACTTGGAAATATAAATATGAAATGCAAGGCTTAAAATATAAATATAAAGATGCAAATTCATTCTTAGGTATCTATGATTTAGGCGACAACTTGAAAGTAAATATGAATATGCAAGTTCATATTATTATCTTCAAGAATTAAAGTGATAACTTGGAATATAAATATGATTATGAAAAGCTTGAAATATAAATATGATATGCAAGAACTTATATCATAAATATGGATGCAAGTTCATTTTTATGTCTTATTAAGCTTAAAACTCAAGACTTAGTAACTCCTTTAGAAATCTTTTATCATCAAGAATTAAATCTTGGGATTTAGAGGACATTTAAATGATGGATTCACAACCACCACCATGATTCCTCATCATCAAGCCATGGTCATTATCAAATCATAAAAATCAAAAATATAAAGGAAGAACAAAAGAAAGAACATGAAATAAAATCCCTACCAAGTTGTTTCTTTGTTAATTAAAGCAAGAGCTTGATCTTGTATGAGATATCAACGACAAAAATCTGATCTTAGTGATGGTATATATTTGGCCAAGTGAAGATGAAATGGTGGGAGGATTTTTGTTGTGTTCTTGTGTTTGGATATGGAAAATTTAGGTGCTTAGGGGTTGGTTTATGGTATGTATGTGTTTGTTTGAGCTTGGGAACTTGGATGGATATCAAGAATGGAGTCTCTTGGAGGTGGAGAAGGAAGAAGAAGAGAGCTTTGTATTTAGAGAGAGAAGAGAGGATTTTTGGCTTACTTTTTGTGAGCAAGACTACAACCAAAAATGCAAATGGTAAGAATGAATGTTTGTGTGTGAATTAGGCTTGGAAAAACACATATTTATAGGGATTTTGGGGGGTGAGGCAGCTGCATTAATGGCTATAATGGGGAGTATTTTTTCAATTTTTGTGAGTGGTAGGACATATATTTGATGGGTATTTAATTTGTAATGGTTTAGAAATGATAAATTAGTGTAAGTGGCTTAACCATCAAGAGTTTAAAATTCCTCAAGACAAGATTAAATGGCCAACACTTATAGTGGAAATTTTAGTGCTAATAATCTGAAGTAATAAAACAAAAATAAATCTAAAATATATTTTATTTTTGAGAAAAAGAAATTGTTAGTGGAAAAGAAATTGATAAACTAAAGTAAGTGCTTAATAATCAAATATTTAAGGTGCTCCATTACAAAATTAAATGGCCAACATATGTAGTGGAATTTTTAGTGCAAATAATCTGAAGTAATAAAAAATAAGTAAATAAATCTAAAATATATTTTATTTTTAAGAAAAAGAAATTTAATACACTAATTTCCTATTATGTGTCTTAAGAACCCGTTTTTTAATTAAGAAAGAAAAACAATCTTTTCTAAAATAATCTTATGCTTTAAAATTACCTCAAATAATTATTTTGACTCAAGATAAATAAATAAAATTAATTTATCTTTAATTAGAGCCTAATATTGCCTATATTTATTCGATTACGTAAATAAGCTCATTTATTGTTAATTAGGGGCAAAATGGTAATTTCACACAAAAACTCCCCGAAACCACCCGAACATTTTCAAATATCAAATTACACATGTAATAAACATTTTGAACTCCCGGGCGATGACTAGGTTCAGAAATTACTTAATCTCGTGTTAAATTACCACAGGGGTATTTTGGTAATTTCACTTGCGGTAAAAAAATTGAAGTTGATATTTTCACATCTACAACGCACATAATCCCCTTCAAGCATAAAACTAACCCCTTGAGGATAGCCTGGACTGGCCGTCCTTGATTTCGGGGCAAAAATGACCTTAGGGGCATTTTGGTCATTTGTACATTGAAAAATTGAAAATCGCGATTTTTGCACATATTGCTATTTAATCACCATATAATGTTATTCTAATATCAAAATATCCTATTGAAGATGGCCTGGACTATTTTGGCCTCAAATCTTGTGTAGAAATGACCTAGGGGTATTTTGGTCATTTTGCATAGCAGTAAAAATCGAGGCGTTATAACTGAGTTCCCCAGTAAAGCTCCTACATGGTCCTCCAGTCGAGCTATACCCAGCAAGCACTCCACCTTTTCAGGCCGAGCAAAGCCCTGGTTGACATCCCCACCTAGCACTCAACCTTTTCAAGCTAAAGCCCCAGTCGGCATCCCCACGAGGTACTCCACCTTTTTAGGCTGAGCAAAGCCCTAGTCAGCATGGTTGGCATCCTTACCAAGCACACCACCATTTTAGGCCAAAACAAAGCCCTAGTCGATATCCTTACGAGGTACTCCGCCTTTTTAGGTTGAGTTTCCAGCAAATCCCTAGTCGGCATCCCTACCAAGCACTTCGCCTTTCCAGGAAAAATTTCCAAATAAGCCTTAGTTGGCATCTCCATTAGGCACTTTGCCTTTCAGGCCGAATTTCCAGACAAACCCTGGTAGGCACCCCCACTAGGAACTTCTCCTTATCAGGTTAAGCTATGCTATAATCTCTCAAGATATGTCTTTATTATTCTCAGAATCATCTGAGTTATAATCTGAAGATTTTTCATATGAGGATATATCCTTTTATATCCTATAAAGATTATTTTTTATGCAAGACATATCCTTTCACCTCAGGATTCAATTCATTTATGATCTAAATATTTTTCATGTGCCAGACAATAAACCTTCCGCAACACTCACTATTGTAGCACAAATCAATGTGCAATATCTGAAGATCCTCAGACTAGTCCCGAGCACATTCCAGAGGACCAATGAAAAATTGGGCATACCTTGGGTCTCTACCTCAAGCTACCCTTGGTACTACAAAGGTAAAAAGTAGACCTTCTTAACAAACAAGTGCTATACATAGACGAGAACAAACTTTACAAAAAGAAAATGAAAAACATGTAGTGTGAACTCAATGAACAATGACCTAAATAGACTCAATCTATAACACGATTAGTCAATTACAATGCTAGTCAGTCATAATTAGGAAGTACAAAAGTAAAGTAGACAGGTCAATCTCTCACAAGGACCTCACGCTGCCAAGTCAAAGTATAATACTCCCTAGGACACCAATTCCCTCGCAACTGGGTCTCGTGTGAAAGAATGAGCAACCTAATGTGCCATAAGTTGATGATAAGCTCATCCCAAGCCAACGAGTACTTGCCAAGATTAGGGCACCAAAGGCTCAGACCATAGTTTTCTAAACTGAACTGGTAATCAACTCGGTTGAGACACTGGGTCACTGGTCTAACCGATTGAACTGGACATAATTAAATTAATATATAAAATAGAATTTAATGCTACTTAATGTATAATATATATTAAATGCAACATAAATATTAAACAGCATTACCAGCATAATGTTAAAGGCACTTGTCACTTCCCTTGAGGAAGAGGATTCAAACCTTGTTAGGGATTTTTTGGCAAAAAATTCCTTCATGTTGGTCTAGTTGCAGTGTACCGTGGATTAATTGGTCGGGTAGTTCAATGACCAATTTGATAAAAACCGGTCAGTTGACCCCAGTTTTGATCATGGTTGATCGAGTCAATTGCACAACTAGTCCAGTCATAGAACCAAGCTGGACCCATGACTGGTTCACCGATTTTTGGTTCGAACCAGCTGTCTGGTTCGATATGGCCTAAACACCATCCAAAACCCCAAAGTCAAAAAACTGATGTATCAACTGTGTTAGCTCCAAAACTTTTTAGAAAGCTGTTATAGCTTGTGTTTTGAGTGACAACAAAGTAAATTTTATTAAAATATTTTGAAGAATGGATTAATACTTTAGTTGAGTTTCTATAGTGATTAACAAGTCCATTCTCGCAACATATAAGTTCAATTAATGACATATTTTTCACAATATCATGTTTTAACATGATAAAAAAAATCTCATTTAAAGAGATTTGAAGTTTTAATGATGTGAAAAATAGTTTAGAATGTGAATTGAGATATGTGAGAGTCATGAGAAACCTATATGAAGCATTAGAAACCAAGTTTGGAATTTCACAAAGTATCTAACGCATTCAAAAAATGTGATATCCTTGAAGAAATCAATTTGTCATGGGTTTATCATAACCATTATCTTCAATCACGATGGCTATCAACTCTAAAGACTTTTTACATGTTGAAAAGATCTTTATCAAGCTCGGAGTTAAGCTTAGAAGAACATAACAAAGCTAAGAACGAGAGTAGTGATTTCAAAAAGCACGCATTTTTAGAAATTGCATTGAGTCAACAAAAATTGAGGGAAATTTGAATTTTAAATTGAGTCAAATTTCAAAAAAAGTATTGACAGTGACACATCACTTTTGTACTTGACAAAATCCTTGTATTCTAGGAGAAAAAGTTCACAAACCACATTTAGAAAGTAAAAATTGTTTCCAAAGCTCAATTCAAAAACCACGTTGTTAACGACTATACACCTACAAGGATAACTTTGACATAACCCAGCTACTCTTCTTGAGAATAGTTCCTATGACACATAAAGAAGATCAACACATGTCAAAAGGAACCAAAATCAAAGGATAACAGCTAAATTCAAAACCCAACTATAAAAGGATGAAGCCTTCATACGAGAAGGAACTTTCACACTTAAGCACTAAAACCTTCCAATATTTTTTCTGAAGTTCTGTTTTATGTCTTGTAATTAGTTTTTGTCTAGAAAATCTTCTTTCTTATGATCAATAGCTAATATCTTCTTCTTAGGAAGAATCTAGAAAGAAGTCTCTCAAGTTTCTTTAATAAACATTGTTTTATTCTTAGAAAGACATGAGTGTTTTCCATTGGAGAGTACCAACCAAAATGCATATCCTTGTGCCTTGATCTAGTAGTGATCAAGTGAGTGTAGCTTGAAGAAGTTAGGACAAAGACTACTTATTATGAGAGCAAATTGGAATAATTGGACACTGTCAATAGCTTAAGAAGGCTATTCAAATAATATCTTTCTTTCTCGTGATTGAGAAAGTGCTTTTAGTGAAACTCAACAAGTTATTGAGAATTGGATATAGGTAGCATTTGGCTGAACCAGTATAAAATCACTGAGTAATATGTCTCTGTCTTTATCTCTTTATTATTCAATATTTGTTTTTGTTTGTGTTGTTGTGTGTTCCTTTAAAAACAATTTCAAAACAAGGTTTGAAGTTTCTTTGTTCTTTTGCTTGGTTCAAAAAGTTACCTTTTGAAGCATACTAACTATAACTTCCACTGTATTCAAGTGAATAACTTGATAGAATTTGTTTAGTTTTTCATAAATAAAAGAAGTTAAAAGCATGATTCAACCCCCTCTTCTCGTGCTACTTTCAACTTACAAACTGAACCACAAGTCGATAAGTCGACTGATGCTCTGTTGTACCCAAATAAACTCAAGTTATGGATCCTATGCCCATGAGTCGGTTAAGAATATGAGCAGATTACCAAGCCCTAAGTCCACATGTGACTAGGCACTTCAAGCTTCATAAATCCTAAGTTGCAATCCTAACCAGGTATCGTGTAGTTCCCGATCAACTTCTAATCGACATAATTCCTGAATCAACATCTTGATCAGGGACTCTGCCTATTTAGGCCAAGTCTTTAGATAAGTTTTGGTAGGTAATCTCGGCTTACGAATTACACATTACCACCAAAAGGAAGACCTTAGAACAATAGATGAACTGGAGATTTTAATCATCCATTGATGCAGACAAGAGTGTGTCACATGACTAAATAGTCAGCCAATGCACATCATGTCCATGACTCACCGCCACTCCATAATTGAAGAGGCATATTTGGGAGGCCTTTATGGACTTAACACATTGTTTGTAGCCAATTACTAAACTTAAGAGCTACACAAATCGGACTGAATCTACAAACCAACAATACATCCTAATCAGTACAAGCTCGGGCCTTAACTCACTCAAGTCACCCTCAAACATATACGAGGCCATTCCAGATGGACCTAGTGAATGCTCGAAATATATAGAGCAAAATGAACACGATTGCAAAATAGACAACCCACTTGATCAATGGTTGGGGGCTTATCCCTTTGATCCAATGGCCTACAATAGCCGAAGAAATGAACCATGACTATGCTTATACAATCAAGTAATTTAAGCTCGACCCCAGTCCTTGGCATTCATTGCTCGGCCTATGACCAAAACCAAGAGATTTGAATTGCCCACTACATCAAACTGCCAGAGCTAGTCAATTCGATCTAACGGTCTACATGTATCCTATGATCACCACTATAACATGACATGATTTTCCTCCACTCTAGGCCCGACACATGTCTCAACATGTTCCCCATAACTGTTACTTCAGCAATTGAAAGGGTGCACTAAGCTGCACACAACAAGTCAACTCATTCGAGCTTGGCACTTAGTCCTCGACAAAAATGCCTTGGTAATGACACCTTAGCATTAGCTACTTGGCCTAAGACCAAGTTTGGGGGCTATATACTGGGCTAGAAATATGGGCACGAGACCTCGGCCCAATCTTAGAGAACTCAACCAACGGGTCCCGTGACTCGCCACTTGGCATAATGGCTCCTAGATATTCTCCACTGATTTAGTTTGGGATATCTCCTGGACTAACTACCAAATTATACAAGATCTCCTATTAGCTTATAGAATCTTCTATTATCCTATCAAATCTCCTACGAATATAGAATATATCTAGTCTCTACTAAATCCTAAGAATATCACCCATATTCAGGGAAAATTGTCTAGTAACTTATCACATGGTCACCTCGCACTATATAAAAGGCTCAATGCTCCCAGATAAAACAATCTCAATGTATATTATTCTTTTACCACTCTATACGTAATTTGTTCACTAATTTGAGCGTCTGAGTGTCTTTGCATATACCACACCCCCACTCACACCAATGATTAGAGGAACTTGCGCGGTTGCGCTCCCATTGGATTTCCAAGTAAGAACACCTTTTGTTAACTGTTTGTAGTCGTCCTCTGTGCCCCATAATAGGATATTTTGAGAAGTTTAGAATATTACAACTTGCCTACTAGACATTATACCTAATACAATCAAAATCCTTAACATTAAATAAATATATAATATATAATAGCACATCAGAAGGTGGGTGACTTTGAAGAAGTTAGCAATAGTTATATTTTATTTACAAAAGTCAAGTCACTTAAAATTGAGGATTACAAAATGGAGCTAAAAATCGTGGTTAGAAGTCTAATAGGTGATGTTAGGAAAGTTAGTTGTATGTCTTGGTAGGATTATAATCGATTTTATTTATGTTACATCTCTTGTTGTATGTATGATCCAAGTCCCACAATAATAGGTTTGATGAAGAAAAGGAATGACTTTTCTTATAAATAGAAGTTTTAGTCTTTAATTATGACACACCAATGAATGAAAGAGTCTTTAAACTGGATGAGTGGATTTTATGATGGACCTCTTGGATCTATCATAAACCTCTTATTATTAGCCATTAGATCTAATGGCTAATAATAAGAGGTCTATGATGGACAAAAAAAAAGGTCCACCTTATAATTTGCCTATTTGATGGTATAATTGGGTCGCCGTGTGATGAGTTAACTAGAAAAGTTTACAATTGAAGTAGTGCAAAAATTGTAAGTCGAGAATTTTATTGTTGAAGCTCACGAATTACATAAAATTTGTGTTAGGATAGGAACGAGGATTATGCAAGGTTAAAGATCCCTAGTTATAACTAAATCAACAGCTTAGGTGTGTGAAAAAAAGATAGTGAGACAAAGGAAGAGACATGGAGATATATATCATAACAAAGGGTTGCTTTGTGTTATGAAATAAGGTGTAAAAGGGGTTTAGAGCATGAGGACAAAGTGATGTTCTCGTAGATTTTTTCCTCAGTGATCGAAAGTGTTCATCTTTTGAGGTGGATGCAAGTAGGCATAGAGTTTGACTAACCACGTAAATTATTGTGTCTCTACACTACTCATAGTCATCTTGTTAAAAAAAAAAAGAGATGAAATCAAAATATTACCATGGAATTCGGAACGACAATATAATTTTTATGTATATATCAGTATTTACAAAAGTTAGCTTTGCAAATTGAAGAATGATGTGTGACTTAATATGATGTTACAAGGAAATATAAGCAAGGAAATCATAGGGAAAAAGGAAGGACAATGCGATGAATAATCTCTATCTTTATTGGAAACCCTTCAACAGAGTAATGAAGCTGAAGGAGCTAGCCTATGGGCATCGATCAAAAGGATGTCTCCATTAATCTTTTCTCACAATATAAAAGTAAGTCTGTTCATGATCATACATATGTAATTGAATTATCTCAGGATAACTCCAGAGGGAATTATAAGATTAGCAACAACCAGGCACATATGTTGGATCGTACCTTACATGTTAGATTTTTCCAAGTCAACTGGAGTTTTTAAAACTAAAGACCTAAGAACGGAAAAGAAAATAAATGTTCCATTTGTGAAGATACGTGACAGTATAAATTCTACATGCTTGTACTCAATATATAATATATAATGCATGATACGAGGGATTGACTTATATCCACATATTCGAGGTCTAAAAGCCTAATCTTTTAGTCATGAAATCACCGGTCAAGTGAGATAGCAATATAAGCCGGAAAAGCTACTGAGCGAATATATAGTTGAAAATAATTTATGATTTTTAGGAATGACTAATTGATTTGAGAGTGGTGCTAGGAGTGTCGTCGTGATGATAAAGACAATATTGTGCCTTAAAAAAAAAATTATCAAACCGGTACCGTCAAGAATTAAAAATAAAAGTTTGTGTATTAGACAAATGAGTTTTGATGCTTTTCATGTATGAGACCCACTTAAAAACTTTAAAATTTGCTTTTTAATTTTCTTAACTATTGTCCTAGGGCACTGGTTAATAAAAAAATTAGGGTATAATTATAAGACTGGTGATATTTCATGGAATTCAAGGTTAGACAGTAAAAATTGATTAAATTGAACATGTTTGGTGAACAAATATTGTTAAACAACTCCCAAATAAATTCTTCCCCAACCCAACACATCTAACACGACCTCCTTACTCCTTCCAACTCGCGCACGCTTCTCACCTATTTTGTGACTATTTTTTATTATAGATTATTGATGAGTTAATATGATCTCAAGTGAAATGAGTTCAAAAATATATTGAGTGTCCAACCCAGAAAACAAAAAGCTTACTAAGTAGCTAACTTTTGTTTTAGTTCTCTGGGCCGAGGACCTATTTTGACATTATGAAAGTTAATGGTTATATATACTACATATTTATTAAATTGTTGGATTAAATATGTTAATGATTTTCTAATGTCATTTTGATTTTAGTCTCTTTGAAAAAATTGGCTTTTGATGCCCACGTTTTTATTCCCAGTATCACTTTTTTGGCTTTTGCACTATGTAGTTAGGTTTTTATAAACAGTTTAGAAAATGCATTTAACCATTATAAACATTGAAAACTATTTTTTCTTCCTTGTAAATAACTTTAAAATCATCTTTTGATCTTTACAAACTAATTGTGGGGAAAAAAAATAAAAAATGAGGGTTTAAAAATCAACAAAAAAATTTAGAGGGATTAAATCAAAATGACCTATATTTATAGGGACCAAAAATATATTTAAGCCTAAATTATGTATATTCATTATCTATGTTTCTATGCATAATATAAAATCTGATCAGTTATAACTTACATCTGAGTTATAACTTACAATAATATATTACCTAAATTATTGTTTTATATCTTATATAATTATCCACATGGACAACACAATATAAAAAATGTGTTCATCCTATATTATAAAAAAAAGTTAAAATTATTACTCTTTATACTAATTTTAAATATTTTGTTAACTGCAAAAATTATAATAATGTTTAATAATTTACATATATCAAGGTTGAAAATCAAATTTTCTAATATGAAATTTATCGTTAAAGTTGTGTTATATCATAACATAAACCAAGTATATGAGTTACAGAAAAATCATCAAGGGGAATTCTGTGGTGCTCCGTGATAAATATGGAGTGTGACACTCCTTGTACTCTTGATTGTTTATCTTAATATCAATGGTTGAGGTTATATTTGGAATATGTCTACACCAATAATAGGTGATGCACGTTAGAAGCACCAACTCCCTTTATCTTTCTCTTTCCATCCATTGTACCCTCTCTGTATTACTCAATGTGCCATTCTCATCCTGTTATCTCCCACACCATCCATGACAATGGTATCTATTGAACAAGAGCTTAGTGTGTGAAATGGAAAAGTTTTGAAAAGTAACAGTAGACGGCCACATAAACTCCCCCGCCCCCGCCGTCAAACTCCACAACCGTTTCGACTACAACATGCCCCTCACTAGCAACAATGACAACATCTCAAGCCCGGTACCCCCATTGAGTTCCAATATAGGTGCTCCGAGACTACAAAAGTGATGCCCATTGCCATGAGGGAGTCAGCTTCAACAACACAATCTGCTCAAAGATTAAGGGTTTTAGTGAAAACCACCACCAACACCACTGACAAGAATGACAACAGCAACAAAAACCATGTTTCCCCCTTCATTTTTTTAGTTTTTTAGTCCTTGTTCGTACCAATTTTTACCACACTCGCTTGCTTTGATATCATGATGGTAAATTGAGGGGTAGTTCTTCATATGGCTTTGTTACAGTTTTATTTTTTTTTCTTCAATTATATTATTACAAATCTTTGAAATTGGGGAACTGATTGTTGGATATATATTATTATTAGTTATGGATGATTACTAGACAATGGAAATGTGCAAAAAATTCCTCTATATATGGAGTTTTTCCCTTTTTATTTTTCTTATTTCTTTCTTGGCTATGATTGAAATCAATATAGTAGAATTGGTTGAATTTGAAATTTATACAATGATCAATCTTCCTAATAATTAATGACAAATGAAATGATGATGATAATCAAATAAATTATACAAGTATCTTGGTACAGAGGTATTATGTGTCACAGATTTATAAGTTTTTATATCACAGTTTACAAGTTTTACAGCATGGTTTATAAATTTTTATAATATAGTTTACAAGTTTTTATTATCTAGATTTATAAGTTTTCTCTTCAAGTTCAGCACCATACAAATTAAATACCACTAAATAACAAATTTCTCTCATTTTTTCCAAATAAAAAAATGAAAATCCCTCCAAAAAGGAAAGCATAATAACAATGGAGAAACTAGATTTGACAAACGAGGAAAAAAAAGTTATATATATTTCCCCTTTTGATTTTTCTTATTTCTTTCTTGGCGATAATTGAAATCAACATAATAGAATTGGTTGAATTTGAAACTTATACAATGATCAATCTTCCTAATAATTAATAACAAATAAAATAATAATAGTCATGATGATCATCAAACAAATTGCATAAGTATTCTGGTGAAAAGGTATTGTGTGTCACATGTTTACAAGTTTTTCTATTACGGTTTACAAGTTTTTATAGCATGATTTACAAGTTTTTACAGTAAGGTTCACGAGTTTTTTGGTATAGGTTTACAAGTTTCTTTTCAAGTTCAGCGCCACTGTCACTTTCAATCATCATAGGCACTCCCCGATCTATCACAGTAAGGATACAAATAACACTAAATAACAAATTTCTCCCATTTTTTTCCAAATAAAAAAAATGAAAATCCTTCCAAAAAAGGAAAGCACAATGGCAATGGAGAAATCTGGCAACAAGTGAGGAAAAAAATGAGTTACAAATATTTCTCCTTTTTATTTTTCTTATTTCTTTCTTGGCTATGATCGAAATCAACATAATAGAATTGGTTGAATTTGAAATTTATACAATGATAAATCTTCCTAATAATTAATTACAAATGAAATGATAATAGTCACGATGATAATCAAACAAATTGTACAAGTATCCTAGTGCAGAGATATTGTGTGTTATAGGTTTACAAGTTTTTCTATCACGGTTTATAAGTTTTTACAGCATGGTTTATAAGTTTTTACAGTATAATTTACAAGTTTTTTTATCTAGGTTTACAAGTATTCTCTTCAAGCTTAGCACCAATGTCACTTTCAATCATCACAAGCATTCCTCTATTACAGTAAGAATACAAATTAAATAGTACTAAATAACAAATTTCTCCCATTTTTCCCAAATAAGGAAAATGAAAATCCCTCCAAAAAGGAAAGCACAATGACAATGGAGAAACTAGGTTCGATAAGAGAGGAAAAAAAGAGTTACAAATATTTTTTCTTTTTATTTTACTTATTTCTTTCTTGGCTATGATTGAAATCAACATAATAGAATTGATTGAATTTGAAATTTATACAATGATCAATCTTTCTAATAATTAATTATAAATGAAATGATGATAGTCACGATGATAATCAAACAAATTGTACAAGTATCCTGGTGCAGAGGTATTATGTGTTATAGGTTTACAAGTTTTTCTATCAGGGTTTACAAGTTCTACAGCATGGTTTACAAGTTTTTACAGTATAGTTTACAAGTTTTTTGTCTAGATTTACAAGTTCTCTTCAAGTTCAGTATCATACGAATTAAATACCACTAAATAATAAATTTCTCTCATTTTTCCCAAATAAAAAAAATGAAAATCCCTCCAAAAAGGAAAACACAATGACAATGGAGAAACTAGATTCGACAAATGAGGAGAAAAAATAATTATAAATATTTTCTCTTTTTATTTTTCTCATTTCTTTCTTGGCTATAATTGAAATCAACATAATAGAATTGGTTGAATTTAAAACTTATATAATGATCAATCTTCCTAATAATTAATAACAAATAAAATAATAATAGTCACGATGATCATCAAACAAATTGTATAAGTATTCTGGTGAAAAGGTATTGTGTGTCACATGTTTATAAGTTTTTCTATTTCGGTTTACAAGGTTTTATAGCATGGTTTACAAGTTTTTACAGTATGGTTTACAAGTTTTTTGATATAGATTTACAAGTTTCTTTTCAAGTTCAGCGCCACTGTCACTTTCAATCATCATAGGCAATCCTCGATCTATTATAGTGAGGAAACAAATAACACTAAATAACAAATTTCTCCCTTTTTTACCAAATAGAAAAAATGAAAATCCCTCAAAAAAAAGGAAAACACAATGACAACGGAGAAATCTGGCGACAAGTGAGGAAAAAAACAAGTTACAAATATTTCTCCTTTTTATTTTTCTTATTTCTTTCTTGGCTATGATCAAAATCAACATAATAGAATTAGTTGAATTTGAAATTTATACAATGATAAATCTTCCTAATAATTAATTACAAATACAATGATGATAGTCACGATGATAATCAAATAAATTGTACAAGTATCCTAGTGCAGAGGTATTGTGTGTTATAGGTTTACAAGTTTTTCTATCACAGTTTACAAGTTTTTACAACATGATTTACAAGTTTTTACAGTATGATTTACAAGTTTTTTTTATCTAGGTTTACAAGTTTTCTCTTCGAGTTTAGCACCAATGTCACTTTCAATCATCACAAGCATTCCTCTATCATAGTAAAAATACAAATTGATTAGTACTAAATAAAAAATTTCTCCCATTTTCACCAAATAAGAAAAATAAAAATCCCTCCAAAAAAGAAAGTACAATAACAATGGAGAAACTACGTTCGATAAGAAAGGAAAAAAAAGAGTTACAAATATTTTTTCTTTTTATTTTTCTTATTTCTTTCTTGCCTATGATTGAAATCAACATAATAAAATTGGTTAAATTTAAAATTTATACAATGATTAATCTTCTTAATAATTAATTATAAATGAAATGATAATAGTCATGATGATAATCAAACAAATTGTACAAGTATCCTGGTGTAAAGATATTGTGTGTTACAGGTTTACAAGTTTTTCTATCACGGTTTACAAATTTTTACAGCATGATTTACAAATTTTTACAATATGGTTTATAAGTTTTTTGGTCTAGGTTGGTAAGTTTTCAGGGACTATTTTACAATTTATTTGAAACTTCTTTATAGGTTTTTTGAATTTGGTGTAGAGGTATTATGTATCACAGGTTTACAAGTTTTTCTATCAAGGATAGCGTATAATTGTTCCATTTTTTATTTGTTGAATAAAATGCTCCCTCACATGAATTTCTTTATTAAGGAAGATTAGAACTGTTGAGGAAATGCAAGTTTGGGGTGTAGAGCCATTAATGCTATGGGAGTGAGTGACAACTTCGAAGAAGAAGTAGCCCCTCTTCCTCTATTTTGCCTTCTAAGTAAAATATTGCCCAAATTCAAACGATAAGGTATCTGTCTCTTTTTACTTTTAAATTGTTACAAAAGTAATTTAATTTTGCAATGGACAAACCACATGAATATCCATCATCAGAATATGATTATATTCCAAGTTGCAACAAGATTATTATCATCCAATATTCATCAATTATCACTATTATGTGAAAAAAATTAAATATTTTTTTTCTCCCCTGGTAATGCATAGATTACACGAACAAACATTATAAAAGAAAAAGAAAAACTTTAAGAATGTAAGCTTGAAGGAGTGTAGGGTGGGGTCAATCTGAAGAGCATCTGGGTGCAAAATGTTTAGGGGGAGCTAGACGAACTCTTCCATGAGAAAACCAGGGTGAAATAGTTACAAATGAAGGTTTTAAACTTGTGGGTGGTGCTGAACATGAAGAAGAGTTAGTGGTGATGGTGACAAGGAAGAGAGAGATGAGAAAGAAGAAAATGAGACTTCCTAGAATGCATTGACACTAATTGGTGTATAGTTACACTGTCAAATCTTGGCCTTCAGATTTTATGGTGTGTGGTACACCATACTTAATCAAGTGCACCACAACCACCGCCAAAAATCAATAAATCTTTATCCGAACGTACTCTAGCTTCATGATCTTCTTTTTTTTTTCAGGTGGGGGTGGATTGTACTTGGTGGCTGCTATGCTTTTTATTCCTCGCTGTTCTCTTGGCTGTGTTTGGAGACTGACATGGAACAGTGGAGTCACAATATTGAGACAGTAAAAACAAAAGTATGTTAAAGACCGTATTTGCATCATGTTTGATAATGGTACTATGTAGGAAATTTGACTATTTGTATGTTATTCAGAAATATGGGAACAAGATAAAAAATATTATTTATCCTTGTCCACCACAACCAATCACGAGAAAGTCACCTCCTATTGCCAAACAGCTGCAGTCGGACCACCTATGATAGGGAGAATAAAGAGGAAAATATTAAATATATATATATATAGATATTATTAAAAAAATATTAAATTTTTGTTGCAATATCTTGTTTCTACTGCCTCTTAATTTTGAAGATACAGAAATTTTTTATAATTTATGTCTCAAGATAAAAATAATGATATTTTTTTTGTATCTATTTCCATAATTAAATAGGTTTATATCCATATTACTTTTGTATTTTGTGTCTTGACACATCAACCAAACACAGTCTACGTCTCCTGTGGTGATTTTGGCTGGCCAAGCAAATATGTGGGAGAGAAAATCACCTGCTCCCAGGTTACATGTCTCATTTTGTGGCCATACTTTATCACGTAAAATATACATATTTAATAACATTTAAAACTATAAAATAATTATTAAATATATGTTATTCATTTTTTACATGAGAAGAAATTATTGATGTAATAAATAAATATAATTTTGCCTACCAAAAAAAAAGTGAATATAATTTGGAGATATATGATTTTCGTCCCCGAAATGAATCCCAAGTTCCTAAACACACGTTCCTGTAATTCCTTGCCTCAACATCACATAATCGGTGGAAGCTGAGGCACACATGTTGATATTTAGCACCTGAAGCAAGTTATTCTTAATCCAAATCTAAATCAAAGTCCAATCTCAAAGACAAGCACCACGTGCACGGTGGCAGTGAATCCACGGTAGCTTAATCACCGAACCTTCACCCCACTTCCGAGTTTTCTTTTTTTTCCAGTGAGAATAATTTTCTACACCAAACATGTAAATCAATTCTTAACACATAAAAAGTTATACTATATAATTATACACAAAGCAAAAGTTGATTTATATGATTCAGCAAAGAAATTCTCAGCCGGCTAAAAAGTTCTCCCCCACCTACGTTATATATATAATTTCATTCGGTGCAATGAGAATCGTACAATTAGCAAGCCAGCACTTTTTGTTATACTTATCAATACACATTAGTCATTTGGAGGTAGCTCCAGTTTTGGAAGAAGGTTCAAGAATGTTGAACTGGGGTCCAGTGCTTGTGTCTGTGGTGCTGTTTGTGCTATTAACGCCGGGCCTTTTGTTCCAAGTACCTGGCCGCTCAAGGTGTGTGGAGTTTGGCAACTTTCAAACAAGTGGTGCTGCCATTCTCGTTCATTCTCTCCTCTACTTTGGTCTCATCTGCGTTTTCTTGATCGCCATTAGGGTCCACATTTACACGGGCTAATATTCAATGATCGAGTTATATTATTTCTATACTCTCTTCGTTCTTTATTAATAGTCCTAGTAAGATATCATATCATTTTAATTCATTAAAGAACTAATATATTTGGCCAGATATACCGTGTCATTTTGGTACATTAAGGAATTAGTGTATTTGACCAAATACACTAATATTTTAATGAACCAAAATAGCACGGTCTCCTGTTATGACTATTAATAAGAAATAAAAGGAGTATAAAGTAAGTGGAATATCGTGTCGACTCACATTCTATTCATTATTACTTAGGGTGTACACCCTATTCAAATAGGGTTTGACCTTGTCCAGTGGTAGATAGAATATAAATTGATACTGATATCTGCAAATGACATTTTTCATATTCAATTGTTCGGTACGAAGTTAGAATCATTTCCATTTGGGGTCCATATAATTGATTCATGACTCATTTTGCTATTTTTTTATTTTTGTTCTTTTAAAACTTATTTTAAAAGAAGCGTGATGTCGTCAAGTCCTTGTATTCTTTTTTTTTTTCTTTTTCTTGCTAGCAGTTTGGTCTGTTGATTTGCATGTATTCGGTTTTCTTCTTCGAACAGTGAATGTATGAATGAATCTCAGTGATTAATTTTTGTGACAAGCGATCTTGAGAATGTGCTTTTGCCCTGAAGTTGAGTTCAAGCCGGTTCTATACATATATATTCGCGGAGTGCTACAAAATAGTAAAACTACCTAATCCAATCAAAATTACGGAAATTATGAGTACGAATAAAAAGTTACGCGGCACGAGTTCTTACATGTTACAAGCACGATTTGCATGAATACTGCTCAAAAAGTAGAAACAACTTTGCTTTCCCCTCTATTGTATTTCCAACTGCTTGATACTTGGAAGTTAGAGCTGTGTTACACAACAAAAATCTTTTGGAAATGATTTTGTGAACTTTTTGAAATCTTAGAGAGAACTCTTACTCTCTATAAAGATTTAATGTAGCTACAGAGTTTCAAGAATACATAAGACGTAAGAAGTTTTCTTAAGGGGATTTTCTTGCATATCTCAACATTTTGAAAGAAATTTAGAGAGTAATTGTATCTTTACACTCAAATTTGCTTTCGTCGAACAATACGAAAGATGTGATAGTTAATCATAAGGCAGATTTCGCAATACTCCCCACAAAGTAAGAAATGTCACACACTATGTAATCTAACGATTGAGATTTGAAGGTGTAACCATATACTAAATATTGCTAAAATATTATAGGAAACCTCTTTTTTTTATCTCTCAGGCTCCTCTCTCTTCAGTGTCATCATGTTGTCATTGCATGTGTCAAATAAAAATATATTTTTAATTGAAAGCTTCTTTATGTAAAGTAAATTATTAATTAATATTTTCTCCCATTAAAGTAATCGTTAGATGAAAAATTCATATTAGTTAATTAATTATATTATATTATACTGTTACCATTTTTTATAAGCATTTTTTTCTTCTATGAAATTTGATTGTACTATTTACATCGTCACTATCTCCATTTTACGATAGGTGACATTGATAATCCTGGAACAGAGGTATTGTGTGTCACAGGTTTATAAGTTTTTATATCATGGTTTACAAGTTTTTATTGCATAGCTTATAAGTTTTTACAATATCGTTTACAAGTTTTTTTGTCTAGATTTATGAGTTTTGCACCACTGTCACTTTTAATTCTCACAAGTATTCTTCTATCATATTGAGGATACAAATAGTATTAAATAATAAATTTCTCCCATTTTTTCCAAATAAAAAAAATACTCCAAAAAGGACAGTACAATAACAATAGAGAAATCAGGTTCAACGAGCAAGGAAAAAAATAGTTACAAATATTTTTCCTTTTTATTTTTCTTATTTTTTTCTTGACTATGATCGAAATCAATATAGTAGAATTAGTTAAATTTAAAATTTATATAATGATCAATCCTCCTAATAATTAATTACAAATGAAATAATGATAGTTACGATGATAATTAAATAAATTGTATAAGTATCCTAATGCACAGGTCAGTTTTCTATCATGGTTTACGAGTTTTTACCGCATAGTTTACAAGTTTTTACAACATGATTTATAAATTTTTACAATATCATTTACAAGTTTTTTAGTCTAGATTTACAAGTTTTCTCTTCAAATTCAGTACCACTGTCACTTTTAATTCTCACAGGTATTCCTCTATCACATTGAGGATACAAATAGCACTAAATAACAAATTTTTTCCAAATAAAAAAAATAAAAATCCTCTAAAAAGGACAGCACAATGACAATAGAGAAACCATATTCGACGAGCAATGAAAAAAAAAGAGTTACAAATACTTTTCTTTTTATTTTTCTTATTTCTTTCTTGGCTATGATCGAATCAACATAATAGAATTGGTTGAATTTGAAATTTATATAATGATCAATCTTCCTAATAATTAATTACAAATGAAATGATGATAGTCACAGGTTTTACAAGTTTTTATAGCATGATTTACAAGTTTTTATAATATCGTTTACAAGTTTTTTGGTCTAAATTTACAAGTTTTCTCTTCAAGTTCAGCACCACTATCACTTTTAACTCTTACAAGTACTTCTCTATCACATTGATGATACAAATAGCACTAAATAACAACTTTTTCCCATTTTTTGAGATAAAAAAATCCTCTAAAGATGACAGCACAATAACAATGGAAAAACCAGGTTCGACGAGTAAGAAAAAAAGAGTTACAAATATTTTTTCTTTTTATTTTTCTTATTCCTTTCTTGACTATGATCGAAATCAATATAATAGAATTGATTGAATTTGAAATTTATATAATGATTAATTTTTCTAATAATTAATTACAAATGAAATGATAATAGTAACGGTGATAATCAAATAAATTGTACAAGTATCCTGGTACAGAGGTATTGTATATCATAGGTTTACAAGTTTTACTATTACGATTTACAAGTTTTTACTGTATGATTTACAACTTTTTATAATATCGTTTACAAGTTTTGTCAACAGTGATCTACATGCTGATTCTAATTATTTTTTATTTTTGCTTTTATTGTTTGAAATATAACTAGGTGGCACAACACTTTGGGAAAAAAAAAAGGCCATTGCTAACGAAAATTGGAAAAAAAAAATCTAGAAAGAACACAATTGAAAGGAAAAAATAGCAAAACACAATCAAGGCTTGAGAACACAGTAGATTGAAAGGAAAAACAAAATCAAGTCTCACATTTTATTAGAAACACTACTGGAACTAGCCAGTGGGACTCAGATGAGATGGGAAAGGGGATGGAACGAAAAAAAGTCTTTGGTTTTATTATAAATTTACACTTATTATTTTTAAATAATAATTAAAACTATATAGAAGAGAATCGGCTATGATTACTCCAATCTAACTATTAGCATTTTAAACTTATTCTAACGTTCTCCACCATTAGAGCTTTCATAAGCTTTGAATCGATAGTTTGATTTTAGGTGAACATGGAAAGTTCACTTTTGTTGGGTGGGATTTTAAAATCTTCCGTATCTTTAAAATGGAAAATTAGGGAGTTGTTTTGGCAAAAGGATGAAGCAGTATAAGAGAGAGAAGAGACACAATAAATGTGTCCAATAAATTCAAAATAATGGTTTTTATCAATACAACTTTATTTTTTTTTTCAAAAAAAAAAAATCCTCAATTGGAATTTTATAATAAGAGAACTTTCATGTCTACCACATTCAAATAACTCAACAAAGAAATGATGTTGTGGTGATGGTGTTTGGTTTATGTTAAAAGCTACAGTGGTGATGGTACAGTAAGGAAAAAGGGACACATGAAGCGAACAGGTTGATGTTGTGATTTTGGGAGGGTGTAATGTTTTATAATACATCATATATGATCAGTGCATGGAGAAACCATTATATCTTAGTCGTTTGATAAAAAGGTGTGTGACACACACGACTTTACAAAGAGCACCACAGCCATCGCCTAATCATAAACAATCACACAATTTTCACATGTTATGAGAATAAGCAAAACACATAGCAATTAACCAAGAGTTTTCAATTTGTACAACAATTCACGAATTATTGTTCGAGTCCTAAAACTTTTCTATTTAAACAAAGAAAAATTGTTTTAAGAGAAAGTTTTGCTATATACTAATCATTATTTTGATATATCAATTATTATGGGTCTTTTTTTTTTATATGACATTCAAAGTGGTGTTTAACACATATATGATCTGTTTTGGGGAAAAACTTGCAAATGGCATTGCAGAGTGAATCTGCTATAGGCAAAGAAAAAAGATTTTTTAAAAAAAATAAAAAAAGTAAATTCACCTTTAGTGGATTCATATTAAAAAATAATATTTTACTCTTTATATAAACTTATAACTTCGAACACAGCAAACAGATTTAGTCTTAGTATGTGGAGAGGGTGTGGGTACGAGGTCAGCATCAGTTTTTTCCCAAAAATAAAAGTGTTCAAAAAAGTGTGTTTAAAAAAGGGTGACAATGAACAAAACAACAAATATAATTGTTTATTTTGATGGTGAAGTTGTTACAAATACTAATGTGTCATATTTATATATGAAAGGTCATTAAATTTCACTTTCTCATATGCAGAGCTAGAGAATGGACTCTGTCAGTCGATAAATACTAACACTCCAAAGAGAGTGGTTGCAATGAGATACTCATATCGTATCTCGATTTTTGACAGGTTTAGACAATACCAAGTAGTTGCAATACGAGACAACAATAATATTCAACAAATGTTTAGGATACATCAGTAGCATCAGGCAAACTTTCCAGCCATTAAGTTGTATGTTGATTTTGAAATTGTTGCTTAGAACGTAGAATGTGGCTCAACTAAATTTATAGATGAGGACACTGAGTTGGAAGCAATGGAGGAAGAGGAGGATGTACTGAAGTGGCGATGAAGGTATAGATGATGATCTTGATAATGATGGCACATCAAATATAGTAGGTGGCCACCATCTGAATGAGAAGCTCTCCTTCATGCATGCTCTAGATTTGGAAGCTATGCAAGTATCAGAGTTTCCAGAGTATGCAAACATTTGTATGTAGCCTTAATTCTAAAAGTTTTATATATTTTTTTATTTTTTATTTTGTTATGATTTAAGAATTTTTTAAATTGGTTGTTTAGTTTATTATATAATTTCTTCGATTTAGTTATTTTTTTAGGAGTGGTAATTAGAATCACAATTTTATTTGATGTAATATTTTTTGAATTAATTTTTAAGTTGATTAACTCTAGTGGAGTTTTTAGTTAATTAGGTTTAGTTGAAACTTTTAGTTAATTATTTTAAGTTGATTTAGGTCATTTCCTTGATTTAGTTACTTTTTTAGTTGTAGTGATTGATTAAATGTACAATTTTAATTGATTTAATAATTTTTAAGTTGATTATTTGGTTTACTATTTAATCTCTTTGATTTAGTCTTTTTAGTGGTGATAATTAGATTCACAATTTTATTTGGTGGCCCGGGACGAATGCCCATTAAAATGATTAAATGTTGGCAGTAATCAGAGAATGCTTCATAACTATTAATAGTATATCCAATAACAGGCCGACCATTTGTCGAAAACCCTATCAAAATAGCAACATTTTCGACTATGATGGTGCACTCCCCACATGGAAAATGGAAAGTACGAGTCTCGAACTTCCACCTCTCAACTAATGCTAAGATTAGCTTCTAATTTACTACTTATGTCACCGATTTCCACAAAGCAGAGTAGACCAATACGCTGCACATAGTCCCGTATTTCATTTCTCATTGATGGGAATTTCAGATGCCAAGTCCGCATATGTCTTGTTGTCTATTAATTTAAAAATTAAAATAATCAACTTCAAATATATGGATTTCACAGAAAATTAAATTAATATATCCTCTAAACTACCAATATATATCAACTTATAAAATTTATATTAATATATCCAATAATCAATCTTTTAATCAACTTCAAATATATGGATTTTACAGAAAATTAAATTAATATATCCTCCAAACTACCAATATATATCAACTTATAAAATTTATATTAATATATCCAATAATCAATCTTTTAACCAACTTCACACTAGTATATTAAAACACAACAGAGGATAACTACGGAAGATAGCTAAAAAAAAAATTAACTAATACACGGTTATTTTTTATTCTGATTTAATCGCCTCTGTTGTTTTTTTCAGAATCATTTTCACCTGCATACATTCATTTCATTCAAATATTTGATCAGAGGCATGCCATTGAATACTAGAGTCCTTGAGTTTTTCTTCTTGGTAAGGAGCACCTTAGCTGTTGCCTGCTCCTTCTCTTCTTATTAGGATAGTAGTTAGATTACAACCATTGAGTTAGCAAGTTAGTTATTGTAGATGTTTTGGTTTACCATAATTAATTATTAGGAGAATTGTAGTCCTGTCCCTCATGTTTCTCATGTCCCATGGTATGTGTGTGTATATATATATATATATATATATATACTGCTTCAACAGTTTCAATCCACGCCATAATACTTCTCGGACACACCTGCGTGTGACCTTCTCCTCCAACGCACGCAGGTCGTCCAGTAGAAGCCAGCTCCCGCTTTCGGCGCGTGTCAGCTCCCGACGCCTTGGCCAGAATCCGCCACAGGCGACCTCCGGCACGCAGATGAGATGGGTACGCATATGAGATTCCTAACGCAGATGAGATGGGTACGCAGTTAATATTCTGTACTTCTACAGCTAAATCCGACACAGGCGGAATAATTTAAACCGTATTTAAATAAATCACCGTAAACATATCATCAATAAAAATCCAATAAGTAAATTATTTTTCCAATTATAATGTTAAAAATATTAGAAAAAAAGTAAAGCACGATAATAATCCATGAAGTGGTTCTATCAAATGATCAAATGGCACTTTGCATAAAAATAATAAATGACACTCTCATAAACACTCAAGAGTTTCTCTTAGGTTATGTTTGGTTAGAGGATAAAAATAGGGATAAATTTTTCATGAATATGCTTTGTGTGTAATTTTACACATAAAATCTAATTATAAAAATTTTATCCCTATTCTCGCGTTCTAACCAAACATACCTTTAATGAGTGCAAATAAATGTAGCCTCATCTGAATACATCATATACGAGTTATAGTTCTGAGAAGCCTTCCTGCATTGTTATGTCGAATTATGTTCCATTATTTTTCTTACCTCTCTGTATCTTGGAGAATGTCTATGGCCGAGATATATGGCTTAGAAAATAGCACTTTAGTATTTAGCAGGCTTGCGACGTTACACCATCCACCAATTATATTTGCTTTGTTTTCTTCGTCAATTGTTGATAACGTGCATAACATGATGCAACGCCAGTACGAAACCCACGTTGTCGCTTCTCCGGAGAGGGCTCCAGCTCCAGATTCTGCCGGGACTATTCCTAGTGGGCGATCTGGGAGATATGAAAATAATGTTACATTGTATAAGATAAAACTTTAGTCCTAACGAAGGTGGTAAGCAAGGATGTTCGATTTTATCAAAAAGAGCTTGTAACTTGTAACTTCACTGAAAGAAAATCAGCAATTGGCTGTGAACTAAACCGTTGCTAAGAGTGAAAAATTCGTCGCTAAATAAACTTTTGTTCCTCACTAAATGCGTTGCTAGATTGCTGCACGTTGTAAGCAGTCATTGGTACGTAAACAATGATGTTCAATTTTACATAAACAATGATCTTCAATTTTACTAATGTTCATTTTACATAATCTTCAGCCCTGCATATGACTTATGCTTGGTTTGATAGTAGTCTCAAAGGCGATTTTCCTACTTACAAAAAATATAAGTTAATTTTTTTCTATTTGATAAAACTAAAACTTAGGGGAAAATACAAGGACTTCTCTAAAGTCTTTTGATATTATATTTATTTCTTTAATTTCTAATATTATATTAATTTTTTTTATTTCTAAATAACTTTTAAAAATTTTAAAATTACCCTGAAACCCACAATCTTCCCATACTTTCTTCCTTCCTCCCATTCTCCTCCACCACTACAACACCTAATCCACTGCCCATCCTCGCCCTGGCACTCCATTCATTCTCACATACAAAGGCATGAAACTTTAATTTATTCTATAACCTGCAAATGAACATACCATATGCCATTAATTTATTTCTGACGCTATAAATCGTGGCAACCTTATCATTCTTGTGCAAATGTGTTGGAAGACGTAAAGCTCTGTTGAATCATGAGTGGGCTGTCAAGCCAGCACATGTACGCGCGAGGCAAATCGCTGTTCAGGCAAAATGGTAAAATTGGGCTCCGATACTCGGGAAGCGTGGAAAACGTGGGAAGCTCCTCCCCTCCCCGTGATGTCCTTCTTCTTCTGGATGAGGGACAAACACGACATGATGTACAAGTAGCTATAGTTTAATCTCTTTACTCCTTTTTGTCCTTTTCCATCATGTACCACCAAAAAAAAAAAAAAAAATTCAATTGGGCAGTGGAAGCTTGTTGGAGCTCGAATTCCATGTGCGGATTCTGAAACTCTTGGGTGGATCATTTGAGGTTGCTGTTTTGTTGCTTCTAGCGTTTGGGTTGTGGTGGTGACGTGGTGTATCATTAGAGGCCTAGTGCTTAGTGGGGAGGAAGGGAGGGTCGTGGTGGTGATGATTGAGTTGTGAGATTGACATGTCATTTTAAATTTATAAGGAATTCCATTATAATGATTTATAAACAATTAAGGAAGAGGGGTATAGTATTTGGAATCTAAAGAAAAGTAAGTGTAATATTAAAAGATCTCAAAAGCTGATATTATAATTTTCTGTAGAAATTAAATGATTGTTTGACAATAAATTTTAAAAATTGTTTCTAGTTTTTAAGAACAAAAGATTGAAAAATTTGTTTGGTAATGTGTTGTATAAAAGTTGGGTTTAAAAATGAAAAAACCATAATCATGCTTTAAAAACTGAAAATTAAGAATAGTTTTCAGTTGTTTTTTTGGCTTTCTTGTTTTAAAATTGATGAAAAATATGGTGACAAATTTGTAAATAAATTGAGTTTGTGTTTTTGCACATCTTCAAATCCTGTTTGATGAAAAACAGCCCCCTGTCACAAACGGTCTTTCTTGAGGGGTTAATAGACGGAAAATTGGAGAAATTCTGAAAGACCGTGGGAATATGTATAATATTGTGGAACAGTGTAGAGTGCTCTAAAATGTTCCAGAAACTTGTAGAATTGTGTAGATAGTTCTAGAGAGTTCTAAATACTTCTGGAACCATGTAGAACTGTGTACAATCATGTAGAACTTTCTAGAACGATGAAGAGACATGAGGAAGTATCTAGAAGCATGTAGAGGCATGTAGGAGCTATCTAGAATGTCCTTAGTAGATATGTATAGGAGGTTCTAGAAATATGTGGAGATGTGTGGAATATAGGAAGGTTCTGGATAAAAAATCCAGACCGTCCATTAGAATCAATCTCCACCGTCCGTTGAGGAGGTGGAAGGCTATATATAGGGGGTGGCCATTCTTGGCCAAACCATCCAAGACATTGAAGTCATTTGTAAGTGTTCCATTGTGTAATACAAAGAGAGTTCTCTTCACCAAAGCTCTCTTGTTTTCTTGTGCTCTTAACTTCCGTTGCGAGTCATTTTGAGTGAGGCTGACTTGGTGTTTAGCTCAAGAGGTTGAGTAAGTCCAAGTGCTGGCATGGTAGTGTTGGAGTGTGTCCAAGGCCGTGACACCCCGCTCTCATTTTATTTTGTTGGACTTCACCTTCATCTAGCCTTCTTCTCGCCGACTGCTATGCGAATCCCATTGGCAGGCGAACCAAGCTCCTCTTGCGACTCAGCGACCAAGCCCCCGTTGTGTTTTCATTTCAGAAGAGCAAGAGAAGAGAGAAAGAGAACAAGACAACAAGAGAGCAGAGAGCAGATTTGTCGCGGCCGCGCTCACGACCTCTGCCTCCGCCACGCACGTGACCTCCACCTCCACCACGCATGCGACCAAATTTGTCGGCAAACGCGACCTCTACATCTGCCATGCATGCGACTAAATTCGCTAGTGCACGCGACCTCCGCCTCCGCTATGAACGTGACCAGATCCGTTGGCGCCGCAACCTTCCCCTCCGCCACGCACGCGACTAGATCCGTGGGCGCCGTGACCTGCCCACATCCACCGGCATCGCGACCTGCCCCCCTGCACCTGAGTTGCTCCTAAGACCCAGCCTTGCGACCTGTGAAGCCCATATCTGCCAGCCCCCACCACATGTGACGCCCAGATCCGTTGGCCTCGCCACCTGCTCCCCCGGATCCACTGACACCGCGACCTGCTCCCCCAGCTCCGCCTCCGCACTAAGCAGTTAAGTCCCTCCCTCTCTCTTTCTCTTTTCTTTTCTCTTTCTAAGTTGTAGTTGACAGTATATAAAAATTGATGGACCAGTGGAAAGTATATCTAAATGAGATTGATGAAATGTTCTAAGTTGTAGCTATAGTTGACAATATATGGAAATTGCTGCTGCGTGTTGCTGTTAAATTGATGAAATTTTTGAGACTGAGTCATTTGGGTAGGGGGTATCAATGTTATGAGTAATCAATGATGCTGAGAAAATATGAGCCAATGATGCTCAGAAAAACGTTATGAGTAATCAAATTTCAGAATTATTGTAATAATTTGCATTCTAGGAGTGATCAATGTGCTTGCAAATTGCATTAGTTTCATGTTTCCTGAGTTTACTCCTAATGAAGCATATCGTGACTTTTATTGTTGTAGCTGTTTAAAGTGTGGATCTAGTGTGAAGTTGTTTGGTTCTAGTGATAGCCACAATATACAAGTGTTTCTATGAAGTTGGTCTTTGAATCTGCGTTTTTGCAAAAAGTGTATTTTGGGGCATAAAGCCTTGCGGGTGTGATTGGTGGTTGCCTCTTGGTTCCTTGTTCTGTTAGCTAGAGTGAATTATGGTGGAAATCTCTTGGTGCATACCTGTTTTCGTGGACGCTGCCTAATGTTGTGATGCTTGGAGTTTTCTAATTTGGTCCTGTTTTGAGTGGATTTTGCTATTGTTAGTTATTAGTGGGTGTTGTATTTGTTTGGTGGAAGTTAATAGCTTATAGCTAGATAGTTCTTTGTCTGTTTTGAGCTTACGTACTTGTAACTGGCTTCCCCTATTGGGGTTATGCCACTGTTCTCATAATTATTAAAAAACAAAAATTGCATTATAGGAATATTGGATGTCAAACCTTTTTTTTTTCTTTTTGATGTGATATTGGACGTTAAATTTAATTAAGAGCTGAGTAAATGAATGAATAAATAAACAATATTGCATGCTTTAATTCATTAATGAAGCTGTACAATATCCTTGTACATTAACATGTGCTCACTAGAAATGGTTGTTTTTTGCATGTGCTTGATGGGAGACTTTTTGTGCAGTGGATCAGCTGATAAAAACATGAGGAGTGATACATTACTACCACTAAATTTACACCATATACTTACACCAAGTAAAATGTTATAAACCAGTGTATAAAAAGTTATAAACCATGTACAAATGTTGTAAATTAATTTGTAAAAAGTTGTAAACCAAGATAGTTTACAATATTGCATATTGATTTACAACTTTTTCCATCTTGATTTACAACTTTTTATATGCTAGTTTATAACTTTTTAACTTGGTATAAGTATATGATATAAATTTGATGATGGATATTTAAATTTCTCTAAAAACATTGGTATTTGGAAGAGAGACTTTTGGTAAGCTTTGCAAAGTTGGTGTCATAAGTGGACATGAAGGGCCTGTGAAGTGCATGCAACCATCATCTAATAGGATTGGTGGAGTGTTTTTGCTGTATAGTGGAAGCCTAGATAGAAGAGTAAGAGCTTGGTGGGTTCCTAGATATACTTCAGAGGTAGAGCAAAATAATAACTCCACAACACTTAGCAAACAGATTACTGTGATTTATACATTTTTTTTCCCTTTAAATTTCATTTTTATATTTGTATACAACTATCACTATGCCTTCAAAGCATTCAATGAATGAAAATAAATTACGTTCGTATGTTGGTTACATGATTATGTTGCATCCATTTGTAGCTTAATGGCCATGTAACCTTTTTTTTAAGTTCTTGCTTAGGACAATAATTATCAATAGGAAAAGGACTACATAGTTGTTAAGCCTGGCACATTCATTTCTTGACTAATGAAGTTGCAAGAAAAATAACAAGACATCATAACCAAATTACAAATTGAATGTGATTATAAAAAAATCATGCATAGTTTATAAATAGATTGATAAATGTAAATTAATATCAAGTTGTATTAAAAATATTTTTAAAATAGAAAATTATATTAAGACTATTTATTAAATGTATATGAAAAATATTATCTATAAAACATAATAGTTAAAATTTATCATTTATAATAATACAATTCGCCAAACAATTTTATTTTATTAGTTTTAAAAGTTATTTTTTAAAAAAATTATCCAAATAAGTTTTCTGTTTTTTACCATTATAAAACTATTTTTGAAGTTAAATTGTCAAACAGGTTTTTCGATTTTTTAAAAATGAACTTAAACCTATTTTCTAAAATGGTTTTAAAAAATTTAAAAACAAAAACATTTCTAAACAAGCCATAAGACGCTTTTACACTCTTGACTTTTATAAAATACAAGGGCTCTAAGAGCCCTCATGAAGTACCACATCCACTCTTCTGATTTTTTCTGGGTGATTAACTGACTGTTATTTCCACTACTGCACTTTGCTACTTGCAATAGAACTATATTGTTCAGTTTACACTGACTATATCGATATATTAATGCAGTACCACATCATTCAGTCTAATTTCACATTATACATACAATTTACAATGTAGTTTTTCCGATAAATAACGAGCTCAATCACACCAAAACGGCTGGAATCAGAACAAGGATCAGAACAAAACCAACACAAAGTCCACCAAGGCCACATAAACATCAGTCCAAACAGAAATTAAAAGAGCAGAAGCGCAAAACCAAACCAAAGAAAAGAAAGTATGCACAACATCATGATCAAATGGACCAAAAATCACAGCACCTCAACAGGGGCAACGCAGTACAAATTCAGTCAAATGTGCAATACAATGTCCCCAATTTGAAACACCAATGCAGCAAGGAGTAGACTGGTGGATGCAGGCAAGGCTACACAAATCTTTAACAGAAGCACCACAAGAGGGCTGCAGCAAAAGCAAAATAGTCCAAAGACACAGAGTGGCCAAAAGCAGAGACAAAGCAGTATCAAACAGTACAATAAAAAGGAATCAACCAAAATATCCAAGGCAAGACGAGACAAAGTGTATCTCTGCAGCTGGCAGTAGAAAGAGGCCATGTAGCATTCACATACATCAGCAACGCTATTGCTAATCACCACCCTTTCATGTGGAGGTTAGCAAGATACACATTTTGCTTTGGACTAAAAAACCATCTTCCCTTAATGAATACAGTTCTAGTTATTTTGGTAATTTTATTATATCCACATTAACAAACAATTGTGCCACAAATCTTAAACTATGTCAACTAGCACCGTTCATACAAGTTAGAACAAGGGACATACAGCAAGACAGAGCATCTCACAGCCTCACGTAAATTAAGCCTGAAAAACTGAACTCTCAATATCACTGATTTTTCCAGAAAGAAACAAGGAAATTCATATTCTTTTTTTTTTTTCCTCCGATAAAAGAAGAAATTTCATAACGAGAAGAGAAGAATATACAAAGAGTAAAGAGGACAAAAGACTCTCAAACCAAAAAAAGAACAAAAGGAAACATCAAAAGATCAAGGTTTTCCAGTCTCTTAGCATATTAGAAATGGAAACCCCGCTAGAAAGGTGAGGTGCTTAACACCAAGGCGTTTAATCTTATCGCACAAAACCTGTTTGTCTGAATGTCTGTAGTTAAAAATGCGAGGGTTACGCTCTAACCAAATATACCAAATAACTGCAACGACGACACACTGTCATCAGGATCTGGCCTCCTTTCTTCTCCCAAAACCAACACACCTAGTCAATAGGAATTGATCCATGGCTTTAGAACACACCCAACATTCACCAAAAAGACCAAACAAAGTATTCCATAAAGAGTAAGCCCCCAAGCAATGTAGAAAAAGGTGTGTGGTTGATTCTAAGCTAGCACTATAGATTACAGGCATAGAGGGGAAATAGTCTTTTGTGGCCTTTGAACCTACAACATATTGCTGGTCTTAATTCTGTTAAGCACAACTGTCCAGACAAAGGATTAAACCTTCAAGGGAGCTTTGGGCTTCCAAGTGGGTTTATCAAGGCAAAAGGAATTTCCATTCATCAATCATCATATGTCAGCAATAACGTTAAATTCAAGTAATTAGCCATGGAAACATGAGGCCAATCGTTAGAAAACAAATAAACATAAAAATGGAGCTCAATCAAAACCTGAAGGAGGAAAAGAAAAGATAAACCTCTAATTGCTTTCTCCGCACTTTCAAAATGGAGGTAACGCTAATTATTGATTTCACTGAACAGCATGTAAGAACTAGTATCAGGAATAGTGAACTAAATGCTGAAACAGTAATGAACAAATCAGAGAAGGAATAATACCAGTATAGTATTGCCTCTTCTTGCTGTGAGTGTTTTACTTGTGCAGAAAAAGAAAGAACAAATGTATCAGCTAGGTATTCGAGAGACCCAGCACTCTCCCAATTCCAATTCTCTTCCAACTGTCTGAATGCTCCCCTCAACATCCTCCCACTCCCCATATATTTCCCCCATCTTCTTTCCCCTAACAGAAACACAAAATGTTCACCCCACCCCACTAACTATGCTAGCTAGGCAAGGTTAGTTACAAAAGAGTCACTCATTTTTTCCCTCTCTATTCTTATTTCAGCAATTACAATAAAATCTAATTCTATATTGGCCCGGTCCCTAACACAGCATGACAAGGATCCACTAGACTTTGACTAGAAATCAAACTTTGGTTGTAACCAGAATCATTAGTGTCATCATCATACACAAAGATCAAGAGTGATACAAATACCCTTGATGTCTAAACATCTAAAATTGAGATTTAGAGTGGAAATTCATCTCTAGAATTCAATTTCAACCATTTCAATAGATAAAATGCAACAAATAAAAAATCCTCATGAATTTCGAATTTACAGAAACCAAAAAAAAAAAAGGAGGGTGAAAGGTATATAGTAAGTTACAGCTTGCGAACCACAACTTGCTTCTGTTTGCACTCGTACTCCTGCCTGATCTTCTCTGCTTCAACCAACTGAAGCTTCTCACAGTTGAATTCCTGTAAGGAACAAGGTACAAATTGCGATCCAATTCAAACTCAAATGGTTAAAAATGGGCAAATGCAGAAGCAGCACTAGGTAAGCCACTGACCCAAACCAAAAAAGATCGACAGACATAGTGAAATGAAAGAAATTAAGTTGATGAATGGAATGGTACTTCTTCGGCAGAGAAAGAGATGTCGTTGGATTTCTCCTCAGCTCCCTGGCGGATGAACCTGAGCATCTGCTGGATTTGCTTGGGCAATCTGTGTCATTCAGCAAGCCAATGAAGATCTGGTTCTTGAAAGTAGATTGGCAGGTTACAGTAAATTGCCCTCCACAGCAGTGACCAGAACTCAGCCAGTTCTTGAGAGTGGTGTTTGATAGTTTTTGCTGTTTTTCATGTAAGATTTTTCCCAATCAATTACCTTTGTCACTTTTATCAGTGCATGTAATAGTGTCCGTCCATTAAGAGCAACGAAGAAAGAATTTGTATCTTGACCATAAATGAACTAATAGTATTTTGTATATTTCTAGATTTCATCTTATTATTAGTCTCTTCATCAGTCTTCACTCTCTTGCTTGGTACTAGGCTTAGTAAAACTGGAAGATGTTTTATCAGGGAATATATTCCCAATTAACCATAACCATCACCACCTTTCTCCATCTCAGGAAGCACTTTTAACTATTTTAACCAGTATTAACAACTGTAAAGTGTAAACAATCAAATTTAATATACTGAGCTAGAAAAGGAGCGTAAACCCCAACATGATACAACAGAAACAATATCAGAAAAGCAGTCCTGACTCTTGAAGGTCGCCCAAAGCAAAAGTTCCTAAAATAACAATGTAAAAAGCACAATACAGTTTACTATAAAGTGAAAATAAAAACTTGGCCATGAAGCCATCAACAAGAGGCACCAATACATGTGCACAAGCATGTGAATGGAAGCAAAACAAGATTGGATACACTTTGAATTTACAGAGAGAGAAAAGGAGGAAACGTTCAAGGGACACGTCAGGCTCAGGAAATCTAAAAATATTGAAGCCTGAAAAGGAATTTTTCCATCATTTCTTATCAGGATGCATGCATACGTCAAACACAGGAGACAACTACAACAAGTTCCTTTTAATATTGCAAAGAACGCCGCAAAGGCATCCATGTCAAGAAGTATCATTGTAATTGGAAAAACATTTAGGAGACAAAAAGCATCCACAATAAACAAACTCGAAACAAGTCAAAGCCTGCGCAACTCAAATGACAAGCCTCTTCATTTATTAAGCGCAAGAACAGCTACAATAAGTAAACAATAGTGTTCCTCTGCCTAACCAACCAAGGATCCTCAAAAGAGACACACACCAACCTCAAATGCAATATGACCAACTATCAAACAACAACTGACCAGTAACCAACACCAAAGACAATCATCATCAATTGAGAGCACCAACCCCAGAACCACTCTTGCGAGCAAGTTTTGTCCACTCAGTATGGAACGATCCAGGGCGATCGACTCGCTCATAGGTATGAGCCCCAAACAAGTCCCTCTGAGCCTGAACGAGGTTAGCAGGAAGCCTTGCCCTCCTATAAGTATCAAAATAAGCAAGGCTAGCACACATCCCTGGCGTACTAATCCCAGCTGATATGGCCAACCCAACAACCCTTCTCCACGCAGCCTGCCTCTGCACCATCTCCCTCGCGAATTCGGGGTCCACAATCAAGCTCGCCAAATTAGGGTTCCTCTGATAAGCCTTCTTGATCCTGTCCAAGAACACAGCCCTAATGATACACCCACCTTTCCAAATCCTCGCCAGTTCCCCCAAATTCAAGCCCCAGCCTTTCTCATTACTCTTAGCCCTCAACAAGTTCATCCCTTGAGCATAGCTGCAAATCTTGGAAGCATACAAAGCCTGCCTCACGTCATCAATCAAACGCTTCTTATCCACATTGTTAACAACCCTCGCAGGCCCAACCTCCTCACTCATCCCAGCATCCTTCAAAACACTCGCAGCACTCTCCCTCTCCTCCTTCAACCCGCTCAGGTACCTACAGTCCAACGAAGCAGCAATCGTTGGAGCCGCAACAGAAAGCTCCGCAGCCTGTTGCACAGTCCACTTCCCGGTTCCCTTCATCCCAGTCTTATCCAAAATCTTATCCACCAAATACCCATCACCACCTTCCTCATCATCCTTCACCTTGAAGATATCCGCGGTAATCTCAATGAGAAAACTCTCCAACTCCCCTCTGTTCCACTCATCGAAAATATCAGCAAGCTCTTGATTCGACAACCCGCCCACGTGCTTCAAAACATCGTACGCCTCCGAGATAAGCTGCATGTCGCCGTACTCAATACCGTTATGGACCATCTTGACGAAGTTTCCGGAGCCTCCCTCGCCGATGTAGGTGACGCAGGGGCCGTCTTCGACCTGAGCAGCGATTTTCCTGAGGATGTCCTGGATGTTGGAGTAGGCTTGGTGGGAGCCGCCGGGCATGAGGGAGGGGCCATGGCGTGCGCCGTCTTCGCCGCCGGAGACGCCCATGCCGAGGTAGAGGAGGCCTTTCTCGGAGGCTTTCTGGATGCGGCGCTCGGTGTTCTGGTACCACTCGTTGCCGCCGTCGATGATGGAGTCGCCGGGGTCCATGTGGTCGGAGAGGGCGGCAATGGTCTGGTCGACGGGGCTGCCGGCCTTGACGAGGATGATGACGGATCTGGGGCGCTGGAGTGAGAGGACGAAGTCACGGGGGTTGTGTTGGCCGAAGAGAGGTAGGGAGCCCTCATTGCGGGCACGATCTACGGTCTCGTCAACCTTGGAGGTTGTTCGGTTGTAGACGGAGATTGGGAAGCCTTTTTCGGCGATGTTTAGGGCTAGGTTTTGGCCCATCACCGCCAGGCCCGCTAGGCCTATGCGCGACAAAGCTGCTGCGGAGGCCGAGGATTCCATGAGAGAGAGACACAGAGAGAGAGAGAGGGGGGGGGGGTGCTGGTGGGTTGGTGAAGGAGGGGCTTTAGTTCTCAGTTTGAGTTAAATAATTTGAAGGGATGGCGGACTCGTCGAGGGAGTGAAGGGACAGTGACTTAACCACCAACGAGGAGGTGCCGTAGACGTCGTTGCCTCCAACACAACCGAAGAAGTTATTGTCTTAGTGAGTGACCCCAATCAAACGACTGCGTTTCAGTTCTCATCGAATCCCAACCTTCGGTCAACCCCACCCAGATGTTTATGGTTACACTTTATACCTATCTAGTCAGCACCATTTTTTTGGCTCAGGGCTGCTTCTGTTCTTTTCGCCTTTTTAATTTCAGATTTTTTTTAAAAAAAATTAGGACACACTTCAAATTATTAAGATATTAATTAATTTTCATGTATTGATGATAAAATAATATCATCTAATCATATATTATCATATTAGTAACATAATTAAATCTCGTACCACTAGCTAAAAAGTAATGTAAATAGGATTATTTGATTGAATAATAGTGTAAAAAAAATTTATGATGTCAATACATATAAATTAAAATCAATGATTAAATGGCTCAGTTATTTACACTTTCTTTTTCTAATTGAATCAATTGGGAGAAAAAATTACCCCTTTTTTGTTTTGTCAACCAGAAAACGTGAAAATGACATGTTCCCCATTCTTCTGGGCTGTGTCTCAAGTGGTCACTTGCTAGGCTTCGGAGCACGATCACGAAATGCCGAAATGGGCTTGAGGATGGAAGAATTTTTATTTGCAGTACAACTTTGGCGTGTTTCTAAATGAAAATAACAAAATTAGAACAACTTTAATTTTGGTTTGCAAAGGGAAAAAGTTGATATGCTCATACTTTATTCCCTTTGTTTAATTTCAAGGCGGAAGACTCAAAAATACAATGATCAAGGACGTTGTTGACAGTATACTTCAACTGCATTCTGCTAACACAAGAAAATAGGTTGAAAATAATAACAGAAACTGAAAAACTTCGGGAACAGAATGAATCATTATTATGTCAAAAACATAAAAGTTGATGGAATGACTATGCAACGTGAAGCTGAGATTTCCATAGCTTCTAACTGGTAAAATGGTTAGTTACTTTATCAGTAACCGTGCTATATCCTCCTCCTGAGGACTTTAAACGTAAAAGTTGGTAGATAAGAAAAATAGGTGAACAAAATTTGATGACATCTGTTTAGATCTATAACTTGTGTTTACGATAGTCTATGATTTGATTTTATTTTTTTTTAAAAGAGATTTTCCAAACGAATACTAGAAATTCCTATACTCTTGGCAAATCCAACATGAATAGAATCCACTTTTTCTACATTTCCTTGCACCAGCCATAACATTAGAGAGCATTTATATTTGCACCTTAACGCTGACAGCAACGTTCAATATATATTATTATCAGCAACTTGATTATCAAAGAAGCTTAAAGCAGCAATGAGCTGAAGCAAAACATCTATTGTCAAGGTGAAAGCCTTTATCAGTAAAAACTTTTAAGAACGCCACATGCCCCCATCACATATCATATGGGAACAACTGGACTGACCAAAGAATGATGTTATGTAAAGGACAATAATAATAAGTTTACAGAGGTAATGGCACGAAAGATATTAAGGTCAAAGACAAACTTTTGTTCCAGGATATAAATAATCCAGGTGCAACGAAACAATACAACCAAGTCTTCAAGCAGCAACCTGCCCGAAGAGCTTCTTTCGGATCTGCAATAAGGAGCAAGAAACTTCATTAGAACTTAATAATTAGACATGGTTAACCAGTTCATCTATTTATATTTTTTGTTTAAAGGAATTCAATGATTGCTCGCCAAAATTGAACTAAACCTATGATCTATAACCCAATCCCCATTCACTCCAAGAATTGGTTACCACCAAGTAACAATTAGTTAAAATATATAATTCTTTGGTACCACGAGTGGCACATATGCCCTAGCCAAGTGACAAAATCAGCAGCATGCACACTCCTAAAGTCAAGATCATATGGTTCCATATGATAGTTTTGGTAATAATATTAGACAGTCCACTTGATTGCGGCATATGAACCACACTACTTGAAATGCTAAAAAATTATCCTTGCCACAAGTGACACAAATACCAAAAAAGTGGCAAGATCAGCAGCGCACACTGTTAAGAAGTCCAGATTGTATGGTTCCAATATGACAGATTGCGTCATATGATCAGACAGTCCAATTGGTTGTGGCATGTGTACTACTTCAGCACCATAGAATAACCTTAATGAAGGGTAACTCTTTGATACCACAAGTGGTACACATGCTACAACCAAAAGGCCAAAAATTAAGAGCTTACATGCTTAAAGACTAAGAGTGAGCATAGTAGCTACTTCAAAAAGCTTTGTTTGAAGAACTTAATCCTAAAGTACCTCCCAGATCCCAACCCTTACATACACACCTCACTCCATTCCCAGTTAACTGTCCTAGTTGTCCACCAATGTGTGTAATTCATGTGAAGTGTTTTATTTCAATGTCAAAGTTCCAACATCTTGAAAATAACCACATCTGGTTGAAAATAATATGAAATCTCAAAAATTGAAACAAAAAAACAAAAAAAAGATCAGCAGCAAAATATCTAACAAATAGGATAGCAGTCAAAGACCAAGGCAACTGCTATGCACTAAAAAAAATTACCTCAGGAAGCTTTTTACGGAACACCACATCCAGGCGCGCATCAAGGGTATTTTCACACACAATCTTTCCATCTCGAGAAGCCAACACCACCCCACCAGAGCTGAACATCAACAGACATAATCAGGCATATTGAAACTGATATCTCAATGTCAAAGCAACTACATAGCTAATACAATTGTAGGAACCATCCTCAATCTACTCCAATTCTACAAACACTAAAATCAGGTTTCACTTAAGATTTGAAACTCTTGATTCTTTTTTACCTGAATATAATGTAACAACTAATCAAGAGAAGGTAAATCCTAACTGACAGCAGAGAGTTACTTAGGATTTAATCATAAGATGATCATTACCAGTAAGGTTCATGGACATTGTGATGGCTGGGTGCAGGTGGAAGATAGACATTGTGGTCAACAATGATCTCCGGTGGATGAACATTTGCTTTGTCAGCATACTCCTGGGCAGCTGAATCCAGCACATGCTCTACCAAGTGCACGTCGTGTTTCCGACATCTCAATAAGACAGAAGGTTCTTTCAATCTTAGCAGACTCTGTCAAATACAATGCTTATATTATGTTCCACGCCCGCACACTTACACATATAACGTATTCCATTAAATAAAATCAGAATTTGCGAGGATATGGGCGTGGAAGGGTTAAACCCATGTCATTATACACACCACCATACAAACCAGGGGTGCTTTCCTATGAGCAATTAACTATGATATAAATTTATAAAATAATCAATGACATTAGTTCATTGATGTCACCAGGTAGTTGCAAAAGCTTCTCTTGAACATCTTAGTTATAACTACAATGCCATCATTACAAAAAATACAAAATTAGGACAAAATTCAATAAATAAACAAAAGCAACACTGGTTGCCCATGTGCAATCCTCTGCTCAGAAATGAAAAAAATTTAAAAATAATCAAATAAACTTACCTAGCAAAACAACCATACTTAGGCATACAGCATTGGAATTTTAACTGACCTGAACAATGAGTTCTTTCAGAAGGTCTCTGTATGCATGATGATGATGGATCACATTCAAATGATGATGATGGCTCACATTCAAAAGTTCCTTCGACGCAGCTTCTTTCATGGAACCAACCACATCATCTTGAGCTTGAAGAACTTTTATCCGAGAAGCATTCAGCTGCATCGAGTACTCACTGCAACAAACAATTGCGCCACAAATTTCAAACTATCTCAACTAGCACCATTCTTGCAAGTTAGAATAAGAGCAACACAGCAAGACACAGTATTTTACAGCCTCACGTAAATTAAGCCTAAAAAACTGAACTCCTATCATCAATAATTTCATCAGAAAAGATATTTAAACAAAAAGAAAAAGGAATTTCCCATTCATCAATCATCATATGTCGGCAATAACCTTAAATTCAAGTAATTAGCCAGAGAAACATGATGCCAATCGTTAGAAAATAACTAAAGATCAAAACCATGCTCAACCAAAACCTGAAGAGCCAAAAAAAAAAAAAAGAAGAGGGGAAAAAGAAATAGATAAAACTCTTAAGTGTTTTTTTTTTTTTTTTGCGCAAGTTCACAATAATTAGATTTCACTGAACTGTATAACAAGGATCCGCTGGACTTGGACCAGAAATCAAGCTTTGCCAGCAATCAGAATCATTAAGATTTGTGTCATCATCATCACACACAAAGATCAAGAGCTACACGAATATCCTTACTGCCTGAACATCTATAAAGTGAGAGTTAAAGTGGGAAATGGGGAATTCATCTCCAGAATTCAATTTCAACCATTTTCAATAGATAAATTGCAACGAACGAGAAATCCACAGGATGTTCGAAAAGGTGTGTAGCAAGTTACATCTTCTTACGAACTTCAACTTGCTTCTGTTTGCGCTCGTACTCTTGCCTGATCTTCTTCTTTTCTGCTTCGACCAACTGCAGCTTCTCGATGTTGAATTCCTGCGAGGAACACAGTCAAAGTACAAATCGCGATCCAATCATTACGAACTCAAACAATCACAAACAGGCAAATGCGGAAGCAGCACTGGGTTTCAGGGCCCAAAAAAAACAACAAAAAAGAAGAATGGTGGTTACTTACTTCTTCGGCGGAGACAGAGATCTCGTTGGCTTTTTCCTCGGCTTCCTGGTGGATGAACTTGACCATCTGCTGGATTTGCTTGGACACAGCTGCGTCGTTCATTTTCGCTGAGGCTTAGGAGAAGATCGAGCGCTACCTACTTCCTCGATGAATGATTGAAATTTAATTGATGCGTCCCACACTCCCACTACCACAACTTAAAACACATCACAGCCCAACACCAAAAGTCTCTTATGCTGTGCTTCTTTCTTCTACCTAAAGTTAAACAAAAGTATTATTTTCACTCACTTTTTTTCGATAGGATACCGTGTCGACTCACATTTTATTTATTATTGAATAGGATATAAATCTTATTCTGGATCAATTAAATGTTTTCTTGCTGTTAATTAAGTAAAACACAAACAAGGTGATTCCTTTGCTAGCAAAGACATTAAATTCTCTAATTAACTTTTAAACTCTTATTCGTCTATATTATTATCATAAAAAAATTAAGTTTATGTAAATTTTCATGCTTGATAACTTCCAAAACAATATTGATTATTAAATTCTCGATTTAAATATCAAACTCTTACGGGAATATGATCTTATTGCACAATAACGAATTAACACACATGTTTCTAGTAACGGGGGTACCTGACCATGGCGAGCTCCTTGCTACAACGAAAGGAGGTTTGCTGATTGAGGCTTTTCCAAAGATATGAGAGGTTCTCAAGGGACTCTTAAGCCGTAATAGACTTATCTAGAGACACATAAACTTGAGGCATTACAGGATATAGAAGATATATCACTAGAAAGGGTCTCTACTTAATCATTTGATTGTGTCCTGAAAAATTAGTATTTCACTTGTCAATTAAAGGGATACTATAAGAAATTTTTAAAACAATTATAATATAAACATTGATTCAAAATAATTGTAATTTAAGGTGATGAGACTAAAATTAATAATACAACATGGTGTTAATTTGAGTAAAAGGGTTTAGGTCCCTCTTGACTTTAATTTTGAAATTTATATATATGGGAAAAAAATTGCGAAGGATTCTCGCTTGCAAGTCTAATTGTAACTCATTAAATTAGTTATTCTGGTGTCAAATTGGGGATAGTTTGATAAATTTGAAACATATTGTCTTGATTTGTCAAAAAATGTTGATAAATTATTTTTAAAAAAATTGTCTCAACAATCTTATTTTTTATTAAACTCGACATCGTCAATTTTATTTTTATATTAGTTTTTATTATACTCGATATTATTGAATTTATTTTAAAAATATTATTTTAATTGAAAAGTTGAGTTCTAAATCCCACATTCCTATCAATTGTATTGAAAGATCTCCTTTTGATACATGTGGGTTTGATATGCACCCCATATGACAAAAAAATCCCCGCACTTTATTGGTTTGCCCTCAAGACCAAGAGGTTAGAGGTGGCACCAGACAAGAAGGTGAAAATTTTATTTATTTTTATTTTTTTTGTGGAAGACAAAATTAGTTCTAAATAATTGAAAACAACAAAACAGTACTGTAACAAAAAAATATAGAATATTTAGAAGCCAATAAGTCAAATGCACCGCTGTGTTAATTGGTTTGGGCTTGGCCCATGGCTGTTCAAATGAACCTTAAAATTGAAACTGCCTAAGGGATAGCGAAATTTTGAACCAAAAACAAAAAAAGATATATCTTGACCCAAGTAAGACAAAAATAAGAGGAACCAACGTCTACCAATAATGAAAACTTTTCCCGCAGAATAGCATTGCTCTGTTTTACGTGGCTGTGATACAGCATCATAAAACCATGACAATGATGGTTTTAAATTTAAATTAGAAGAAGCTACCTCTGCTAAAAGTTTGTTACCGGACAAGTGGTAATAAGCAGTACCTGATCCAATAGTTTCACCATCATAAATTCCACGACAAGCTTATGCAGCAGTAGATTTTGGCTTAATAATCATAAATCAACTGATCAACTGATCTGCGCTGCGGAGTAGATGGAGTATAAATTTTGATAGAGTACACCGGCTATTTGCTTTGTTAAAAACAGTTTCCAATTTTTCAGATTTGTGAAAAAAAAATTAAAAAAAGTGAAAATTGAAAACATAAATTTGGAAAACTATAAACTGTCTTCGGCAAAACAAATAGTCCTAAATGTTGACGTATAAATCTAAGCAATGACAACTTCCACGGATTAGGTCGACAATATCTCTATTTTTGGATTTATAAATAACCTTGCTCCTAAAAGAATGCTCATGAAATCATGAAATCATGACTCATGAGTTAGTAACAAGTCCACTGTCTAATATGGCAGGTAATTTTTGCAAGCCAATATCGTATCCTTTAGGACCTTCACCCACTATCAATTTTATTTGTACGTTACAAATAAATATTAAATATAAACACACAAAAAAAACACTTTAGTTTCACAATAATATTATTTGTACTTATGAAGTGTGGGATACCATTCTAACTTACATTTCATCTACTATTAAAATGATTATGAATCTTATTCGAATGAGATCCACATTTCATCCAATAATTTGGTGTCCCATATCTTATGAATACATATAACACAACTCTTAGTTTCATTTACGGTTATTCACTTTTATTTACTAAAGGGTAGCGATATTTATACTCATACTTTATGGGATAGTGTGTCGATACACTTTTACCCACTGTTGAATAAGATACAGATTCTAAATTAAACGTGGTTTATATCCCATTTAATAATAAATAAAATTACATTAATACGGTGTTAAATACAAATACCATTTCTCTCTACTAGATTCTGCCTCTCATTGAGGAGAGAACGAGGATTCAACGCATGCCTAAAGTAGCTTCTTGCATTGTAGTGACTAAAGATTCTCTCTCTCTCACACACTCACACACAAGCACTAACTAAGCAGAACAGCCTTGAATCATCAGAATGCCACTAAGTCAATTGCGACTTTTAAGTCTTTCTTCCCGCTTGAGTCCATTGTTGGGACCCAAACCTGAGCATGCTTTCTTCTTTGTGGAAAGTAACCATCATTGGACTCGGTGCTCTATTTTACATTTACATCAACACACAAGACCAAAAACAGATCTCCACATTGGTCCCTCCTTCCCTAAGCACTTCCCTGTCTCCGTTATTCTTTTCTGGTTAGGTGGCCGCAGTGTCAAATTAAATGGGTTTCATCAGGTTGCTGGTTTTCACCTTGTGCTGCTGCTCCTCCTCCTTGGTGCAGAGCTTGGACAACACTGCAAGTGAGTCATCACTGAATTCCTTGGTTCAAGATTTCGCTTTTAGATCAATGATCAACCACAAGCACAGGCCTCAAACCGGTGCCGTATATGATGCTCTCCTTCCAAGGAACCTGTCTGGCATGAATGTTTCAGTACTACGCCTCAGAAGCCGAAGGCTCTGGAACAAAGGTGCTAACTTCAGCTACTTCACGATCCCTTCAAGAACAATGTCCATCCCCCATGTCAAGAGGGTTGCCATTGTGAACCAAAACCTGGGCAACTGGTCTTCCCACTACTACAACTTGCCAGGTTACTCACTCATCTCTTCTGTTGTTGGCTTCTTGGTTTTTGATGCCACAAATATCATTGCATCAGATGATAAAAGTGTCAGAGTCAGAAACCTCACTCTCAACACAATGGGGCAGCCTATATCTATTAAGTTCCCAAATGTTAATAACAAATTCATGGGTGGTGGGGTCAAGTCAAGTGCAATTAGGTGCGTGGCCTTCAATGCCAATGGAACATTTCATCTTACAGAGATGAGTTCCCACGGCGTGTGCTACTCAAGGGACCAGGGTCATTTTTCTGTTCTTGTCCCATTGGAGGAGGAGAAGAAGCGGCAACACTGGTATATTTGGCTGATTGGGTTTGTGTCTGGGTTTTCTGCGTTGATTGGAGCTGTTTATGTGGGGTTTTTGTTGTCAGTGAGACTTGTCAAGGCCAAAAGGATCCAATCCATGGAACGACAAGCCAATGCGGATCTTGTTCTTGAAAGTAGATGGGTTGGCAATAGTAAGATGCCCTCCGCAGCAGTCACAAGAACTCAGCCAGTTCTTGAGAGTGGTGTTCCCTAGTTTTTGCTGTTTTTCATGTGGTCTTTAATTTGCTCAATTACCTTTTGTGACTTTGCTCATAGTCTTTTTTTGTTAGTGCATATAAACAGGGCTCTTCCACTCTCTGCAACGACGAAAGAATTTGTCTCTTGATCATAAATGAACTGATAGTTTTCTATTGAATATTTCAAGCTTGGACCTTATTTTCAGTCCCTTCAGTCTTCACTCTCTTGCTTGGTACTAGGCTTAATCACTGGAAGATGTTTTGACTTCAATTTTACCAGAAAATATTTTCTCCATTAACCCGTTATCTTCACCTAATAACCAGTCTCAACAACTGTAGAGTGTAGACAATCAAATTTAATAACCTCAACTAGAAAAGAAGCGTAAACCCCAACATAGTTCAGCAGAAACAAAATCAGAAAAGCAGTCCTGACCCTTGAAGGCCGCCCAAAGAAAAAGCTGCCAAAATAAACAATCTAGAGACTAGAAAAAATAAAAACTTAGCCATGAAGCCAACAAGAAGAAGAAGTACCAACATGGCCATACACGTGCACAAGCATGTGAAGGTAAGCAAAACAATATTGGTACACTTCGAATCCACGGAGAGATAAAAGGAGGAAACGTTCAGGACGAAATCAGAACAATGATATGGTAAATTAGTCCGCAATAAACTAACTTGAAACAAGTCAAAGCCTGTGGAACTGAAATGAGACAAGCCTTTCTTTTATGAGTTAAGCATAAAATTAGTCCCTAAAATGACATGGTAAATCATTTTGGTGGCGGTGAAATAATTTTGTAGATTCACGTAAATCATTGTTAAATTTAATTTTAGACCCAAATTAATTGGATATCAAAATAATTAGAGTTTATTGTTTTAACCCAAAATTATGTGATCACTATTGTTATTGGGTTTATTATTGTTATGCACCGTTTATTGTAGGTATTTTTATGGTATTTGTGTTTGAGCTAGCTATAATGGGAAGGTTCAGTCTATCATTTACTGACACTAGCTAGGGACAAGGCCTTGTTTATAGCCATATAACAATTGTCTGTTGCTCCATTGATATAATTACACTTTTCTGACTGTGTGTGGAATAGGAATAGTCACTCTCTTTGCCAATTATCTCTGTTTTATGTCTCTTGTTTCGAGTGAAATAATGATTGTAGATTCAGCCATATAGTAGGTGTCTGTTGCTCCATTGATATAATTACACTTCTCTGACTGTGTGTGGAATAGAAGTAGTCACTCTCTTTGCCAATTATCTCTGTTTTATGTCTCCTGTTTCGAGTGAAATAATGATTGTAGATTCATTGTCTTTATTGTCAATCTTTCTAGTTAACTCCAAACCAATATTTTGATAGTGAATGTGCATATTATATTCAAGATTAAGTTTATTATTGAGACATAGAGTTTTGATTGTCATTTATATTGTTTGATTTATAAAATCCCTTCAATTGGTGTCAGAGCCAATTTTAATTTGTGAATATGGTTGTGATTTATGTTTTGTTGTAAAATTTGGGTATTTGAGAAGTTTCGAATTGTACATATCGATTCTAAAGAACCATTTGTTTTCAAATTTATCAAACTCCAAATTGTTTGAGGGATTTCAAAGAACACGTAGTATATTTTTGAATCTGTGGAGTTTATATTGTGTGCTTCGGTTCCCATTTAAAGGAGAATTTATGACAAAAATATTAGAACCCTAATTGTGCTCACTTGGTTCAAAACAAAATCAAAACTCAGTTTTAAGTAAATCCCATCGCAATGTAAGCCCTGTGACCTTTGAGTCTCTCTATATGCATAAAATAATATACTTTTCATTCTGAAAACATAATTTCATCTAAATCTCGACTTAAACTTTATATCTAGAGTTGTAACACTGAAATACTTGATATATGAGGCTTTGAAAACTTCTTAATCATACTTTGAAAATCAATTTAATATGTGATCTAGATCATAAATATATCTCAGGTTTATTACATAAACTCTATTATAACTCTACAATTTCAAATCCATACTTGTGAACTGAAAATATACATAATTGTCCAAATACTGAAATCAAATACATAATCTGAAAATAAAGTATGGCTCGGATCCTGCCTGCACATCTACTGGAGCACTCTACTCTAATAAGACTCTAAACTAAGCCTTACTTCAAAGTAAGACTCACCATTGAGAACAATTGTGTCTGCCAAAATGGAGGTTAAGCAACATCTGTACCTGCAACTATGAAGAGGAGGAAGGGAGAGGGGCGAGTCAACGGACTCAGTGAGTGAGCTCTCACCTATCACCCATATGGGACAACCAAGGAATATACCATACTGCAATACACATACAAGAATCATAAATCGTTTGATATTCATGTACATAATCTTATAGAAAATATATCTCTGTATTTATAAATTTATAGGAAAGCATCTCTAAATCCTTACTCCAACAAGAAAATCATTTCTCATATATATATATATTATTTCCTAAATCAAATATTCTCTGAAAACATTAATAACAGTACTCTAATAGAGAAACACGAATCTCTAGTTATACCTTGCATAACGATACATTCTCTAACTATACATGTCACCCATGGCATAACAATTTTCCTACTCTATGATCCATCAAAGATCTATATCAAACACCTAAATAGGTTCTATCCTCTGCTCTATGAGATTGTCCTCTCAGGACAACTTGGTACCAGGGTTAACGATTGGGGTTTAGCTGTTAACTCACTATCTGTTTCTCTATAGCTACCATCTAGTCTCTAATTCAATAAACATATTGTTCTTTCTAAATCTCTAATATATACTCTAATCTAGGTATCAAACTCTTTCATACATAAATACTCTATTCCTTGAAATCGCCAAGATAATTCATAAAACCTCTAGATACAATCATACTGATTCTCTAACTGTTTATAAAATCGTTTAAATATGAAAACTTTTGAAACTCTAAAAGCTTTGGATTCATACAACTCTAGCAACTTGACTTTAGCATAACTGTGACTGTGAAATCATGCCCAAAGGATCACCCGCTTGCAGATATTCTGATTTTAAGCTCACAGAATATGTATTTAGTAGTCACTATGAATCATACTAAATTTCATATTTTTGGAATATCACAAAACTAAATTTCTAAATCTCATTTCTCAAGATAACCCCTTTTATAACTTAATAACTCTAATATCAACTTTGAAATGGAAAAGTCCACAATCAGAAGATCTCTAGTATTATAATGAAACATCTCTGCTTTATATTCTTTGCCAAAATATCTTAACCAATACTCTAAAATCATATTTGGAAATCTCTAGTCTTGAAGTATAAGTATATCACAACTCTTGAAACATGTTGGATATACTAACAACTTAGTAAATCATATATTCTCGCACTAAATGAATCTCTTAAGTTGTACATAAAATATTTCCATAACATATAATGTACTAATTAATTGTGGTCCCATAGTTTTTTAAAACATATTTTCATGCCATGTTCAAAATTATACTCTTTGTTTTGGCTTGTAAAATCCAAATCATATATATTTTCATCTTTACTTTCATGCTCAACTATCATCACGCATCAAACATAATTATAATGGCTGAGCTTGAACCCACTCATCGTTTGGAGCCGAGAGTATGTGAACACCGCCAACTTAACCTCCGAAGCATGGAATGACATCAACAACTGCCATAGAGCAACTGTCACAACCCGATTTGGATCGTGACCGACACGTGAGGGAAACTGTTCCCCACATAAGCCTCGTGATTTCTATACTATACTATATGTTTCCTTTATCTATAAAACATAGTTTGATAATATTTTAGATTAATTGTAAATCCTTACTATTGGTGAAATAAACCTCTTTCTCATAAATAAATTATGAAACTGTAGTTACAAAATACATTTCAACTGAGTTACCCAAATACAAAATAACTATGAATAATATACTATTAATACAAAAGGATCATGGTATGATCAAAATGTAAAATAAACTATATGCAGTCCGGGATCCTACCCGTCACATCATTAGAGCACATCTACCATGAACAAAACACTATGGCTTCATGCTGAAGTAAAGCTCACCCAAGCTGAAGGATGCTACTGTTGAGGAAGTGGAAGAGAAGGATCCTGTGCTACACCTGAATTTGTGGGAAAAAGGAGAAGAGAGGGGTGAGTTTTGAAAATCAAAACTCAATGAGTGGATCCTCACTCATAACCGTCCATGGGATAGGAAAACATAATATATAAATAATGGTAAAATGCAACATTTATAAACAGTTCTATTTACTTTATATATTAATTATAATCATTAAAATTTCAAGAATTACGCAAGGGAACAGAGCGCTCATCAATTGTAGGGAGGGTGCTAAGTCCCTAGCGGACAAAGCCCCTGGCTAATGTGATCTCTTCGGTCCCTGGCGAACCATGTCCCTGGCGGATAGATCTAACTCAAGAATAACTTGCCCCTGGCGGGCCTTGGTTTACTAAAGTTAACGGAATAGCTACTGTTAACTCACAGTTCTGTTCCTCTTAGTAACTCTCTCTATTATAAAACCAACTGAAATCATAAAGGGGTTCTATGTCTCTAGTCCAACATTTCTGAACTCTCTTTCAAATAGATTCTTAAATCTAAACTTTGCAAATCATAAAAATTCTCATTTATCCACAGTCGAATCAATTTACAAATAAAATCATGTGAAACTTTTCGTAAAATAGTTATGGTCTCATGCCTTTCTAAAATCATATTTTTATGCATAAGTTCAAATGAAGTATTTCTAGTAAACATATTTTTACATAAAGTTATATCATGCAAGAACTCATTTCTAAATCCTCAAAACACTCCGCAATGTTAACAATTAATCATATAATGACCAAACTAAGGCCATGAGATCAAATCTACTCACTTGGATGGGTAGACTGTGAGGTACCGACACTACAGGGACTCTAGGGAAGAGGAATGACACCAATGTCTGCCATTGAAGCCATAAAACTCATTAATGATTTGTGGGTACTTTTAGATTACCCTAAAACAACTCTAATAATATTGGGGGAGCACCCTCACTTGGCAAAAACGAGAGAAACAACAATGCCTATGCCAAGAATGTGAAAGAATGGAAAGAATGAAGAGAAATCTAACAACATAAACATACCTTGGTGATTTGGGGAAGCTAGATTGAAAAGAATAGGAGAAATGGAGATGAGAAATGAAGATTAGGTTGTGGGTGTGTGTGTATTCACATTCTGCTTTCTGTTCTGTGAGGGGGAGCTCGATTGGGTTTAAAAAGGGGCAAAAATGAAACAACGTCATTTTTCTGATACTGTGCTGTCATGGGTTGTTCGCTGCAGCGAACTTTTTTTTGCTGCAGTGAACCACCACTCACTTTCACTACAGCGAGCATGAAGGCTCGCCTGTTCGCTGCAGTGAGAAAAGCTCGCTGCAGCGATCCTGTTCTGCATAATTTTGCAGAACCTAGCGCTGCAAATTGGTTTCTGCATCCAGGGCTAGTCCGGCTATCTGGATGGGCCCCGAGGCATCCTAGGGCTGTATGGAACTTGCCTAGGGATACGTGTACCTCGGGTATTACAGCAAGATTAACTCAAGATTAGTCTCTACTAATCTTTAAACAACTCTAATCTACCTCTAACAACATTGGGGGAGCACCCCCACTTGACAATAATAGAGAAACAACAAAGCCCAAACCATGGAACATGTAAAACAAAAGGAAGGAGATGACAAAACCAACATAAACCCTTACTTTTTATCTTGGAAGGAGAAGGATTGATGATGGATTGAGGGAAAAAAGGGGGGGGAAAGTGTTTGGGAACCAATGGTTTCTATTTAAGGGAGAAAATCCCGAGCATGGGTTGTTTTATAGGGGTGGTGATCCCACTTATCAAAACTGCATCGTTTTGTATTGTATTATCATCGAGTCCGCTCGCTGTAGCGAACATAACTCACTGCAGAGAGCCTTCTGGCGTGCTTGCTCACTGCTGCGAACATAACTCGCTATAGCAATGCTGCTCTACAGAATTCTGTAATAACAGCACTCAAACTGTATCCTTCTATTATCTTAGCATCTAGGTTGCCTCAACACCCATTTATTTACATTTATTAATTTGAAGTTAATAATATCCTCATTTATTTTACTCTTCATTAACTTTAAAAATAAATATAAATAAGGAAATATCTTCCATTTGGATTCAAATAAAATATTACAAAAACAAAATCCCAACAAATCAAAATCCAAATTTTGGATTTTAGTTCAAATCCAGGAATCTTTAAAATTTTCTAAACTTGTGGGCTAAAAACGAAACATTTAAGGGCCTCATAGAATTCATTAAAAAATCACTCTTTAATTTATTTTCCTCTTTGGAACCGTTACCGGAACTTTTGATCCCAAGAAAGTGGCTCTAACATATAATTCTTCAATGAGATGTAGGATTCAGACTTAGCGAAATCGAAGATCCGTCATCATGGGTGGGTCCCAGGGAATCCTAAGGTCATACGGAACTTGTCTGCTGATAAGTTTACCTGAAGTATCATAATTAAACATCATGTTGTGTATCTAATTAGCTCGGAAACACATAAAATGGTTATCAAAATCATGAGGAATTAAAGTGAATTGCAATAAATAGTGCCATTTGCTTTCGAACAAAGCCTAGAAAAATAATGACATATTTTGAGAAATTTGTTGAGGGGTTTTATGGATCCTTGTCTCACAATTCTATAGAATCCAAAATTGTATGATTTGATGGAATATTTAGGGAGAAATTGATGAAAAATTATGACCCCAAAAATCAGAACCCTAGCCCATTATGGTTGAAAACCAAATTTGTTGTTTCAAACAAATCAATTCAAATTTGTTTGGGGGCTTTTATATATTTTCACTATTTATTCAGAGAGAAATCAAAGGAAAATCGTATGAACCTTAACCCATTTTCACTCAAAACCCAAATTGAAGGGTTATTGTAGATATTTCTCTTCTAATTCTAACCACGCTACTTAGAACACACCAAATGGTGGCCGAAATATGGAGAAATCATTGAAGATCTAGTAATCGTCACGAGCCAATTTCCTCTAATGGTTCTTGGCCAAACATGAATAAATCCATATGAAAAACTATTGGGTCCTGCTTGTATGAAAATTTGCCTTCAATCTGGATTGTTTCCACGTCGAGAAATGGCAGAAACAAAGCTCGAATTGTGCTCCCCTGGTGGAACCCGCCTTAGAGGTTGAAGAAGACCTCATTTAGGCTAGTTGTAAGGCTCACTTGCGAATCCCAATCATGGCCACACGTGAGAGGCCCATTTAGGCCCAAATTTGACCAATTTTAACCCAAAATTAATTTTTCATTGAATATTGATTATTGGTGAAATTTATTTTTTTAAGCACCAAACTAAATTGTTTTGAATTTTTTTTAAGCTTAAATTAAATAAAAATGTATGATACTCTCCAAGATTGAGTTTCAAAAAATTTTGAGAACTTTCATGACATTTTTGGACTTGCCATAAGTTGTGCACTCTCGGAGTTGATATCTTTTGAGCATGAAATAGTATTGGTGCCTTTTTTTTATATAAACATCAATATTAATTTTGATTGCAATGCTGTGTATTATGCAATTTTTTTTCCGAAGAGTTGTAGATTGTGAAAATTTATATACATATTTGTGCTTTTATTGGGCGTGTAAAATGTGCTTTTAGAGTTAGTCTAGTTTGGTTATTAAATGATTTTAAGTTTTATATATTTTTTACAATGTACATTGAATTATTAAATATTATTATTGTTCAATATTGTGCAATATTACTCAGAGAGCTTCTATTTAAAGAACAATGAGATATTTTCTAAATTTTGATTTTGAGTTAGTTGTATTAAACATCTTGTGGTTAATATCTATTATATTGTCAGGCACATCATAACTTTCACAATCCCAAAAATATTATATCTTTTATAATTTTGACTCCTCTCTCTCTCTCTCTCTCTCTCTCTCTCTCTATATATATATATATATATATATATATATATATATATATATATATATATATATATATATATATATACACATGTCCAGAACTTCAATTTTTGGACTGAGTCACATTACTATTTCGGTGACTTATGAGGCAAAACTAAAAAATCCTTGAAACTGGCCAAAAGTTAGGGTCGAAATAAGGTGCTAGTATAAATTAAAAAAAAGGTCCAAATAATTGAAATATTAATGGTCCGCACAATGAATAACATTTGAACTAAAATAATTTTTTGCGGCCAATAGAAGAAAAAATTGCACACTCTCCATTATCATCTACAACCTCTGCCAAAATATTTGAACTGACAATGTAACCAACATACGTTAATAATTCAGTTATTAGAAAAACAAATAGACACTCATTAAAAACTAACAATAATTAAAATGAATTGTTTCTAAAATTCAATTTTTAAATATAATAAAATTTCTTGCCATTTTTTTTGAGGAAAATGATTCTTTAAGGCATCATTTAAAACATCTAATATTTGTATAGGGCCATCAAATTTTGAGTATGATAAAAATTCTATCCTTTCCTTAAAGCACTTTTATCTAATTCTTTAACGCATCTATCTTTCAATTTTGAATGTAATTTTAAATACAAATCAAATTTTTTTAACCTTCTTTTAAAAACGAAGACATTCTATTCATTTTAAAATTTGTCATCACTTTGTGCACAGTAACAGTTTTATTTTTAATTAAAATCCCCAAATATTTAATACCCATTTGCATTTTTATATTTTGGATTTGTTTATTTTGGTGTTTCGTTCAATTATAGAGGGTTTTGAAATTGTAACTCATACACTTTTCTTTATGCTTAATTTAGCATTTTTGGTTTTTTTTTTTTAAAGGGGGAGAGGAGGGGAAGGGCCGAGGAGATTTTTTATTTATTAATAAGTATTCTCGATAACTATTTCTATTTTCATTCCAAATTTGAGTTTAAATTCTTTAAGTTTTAGTTAGTGAATTATCATTACAATTTCACTTAATGAATTTAAATTTATTTTATTTTATTTTATTCTATTATAAAATATGTTGTTGATACCAGATAAATAACTAATATTTATTTTTATACTATTACACTTATTGTAGGAGAACCAGATATTTTGAAAGTACATCCAGAAGTTCGTATTCAATTTATTACACTCAATCTAGAATAATATTTGGGATCTTTTTTATACATTTTTGGATCATTTTATCATTAATTGAGAATATAGAAGTATCCATTTCCAAACATTTATATATGCTTTTTACATTTTTACTGTCTATGTTTTCTTCGTTGTGAGTCTAAAACAAAAGCAAACAACCTTTGGCAAGGGAAATTAGAAATGACATATTTAATTTAATATCTATACAATATAAAATTAAATATTTATATGTATATTTAATTACATCAGTACCCAAGTGTCTATCAAGCCGCTAGTATAATCATGGATTTGGATCTCTTTGCTAGTATAATTATGGATTTGAATTCCTAAAGTGAGAAAGTGAAGGATTCTCATCTTTGAGTCAATAAAATAAAGTATTTTGTTTGTTGCAAATACTTGTCCCCTTCCCTGTTCATCCACTAAATTTTGGACATGTGGCTAAATATTTACACATCTTTTTTTTTTTTTTGCAATCTTCTCTTTTGGTAAGAAAAAAAGTCAATATATGCCTTCACTTCTACCATCCTTGTGTGCTCATAGTGCTTCCACCCTTATAGATCATTGTCGGCATTTGTATCATTAATCACAACAGGTACAACACATGAATCGAAACGGTGAGTTGGTGGCTGTTCCCATGGGAGAGACCACTTGCCCTGCCGCCACTCGCCACTCCCGTTCAAGCTCTATGGCATTGGCATGGAAGAAAAGGCGTTCTTTCCATGGAGAGCCTTTCTATCCTCTTAAGGTAGAGGCGGAACTTTTGGACATGGCTCCCGACATTTTCTCAAGTCTAACCTTCCTACCTGTTTGTAAGATTCTGTGTATTCCCACAAAGCCAATGTAATCCTTCGATTTCCACTACGTTAATTCCATTGATAGAGAAGTGGAATGAAGCATATCTTATTATCACTTTATAATAAGCCCGCACACTAGGCAGCTTATATATAGAAACTTTAGCTTGTGCATAGAAACATAAAAATTTTGTTCTCTAATAATTAATAAATGTATATTAGTGTCAGATTGATCTCTTCTATGTTGTCATTAGGGAAGGGATTAAGGCTGTTATTGGTGGAGGAGGAAAAAGCCTGGGCGCCACTGCAGGTGTTTCTGATGTCGCTCAAGTTAGTGAATGAGTGAGGCGTAGAATGGCAAAGTATGTATAGAATTGTGATGATATACTTGGGGTTGTTAAGCCCCTTTTATAGTGAGAGGTGATGCCATGATAAATTAGGAGATAATCTTCTATGGGCAAGGGAGATATTCCAAGGATTTAACAGATATTCGATATATTCCATATTTAAGGGTAGATATGATCTAACATAAAAGAAGGGATAAATACAATACCTCCTATATTTTAGGTCATGTGCAGATTAGACCCAACTTTTTAAAGTGCGCAATTCGACACCCTAGGCTTTCTTAACTGTGCAAAAAAACCTTTCTGTTAAACCGCTCCCACTATTAAGTGATTACGTGACATGCACATGACACACTTTTTAACACAAATGCCTTTTCCCTTATAAGAAATTTCCCACCCCACCCGCCCCGCCCCACCCCACCTTCCCAGTACCAAACTCCAACCCACTAAAAACACCTTTGAACATTGAAGCCTTTCCCTGAAGAACACTGGTAACACTGAAGCAATGCATGCATGATGAATCCTTAACCCCAACTGTACATCGTGAATCGCTTACCATACATCGTGAATCTAGAACTTCACCACTTTCCATCAAAACCCTTCACGAAAGTCCTATAACATGAAATAATGGCATTCCAAATTCAACCTTCTATGATCCTTATTATCACAAATTTCAAAAATCCAACCTCAGCTCAAATTGAAAATCCAATAAACGAAAAAAATTCTCAAAAACCCCCAAAACCAAATAACAAACAATTCACTAAACCTTTTTTTCAAAGAAAAAATGAACCAACTTTGACTATGCAATTTCAATTCAACAAAGGCAGAGAAACAAAAGTCCAAACCTTTCTATTCATCTGATGCATCATGATACTCCTCATGCTCTTCCTTCGAAATAGGGTGAAGCTCCACCTCATCCCTAACCCCAACCTTCCCCCGAACCCCACCGCCACCGCCGTCCTTCTTCTTCGGGTACTGTACTACCACAATAGGGTAAACATAGTGATGAATGCAATAATCACTAACAATCCCTAACCTGCCACCTTTGGTGGCCCTCTTGGTGGCGGAGGTGCAAAACCCTCTGCTTCCCATGATGACGGTGCTCAGCCCTAACCTTTCCACCTAAAATCACAACCTCTCCTTCATGTCATGGTCCTTCAAAATGTGGATTCTGAACAAGATCTGCACTTCTACAAGAAATTGCACAAGGTCGCTCGCCTTTGTCATTATGAAGTTGTCATACTTGTCCTCCAGCCTCTTTTGCTACGACACCTCTGTCATTGCTCTGGCTCCTCTGTCATTGCTCCGGCGTTGCTTTGTCGTTGCCATCGTTGAATTCCTCATCGGTGACACTGAGATCGACGGAGCCCCAGTCAGCAATGAAAAGGATGCTCGTGGGACGCATGTGCAGGAGGATCACAACGTTACTACGGCAGAGGTAGTTATGACTGGCCCATTGGATGGTGTTAAACTTTGATTATGGTGGCTCGAGACTAGGGCCTGTTTTTCATCATTCGCGCGTATTTTTCTGGAAAGGTGGATAAGGAAAAGGGTGCATGTTTTTCCATTTCAGAGATTGATAAGATGCAAGTTTTCTTCAGAGTGAGGAGGGGTTAGTGGTGGGTTGCATTTATGCACCCATTCTCTATCCTAACTCTGGACATTTTCCATTTCAATTGTATTTACTTAACTATTAAATTAGTAAATTTGCACTTTGTCCTCAATATACATCATCCAATAAATTTGTAGTTATCGAGACTGTTTGTAGTGAATTCTCATATTTTGAAAGTTCTATATACTTTTAATCTCTTTTTGGAGTGTTGCTTGGTAACAGAGACTTTCAGGTTAGTGCACTAGGGCCAAAACAGGGACTCAGCAACACTAAAGACCACCCAGGAGGTGAACAGAAGGACACATTTTTCTAGAACGCAACGCAGGACCGCCTAGGTGATCAATGACCGCCCAAGCAGTCATATGTGAATGGGTCGCGTCAGCTAGACTCAATTCGTTGCGCTCCAGAGACCTTTCCAAGGAAAAGAAAAAAAAACGACTCCCAGACTCACTCTCGTCCATGAAGAACACCGACGCCACTTTCGATTTTTCTTTCTTTCTTTAAAATTCTCTCACTCTCTCCTAGGCTTAGGGTTCTCAGTCATTGTTGGATTTTGGTATTTTTTGGGTTGTAATTTATAGCTTTCTTTCAACAACGATTATGACACTCCCCCTATGGAGGAGTAATCTCTTTACCACTGCAAGGATAACTGAAGATTAAGATTGTTCTTGAGGTTTTTATTATTTTAATTACAATTTATGGTTGGTTTTTCTTCCCATTTGCTTTCTCTTTTGATATCAATTGTGATGATTATTGTAATTGTGTTTTTAAGAGTCGTTTGGTTGTTCATTCATTTGCGTGCATAATCTAGTTACCATTAAGGTATTGGGTCGATTGATTTCATTACATCCAATTGGTAAGGGATTAAAATTAACTCCGTTAGGAATTAAATTGCTGTAATTAGTAATCAAATTGGTATAGATTCATAGAATCACGATTGTGAATTACTAATTCATGTGTTAGCCAAACCTTTAGTGGGAGTGCAATTGTATGACCGCTAAGTAGAATTTCATTATTATTGTGTGATAGCATAACTAATGAACGTAACTACCACTATGAATTTATCTTTTGAACCGTTGATTAAACAATTCATAATCTGAGGGAATCTTGTGCAGGTAATTCTTTCCATTATAATTTCACAATTTATTTTTGGCTTGCTATAATCTCAAACCCCCAATTTTCCGAATCAATTAGAATGTTTACTTGTAAGACGACCTGGATTGCACCCTAACTACATTTTTGGTGTAACTCATTAACTATAAATAATTTCCAATTTGTTATGGGTAGTGACAATCCGCATCAAATTTTGGCGCCATTGCTGAGGAAGTGATGCTAATTGATTCTTTTTATTTATTTTATTTTATTTTCAATTTAGTATTTATTTTTAATTATTTTCTATTTTTATTTTTCTTCCTTTTTTGTTTTTATTTACTAAAAAAATTAATTTAATTTCATTTTAATTTTGTTCATAGCTTATCCTTTTTTTTATTTTATTCTCTCAAACTTTTTGATTCTTTTGCTAGTGTTTCAGGTGACATGGGTGAACATAAAAGGACCTTGAAGGAACTTGCTACCCAAGACTTGAACTATCAATCGTTGGGGATCATCTACCCCGAGCAGGGAGGTAATTTTGAGCTCAAATTGGGACTCCTATGCTACTTGCCCAAGTTCTATGGTTTATCTAGGGAAGTCCCACACAAACACGTCAAGCAATTTCATGTGATTTGTGTGATGATGAAGCCTCAGGGGGTAATAGAGGACCAAATCAAGCTAAGGGCTTTCCCGTTTTCCCTTGAAGGAGCTACCAAGGATTGGTTTTTTTACATCCCCCATGGAACAGTTGACAGCTGGGCTGGCATGAAGCGCATCTTTCTGGAGAAATTATCCCTAGCTTCCAGAGTAGCTACTATTAGAAAGGATATTTGTGGCATTCGGCAGTTGCAGGGTGAGTCTCTCTATGAGTATTGGGAGAAGTTTAAGAGATTGTGTGCCACCTGTCCCCAACACTAAATTCCAAAGCAACTCCTTATTCAATATTTCTATGAGGGACTGCTAGTTATGGAGAGGAGCCTGATTGACGCTACATGTGAGGGTGCACTAGTTGACAAAACCTCTGTTACAGCTAGAGCCTTGATAGAGAACATGGCAGAGAATTCTCGATAGTTTGGATTTAGAGCTAATGTGAATACCTACAATGTGAGTGAAGCGTCTCCAGTGGATAATAGCAGGGTGGAGTGGAAACTAGATGAGATGATTGAGTTCCTGAAACAGATAGCCTTGAATCAGTTAAGGCAGACTCTTTCACCTCAGATAGCTTGTGGTATTTGTTCGACTCTTCACTTTAGATAGCTTGTGGTATTTGTTCTTGTAATACTCATACTATTGATGTATTCCACAACTATAGGAGGACACCACTTTAGTTACTGCTAGCAATCTGTTCCTTGGAAGAACTCAAAATCAGAACAACCAGCAGACGTATGACCCTTACGGCAGCACATATAACCCGAGCTGGAGAGATTACCCCAATCTGAGGTGGAACAACATATAACCCGAGTTGGAGAGATTACCCCAATTTGAGGTGGAACAACTTATCATTATAGCAGCATAAGTATGTTCCACCCTAGTAGAGATAGCAGAGCAACCCACGTGTCTACCAATAATCACCTGCTCCACAGTTACCTGTCCCTCAGCAGCCTTTAGCACTACCCGCCCCTCCTATCCCTTTAGATGCACCGTGGGAAGAGATGGTGAAAATAATGATAGAAACACAGAGGAAGCAAGAACAAGCTATGCAAGAGATAAGAAATGCAATTTTGAGGCTAGAGAGTTCCCAATCCCAGCAGGGGAGTGCATCCACCATTCCTTCTCAGACAGTTCCTAATCCCAAGGGGAACGTTTTTGCTATTACTTTGAGGTCTGGTACAGTTTTGCCTGAGGTTACTGGTCCTTCAGAGTAGGTTGTGATTGAGAGTTAGGAGGATGAGATAGTTTTTCCAGAGGTGCAGCAAGATAAGCCTGCACCCCAGTAAAAGCAAGCACAAGAGCAGGTAGAAGGACTCATTCCATTGTCCTATCGATAGCAAGTTCCAAGGCCCGAGAGGTCCAATGAGTTGGAATTGGAAAAAGACTTCTTGAGAAATTTTCAGAAGGTAGACGTCAATATTCTTCTGTTAGATGTGATCGAGCAAATTCCCAAATATGTCAAATTTCTTAAGGATTTGTGTATCAACAAGAGGAGACCACAGGGTAGTGAGAAGGAGAAAGTGACTATAGGGGTGAATGCTTCCTCCCTCATCAAGCTAGGCAATCTGCCACCCAAGTGTAAGGATCCAGGTACATTCAATGTTCCTTGCACCACTGGGAACCTAAAATCAATCAAGCCATAGCTAATCTCGGAGCTAGCATTAATATTATGCCAAAATCATTCTACAAATCTTTATACTTTAGGCAACTCAAGCCCACCGAGTTGACAATCCAGCTTGCCAACTGTAGTATCACAAAGCCAGAGGGGGTCTTAGGAGATGTCCTAGTAGAGGTAAATAATTTAATATTTCCCGCTGATTTTTATGTGCTTGAGATGGAGAATGACACTGATTCTAACTAGTATACATTAATCTTGGGTAGACCCTTTTTGAAAACTGCTAGAACTAAAATTAATGTTTATGCTGGTACATTATCCATGGAGTGTCGGGATTTGAAAGCCCAATTTTGTTTGTCTGATGCCATGAAATTCCTCCTTAAGGAACACTTTGTGTTTGGCATTGATGTCATTGACTCCTTAATGGAAGATACATGTGATACTTTACTTGGCAAGGATGAATAACCCCCCTTTCCTATTTTTTCTTCCCCTGTGGGATTTGATGAATCTATTGTGGTAGAGTTTTTCGAGCTTACAGACACAGGTACCCCATCTGGACAGTAGTCATCAGTTTCAGAGGTACCCCCTGACCAACTTGTCTTAGGAAAGAAGCCTTATGTGAGGCAAAAGATTTTACTGCATGAGCCCTAAGCGAAATTGATGACTGTAAGGCCGAGGTACAGGTGGAAGGGACCACTCTTGGTCACCTATGCACACCCTTATGATGCAATTAAGCTAGAGGACCCGAGGTCTAAGATTCGCTGTAAAGTTGGTGGGCACCGACTGAAACAAGCCCCTAGGGATTTTGGGGCTGAGATGAGAATTTTATGGGTTAAAGTTGCACGCCCTCTGTGAAACCCCTGACCGTCCAACTTATGGACATTAAAACAAAGTGTTAGGTGGGAGACAATCCACCGTGAGGTTTTTCTCACTCTTCCCTTTTATTTTCTGTATTTAATTAATTTTCATTTTAGTTTTGAGTCTTGCATCATATTTATTTTTATTTGTATTTTACACCATCCTTTTGGCACCTTAGAGGTTACATGTATAGGCTCACATCGCATGTACTTTATTGACTTGCTTGGTATTGACTACTTTGTATTGCATACTTGGTGGATTCATTGTGTCGTTTGGATTGAGTACATGTACTTTTACCTGTAAAATTTTGAGCTTTTTGATTGGACTATCGCATGCCATTCTTGTTTGTTCATGTGTGTTTCCCTTATTGGTTTTGCATTCTAGAACTTGTTTAGGGTCTTGTTTGAAAATATGTTCCCATGTGCATGCTTGAAGGTGATTGAGGCAATTTTTTTGCTTTTAGCCACTTTACTATATAGCTAACCTTTGCATATTACTATTGTTTAGCCCCTTTTGAGCCTTATTGCCCTTTATTTTGTTTTAGCTCATTCTTAGCCAAAAGTGAAAAACCATGAAAACTTCCAACCTTTTAGGCTTAGGAGAGCATTTGTGTAAATTTTATTTATATGTGTTTGGGCATAAGTGTGAAAGAAAGAATGAGGACATGCCCCGATTTAAGTATGGGAGAGAAAATATGTATTTGCGTATGGCCCAAAAAAAAATTCAGTAAGTGGCACACAAAAAAAAATTGCAAAAGTTTGGACGAACGTGTGTTACATTGCACATTAAGGGCCTGTGAATGGTTAAGTTGGACAAAGCATGCCCTTAGACACTTGTGTTTTCAGTGTATGCATTTGTTCTCCTTTGACTAGAGGTTTAGCCCCATTAGCTTTTATATTTTCCCACCTTCACCAAAGCCCATCACAACCAAAAGCAAGTCCTCTTGATTCAATATGCAATTAAGTGTAACGAATAGAAAATGAAACCCTTGACAAGGCTATGGTAATGCATTTTCATTTGAGGTGATTTGAGTGTACATCGTCTCCTAATACACTTGAGTGAATAAGTGGCAAACACTAACCTTAGGAGAATTTCTATACTTGATTCATTCACATGTAAGTTGATTCTATCTTGTGTGCTATGTTCTTGTTTATGCCTTGCTTGTTGAGATCCTCTTTGATTGTTGGTGTGAAAGCCCATTGCTTATATCTCTAGGTCCATTGGATTGATGTATTGTTATTTTCCATTCATCATGCATTTTTAGATTAGTAGCATTAGGAGTCTAGTCACTTTGTTGTATCCATTTGAGTCTCTTACATGAGGACATACAATTGTTTAAGTGTGGGGGAGTTTGATGGGTTGCATTTATGAACCCATTCTCCATTCTAACTCTGGACATTTTGCATTTGAATTGTATTTACTTGATGGTTAAATTAGTAAATTGGCATTTGTCCTCAATAAGCATCATCTAATAAATTTGTAGTTATCAGGACTGTTTTTAGTAAATTCTCATATTTTGGAAGTTCTCTATGCTTTTAATCTCTTTTTGGAGTGCTGCTTGGTAATAGAGACTTTCAGGTTGGTGCACTAGGGTTGAAATAGGGACTCAGCAACACTGGAGACCGCCCAAGTAGTAAAAGCACCGCCCAGTGGGTGAATAGAAAGACAAGTTTTTCTGGAACGCAATGTAAGCCCACCTAGGTGGTTATATGTGAATGGGCCGCATTAGCTGGGCTTGATTCATTGCGCTCCAGAGAAATTTGCAAGGAAAAGTAAAAAAAATAAAAAAAGAAGACGACTCCAGACTCACTCTCGTCCACGAAGAACACTGACACCACTTTCGATTTTTCTTTCTCTCTCTAAAAATCCCCTACTCTCTCTCTAGGCTTAAGATTCTCAGTCATTGTTGGATTTTGGTATTTTCTAGGTTGTAATTTACAACTTTCTTTAACAACAATGATTGTGACATTCCTCCTATGAATGAGTAATCTCTTTACTGTGTGCAAGAATAATTGAAGATTGAGATTGTTCTTGAGGTTCTTATTATTTTAATTGTAATTCATAGTTAGTTTTTCTTCCCCGTTTGCTTTCTCTTTTGATATCAATTGTGATGATTATTGTAATTGTGTTTTTAAGAGTTGTTTGCTTGTTCATTCGATTGCATGCATAATCTAGTTACCATTGGGGTATCGGGTTGATTAATTTTATTACATCCAATTGGTAAGGGATTGAAATTAATTCCATTAGGAATTAGGTTGCTATAATTGGTAATCAAACTGGCATAGGTTCATAGAATCATGATTGTGAATTACTAGTTCACATGTTAGCCAAACCCTTAGTGGGAGTGCGATTGTATGACCGCTAAGTAAAATTGTATCATTGTTGTGTGATAGCATAACTAATGAACGTAACCACCACTATGAATTTATCTTTTGAACCGATAATTGAACAATTCTTAATCTGAGAGAATCCTTGTGCAGGTAATTCTTCTCATTATAATTTCACAATTTCTTTTTGGCTTGCTATAATCTCAAACCCCCAATTTTCTGAATCAATTAGAACACTTCATTGTGAAACAACCTGGATTGTACCCGAACTATATTTTTGGTGTAACTCAATAACTATAAATAATTTCCAATTTGTTGCAGGTAGCGACAATCCACATCAGTTAAGCTAGGGTAGGATTGGGGTGGGAAATTTCTTAAAAGGAAAAGGGCATTTTATAGGTAGAAAAGTGCACGAGAAGGGGGGTTGAATTGTGCATTGCTTCTTTTCGTATTTTCTGAAACATTTGAAAATAAGTAATATCAAGTGTAAAACTTGTAGTGTAGTGGAAACATAGTTAATACTTTCAGAAAGTAAATTTCTAAATCATTATTGGTAAATGGATATTAATAAAGAGAAACTGAACGACAAGAACTAATATAAGCATATGATTGAAAGAGAGTTGCAACATAGATATATAAAGGAGATCAGGGAGAGAAAGAAAAGACACAAATGATTTTATACTGGTTCGGTCAAACTGCCTACATCTAGTACTCAACAACTGTTGAGATTCTACTAAAAATAACTTTCTCAACCTGAGAAAGAGCAAATGGATAGTCTTTACATTAGTCTTCCCAAGCTCTCATCTGTGACCTTCAGAAATCACCTACTGCCACAGATTGAGTAGTACTGATATTAGCCTCTCCAAGCCCAACCGAGTAGTATTGATGCTAGCCTCTCCAAGCCCAACCAAGTAGTCTTGACCCTGGCCTTTCTGAGCCTAACTCATGACTAGTAGCAACCTCTACTGTCATGTTAAAAGTAGTCTTGCCCCAGCCTCCTCAAGCTGTAAGTATTTTTTCCCCAGCCTCTCCAAGCCGCAAGTAGTCTTGCTCTAGCCTTTTCAAGCTGCAAGTAGTCTTTAACTAGCCTCTCCAAGCTAAACTGTGATCAGCAAGAACACTTTATTGTCACATTGCAAGTAGTTTTGTAGTAGCTTCTCCAAGCTATCTCTTAGTAATCACTATCGGATCAAGGAAATAAAGGTTAAGTGTTTGGGTTACTACTCAAACTAGTCTACACTCAAGTTTCCTTAAAAAATTATACATTGAAAATAAACCTGGAAAACAAGAGTGACTCCTTTCCACATTTCTTCCTAAGAAGAACATTTAACATTACAATGGCTGGAAAGAATAATTTTATATGTAATGAATCTGATTACATAAAGAATGATGAATCTTACAGGATAAGGAGAGATTTAAGCAGAGCTTCCCCTCTTTTGAGCACAGTCTCTCTCTTTATTTTAGAGCACAACATTTCTCTATATATAGCGGTTTTTCTCATGATCGTTGCCTTTGAATAGATCTCCAAGTAACATGGATTGATCATCGATTATGTCTTGAAAGAATAAGCTAGAAGAGAGGTTGACAGATCTATCATATTGGCTATAGAAACCATTGTAATGTTAAGTTTTCTAATCTTCTTTCAAAAACTACTTTTCTACTTTCTGAACATGCTTTCTAAACTCCTCATTCGTGAAGCCAGGGTGGTTGATCGTTTAGGAAAAAGAGATGACATACCAGTTTGACAACTGGGTTAGACTTAGATTGAAATTTGAATTTCAAAATTCAAATTTCCCTCATTTTCCTGTAGCGTGCAAATGCTCCACTCATAGGTGAGCTTTTTGATGTCGTAATGAGTCCCTTGAAGATTCTTCAATCTTCTAGTCTTCAATCCAATCTTCTTTGCTAATGATTTTTATGCTATTGTGATGATTGAAGATTAAGTAACACATTGCTTTTGGACATGAGTTGATTTCTTCATCTTGAGTGTACTTTTTGATGTTCCGTGCTACTTTTTGAAGACCCTTTCCCTTGGTTTCTTGTTCCTGATTTGATAAACTTCAGTCCGTAGTGCATGTAAACATTCTTTGCACGATTATAATATTCACTACTTTTAAGCTCAATCTTCTCCCTTGAGATGAAACATGCTTGCACATGTGTAGTGAAATTATTCTCAATTCAAGTTTGCTTTTTAGCAAAACGGAACTGCTTGTTTTGCAATGTCAGGATATTCTTTAGTCCGTGATGCATATCTATGTTCTTTGCATGATATAATATTCACTTCATTTAAGCTTAATCTCCTTTCCTCGAGATAAAATATGCTTGCACATGTATAGTGAAATTATTCTCAATTCAAGTCCATTTGTATGCAATTCAGAATAACCTGTTTTGCCTTGTCAAGAAACTCAAGGTATCCATTAGTCGTTCTTCAACATATTTTCTTTAAATTGGCTTTGTTATCATTCAAAACTGTTAAACTTTTTGTTGTCAAAAAAGTGTGTCACGTGCATGTCACGTGACCACTTAACAGTGGGAGTGGAAGTCAGTTTAACGGAAGGGCTTTTTTGCATAATTAAGAAAGCCTAGGGTGTTAAATTGCACACTTTAAAATGTTGGAGTCTAATCTACACATGATCTAAAGTACAGAGCGTAAATTGAATTTATCCTAATAAAGGATGTGGTGAGATAATGACAAATCTTCTAGACAATGTCGGAGATATCATTTATTAAATCGAGGAGAACCTCTAAGGGATCATAATGCCATATGGCTGATCGGTGAAGCCTTTGTCCAATTTCTTTGAGGTTGGACCGAGGTCTCGGGTCTATATTTCTAGTCTAACACAGTAAATAAGGATCCTATAGTGGTGGTGGCAGGAGAGGCAACCACATATGCTTTTTTTTCTCTCTTCAAAAGAAAAAATATATAAAAAATGGCGTGTAAACATTAGCCACATGTCCAAATTTTAGTGGAGAAACAAGGAAGGAGACATGTATTCATAACACATGATTTGCATTTCTTTAGAGGATCATTTTCCTATAATTATTATTTATTTATCATTAATCAACATACAAAGGGTTTAAAAAAAAATAGGAATAATAATGGTGGTTTCTATGCTATGATCTCTAAAAGAAAGGGTTTGAAACCCTTTCTACATGGACCAATATTATTTGACTATGTGGTAAATAATTTTTCACTTAGAGAATGACATGCTAATATCTTATTATTTGAATTAATCCCTTTTAACTTATTTTTTTAATATTCTCATCCCATAATTTATTTGAAATATTTTAAAATTTTCAAGTCTAGCTAAAACAACGAATCAAAACAATCTTTTTTCACAAAATTAGAAAGGACTCTAACATAATTCTTAAAACCCTAATATTTCCCCTAAACCCATAAATTAAACCTTAAATTTCGCAGTCTGACTCGTTCAATTTGGTCGATTGCAGTGCTTATAGCAGTGGTTTCTCCATTCTTGACTACCATTACTGATTGGAATCCTTTCACAACCACCATTGCTGATTAATCTAGAATTTGGGTTCTTTGCACCGTTGGATCACATCTTTTATTGAGTATTCAATGTATTGATGTCTAACCTATATTATATATGTATGTATTGAAGTAGCCAAAAGTTCATACTTTTCATGGCTTTAATTTGATTTATAATTCTAGAATTGAATCTATTACTATTGCCTACTGGACCTATGTTAATGGCCCAGGACTTATGTTGGGGACCAATGTTCGTCCTCGTTTGTAAATGGATTTTTAACTATTGGATGTGTAAAATTTCTTATCTAATGGCTAAATTCTAAGCACATGTGTATTTGAAGTGAATTTGTTAATGTGTCCTTGTTGTAATGTTATTTGCGCACGAGCCCTTTGCTCTGTGTAGGGCCATGAGCAGGGTGTCTTCGATATGGCCTTCTTCATTGACTCCTGCTCATCGTCTCCACCTTCAACAAGGATTAGTTGAGGTGCCGTGTTCCAATTTGAATCTGCAACACCTCGTATCATCGCACGGCACCTTCAAAAAATCAATTCTCAAGAAAAGCTTCAACCAGGAGCAGTAACCTTTACCGCCCTATTCTCTGATGATCACTTGTCGCCATCACTGGCAGCAGCATCTCCAGCCTCATCTGTGCCAATTTCTTGAAGAAGTGTGGTGTTTGTTCCATCATTTTCAACATCATTAGTGTTCCCCTCCGCTTAAACTTATCGTTTCATTCATAACCCCTTCTTCTAAAGGGTGATGGTTTGTTACATGCTGTTTATTTGTAATTGTAGTGTGTTCAAGGTCTTGGTGGAAGAATGGCGACCAGGGTCGTCAATCCTCATCCGTTGATTTTGATCATGCGACTCAGTTCTTCACTGTGAACGATTCTAGTTTTGCTGAGCTCAGTTCTTCATTTGCATCCTTGTGCATCTTATGTCGTTTCACCTTGCGGCAACTTTATAATTAGTTTTTTCTTATTTTCTTTGTGAAAATTGGAGATCCAACCATGCTTTTTCCCGAAAGACCTGTACATGAGTAGGTTCACACACCCTCCAAAGTTTGACCATGTTTTGGATTTCCATCTTGGGTTACACCTGCAACATCTGAGGCTCCATTTTCACCATTGCCCATCATGTCAACAAGTGGCTAAGAAGACTCAAGACTCTTAGTAATGTCCATGCATTTACATTCCCTTTAAAAATATTAATTTATTAATAAATTAACTTTTCATTGAATTTGGACATCCCAAATTCTTCACACCCAGACATAAAAGCAGGCTTAATGATTAGAGAATGAGTTAATAATCTAAAGGTGAGCAAAGGGCACCTTTGCAAATTAATAAAATTTGTACTTTCTTTTAATGTTACATAGGGGGATGATTTTGTTATTTTTTTAGAATAACCAACGTTGGTCCCCAACATAGGGCGGACCAACTAATCCTTGGCCTATGTTAATAATTCATTTGTGCCATTTTGCAGGTTGTGAATGAAGAAACCATTGCCGTAACTACTACCATCATTTTGTGAAAACTAAACGAGCAAGATTGGGAAATTTAAGGACCTGTTTGGTTTGAATTTCCAGTTTTCCAGTTTTTCGGATTTTGTAAAGAAAATACTAAAAATTTTAAAAACTACAATTTTCAGTTTTCATTTCCAGTTCCTAGTATTTTCTTCACAAAATCTGAAAAACTGAATATAAAAACTGCCATAAGATTTTTGGGTTTAGAGGAATTATCAGGGATCTAGTAATTGTGTTAGGGTTCTTTTTAATTTTGTGAGAAAAGTTTGTTTTGATTTGTTGTTTTAGATTTGAAACTTTAGCAAAAATTCAAAGAAACTCAATAAAAATATAAAAAAAGTTAATGGAAATTAAAATCAAATAATAAGATATTGACATGTCTTTTTCCAAGTGAAAAACTACTAACCACATAATCAAATAATATTGGCCCATATAGGAAGGGTTTCAAACCCTTTCATTACGGTGACATAGAAACCACCTAGCATAATTGCACGGCAAATAGCCTGCTTTGTGGCATTCAAATGCTAAATTCCAACGTGTCCTTCTCAACTACAGGTCTATAATTAACTAATGAAATTCAACAAGATAATCTTATCTTGTACGGAAGTTTATTATTAGAGAAAAAGTGGCACGTAATGGATTTACTTTAACATCACTCCCCCAGGACACCTAACCATCGCCTATACATGACATGCACAGAAAAAGACAAACTAGCAATTGTTTTTTATTTGAATTGTGTTATTTATACTCATTGCGTGTGAGACACTGTATCGATTCACACCTCATCCACTATTAGATGAGATGTAAACCTCATTTAAATAAGATCCACATCATATTCAATGATGAATAAAGCGTAAGTCAGTGTCCCATATTCTATAATTACAAATATTATTTTTTTTTATTTTCAATTCTCTATTCTGTCCATTTGTTCCTTACTTCCTTGTTTCAGTTATTCAATCAATTGCCATTAACCAAGGCATATATCCCTCAAATCATTCTCCATTCAATCTCCAATTTCATATTTAGTAAGCTACCAACAGCGTGTCATTGATTTGATGCACCCAACTGCTAGTCACATAGCACTAACTGAACTTAGGTAATTTGTATGAGGTTGTAGTGTCTACTAACCAATAATACACAGCTGTGTATGTGTTGTAAAAGAGCAAGCAATCACTCCCAACAATGGCTGATTGGGGTCCAGTGGTGATAGCTGTGGTGCTATTTGTGTTGCTAAGCCCCGGACTAATTTTTCAATTACCAGGGAGGAGCAGAGTAGTAGAATTTGGGAACATGCAAACTAGTTTGGCGTCAATCATGGTTCACGGCATCATCTTCTTTGGACTTATTACCATCTTTCTTATTGCTATTGGTGTGCATATCCACACCGGCTAATCACCACGACTGCTTAATTCCATGGTTTGTTTTTTCCATTTTATTCTTTTTGGTTATGGTTTAAAATTTATGTTCTTCTTCCTAGGAGAAAATAATTAAGAGGAGATGACTTTCTTCTTTCATTTATCTTCTTCATGGAATATTAGCTTGCCTTCTCATCAAATATTGTAAAGACTTTAGATTAATCTTCTAGAGTTCAGAGGGAGAAAATCTTGTACTGGATAGCATGGAATCCCCCGTACACACCGATATCATGTTGTGGATGTTGTTTTCTTCGATCAAATTAATTTCGAATGGATGTATTGTGTTTTTCAATGCTATTTATTGTTTCTTTATGTTTCCTCAACTTATTCTTTTATTCTTTGAATGTGGTTGAAAGAAAAAGGAACTGACGCCGGCACTATTTCTCTTCTTGTGTCTTCCACAGTGGTCTTACTATTTTTTGTTGAGTGATATTTTTATACACTCATCCAATCAAATCTCTTTTTTTATAATTTTTTAAATAATAGGATGAAAAAATAATCATATTTATTAATATGTCATTACATAATTAAATAAACATGTAAAATTATTTTACACTATTAGTGTATTTCAATTAAATCCTTAGATATTTATGTAAAATTACTTTAAATTTTTAATTATTTTAAATATTTTTAATTTAAGGGTTTAATTTTTATATAATGTGTAAAAATTTTTAACCTGTTATCCAATCATATATTACTGCATCACTAAAAATAATTAAGTTTCATCTATACTATTTGAAAAATCATCAGGAAAAATTGTTAAGTTTCACACTCATTACTTAAAAAGTTATGCTGATTTGATTGGATAACAATATAAAAACTATTAATGCATTGAAATTAAACTCTTAATTTAGATTATTTTATAAATTGTAAATTTGTTTCAAAGTAAATTGTTAATTTTAAGGCATTGACAATATAAAAATTTTTAATTATTATTGTCCAATTATAAGTTTTTATTTATAAAATTTATAAAATAATTCATAATAAAATTAAATATTTTTATTAATATGATACTACATGATTTTATATTTTTCTAAAATTTTTTACACTAATAATAGATATTAATTAAATTATAATTTTACTGCGTAACGAATGGTGATCTAATTGACTATATTTGAATTCGATCTTTCGTGGAACTTTAAAATTATTTGGTTTATAAGCTAACTTAATATATTTAAATATATTGCGAATATCACATAAAATATTAAGTTTAATTGACATGTATTAACAATTTAAAATGCTATTTTATAAGGTTATTGTTATGTATAATATAACACTATTATTCTATTACTATATTAATAAAATTAGTTAAATCTCATATTTATTATATGAAAAATCATGTAAATAAAATAATTTAATTAGATAATAGATTAAAAATCCTTTATATTATCACCGTATATGAATTAAATTTAATATAAAAATTCTATACTTTATTATTTTCGTTCTTGATAGTTAGGAAATTAGAGTGGCATGCAGGTGAAATCATTTTTTCCTTTTTCAAATGTTTTAAATTTTTGAAATATTTCCAAGTTTGCCATTATGAGTATCTACTACACCCTCTCTCCTATCTTTTGTCTTCTTGCTTCCTCGTCTCTACGGTCAAAGCGTGTGGCCAACTGGAGTGTACCAATATCTAATTGTAAAAGCTCGACGATATTTATATTATTATTAATTACCTAATATAACCGGCCGTTTTCATAAAGACTTGTAATTAACGGATGCGGATCCTCTACCTTTCGGAAGGAATGGGACAACAAAATATCAATCATTTACCTGTAAATTAAACACATTTTAAGGGTTAAAATTTGGACATCTCATTCTTTGAATATTTGAACTGCTATTTCTTTTTTAAAACGGAATAATATAAATATGTCATTGCTCTTCTTACTTCAACATTTAGCGCTCTGATCTTTACCATTGAAAAGTTCTATAAATATAATTAATTTATTTAAGCTATATATAGATTAATATTTATTTGACTAGAAAAAATATACAGATAAAATACTAATGATTGTAGCAAAATTTTAATTTACATGTATTGTCATTATAAATTCTTTTTTACAAATATTCCAATGATATATTATCATATTAATAAAAAAATTTACAAATAATGACAAAGATTAACAAGAAAGGAAAAGTAATATACAATTAGAGATTAATTTAAGAGCCTAATTTCTATGTATTGGTATGTAAAACTAATTTCCACAGCAAAGTGAGACAGCAAATTAATCACTCCTTTCTGAGGATCTGGAAAAAGGAAGAGCGACAATAATCCAACACATCAACTAATTCCAATAGCAGTAACAATGTGCAAATAAATAATTCCGGCTGCCATGCCGGGTTCCACATATTCTTCTTAATCCAGTTAAAACCCCTATTGTTCTCAGGAGTCAAAACATAATTTCCTTCTCTTTTCTAAGTATATGCCATGTCTAGAACTGAACAAAAGGAAATTCAAAAGCCCAAGATTAAAAAATTTACAGATGGGCTATAATAAAGTTAAAATAAAAAAAAAATTGATAGCAGAAGAAGGAAGCTGGGATTTGGAACAACCCTTCAATACCTAGGCAGTTCTTCAGAAAATTTAATTGGCTATTTCTAACCTCCAACACAGAAGCCTCATCGACCAAGTTCAGTAACTTAACAAAAGCGTCATCCACGATTCCAGATAAGAGGGGAAGCTTCATAATCTTTGATGTTTAGGGTATATTTGGTTGAAAAGTAAAAATGAAATGAAAATTTTCATGGATAAATTTTATATATAAATTTTACATATAGAGTTCATCCGTGAAAATTTTCACTTTATTTTTACTCTCCAAAAAACATTTCCAATGTAGGTCGTGTGAAGAAGTACAAAACCCAGCACCAAACTCCTCAATTTCTCCATTTGTCTCTACATAAGCTTCCACGCTGCAACAACATAAAATTACAATTAAGCCGCCAGCTTATAATACAAAAGAATTATACGACATTGGAGGAAAACAAAAAAAAAAAACAAAGGAGTGATACATTAAGAGATGAGCTGGCCCAATCAAGTCAAAGAAACAAAAGAAAGGGAACGGGCCAATGCTGAAACTCACAACAAAAACCTGAACTTTGTGCCGAAGTCTTTTGTGAAAACAATCACAAAATTCTCTCTCAGAGTGAAAGCTCATTAGTTGTAGTTTAAGTAGGCTATGAATCAAAACCAAACCATAGGCAAAAACCATAAATCTTGTTTTTCCCAAATAAAAAAAAAGAAATGAAAAATCAAAGCCAAGCAAAATTTACCCAATTAGCTTAGTTGAGGCAACATTAAAGAGCCAGCTCAGGGCTATGTGAGTGATTTTAACATCCAACTGTTCTCTTAGTTGGCATATTTTGGGAAGGTAAATGAGAAACTTTCCTATGTCGTTTTCTTTTGGGAAATCTTCGTACTACTGCCTCTGAACAGAGCCAGAATTTGAGCTTGGAACTTTTACGATTTAGTATATACTCCTCAACTATATCCCTTGTAAAAAGAAAATCATATACCCAGAACAAATAAAAAAGATCATTAGTCTTAATGCTAGAAGCCTACAACAAGCCAAGTATCTATACGGTACTGGCACAAAATTTTCCATTTTCTAAAAGTGGAGGATGTTACCAACAAATCGAACGCACTGCTACTCTAACTTAGCCAAAGGAGTCGATAGCTGAGACTACAAGGGTGAAAAAATAATCCGCCAATGGCTCATCCAATCAAAATACATTTCTAGAAAAAAAGAAAGAAAGAAAGCAGCCCTAAAAGGAATCTAATTAACCTTTCAATAAATCATATCAGTCAATTTTCTTAAAGAAAAGGCGAAAGCTTTCAGAACCACAGAGAGATAGAGAGAGAGAGAGAGAGAAGGTAATTGACAAGCTTCCCCTTTGTTCCCCACACACCTTGCCCCCAACACAAGACAAGAAAGGAAAAGAAGAAGAAGAAGAAGCAGAAGAATGAATGAATCGAGAAGGCGAAAGTTCGTTCAAGCATCGATCTAGAAGCCTAGAAACACGAGACAAAATCTTCTCCAATAACAGAGGAATTGAATTTCATAAATCATAATAAAATTCATTGGAAACTAAATTAAATTTCCTTTCACAGTTATCAAACACCAGCAAAAACAAAAGCCAGACAAACGCATCTCCATGTTCCAACAAAACTAATTCTAATCCCACAGGCTTAAAAAAAAAGGGAAAAAAAAAGATTTCACATCGTAATGAGAATCCTCGTATGATGCTTATTAAAGGGAGAGAAATACTTATATTAAAGAAAAAAGGAAAAAAAAATTCAATAGATTGATAGAAATAATAGCGATCTATCTACAACAAAATTTACATCTCTCTCCCAAAACAAGACCATAATGAATAAAACCGCGAGAAGATCATAGTAGTTCCTAAAAATCAAACTCTTGAAACAAAAAAAAAAAAGCTATTAAACCAATAATTATCTTCAAATAATCAAATGAACAAAAAAGCACATAAAATTTTGTTTAACTCTCTTACCAGGAACATCTTTGCGTGGCGTTGAAGGAGCAGTGGCGTAACAAAGAATGGAACGCCCCAAAACAGAGATGCTCGAAACGATTCCGGCGACATAGAACACCATAACCAATCCAAGAACCCACGGCATAAGCATGAACCCTATGAAGAACGTCACCGATCCGCACAGCATCAGAGCCAAAGATATCCCCAGCAGCAGCGCCGCGAACCCCGCCGGCGTTATCTGCGCCGGCGTCGGTGACCGCCTCCCCGAAGGCGTCGGCACCGGCACCGGCATCGCCGCAGCTTGATCGGAGAAATTCAACGGCGCCGGCGGTGACCGCAGGAGGTTCAGAACCAACGCCGATAGCTCGCAGAACGCGCGAGACTGCTGATCCTGTTGCTCTCTTCTCATCATCTCTTTCCCCCTTTTTTTTTTTCCTCTGTCTCCGAAATACGATGAAAAGAAAAATTGAAACTAAAGTTGGTTGGAAATTGTCGGAGATTAATAGAGGAAGGTTTCACTTTCGGGTTTGTATTCGCGTGAAACGAGGCAAAGGGATAAACTTGAGCTGTGTTTGCTTGTCAGGGATTGTGCTTAGCTTGACCTTTGCTGTTGAGGGGGGGAAAAAATTAAAGGGTCAGGGAAGAAAATATTACCCAAAAAGGCGATGTTGATGAATTGTGGTGATTTATGACAGAACGAGGAAGGGAATGAAAACCGAAACCAGGTGGGGTTGATTGAATAATGGCTGTGTCGATTGGGGAATGGAAAATTTTTTGTGTGCGGATTTTTTTTTTTTTTTTGGGTATAGAAAAGGGGAAAAGTGGTTTTGGGTAGCGATGCCAAGGAGGAAAGAGAGTGGGGTGCCTTATCGAGAAGCAATTACATGAGATTGGTTCACGCCAGCAAAGCGCGTGTGATGCAGATGCAGGATGGGTGTGGTTAGAAACTCGAATACGATGGAAGTGGCAATTGTGTTGGGTATGGTGACGTGGGACCTTATCTTCTTCGAGTTTTATTTCTCCATTTCCCAAAAATAAAGTTGTTTATACTAGAATTATTTTTGGACAGGCACACTCACGCTAAAATTGATAGAGTTCAAATATTATTTTTTTCTTAAATAATTTTTTTTATTATTATATATTTTTTAAAAAATTTTAGATAATATTAATTATATTTTTTCTTGATATATTTATAAAATAACTAATTAATAGATTAAATACAATAAAGAGTATTGAGGAAGATAATAAGGCCTGTTTAGTTTATGTTTTCAATTTTTATTTTTAATTTTTCAGTTTTTCAGATTTTGTGAAGGAAATATTGAAAACTAAAATTTATAATTTTTAGAATTTTTTATATTTCTTTTATAAAATTTGAAAAATTAGAAAACTAAAAATGAAAACTGAAAATTCAAACCAAATAGACTTTAAGAATAGGAAGATAATAAGAATATTATCATAAAATATACTTAAATTTACTTTAATGTTAAATTTATCAAATTATTTCTTTAATTGCATAACTAGAAATGGATATTTATTAAAGAATGAATGTAGTATGAGAAAATATATATAAAATAAAAATATTTCATATTTATATGTGAGATACTAAATTGATACATATTTTATTTATTATTAGATAAGGTATAAATTTTACTTAAATAAGATCTATATTCTATTTAATAATAAATAAAATATGAGTTAATATGATACTCTATATATATAATGAATATCAATAATACAACTCATAAGGTAATGTTAATGAACCTTATTATTATGATAAATATATAAATAGGAGTTGTTCAACTTTTATCTATTCAATATTGTCTCAATGCTTTTGTGTAGGCTTTGGGTCAGGCTTCTCTCGTTGTGCTTTCCTCATATACGTATAGTCAAGTACACGTGTTATGATAAATATTTTCTATAATAATATGTAGTGGAAGTTTGAGTTAGAAGGGCTTCATTATTCATTGGGAAATTTTGTCTGAAATGGCGGTTTATTTTCATTCTGATTAAAGTCTACATAATTGTCATATCAAGACTCATTCTCGACTAGCAAATTCAATGTAATATAACTTTTGAGAATATTTTTATAAAATGGAATTATTATTTTGTTACAGATCATTGCGGAGGTGGTTGGTTAGAGCATTTTCTTGATATAGAATCGCTTATTTATAAAATTGATAAAAAAATCTTATAAATATTACTTTGATAATTAGCATAAATTATAAGGAAAAGCATAATATATTTTCTTTTTTTTTCAGTTATGTGTCCTTTTATCTTCAATATTTTAAGAAGAATGATTTGATCTCTAAGCTTTTTTATCTGTGTATTTTATTTTAATCCTTTTATCACATTTTTATTAGAAAATATTACACTAATTTTTATTATATTTAGTGTATTTACATTCAATATATTTTTATTTTATAAAATTATCACCAACCTCTTCTGAAGTTCATTAAAGCTATACTAACCTCTCCTATAAATACTGATTTATTAATTTAACCGACAAAAAAAATATGATATATTTCATTAATATGTAATTTAATCATTAATAATTATACATATATATATATATATATATATATATACTTTGTGTTGTATTTTTTTATTACTTAAATTAATAAATCAACATTTACAGAGAAGATTAGTAATAATTTTATAAAATAAAAAAATATAAAATATAATTATATAAAATCTAAAAAAAATGAGTATAATTTTTTGAAAAATTGATGTTCATATGGCCAGCAATGATGTTTAACATTTTAATATAGAAATTAAGAGAAAATTACCATTGGGGTAGAAAAAGAAACATGATCTGCTCACCACAAAACCAATAAAAAAAAAAATTAAATAGGTGCACTATTCGGTGAAAGCGAATTCTGCCCTTTTGCTGGCTGCACCGCGCCAGGAGTTGAACAACTAAGGTTCATGGATCATTTCTAAAATTAAAGAATGAAAGTGGATAGTGCACGGGTACAATGTAAAAGAACCAACGTACCATTTCCACTTATGTTGCGTTATTAGTTTCTTTAATTTTTTTTTTGTTTTGATAGTACAGATCCATTGACAGCGGATTACATTTCCATAATTTTTTTTTGTTTGATAGTAATAGCATCATATTGTTTCCCCCCACCTACCTACAATAATTTATTTGGAAGTGTAGTTGTTGGATATTTTCTTTACTCAAATTCCATATAAAATTGACCCAAATTTTTTCTTTTTATTATATATCAACGAAACTAATTTTAAGAAAAACGTGTAGCCAATTTCATGTCAGAACCTATGGGAATATAATCCATTAGTCAATACTCAATCGCATAGCAAACACGTGTGAGGGTCTTCTTCCTTTCCGCCACAAGCCCACAACTAGAGCTGACAAAGGGACCAACTTGGCTCATGCGCCTAATTTTGATTGGCCTACCTACTGGCAAGTTAAGAAAGCTCAATTCATCCAAATTGATAGGTTACGTGGGCTTGCTCATCAAATAACTAAAAAATAAGAAAAGTCTAAAAATGATGAAATTTGTTTATAAACTCTAAAAAAGAAAAGGGAATGATAGAGAATGGATCTCAACGCATTTTGTTATTATTTTTTGGATAGAGAGTGAAAGAATATGTGGGTATGCAGTTTTGGCTAAATATGAAAAAAAAATTGTGTTTTTAATAGAAATTGAATAAATTATGTTAACCCACTTAATCCATAAATTATAGGGATTGAAATCTATTAAATTTATGGATTAAGCGGATCAAGCTAAATTAATTTATTTTTAAATAAATTAATATTTTACTAATCTAATCCAATAAAATGATGGGCTGGGCTGCGTTGAATCGTGAATTAGAGCCGGCTCTTATCACAACCCAAAAGCTCACACAGTCATAATCTAAACCAAACCTTCAATTATGACTCTAACATAAAAGAAAACAAAAAACCTTCAATTATGACAATACCGTTGAAAAAAACTTCAATTATGATTACCCTATAAGCACAGTTAAGTCACCATGTCATGACCAAAAAATAAAACAATAAAAAAGTCACCATGCTAGATTTCTCCCCAATGTCCCGTTTAAGTAAATGATTTAATTAAATTTCTATATAAAAATAGCTTTTAAAATATAATTTATAAATAAATTATGTTATATTTAAATATATAGTAATAAAAGTTTTTTTATTAAGTATCTTGAAAAAAATAATTTTTCAGAGTTTAACTAAATTACTTAATTAAATTTTTATATAAAAGTAGCTTTTAAAATATAGTTTATGAATAAATTATTTTATATTTAGATATATAGTAATAAAAGTTTTTTTATTAAGTATTTTGAAAAATAATTTTCAGAAATTAGAAATTTTAATTTTTTTAAAAGAATTTAATTTTTTTAAAAAATAATACATTGTATAATCAAACAGGATAAATATAAGTTTTGATGTTAAGAAAGCGGAGAAAAAATATATATATTAGCATAGTTATCCAAAGAGACTATATTTGAAGGGCACAGCAACCACTATATGAACCCTGTGGGTAAAGTTTCGCCACATTTTTCCAAGTAATAATTGGTGTGTACAGACAAAAAACCAGCAACCTAAGCCTCATATTCACCTAAGCAATAAACCCTTAACCCCCTGTTTCCAATGTGTATTCCCGAAAATTTATTAGAGCATAATCGAACCGTACGAGGAGAAGCAACCTTTGCCTTGTCGCCAGCACTTCAGAAACCATCAGTCATACTTATTACTACTTGGAAGCAAACATGCAAATCAAAACAATAATGAAAACAAAATTAAAACACAACACCCACGGCACAATTATATTTCTCTCAAATTAGTCACATCTTCATCACATAATTAATTAAGATCCCTATAACCGAAAGCAACTCATAAATCTTCTCACCACGAAACCTGTGTTCATAACACTGTATTGTTCAATCCAAACCAATCAATGACCCATGACAAATATTTGCCAGCCGTCCCATTACTTCATAAAATTTCAAGCAACTCCATTGCCCCAATCAACCTCATGGAGTCAGCACCAAGCCACCAAGCAACTCCCAAGTCCAACCCACCCACTAACTCAAAATGAACTCAGTGATGATCAAAGCTCTGCTAAGTTTTTCGTGTCTCATTTTTGTTTTTCCATAGCTATAACACATTAAGCTCTATTCGGATAATTAATAATAGGTGGAACGAAATAAAATGAGATGAGATAGAATGCAAGTAATGGTACAGAAAATAGAATAAAATAGAATGCAAGTAATGATAATATGATATGGCATAGAGAAGAATAAAGTTGTCAAATTATTTGATTATTTCACGATGAAATGGAAGAGGGCCCATATTCCATTGTTCCAAAATTCTAGTAGGATGGAATAGAATGGTGAGAACTGAGAATTATAAGAATCTTATTTTTTATATTGCTTTTATCGCAATATATTAAAATTTATTTTTTTCACTAAAAATACTTACAGTATTTCATGAAATCTAAGCTCCACTTAAAAAAGTAACATATCTTTATAAAACTTTTAGCATTATTTTTTAAAACATTTATATATATATATATATATATATATATATATATATATATATATATATCGAGTATAAGACCTAAATATTTGTTTATCAAATCAATGAAATTCTAATCTCGCTCAATATATAATCTATTATTTATATGAATTTATTTTCATTATCTTGCTCCTTTCTCTCAAAATAGTAAGTTGAATTTATTTTAGGACATGCATGGCAAAACAAAAAAAATACCTAGTGAATGATGACCATCAATTCTTGCTCAGTTTACATCAAATCATTTTCTAATTTTCTGGCACTACTAGAAACTCATGAAACATAGATGGATTGTTTTTGTCTACAGATGAATTTACAGACGGGTAAACAAAAATGTGGAATTTTTTTTTTGGAAAAAATCTGTATATCTGTTTGTAATTGTTGGCGCAAATCATGCCACGTGGTGCATAACTGTTATAGATGAAAATTATAGATGGGTAATGAAAGAATTTTTTTTTTACAAAATATACAAATGAATTTACATATGGATATTTATTTAAATTATTGATTTAAATAAGTTCAATATATCACAAATAGAAAATTCCGTCTGTAATTTGAAATTCAAGACTCGTATTTGATACGCACATTATAGGCAGATTTCTCGTTTATAAATCCACCTATAATTTGAAATTCAATATTACAGATAGAAAAATTCTTCTATAACATCAGAAATTGAAAGGCACGTATTTAACACATGCATTACTGATGGAAAATCCATCTATAATGCCTTTAATGAAATGATTTATTGACGAACTTTTCCATCTATAATCGTTTTAATGAAACGATGTGTTTCATTAAAGGAATTACAAATGAAAAAATCCACTTGTAACATCAGAATTATAGCTATACATGCGGTTCCCCCCTTTTTCTTCCCCATTTCTTATTTTCACTTCTCTTTCGTTAGAAAACAACTGCCACCATCGCCCTTCTTTGAGCCGCCACCGGTTACTAGAGCCTCCATTTTGCAAATGGTTTGTGTCATTGTGTTTGTGGTAATGTTCTTTAACTTTTCATCGATTTAGTTTTTTTTCATTTTCTACCTTTTTTTTGTGAGTTTCATTGAGTTATTAGTTTTTAATGTGTAGGAATATTATATTAGTGTTTTGTTGGTTTGGGGGTGGTAGTACCACCATAGTTGGCTTGGCATGACGGAGCACACGGTCGGTATCCCTCGGTGGTTGTGGCTATCAGTTTGGAAAGATTTGGGTTTATTTGGGATGTTGTCGGGAAGGGAGTTGTTGGAAACAATGGAGGGTGCATGGTGGGTACGTCTGTAATGGGCTAATTTTATAAGCTCTCTTCAGCCAATTACAGATGAAAAAATTCATTTGTAAATCTTCAAACAGACAAATCTATCTGTAAATTCATTTGTAATTGTAGACTAATTAGAAAATCCGTCTATAACAAGTGGAACAAGTAGAGTAAAGCGAACTAGCAAAGAAGAAGGCAACCGTTCATTGGGAGATATGTCCAAATAAAATAGAATGGTTAAGAAGAAGCATTATTGGAGTATCCATGTGGCTTGTGACAATTAACTCCATAGCGGATATAGTTGCAAATGAATGGTTACTAATATCTAAGATAATAGATATGGGTGCTTATAAGACACTTGTTACTTGTGTCGAAAGAGGATATGGAGGTTGCACTGTCAATTGTCATATAAGAAATAAGTCTTGTTGAAACATTTGGCAGAAATGAGTCTAGTTATGTGATCTTGATAAGTATGGATTGAATGCTTGGGTATTCTTCCCTATGAATGGACAACTGAAAATATTAAGAAGATTTGGGAGGTTTGAGCGAGAATAGTATGCATATATCTACTTCAAGTGACTCAAGCTCTTTGCTGCTTAGAGGGCCAAGATCTTCCATTCTTCCCCCATAAGGTTCCTATTGAGAGTAAAACTCAAATAAATCAACGAGTACTTCCTAGTTCCTGCAATATCTATATAGCATGCATATATTAAAATGCAGAGTGCTGCCAAACAGCCTGAAAAAAAATCATGTCAAAAGACCTGTCAAATACAGTTGGCATAGACATGATAAATTTTTTGTGATGGGACAAAAATCATAGTGTTTGAAACTTAAAGCTTTTCAATAATATTTTGTCACATAATTTAAGTAATAATATTCTGGCAAATTTTATGGCTTCAAAGTTTAAAGCATTTTCCTAACAGGTATAACGAGCATCAATACCTCTGATAACGTTGTAGAGCTTCATAACGTGCTTTCAGCTTCAAGTACTCCTGTTGACTGCTTAACTCCTACAGTATGGTATCAACATCAATGCAATTACATAATTCAGAAATGTTTTATCATATAGAATGAGATGATCAAATGGGTGAATAAATTTAAAAAAAAAAGATCAAATGAAACACCGATTATCAATCAAATATTTTAACAGATTATATTATGACCAGATACCACATTATTGTAATCTGCACATGTTTTGACTGTAAATGTTCCATTTGATGTGCTATTTTGGATCCAAATAATAGGAGTCTCACTGTCTCACGTAATTAAAGCAAGATATACGAAATCATTTGTAATTAGTTGGATGGAAAAGGAAGTATACAGCAATTAGAATAGTAGTTGGCTGGTTTGGAACACACAAAACCATAAAAATATCAAAGATTAGTTTTTGAGAGAGAAAAAAAGAACAAAAGGAAGCAAGCTACATTAAGTTAATGCTTTGGTGGGTACTCCTCAATCAAACATACAAATCAAGTGAGTTTATCGTATATTTGTAAAAAGAAAATACATTATGCAATAATTAAAGTGGTTTTTCCCTCAAGCAAGCAGCAAATTTCAAAAACATTAGTATTTCAAATAAAAAGGAGCGGTCAAATTCTATGAGCAAGCAAAACCATCAAGGATCATCACGGTCATCGGTATATTAGTGACATTCTACGAGTTAGTAATAAAGGATAGATACCAAAATCATTCATAGAATGAAGAAATAGTAATACATTCTATGCAATAATTTTTTTTTAGAGCAATGATATTTTGACATCTAAAAAGTGAGTGTCTATTTAGATATCCACTTTATAATCATTGGATGTGATGAATGTTAAAAATAAGTGAGAATCACCATCACATCCAATAATTATAAAATGGATGTCTGAATAGACACTCACTTTTTGAGTGTCAGAATATTATTATTATTTATTTTTTTAATAATCTAACATGCAAGAAAAAGTTTTGAAAACACCATGCACGTATAAAACAATAAACACGTTGTGGCCCATATTGTGACAAGACCGCTAATTATAGCTCCCCTTCAAACTAATTAAGGAGCAAAAGTACTAATATTTCAATGTGAAGCCAGATTTCTATTACTATCCACAGATATATTTATAATTAAGAAGATAAAGATAGTAGCTAGCTGATTATCCATCAAACTTTGTAGATTTTTCCAGGCTTAAATCTCTAAATGGAGAAGCTCAGGTGGCTTTTCACTAGATAGTCGTGGATTTTGGTGATCAATATCTCTTGGGCAGGCAATTATTTAGTGAAAACCAACACCATTTTGTGGGGTAACAACCTAAGTACCTATGCCATTGTTTCTAGAGTCGGTTCGGGTGATCGCTACGAGCTGGAGGAACTTTCGGGCAATCCGCCTCGTCATAATTCTCTTGCTTAGTGCCAGCCATTTTTTCTCCTCCCTCCTTCTTTTTCTGCCTCTCTTCTCGCTCCCCCTGGTATTTACACGTCTGTCGCCTTCACCTAACCTGACACCAGCCCATGTCGAGGCCATGCCGAGGCCTATGCCGGATTCCAGGCAGTTGTCCTATCAGATATCGTGGGATTGTCACGTCGCGTGCCCGTCACCGCACCCCTCTCCCTGTTTTACCCCTTCTGTGTCACCGCTTACATCGTCTCCGCAGACCGTTTCCTTCCCAATTTATTCGAATGCGTTAATGACCTTCATGCCCTTCCCCAGAACATTAGCCCCCTGCGTAAGGCGGGGCGGGGCTAACTCGCCCTGCCTTGGGCATCAAGTGTTCCTGCCTTTCCGACTCTGGCGGGCCCCATCCCTTCTGACTTCCGCACCGCCTTCATCGGTAGCCCCTCCTTTTTCACACATGTGCGAATGGTAGGCGCCTGCCCCCCCTTGGGGGTGAGGCGTCCACACCAAGCGTCTCCTGACCTCCCCCTCGCCCTAGTTGCTCCCTACTGCTGCTCCAACCACCCTGCTAGTTCTCTATGCAGCATTCATTCTCCTTTCCTCGTGTTGTGAGCCACGTCCCTTCAGTTATCGCATCATGGCCACCTGGCGCTTCCCCCTTCAACGCGCCCCATCGGCTGCTTACGATTTAAAAGGTGTCCGTGACCGCCATTTTCAGCCCTCGTTTCCTTTATCCTCCCCACATTGTCTTTTTCCCCAACTTCTTCTTCCTTTCTTGCTCTCTAGCTCTTTCTCTCTTTGCGAGTTACCCTCCTCTCCATTCCTCTTACTCCTTTCCTCTTTGTCCCTGAAGATGGTGTCCTCGGGTGCTGATGACAACGTGTCTAGGGGATACTCCCCTTCGCCCGAATGCACGGTTAGTGGGAACCCCTCCGAGGCCAACCTGGATACTGAAGAGGCGGGCATCGTGGAGTAGTCCCCTGCCCTCACCCGCCGGCGTGACCTCCCGACAGGCTTGGACTACAAGTTAGTCACGGGTACCCCCACTCCCCGATCGTACGACTCCCGTGGCAAGCGCCAAACACTGGACGAGGACTCCAACCCCCCGATTTTTGACATCCCAGACTTCGGGGAAGATCTCTTTGGCTACCGCCCTACCTCCCGGCCGAAGGACGATGCGGTTCTTCGCAGTTGGTACCCAACCCCGGAGGTCCCTAGCGCTGACCTGAGGAGCACTATGCTCCGCACTCGCTTGAAGAAGGGGGAGTTCCCGTGGAGTCCCTTAAACTTTGTTTGCCACTCGGGCCAGAAGGAAAACTGGACCAAATGGGTTAACGATTTGTTTGCACGGGGCGGTGATCCCATAGCGCGGTTGGAGGCCGTGGGTATAAAGGATGCTGTGTATCAGTCGTCCTGCATCGGTGTGATCAAACGCTCGGGTGACATGGAGCTGCTCGTTCAGAAATGGAGTTACATGACCCACACCTTCGTTACCGCTTGGGGGGAGTTCACTCCCACTTTAGAAGACGCCCATGTTATGTGGAAACTTCCATGTTTTGGTGATCTGGATTTCTTTGAGGACTCCGTCCCTTCTGACATCGCGCTCTCAGCCAAGTACATGAAGGACGAGGCGACCGAGAGCGCGGGTTATGCTGCGGACCTTGCCCCGCGGCTGCTAAAGTCCCAAGCCAAGCAGACTTATGCGGGTTATATCCGCTACTTCTTTGGTTACTTCGAGCAGGTTGAGGCCGATGATGGGGGGAGGAGGTGCGTCACCAGCCGGGTTCCCATTATGGTACCATTACCGAGCTTCAGGCTTTGATAGCCTTTTGGCTGGATAAGTACGTCTTCCCTGGCCCCTCCACCGAATCTGTGAGCCTGGGGGTGTACCTGTTTTCAGTGATGCTGGAGGCGGGAGTTCGTCTGCCTTTGGCTTCAATGTTCTTGGGGGGTTTGTACGCTCGTTTGGACCAGGTTCAGAAGCAAATGGAAATTTCTCATGGCCACTTTTCCGTTAACAGCTTCTTGGACACCACATTTCTTTCCCTATTTCTCTTCGAGCGCTTCAAGGTGTACAGCCCGCCCCGTTGGTCTCCTCACAGTGTCAGGAGCGAGGACCCGAACTTTCTCGCTCCCTGTTTGTGGGCCTGGCGTGGGGTCAACGAGAACGGCAGTCGACTTGCCACGCTGCTAAGTCACGTCCTTGACGACGAGGAGAGTTTCATCTTTCGGCCCTACTTAGCATCCTCCGACTGTTTCAAACGCCCCTCCCGCGTTTATGATCAAGGTTGCGCGAATGAGCGGAACCGCTCGGACCCCCCTTCAGAAGGCGTCTACGACTTCTGGCGTCTGGCTGGCGAGGCGGGCTCGTTGTTGGGGTTTGTCACGCTGGACCATCTCGGTGACCCGGGTGGCTATGTTTTTTCCTTCCTGTACCGTCCTGATCGCGTCATTCGCCAGCTGGGGTGGGACTTAATGCCTTCTGATACCATACTCGCCCTTCTGCCATCCGAGTCTGCTGTTCACTTGCTCTACCTGGTAGACCTTCCCTTGGACTCGTACCCTGATCTTAACTTGGTTCCCGGCTCCGACCAAGAGGTGGGTGCTTTGGAGGAGTGGTATGCTTATTGGGAATCCCTGATTCATGACCTCCGGGAGGCAGAGCGGCCTCTGCGGCGCCCTCCCCCTACCCGTCTCCTTCCGATCCTGAGGTCAGACCCGTATTACTCCCTACTTCCTCCGGGTAAGGGGAAACGAGCTCCTAGCTCTGTGTCCGAACAGAGTGCCAAACGCATCAGGGTGAGGATTCCCCCCGCATCCTCCCGTGACACCGCTCGGGCTCCTCTTCCTCCCCCACGGTCAATCTCTTCTCCCGTTCGGGCTCCTTCTCAACCGGTAGCTCCTACCGTGTACTCCCCCAAGGTAGTCTCCTCTTCTCTTCCTTCCCCGCACAACCGCCCTGCTACTGCTTCTCGTGGAAATGACGCGCCTAGCTCACGCCCCTTGCATCCTCCCGATTCGACGAGCTCGCCAGGTACCCCTTTTACCACTGTGTTGCCAGTGTTTGTTTGCTCTGCTGACCTCTATGTGTACCTTTTGACTCACTTGTGGTTGTGTGCTTTCCTTTTCAAGGTGAGATCCCGGTTGGCGCGTCCGCTCTGCCACCGTCTTGTTCTCCCATCGCGGTCGGTTTCCCTGTAGCGGTCTCCGAAACCTCGAAGGGTTCCAGTATTAGTATTGGTGAGGTCCGCCCCCTTCTCAGTCCAGTGGATGAGGCGGATGCTACCTATCCCAGCGGCATATTAGGGGAACAAGGCTCTATGGCGGGTGTGACAGCAGCTACGGAGGGCTCGACGAGAGATCCCGCGGGTGGTACGCACTCTTCTCCCGAGGTTGAGGTTGTAGAGGTGCCGCCTCTGAGCGTTACCTCCCCAGTTATTGTTGCCGATGTTAGCCCAGCTGATGTGGTTACTACTGAGGCTAGCGGGGGACGTGTTGCCTAGGTCGACTTTGAAATGAGGTTTTTTTTTTTCATCTCCTCAATCTTCTTTTTTATTTTAGAGGTTGAGCAGCACCTCACCGAGCTCCGGCAACCGCCTCCTCCTGAGATTTATGATGTTTTGGTCTCCTTCCTGATGGCGCACCCCTCCATGGTACTTTTCACTCATCCCTTTCATCGTGGCCCAGCCTATGCTGTTTTGGGGGAATTTCTTCTTTTGGTGAAGCAGAGCTCCCTTTAGTCTCTAGCCTCTTCTATGCGTGAGGAGTTCTCGGCTCTCGTGAGTGCCCTCTACGCCTTTACCTTTGACCCCTCTTGGCTCAAGGGAGTTGAAGACCAGGTCCTAAGTCCTTCAACTGATTCTTCGCTTAGGGTGCTGTCGAGTGTAACCGCGGAAAGAGATGGCGTCTACTTGGAAATGCTTCATCTGAAGGAATTGTTATCCGCTGCGGAGGCGAAGTACAATGTATTGGACGATGAGGTGGCGAAGCTTACGGCGGCTGCCTTTTTGATTTTTAGGTGGCTAGTACTTTATTCGCGCTTGTAAATGTTGATCTATTACCAGAACCGCCTTATGTTTTGTCAAATTAACATGTGATTTTATTCTTTGGAAAAAATGCCACGTAGCTGCTTATGCGTATGTGTGTGTGTGTGATGTTGATTTTACTTTATTATGCATATTCGTACATATTCCCTCCTTTTGTACGGGGGGAATGTCAAATCACGTATTGCCGCACCTGTCTTCCATCATATTTATTATGCATGTGGTTTGTTACTATTGTCATGCGGCGATGGGGGCCTTTTCTGGTTGCGTGCGGGCAGTGCGGGCTTGCCCTTGCGAGGTGGCGTGATCTCCCCTCTCCAGATCACACGGCGGCAGGGGCGCGCACGAGCGGGAGGAATTCGTTACCTTAGGAAGGTAGCTTCACCCTGAGGAAGTAAGGCCTTGCCTGACTATGCAGCGGTGGGGCACACACGGGCGGATGGAGTTCATCACCTTGAAAAAGGTGGTATCACCATGAGGTGGTAAAGTCTTGCCTGACTGCGAGGCGGCGGGGCACGCGCGGGCGGATAAAATTCATCAACCTGAAAAAGGTAGTATCACCATGAGGTGGTAAAGCCTCGCCTGACTACGCGGCGGCGGGGCACGCGCGGGCGGATAAAATTCATTGCCTTGAAAAAGGTGGTATCACTATGAGGTGGTAAGGCCTCACCTGACTACGCGGTGGTGGGGCACACGTGGGCGGATAAAATTCATCACCTTGAAAAAGGTGGTATCACCATGAGGTGGTAAGGCCTCGCCTGACTACGCGGGGGCAGGGCACGCGCGGGCGAATAAAATTCATCACCTTGAAAAATGTGGTATCACCAACTTCTGCGTTTCATATCAAGATGTAAAGATTCACAGATACATCACATTCATGCTGGCGCTCTGTTTACAATAGTCAGACAATGAAGCATAGTATTTCTTAATGAACTGGAAGTTTAAAGGACCTGTCTTTTTGTTGGTGTCTGGGTTGACCAGTGTGCAATACCCGCTGGGTCTCACCGTCTCCACAATGTATGGGCCTTCCCATTTCGGCGCCCATTTGGAGGTGCGTTGATTCCACATGACTGCATCAGTCGCTTTCAGCACCAAATCGCCTTCTTTGAACATCCTTGGCTTCACCAGCTTTTCATAGGCTGCTGTGATCCTTCTCTTATACACCTGTGCAAAAGCTTCAGCTCCTCTCCTCCTTTCTTCCGTGAGTTCTGCCGTCATAGCGCGATCCTCCCTGTCCATCAATTGCATCCTTGCTGAGGGGACTAGGATCTCCACAGGCAAAACTGCTTCTGCCCAGTATACCAGAGAAAACGGGGTGGCCCAAGTTCCCCCGTGCCCTGTGGTGCGGTACGCCCACAAAGCCAGGGAGAGATATTCGCTCCAATCTGTGTTGGCGTCTTGCACCATTTTGGTCAAGATCTTTAATAGTAACTTGTTGGTGGCTTCGGCTTGGCCGTTGAACTGGGGATGATATGGGGTGGATTTATCATGAGGGACATTATAATGCTTGAGGAGATCTGCTACACAGTGATTGACAAAATGGTTTCCATTATCTGAGATGATTCGTTTTGGTAGTCCGAAGCGGCAGATGATGTTGTCCCTTAAAAACTGGACTACCACTTCCGCCTTAGCCTCTTTGACCGCCACTGCCTCCGCCCATTTTGTGAATTGCTCCGTGCCCACGATGATCCACTTCCTTCCTCTTAACGGGGGGGTGATAGGCCCCACGAAGTTGAGGCACCAAGTATGAAATGGGTAGGGTGAGGATGTGGGGTACAGGCTGACCGCGGGCGCGTGAATCTTGTCCCCATGCCTCTGACATAATCCGCAGCTTTTGGTTAGTGCCATGGAATCCAAATCTATGGTAGGCCAAAAATATCCCATCCTCAGGGCTTCCGTTACCAATGTTCTTCCGCCTTGATGCCTCCCGCACTCCCCCTCGTGTATGGCCCTTAATACCTTGTCGCCCTCTTCAGCGCCCAAGCACCGCATGAGCTCCCCCGAAAATTTTCTTTTGTACAGTTCTCCATTAATGACTTGATACCGCTTCGCCTTCCTCTGCAACACCTGTGCTTCTCTAGAATCTTCTGGAAGCACCCCCTGTTCTATAAAATCCAACACAAGACGTCTCTAGTCCTCGCCCCTATCCGCATAGTTCACCACCTCTTCCTCTCTCTGCTCAATGCACTCTGGATAGCTCCGCTGTCTTTCGTCACAATCCTTCTTCATGGTGGGCCAGTAATACCCTAGTCTTTGCATTCTCCTGTATAGGCTCCCCTTCTGCGCCCTGCATATCTCGCCGTGCACTCGTTCTACTTCGCGTCTGCCTTCTTCTATTGACACGCACCTCATCAGCAACCCTTCCGCCTCCCGCTTGTACATATTCCCGAAGTGCATCGTGAACCCCCAAACTGCCCTGGCGCACAAGGTGCCTCCCCTCTGGATCTACCTGAGTAGGGGCGCCCGCCAGTCGCTTGGTTTCAGTTCTACCCCACCCTGACCAAGGTGGGCGGGGTGATCACTCCTCCTCATGAGTATTGTCTGGTTCGTCTTTACCCTTGCGCCCAGTGTCGCCAGCGCATCCGCCTCTCTGTTCCCGGCCCTTAGGACATGCAGGTATTCGATGCGTGCGATGCGGTCCACCAGCTTGGCCGCCTTTTCTCTATACGTCGCCAGGGAGGGTTCCTTGACCCCATATTCCCCTTGGACTTGCTTTAATATCATATTAGAGTCTCCTCTGACCTGGAGGTGTTGCACCCCTAGACGAACGTTTTCCTGCAATCCCTTGATTAAAGCTTCATACTCCGCCTCGTTGTTGGTGCATGGGAAATTAAGCTTGTGGCAGACCACCACCCCCTTCCGTCTTCTAATCCGATCTTAACACCAGCTCCTCCATCTGGCTGCGATGGGGCGCCATCAAAGTATAAGACAGCTCTCAGCGGCATCTCGCACGCGCCCACCTCTGTCAAGATCCTGCTACAGTCTGTCCCCGCGGGCTCGCTGCGCTCCTGGGCGAGGAGCGCCATCATTTCGACTAGCGCCTGGCTCTTGATGCCACGTAGGGGTATCACCTCAATGTCAAACTCGCTGAGCGCGAGCGCCCACATACTCATCCTCAGGGTTATGCCTTGGTGGCAAAGCAAGTACTGGAAGACGGGCGCTTTCGAGATGAGGTGCACCTGATGCCCCATAACATAGTGCTTGAACTTTTGGGCCGTGTAGACCTAGGCGAGGCATAACCGCTCATGCGGTAAATACCTCGCTTCGGGGCCTTTCAATCCCCTGCTAACATAGTATATAGGCTTCTCAAGCCCGCCTTCCTTTTGCGATATCAGCCCCCCTATGGATGCATCAATGGCCGTGAGGTATAAGCGCAGCGGCTTGCCCGCGGTGGGGGTTATCATGACTTGGTCAGAGGTTAGTACATTCTTAATTCTGTCGAATGCTGCCTGGTGCCATGGCTGCCAGGCGAAGGTGGCCTTGCCCTTTAGCAGGTCCTTGAACGGATACATAAGTTCCGCCAGTGCTGGGATGAATCTTCTGATGTACCCCACCTTCCCCATGAACCCTTGCAACTCCTTCAGGTCCTTAGGGTTCCTCATCTCTTTTACTGCTGTCACCTTGCTCCACTCCGGCTATACTCCCTCCTTGTGTACCCGAAAGCCCAGGAAGGTTCCTGATGAGACTCCAAAGGCGCACTTGATAGGATTCATCTTCAGTTGAAACATCCTGCACCTCTCGAAGACCCGCTCTAGATCTCGTACGTGCTCTGCCTTTCGCTGGGTTTTAATCACCAGATCATCTACGTAATCCTCCACATTTTTATGGAGCATATCGTGAAAGATGGCAGTCATGGCACGCTGATAAGTGGCATCCACGTTTTTTAGGCCGAACGGCATCACCACATAGAAGAAGTTACCGAAGGGGGTTCGGAAGGCAGTTTTCTCCACATCGCCCTTAGCCATACGGATTTGATTGTAGTCGCTGAATCCATCCATAAAAGAGAAGCGCTCATGCTTTGCTGTGGCGTCCACCAGACTGTCGATGTTTGGCAAGGGGAAGTCGTCCTTTGGACACGCCTTATTGAGATCCCTGAAGTCTACACAACACCGAATCTGGCCATTCTTCTTCCTTACAGGGACTATATTTGCTAGCTACTTTGGGTGCTGGATGGGTTTAATGAACCCCGCGTCCAGCAACTTCTCCATCTCTGCTTTTATTTGGAGCTCCACTTTGGGGCGAAACCTCCTAGCCCCCTGCTTCACCGGCACCGCCCCAGGCCTGAGTGCCAGGTTATGAACGACAAGAGCGGTGTCCAGTCCAGGCATTTCACTATACTCCCACGTGAACACGTCCCTGTACTTCTATAGTAATTCCAGTAACTCTGCCTTCTCACCTTGATTCAACTCCTTACTAATGAAAACGGGGCGCGGCTGTGCCTCGTTCATAGGCTCCAAGAATACCTGCTCTAGCTCTTCACCTTGGCACTTTGGTACGTTTTGGAGCGCTGGGGGCGCTTCACCCATCTCTTCGCATGGGGCAGCTTAACCTACGGGGTCAGCCAAGTTCGACGACTCTGCTCGGGCCGTCCCCGCGAGTCCCTATAAGACCCGCCTGCACACTGTGCCGTCAGGAGTGACGACTCTCTCCATGCCCCGCCTCTTGATGTCTCCCGCCTCATTCCTTTGCTCCCTCTTCTGCTTGGGCCCACTTGAGCGTTCTCCTGTATTCCCTTCTCCTCTCTTACCTTCCAATTCCATAGCTTGGGGCCCTGGGTTCGCCGACCTTTTCAATTCGCCGGGCATCAATGGGAACCCAGTAGGCCGCGCCAGAGTGCTAGTCCCTGGCCCTGCCCAATCGTCGTAGAAGGCCGCCTCCACCAAGTGAGTTTCGTCCTCATCAAAGGGGGACTCGGAGGCCACTATCTCCACGTCCCTGCCTTTGTGGCATGCTTTGATGCACTGATGTAGGGTGGAGGGGACACAACCATGGCTGTGTATCCACAGTTGCCCTAGCAGTATGTGGTAACTTGGTGCCCCTTCTATGACTTGAAAGTTATCCACTGATTTCATTGGGCCCACTTGCAGCGCTACTCTCATCACTCCTAATCCCCTGACAAGCCTTCCTTGGAATGTGTTCAGCAGCAGGTCAGTGGGACGCAGCCTCTCGGTTGCCAGGCCCAGGGCTTCAAAGACCCCGCGGGCATTATGTTAACGCCTGAGCCACTGTCCACTAGCGCCCGCCTGACCCGCCTTCCTTCTATCATCGCCTCTACCTAAAGCGGCCTGTTGTGCAGCGGAACCCCTCTTGTCTTCCCGTTTTCTCTAAAGAGTATAGCGTTCACATGTGCGCCCGCGGCATGCCCCATGGGAATGCCCAGTAGCCCGCTCACCCCTCTCTGCTCTGGAATACTCACCAGGGCTTTGGCCGCCTCCCACTGTGCCTCCGCGTCGAACCCCAACTGCCACAGGCAGGTATTCACCACCTTCATCTTTTGGACCCCCTTTGCCAACACCATATGAGTTGTTAGTTCGGGCCCTTCCGCTCTGCCCCCTCCGTCGCCCACAGGCTCCACGAACGCCTCGCCTCCAGTTATCATGTTCACCCAGTGCCACGGCAGAGGCTGGCTCTATATGTCATTCTCCTGAGGCAGGAGTATCCTGCCCGCTCTCCTCTCCCTCTGGAATATCTTCCTTATCTGTCTGCAATCTATGAGCCCGTGTGTGTTGGAGTCGTGGACATAGCAAAACCCAGCGTCTTCCTTCTCTCTCCTCGTGAAACGCTTGCGCCCCGCCGTGGGCCGGACCAGCCCCTTTGCAATCTACGCGTCTACCAATTCGCAAATCTTTCCTATAGGCAGTGGAACTTCGGGGAGGGCGGGCAGGTCCCTGTCCGCCTGAATTCGTGGGTAACGGGGCTGTGTATTCCTCTGATGCTCCGTTCTCCCTCTCACATGGTCGCCCTCATCCCTCTCCGACTGGCGACTCTCCCTGCGGTCTTCACTTCGCCCTTGGACCCCCCGAACCTGGTATACCGCCTCCTCCACCTTGGGTCTTTTCCCTTGGGCTTTGAGTGATTCCGTGACATCATTACCTCTCCTCTGCAGCTCCGCGAAAGTAGTGATCTCGCTCATCTGGAGGAAAACCCTCTACCCGTCCTCTATGCTCTTGATGCACCCGTACACCAGGTCGGTCTCGGGGAGAGTCTCTTTACATTGCAACGCCTTGTCCCTGTACCTCTTGATGAACGCTGCTAGTGGCTCCCCAACTCGCTGCCTTATTCTCCCCAGATCCATCACATGCACCTCCCCTTTCCTCCAGGAACTTGCTGCAGAAACTCGCCGCCATGTCCTCCCAGGAACGCAGCGAACCTGTCTGCAACTTGGAGTACCAGGTGAATGCTCGTCCTGTGAGGGATTTCGAGAATTCCCTCATATAGCTCCTTGCTTTCCCGATACACTCCTAGGTCGTCCATGAAGGCCATTAGATGCTTGCGCGCACTCCCCAAGCCATCAAACTTTCGAAAGGTGGGTGGCTGGTACCCCAAGGGATCTGGCGCCAAGCGGTGATCTGTTGGTACGGCGGTTCAAGGTCATATTCACCTGTCCTGTCCCCCCTCCGCCCTTCTAACATCCTCAACACTTGCTGCTGTGTCACCCATTTCCTGGCCTCCTTCCTTCTGTTGCTATCCCACGCCACTTCACTCGCCGTGTAGCTATGCGACTTGTGTTCTCCCTCGCTCCTTCGCTTTTCGCCTCGCACGGCATGGCGCCTACGCTCCTTCCTCCTGCAGCTGCCCCTTCCTACCGCTGAAAGGAGGCGTTCCCAGACTCGCTTTGGTATGGACACTCTCGGCGACTTCTCCCTAGCCCGCGCACTACTGCCGGGATAGGGCAAGTCAAAAACGAGGTTGTGCCCGTCATCAGACGCCCTCGGGCTTGAATATCCTTCGCTTTCTTCTGACGTGGTGTTTCCGGGGTAGGAGGGTGACGGACTTCGAGGCATCCTTCCTCAGCTTAGAGTTCCTTCCAGCTCCCCAGTGGAGTCGCCAAATGTTTCTGGAGTCGATTCAGGTGATAGCTACGAGCTGGAGGAACTTCCAGGCGATTCGCCTCGTCACAATTCTCTTGCTTAGTGCCGACCATTTTTTCTCCTCCCTCCTTCTTTTTCTACCTCTCTTCTCGCTCCCCCTGGTATTTACGCGTCTGTTGCCTTCACCTAACCTAACACCAGGCCATGCCGAGGCCTATGCCGGGTTCTAGGCAGTTGTCCTATCAAACATCATGGGATTGTCACGTCGCGTGCCCATTACCGCACCCCTCTCCCTGTTTTACCCCTTCTGTGTCACCGCCTTGCTGTCTCCGCGCTGTACTGTTCCTTCCCAATTTATTTGAATGCGTTAATGACCTTCATGCCCCTCCCCAGAACAGCCGTAAAACATGTTTTGAAATACTTGGCTCAGGTATCGTGAGCTCTGTTATTAATTCAGAAATGAATAAAATGACGCATTGTGTGCCCTTTTAATCATATCCAATCATCCTTTGTTTATTTTTATAAACATTGCATAACTTCCTCATATTAAAAGAACAAAATAGCGCAAACCCTTGCCTAATTAAAGATCAAATGCCACTTGTTTTTAAATTATAATCTGCAACCAAATCACTGCAACAATTATGACCATGTCAGATTTTTTGCATCGCAATGCAACTATAACTGCAATTTAAAACCATGAATGGCACAAGCTTGATTTTCTACGGCAAACACAAGATCCAGGACAATTCCCTACTATTGGATTAGCAGCCGAAGTTTATCTTCAAGACAGTTTAGCAAGGAAAATATCCTGAAGGTAGACAAACTAAAGTACTAGATTAAATAGGGAGAATGGGATGATTCACCAATACCAAGGCTTCCCTTGCAGACACATTAGCCTCAGGCGCTCCATAGTTGCATTTCTGGTACCTCCCTAGCGTCTTGAGCATGCTGGACGTTAACATAAAATCATTTTGTGTACTAAAAATTCACAAAATCATGTATACCAAAATTAAAATTTCTGTAATTACAAGACAGATGTACCAAGTATTGTACTTAAATATCCAAAATAAATTTAAAATTAAAAAAAAATGAAACTTACTGCTCAATTTAATTAATATATTTTAATCTACAAACTGATAGACTGTAATTTCTGTTAAATAATCTTCTGACTCCAAATTTGATTAAATTAAGAGAAATGATATTTTGATACTTACATGGGTATAATGTGAGAGGAGTGATGGAGAGAGAATAAGTTGAAAAAAAAAAAAGTAAGTAGTGAGACCCATACATATTGTGAGTGGAGTGTTTGGATATTTGAGAAAATGGGGTGTTGAAATAGTAAAATCCTTAAATTAAATCCAACTTTACTGGCCAAAAAATATTTTTGATTTTCTCAATAAAAATAATAAATAGGTGAGGTGAAAACCTGGCCATTAATTAGACGCAAGATTCAGAATACCCCATGTGTATTTGATGGTAAAGTAGTTTAAGATGTGATGACATGACCCCGTTCATCTATTGCTAATTAAGAGCTAGCAACAAAACAAATCACGGCAAGAAAAAGAAATGGGATATCCTATGGATACAAACATAACATGAAATAAATCATTAATTTTTGTACCACTTCTTAAAGTTTGAACGACCCAGAAATAGATGCATATGGAACATAGCATTGTTCGGTTCCGGTGCATTACTGCATTCTGATCTTAAAGGACCAGGGTTTATTTCTGTGTGAGAGAGAAAAACTCCACAGCAAGTAAAGCATCTTCGGAAGAAGAAGCAAGGATAAAAATGTTTGTGTAGCCACCAGCTAGGCTTTGAAGTTGAAAGTTAACACTGAATGAAAAAAGAAAAAAAGAAAAAATTTCGGTTCGTGCAATTGCTTGGAGAAGGAGATACATACTCGATGCCCTATGAGACAAGACCATATTCTGATTCTGATTCAACAAAATTTTAAAACGCATGCCCCGTCATGAGAATGATCAATTGAGAAGAAAACATCAAATCAGACATCAACGTAGATAAGTGGGCAAGAAAAACAGTGATTGAGTCAAATTGAAAACACCATTTTGCTTTCTGTTCAGTGGTCATTGTTTTTTACAATCTGAGAAGAACCGGCCTTAACAAAGGTAGAGAAGTCCCATTACAAAACTTGGTAAAAAAAAAAAAATACATAGAGAAAAAATGTTGAAAAAAAATTAAAGCAACTTTTTAAAAGGAAAAAAAGTGATAACATTAAAGCATCAAATAGGACGAGATAAGAAAGAAATGGACATATACACAGAAAACCAATAAGAACTAACTATAGAAAGATAAGAAACCCTAGGCTTAAAAAAATGTGAATTAGAGAGTGGCCATGCGCCTTGGATAAAAGAGAATGTAAAAAGAATGAGGGACAATGGTTGCATTTGTTTGAATGCTGAAACAAAAAGGTAAACACTAGCTGCGGAAAACACCGCATGGAACAAAATTAATTATGTGCTTCTTTTTCCCAAGGCTTGAAATTTGCACAGAAAAGAAGCCTGGCAAGACCCCAAATTGCTTTTGGGAAAACCTTTTGAACCAGATCTGGTCGAAACACGAATGAAGCAAAAAACAGAAACCCTTGCGTGCTGGGTTTGAAAGCCAAAAGAGGGAAAGAAACAGAAAGCTGAAGGCCTGGGAAAGAGGGAAAACAAAAACTTTATAAACAAAACAAAGAAAAGCAAAATACTGAGATAGAGAATAGTCAATACAACAGTGATCTTCTGTTGTGTTATTTGTTTTATCACTTTATTACATTTATTTTTATATTTATTTAAATATATTTATTTGTGTTTATTGTGCTTCCACTTTCCAGTTGCAGATCTAAACAGCCATACGATCACAGGAATACTCAACCTGCTAAAAACGCCGAGACATTCACAGAAACGGAAAGAACTCAAACAGTGAAAAGAGAAAATCAACTTTTTTCTTTTTTTTTTTTTTTCAAAATAAAATCACCAGCTGCCAAGCGCAAGCTGGTCCTCTTCAATCACTGAAAACAGCAAAAATTAAAAGGGGTAAGATTTGGGAGATCTCGGAAGCAGAATCAAAAGCATAAACGGTGAGAAAGGAGAAAGGTGTAGAGAAAACACTAGCAATGAAGTTCCTGCAGTTCCTTTTTTTGTGCTTGTATGTTTATGTGCACATATACATAAAATACAAATGAGACACATATATAAACGGAGTAAACAAAATAAAGAAGGTTTGCTTATTTTTCCTTTCTTGTATTTATTTTGTTCATCTATTTTTGATTAGTTGTATCTTTTTGTGGTGAATATATATTATGCTAATTATATACCTTGGAGTGCTGCAAAACTCATAGAGTTTTCCTCTATTGGAGAAGATGATGAGAGCAACCTCAGCATCGCAAAGAACGGAAAGCTCGTAAGCTTTCTTCAAAAGGCCGTTCCTTCGTTTGGCGAAGGTCACCTGCCTGTTGATCTTGTACTCAATTCTCTTCAATTCGACTCTTTCCATTCCCATCTCTCTTTCTTTCTCTTTCTCTCTTCGGACTCTAATTTCTCCAACCCACCAGTGCCCCACTAACCCACTCCCCCTTGTTTCTTTCTTACTCTCAAAAATATCCTCTTATAAAGCATATATAAAATTTAGAATACCAAAATTGTTAGGATTTTGATTGAAATAGTGTTGGGATAGAAATCCAACATTGCTTAGAATTGGGATGGAAGAGAATTACCAAGGCTATATATATAACCCTAAGTTCTCCATTTTAAGTCGCACCCGTCAGAAATACTTTAAACTTGTACCTGATTTTCTTTCTCTGTACTCTTATTTTAGAGTGTTGTGAGGTGTGGTTCAAATGTTTGCTTTGTGAGAGTATGAGTGTTTAAAAAAGAAGTCTGTGTGTCGGAATAATTTTCACATAGTGAGATTCTCTAGTTGTCTTTTGACAGCGGTCGTGGTTTTTCTCTAGTTTTGTAGTTTTCCACGTTAAATTCTTGTGTTGTGATTGTGTTCCTATTTTATTTTTTTATTTAAGGTAGTTCTCAAGAAGAGGAAGTGGATTATTTTTCCCAACAATTGGTATCAGAAGCTTTGGTTCGGTAGGATTTATTCTTACCATGCTCTGTGGTTGCAGCTTAGTCTGATCTTCTACGTCAGAAAAGAATTTCTCCCTGGTGCTTCAAGATTATACTTGGTTGTTATTGCTGAAAAGCACTGTGATACTGTTTGGAAAGGTTCTGCCCAAGGAAAGACTTGGTATTTAAGTGTGTCCATTGTGACTCATCTTTCTTTCCTGGGAACCCTCCTAGTGCACGGTTTACAGTTAATTTACACTATTCCAGTATACGGTTGTAATACTGTCAAGTTTTTCAAGTGCTGTGAAATGTGACATAGAGAAATTTGATGGAAGAATCAATTTTGGCTTATGGCAGATACAAGTTAAGGATGTGTTGATACAATCAAGTTTGCACAAGGTGTTGAAAAGAGAGATCACTGATATGGATTATGAAAATTGGGAGGAACTAAATTTGAGAGCAACAAGTGCAATTCATCTGTGTTTGGCTAAGAATGTTCTTCTAAATGTGCAAGGAATATTGACAGCCAAGGAACTTTAGGAGAAACTCGAAGGGTTATATCAGGCAAAGGGCATCTCAAATCAGTAGCTGTTGAAGGAGTAGTTTCATAATCTGCGCATGGATGATAGCATGAAAGTCTCCAACCATCTCAGTGCTATCAATGGTATTATCTCTGAATTAGAGGCAATTGGAGTGAAGATTGATGATGAAGATAAGGCTCTAAGGCTTATATTGTCTCTTTCGTCTTCCTATAGGCATATCAAGCCTGTATTGATGTATGGGAAGGAAACTCTGAATTTTGAAGAAGTTGCCAATAAAATCATTGCTGAAGAAAGAAGGGTGAAAAATGAGGGTAGCACTTCTTCTAATTCATTGTTTGTAGCTAGAAGTGACACTAATGGGAAAAAGAATTATGGAAGGGGTGCAACATGCTGGAAATGCAAAAAGCCTGGGCATGTAAAGAAAAATTGTCCAAGCGGCGCGGTGTTAGGAAAAGATTCTCAATCTGATGCTTGCAACATTGTTCTCCTAGAAGGAGAGGATGATCTTTATTAGATAGTAAGAAGTGTATCCTCGTGGCATTTTCGCGCTGCCATGGAAAAGGATAAGTTGTTGCTTGCGGATCCACAATTGCACATGGGCATTGATTGGCGTTGAGATGCAGGATGTATGGTAGGAGTTATGTCGATGGTTGAGGAACTTTCAGGAAAAGCCAATGTGGAAGTTGCACCATAACTTTTTAGCAAGGTTTCAACATGTACCAAGGTAAAATTCTTGGAATTGTTCTATTCCAATTGAGCATACTTTTTATGGTGGAGTATGGTAATTCTTTGAACTATAATTGTCGGTATAGACAATGATAACAGGGAATTGTCGGTGTTAACAATGGAAGATGAAGCTGTGTTTATTTCAATCAAGATGGAGATTGTTTGGATTTTGATTGAAATAGTATTGGGATAGAAGTCTCACATTACTTAGAATTAGGATGGAAGGGGGTTGCCAAGTCTATATATATGAGCCTAAGTTCTCAATTTCAATTCGCACTAGTCAGAAACACTTTAAGCTTGTATCTGATTTTCTCCCTCTATACTCTTGTTTTAGAGTGTTGTGAGGTATAGTTCAAATATTTGCTTTGTGAGAGTGTAGGTGTTTAAAAGAGAATTCTGTGTGTTGTAATAATTTTCACATAATGAGATTCTCTGGTTGTCTTTTGACAGCGGTCGTGATTTTTCTCCGGTTTTGGAGTTTTTCACGTTAAATTCTTGTGTTGTGGTTGTGTTCCTATTTTATTTCTCTGTTTAAGGTGGTTCTCAATGAGGGAAAGTGACTTGTTTTTCCTAACAAAAATCTCTGTAGTTATTTTGTATTTTTGGCTATTTACGCATTGTGTGTAAGCTTGCTTATTAATATATACGTACTTATACATATATGGATGCAAATACCAGAATAATTCTAATATGTACTCAGAGATTAAGAAAAATGTTATGTTCTATGTATACCATTTATCACTGCATACATAAGTTCAGCTGCGGGTGCTACTTATCCTGGAACAGAAATGATAGAAATAGTGAAACAGTAGAGATAGAGACAATACTGGAGAGAAAGATAAAAATGTGTTTGGTAATAATATAGACGTAATGATTGATTAAAAAAATAAAGAAGATGAAGTTATAACTTAGTGAAAATTAATTAAAAAATGAGAAGGATAAATATGAAATATGTAATGTTTACAAAGATATTTTTGAAAAAATATAAAATTTACGTACTAGAAATATATCTCCAACGTCTCTTCTTTTTGGAGGTATAGAAATTGGGTCAAAAAATGTCACGTGATGAAAATAATTTTAGGATTTTCGTCTCTGTCCTCTTCTCCAAATACATTTCTGTCTTCAATACTTCTATATTTCCTGTTCCTAAACATTTATCAGTTGCTGCCTTATTGCATGAAAATGTTAAAGAAAGTGAGACAAAATAATGAATTACAAAATTAATAAGTCCTATTTTTTTTCTCAATTTTGTCTCTAATATTTTAATAAAGTCTCAATGCTATCATATTTGCTGACATTTTCAATTTTATCAACAAATGATGGTGATCTATCTATTTTATCTTATGTGGATGCCTTATTATATATGTAAAAGCTTTATTTTTTCTAATCATGCATTTTAAAATGAATTAGATATTATTTATAGACAATTTCTAACAAGAAATACTAAAGTTTAGATAATCAAAGATTAAAATACAACTTTTGCATGAATAATATGATATCCATATGAGATAAAAATGAACTTGTTTCAATCATATCAACAATTTTCGTTAAAAACTTGACGGCGTTATGAAATAGGACAACTGTTGAGGTTTTATCAAAGTGTTAGAAATGAAATTGAAAGAAAAAAAAGTCTTTTGCATGAAATCAAAATATATCATGTAAAGAATAAAGACAAAAATAGAGCTTTGATTTATATTGAAAAACAAATATTATTTAAATTCATAATATATGATATAATATAAATATAGTATAGTGTGTGTGTGTATACACACACATTATTTTTATTATTATTATTATTATTATTATTATTATTGTTATTATTATTATATTTTGAGATAAAAATGTATGGTGTATATTTACATGAGAGATATGTTGTACTTGATATGAGAAACTTATATACAACTAATCCCGTTCTCCGTCCTTGAAATATGAAACAAAACCATCACTATCAAGCCCTAATGGGATGGTTAATGCAAACTCTTAAATCAGATCTCTCTCTTTCTTTTTCTATTTTTTTATTTTCTCTCACTTCCATATCACCTTACTGCCCCATGCTTTGTTAAACACACAACTAATAGGTTTTACATGCATTGGTAAAAGACATGCTGAAAGAAACTAGTCAAATTAAAAACAATTGTATTGTGAGAGGGAGTAAAAGCACTAGTTTTGTGCTGCACATAAAGTGTACCTAATCTTAGGGTAATAGTAATAATGAAGAATAAAAAATATCTATTGTGATGAGAATGTGGTTGACAGAAAAGTTGGATTGGATCAGACGGTTGAGAAAGAGGTAGGCAAAGGCCACAGTTACAGGAGGGAATAATGGTAATGGAAAATTTGAATGAAAATTGGGAGGAGACTTAAGAAGGGTTGAGTGGACTAGGAATGACTTTTTTTTTTGATAATTAAGAAGTACATAACACTCTCAAGAGAGAAGCAAAAGCAAACACCAAGTGTTTGGCATATACAATGGATAAGAAAACGAGCTCAAAAAATAGCATAAAACTAAACTAATAACAAAATTCTACAAAATAACAATCCATACACATTTAAGCCTAGAACTAGATCAGAGGAACCTTCACAATGCTACATATCGCTTTGTTGCCTTAAAAGGATTGTTGCAAACAAGAAGGATAGCTACAAGATCACTGCCACTCACACAAACTGAAGCAGATAAAGAATGATTAATCATGAATGTTGAATGGAGAGAAATGAAAATATTATAAATAGGCTCGAGTTCATGGTGAATCCTACACATAATAAAATATCAACCAGTGTTTTCATAATATAAATGTATATATATTGATGTGGCTTGACTTTAGTATTCTATGTTGATAAGTCCATGGACACATTTTCTAATCTACTTTCGGTGCAGCATGTGCACATGTGGGTTTGTTTTTCTTTTCAAAAGCTATGACAAGAAAGTCATGCTTTTCGGTGAATTAATTAAAAGCACACAGAATTTTGGTTGAGAACATTGCCTTAGATGATCTATATATAGAGCTTGTGATTTGAGCTCTAAACACAGAACAAAACAGAGAAAACTATCAACCATCTCCTCACTTCAGTGTAATAGAGTAGAATTTTTTGTTCTTTATAAATTCTTCTCTTTTGTTAGTTGAGAATATACACCAATGAGAAAATACTGTGAGGTATTCTAGGTGTATTTGGGATTTGGATTGTGTGGAGTGTGTCCACCTTCTGTATTTCTATCATATTTTCATAGTGAAATATTTGGTTGTCACCTTTGCCTATGGACGTAGGCTTTAAGCCGAACCACGTAAATTTTCGGTGTCAATTATTTTATGCTTCCATATATTTATTTTTGCGCCACTCTATTTTTTCCTTTTGGACCTGCCATTTCATAACAAATTGATATCAGAGCTCTTATAGAGTTCTGAGGTAATTTGTTCAAAAATGTCTACTGTAAACTTTGATATGCAGCAGTTTGATGAGCGCATTAATTTTGGAATGTGAAAGATCCGTATGATGGCCGTTCTTGTATAGCAAGGTGTAAAAGTAGCACTTTCTGACAAGGAAAAAAAGGCCTGAGATAATGATGGAATCTGATTGAGAAAATGTCAATCAAAAGGCTCTTTCTATTATTCAGTTATGCATTACAGATGATGTGCTACAGGAGGCCTTTTTAGAGAAAACAGCAAAATCGCTATAGACCAAGTTAGAGTCATTATATATGACTAAGACGATGGCTAACAGTCTTGGTGTTTTGTAATGTCTGTACATGCTTCGTATGGCAGAAGGGACATCAATTCGGTCTCACATAGCTGAGTTCACGTCATTCATCACAGATTTGAAAAATATGGATGTGACATTTTCAAGTGAGCAACAGGCAATAATGTTACTTTGTTCCTTACCTCCTTCTTACAAACACTTTCATGAAACACTCATATATGGTCATGAAAGCCTCAAAATTGATAAGGTTAAATCTACACTTTTAAGTCGTGATAGAATGGAGCACGATATTGGCGGTTGTGATAATATTGCATATGGCCTAGTTGCCCAATGGAGGTCAAAGGAAATTGGATCGAGTAGCAAAGAAAGATCTAGATCTAAGTTTAGACATCGTAAAGATAGGTGTCAATACTGTAAGAAGGAAGAGCATTAGAGAGCAGAATGTCTAAGACTCAAAAGACAAAAGGGGCAAAGATTCAAGTGATGCAGCCAGTGTAGTTGAAAGTATTGATAATGTTCTCACAGTATCAACCAGTTTAATTGGTGATACTTGGATACTTGATTCAAGTTGTTCCTACCACATGTGTCGGAATCGGGATTGATTTACAACTTACCTGTCAATTGATAGTGGCATTGTCCTCATGGGAAATGATATACCCTATAAGGTCATTGGCATTAAAATAGTCCAAATCAAGATGCATAATGGAGTTGTGAGAACAGTGACTGATGTTTGGTACATACCAGACTTGAAGAAAAATCTTATATCCTTAGGAGTCTTTGATTCTCAAAGTTATAAGTATTCTACTTAAGGTGGAGTTCTAAAAATCTCCAAAGGTACTCTTATTGTGATTAAAGGCAAATTAGTCAATGGTCTTTATTTACTTCAAGGAAGTACAGTTGTTGGCACTGCCTTAGTGTTATCTTCATCTGACTCAAATTCAGATACTACTCATTTGTGGCATATGCACATAGGGCATATGAGTGAAGTAGGAATGTCAATTTTGAGCAAGCGTGGCTTGCTAAGTGATCACAAAATCAGGAAGCTTGACTTTTGTAAACACTGTGTCTATGAGAAGAAGACTAGAGTCAAGTTCAATACTGCTATCCAAAGGACTAAGGGCATAATGGATTACATCCACTCTGACTTGTGGGGCCCTGCACCTGTTCTGTCAAAAGGTGGGGCTAGATATTTATTGACATTCATTGATTATTTCTCGAGGAAGATATGAGTTTATTTTTCGAAACACAAGAATGATGTGTTCCATATTTTCAAGAAATGGAAAGCGCTTATTGAAAATTAAACCGGCAAGAAAATCAAGCGCCTCCGAACAAATAATGGTTTGGAGTTTTGTAAAAGTCAATACAATGAGTTCTGTGATAATGAAGGTATAGTAAGACATCATACTGTGCGAGAGACTCTGTAATAAAATGGAGTGACATAATGGATGAACAAAACTCTTTTAGAGAGGACTTACTATATGCTTTCTAATACTGGTTTGCCCAAAGAATTTAGGTTGAAGCTGTCAATATGGCTTGTTACTTGGTGAATCGGTCTCCGTTAACTGCGATCGATTTAAAGACTCCTACTGAGGTATGGTCTAGTATTCTTGCTGATTATTTGAATATGAGAATTTTTGGTTATCTTACATATGCTCATATTGATGATGAAAAGCTTCAGCGAAGGGCACTAAAATGCATATTTTTTGGATATGAAACTGGGGTGAAATGTTATAGATTATGGTGTACAAAACCTAAGTTATCCAAATTCATAATTAACATAGATGTCAAGTTCAATGAATCATCCATGCTTCATCCGAAAAAGGAGATTGGTGATATAGAAAAAGACCAAGATGCTAGCAAGTAGGTTGAGTTTGAAGCTGAACCACCAAAACAAATGAAAAAAGACACATTTGATCAGTCAATTCAAAAAGAAGAACAAGATGTTGTCGATGCTGTAGATGCAAGACAGTAGTTACAGCATTATAGCCTCACTAGAGATAGAGAAAAGAGGCAAATAAAACCACCACAAAGGTATGTTCATGTATACATAGTCTCTTTTGCATTATCAATGGCAGAGGAAATAGAATTAGAAGATCCCACCATATATCATGATTCTATCTCAAGTGAAGAGTCTACACAATGGATTGCTGTGATGAGTGAAGTGATGGAGTCTCTTTATAAGAATTAGACTTGGGAGTTGGTGAAACCACCTAAAAGATATAAAGTTGTTGGATACAAATGGATCTTCAAGAAAAAGGAAGGATCCCCTGGAGTTGAATCGGCTCCGTACAATGTATGCTTAGTTGCAAAAGATTTTAGCCAAAGGGAAGGAATAGACTTCAATGAAATATTCTCTCCAGTTGTGAGACATAGCTCTATTCGTGTGTTCCTCACTATGGTTGCACTATTTGACTTAGAGCTTGAACGGCACGATGTCAAGACAGCTTTTCTTTGTGGTGAGCTTGAAGAACAGATCTATATGCAACAAACAGAAGGTTTCATTGTTCAAAGCAAAGAGGATCATGTATGTTTCTTAAAGAAGTCGTTGTATGGTTTAAAGCAATCTTTTCACCAATAGTATAAGAGATTTGACACTTTCATGTTAGGTTGTGGTTACTCAAGGAGTGACCATGACTGTTGTGTTTACCACAGAAAACTCTCAGATGGTTCGTTTGTTTATTTGGTGCTCTATGTTGATGACATGCTTATTGCTGCTAAGAGTATGTCCGAGATCAAGAAGGTAAAAGAGCAACTGAGTGGTGAATTTGAAATGAAAAACTTGGGTGCAGCTAAGAAGATTTTGGGTGTGGATATTCACAAGGATCGGTATGCTCGCAAATTATGTTTTTCTAAGAAGAAATATATTGAGAAAGTACTTGAGCACTTTGGAATGCAAAATGCAAAGCCTGTGATCACTCTATTGGCAGCCTATTTCAAATTATTAGCCACACATTAACCACAGTCCATTGAAGAGGAGGAATAAATGTCACATGTTCCTTACGCAAGTGCAGTCGGAAGCATAATGTATGCTATGGTGCACTCGACTAGGTATTTCATATATCGTTAGTGTTGTTAATAGATATATGGGGTATCTTGGTAGGATGTATTGGTAAGTAGTGAAATGGATACTTCGATATCTTTGAGGTACGACAGATGTTGGCTTAGTATATGACAAGAATTCTAACACTGGTGGTAGTGTTATTAGCTATTTTGATTCGAATTATGCAGGGGCTATTGATAAGAGAAGATCTCTGACAGGATATGTCTTCATATTCTCAGGTAGTGTAATTAGTTGGAAAGCGACCCTACAGCCTACTATTGTACTATCCACTACAAAAGCAGAATACATGGCAGTAGTAGAAGCAGTGAATGAAGCCATTTGGCTCAAAAGTTTGCTAAACAATATGGGCTTAGAACAAGAAGTTACAACTATCTATTATGACAATCAAAGTGCCATACATTTGACCAAAAATCAAATGTATCATGAGAGAACCAAACATATTGACTTCAAATATCATTTTATTTGGGAGATTATTTCTCAAGGTACCATTGCAATAAAAAAGATTGGTACCTCAAACAATCCAGCAGATATGTTGATGAAGTCAATCACAGTTGCTAAGTCCAAGCATTGCTTGGATTTAATTGAAATCTGCAATATGTGAATCTACCCTTATGGGCACATTGAATAAGGCGACTTCAGAAAATTGAAGATGGATGAAAATCAAGCCATGATGGAGATTTTTTTATGTGGCTTGACTTTAGTATTCTATGTTGATAAGCCAATGGACATTTTCTAATATACTTTTGGTGTAGCATGTGCACATGTGGGTTTGTTTTTCTTTTCAAAAGCTATGACAAGAAAGTCATGCTTTTCGGTGAATTAATTAAAAGCACACTGAGTTTTGGTTGAAAACATTACCTCAGATGATCTATAAATAGAGCTTGTGATCTGAGCTCTGAACACAGAACAAAACAGAGAAAACTATCAACCATTTCCTCACTTCGGTGTAATAGAGTAAAATTAATTGTTCTTTATAAATTCTTCTCTTTTGCGAGTTGAGAGTATATACTAGTGAGAAAATACTGTGAGGCATTCTAAGTGTATTTGGGATTTAGGTTGTGTGGAATATGTCCACCTTTTGATCTCCATTATATTTTCATGGTGAAATATTTGGTTGTTGCCTTTACTTGTGGACATAGGCTTTAAGTCGAACCATGTAAATTTCCAGTGTCATTTATTTTATGCTTCCATATATTTATTTTTGTGCCATACTGTTTCTACTTTTTGGGCCACCATTTCACAACTATATATATATATGTATGTATATTATGTTTTAAATGGTTAATTTGTTACCATGTGTAGGATTCAATGTGAATCCAAGACTATATATATCATTACCACGAGAGATGTTTGGTTCTCGTATCCTGGCTTTAAAATGATGGTTCAGAATGAATGCAAGATGCTGGATGGTTTTGATTTTGGGAAGAAGAAGTTGAAGGAGCTAAAAGCCCCTATTAAATCATGGAATAAAGAAGTCTTTGGCTACATTGACTATAGGATGAATTGAGGATTGTGGAGATGGAATTAGAGGAGGGAGTGGTGTTCGAAAAGAGCCTTGCAAGGTAGAAAGCAATTAAAAGTTATCCTGACAAACGATATGAAAGGATAGGGGCTTTTTTTGGAAGCAATTATCCAGAGAGAAATACATCAAAGAGGTGGACAGGAATTCTAAATACTTCTATACAGTAACTATTATCATCAAGAATAAAACATATTCAAGAATTAAAAGTGGATGAGAAGATGTGACAATTTCTTTATGTAGGTTATTTGCTAACTGTGTTTTCCATTACCGTGTGTTTCCTTTTCAAGTATTTTAGAATTGAATAATTCTATTTTAACACCCATATGAGTCTCATATGATTGTCAAAGGAGTAATGGGGAGAGAATAAGTTAGAAAAAAAAGTAAGTGGTGGGACCCATGTATTTTATGAGTAGGGTATTTGGATGTTGAGAAAGTGAGTGTTAAAATAGCAAAGTTATTTGGAATTATGTCTACCACATTGATTAATGACTACCACTTCATTTTGACTTTGTTCTTAATATTTCTCCTCCAAAATAAGCATGAAAAATTGTTGTTTGTGTGATTAGACTGTGGACTACTCCAAGATACAACTATCAGGGTGATGTTAATGGCATGGAAATTTTGTTGGATGACAAAGAGGTAAAGTCAATTTTTATTCATTAGTTAAAAATTTTACTAAGTCATTTGATTTGAAATGGTTGATATCCCCCTTTTTTTTGTTCCCCTTAAATTTTACTGTTTGGCTGATACCTATTTTTCTTTTTGATGGATATATAATATTCATTCTAGAAGTACTTGAGATTTTTAAGCTGCTTAACTTTGATTATGCTTTTTTCTCATCTTTGTGTTCACTGATAGTTGATTTTTTATTTGCAGATAACGCATGAGGGAGACCTAATTGAATATTATTGTCTAATGCTATTGATAATTTTATAAGACAAAAGGAAAAAGGAAAACAACTAGACAGTGGTACTAACTCATCAACTATCTCAAATCAACATTCTGAAAATAATGCTAGGAAAAGTAATGTCTTCCTTGAAGATTCTTCTAGTTTAAAAAATGCTCAAGTTTGTGGTTCTCCTTATAATCTTATGGAAGATATAACAAATAGTAATGATCCTCATTTATGATAAATTTCATATTCACTTTACTATGTATTTGCAATTTTGCAATGAAATATTTATCTAATATTTGTCAATGGTTAAACAATATATTCTATAAGTATTTAAGCTACCTTTCAAATTTTAAAGCTACTTTCCAATTTCACTTTCTCTCAAATATTGGGTTGTTTCTCTAAAACCAATTTTTAGACATGGACAACTATATATTGCTATTTCTAGAGTCAAGGACCAAAAAAGTCTAAAAATTTTGATTCTTGATGATCAAGGCCATTTAGTTCTTCGGCCATTAATATTGTTTTCAAGGAAGTGTCTCGAAACTTAACTTGGATATTGTTACTTTATGCAAGTTCATTTCAAATAGACTTCTATATTTAATTATTAATATTTTTTATTCTTGGTATTTAATTAATAATAATTTTATATTAATAAGATCATTTATTTATGTGTATTTTAATTTTGCATTAACTAAAAAAAAAATTTATTAATATATATGGACTTAATTATAAAAATTAATTTAATGTCCTACTGGATAAAGTGTTTAACAAATTTGTTTAATAAATTAATATTTTTAAAAATGAATTTTCCAAAGTACATGGGTATTGTCTAGTTAGACTAATAATTTGTACACTTTTGACAATTTACTGGTTTTTAATCAATTTGCACAATTTTTTTTATTGACTTTTTAAATTTCAATCTAAGGTAGCATGCCTAAGCCCATTTGTGGCTTGTATAAAGGTGGTCTATTTGATTAAAAACCAGTAAGTTATGTTCGGACATAGCTTTCACAGAGCTATGTCAGGTAGCGTGCCTAAGCTATGTTCAACCTATATTTAACCACCAGGTTTGTTGGCTTGATTAAAATATTTTAAATTACAAGTTTTGTAAACACGTTTTAGGCTATATCAGAGTTTTAAATAAGCTAGGCTTAAGCTTAAAATAAATCGTATAGAGTAAGTCACAGTTCAACCAAAAGATTACAACATAGGTGCGGGCAGTTAAGACTAAAGCTTGACCTATTTCCCACCCTTTAAACAGATCCACAGTGTAGGAAGAAGAATCCATTTTTGTTTGGATTTTGTTACTGAAATATGCATGACATTCGTACATTTCTAAAATATTATGTGAACCCTACACTTTCTAGCTAGAATCAATTTATCTGCGAGAAAAGTAATCAATTATTTCCATCACAACCTCACTTTTAGTTGGAGTTAAATTAGCTCCGTAAAAAATATTATGTTTTTCGGTCCACAAAAAAAATAATGTTGAACAGACGCCTTTCCACCGCAAACATGCTTTTCCTTGTTTTGCGAACAGATTGATAATATAGATGTCAGATCGAGCCTGTAGGGTAGGTCCATCAAACCCGGTATTTTTAATGGGATTAGTTGATATTTTGAGCTCGTTAAAAAATTTCAACTTGCTTATTCGCCCCATTTAATTCACGGGTTTTGGCGGGTTGGGGCGGAGTTGGCCTGAGTGTCTAGTCCTTTTTTTTTTAGAAAAAATTTATAATTTATTGGTAAAAAAAGTAAAAAATATGTGACCCAAAAAAGAAAAAAAGTAAGAAATATGTACAGTTACAAATATAATAATATTATACAGTTGATACTATTCATTCAAAGTTAAAACTTACAGATAAAATAGTGTCATAACTCACATATAACAACATTAGCAATAACATTTTTTAGTCCAAGTTAATATATAGTTATTATGGGCCTTGAAAAATTGAGTATACATAAATAAAAAATATTATTTAAAAAAAAATTTAAATTTTTTTTATCAAAACATTAAAAAAATAATTTTTTAAATTTTTTTTAATTTTTTGGTGGGTTGGCATGCTCATCCTAAAATGGGTTAAGCTAACTATTCTAACCCATTTTATTTTAGCGAGCCATATTTTTTACAAGCTTTTAGTGAGCGGGTCAACTTGTTTTCACACTCCTAATTGATAATGATTTGATTATTCAATGTTTTTGAAAAGTTGGGCTTTGTCTTCAATTGATGAACATCGTCTTCAGCCCATTACCTTCAGAGCCAGTGCAAGCTGGCGATGCTTACCACATCCTTTAGCGGCCCAACAAAACAAATTAGTTCTTTTAAAAAAAATTTGTGATCTCTTACGGATAACAATGTACAGAATAACTTTAGCACGTTTGGGAAGTTGACCAAACAGTTGTGTTTTTTCCTCTCGTTAAGGGCAAAAAAACAAGCTGTTTCCCAAGAATTTAGTATGTTTGGTAAAAGAACAGAAATGAATTCTAATCGAAAGTTAATAATTTTAAGTTAAAAAATAACTTATAATTATAAGCATCTTTTAAAGGTTTTGACTATAAGCAGAAGCTGAATATTTTAAAATCATAATATTTTTATTAAATTAATCCTCAGTATCAAATATTATATAATGTAAATAAATCATTCCATGTCCTTTTCTGTACTTTACCACACACAAAGCAATTTTTTCTGGAAATCCAAAGAGAACAAATATAATTACCTCAAAATCACTTTTTTAATTGAAGTATCCAAATAGAAATTAATCATCACATAATTGATTATATAAAAGAATTATTATAAAAATAAGTGATTATGTATATATATATATATATATATATATACACACACATGGAAATAATTTTAACCTTACAGCTTTCTCAAACACACATTAGTCTCTTATCAATATTTTGATAAACTTATTTAGCCTATTTATATTTTTATTACGAATCAATTTGAATTATTTTATAAATTAGTAATTAAAAATCAAATTGTCCTATCAATCATTTTAAAATATTGAGGAAAGATTCTATATTTTTAATTATAAGGGATCATAATTTTTTTAAGGTTAATTTGTCAGAGTTGGACTCTAATTTTATTTTGAGTAATGCTAATATTTGATAGAAATTATGGTAATTGTTAGATGAAATAAATAATTTATCTAAATACTAATAATTATACCACATAATTCTCAATATAAAATTTTAAATAAGTTTATGGTTGTTTAGTATCTTTCTTTTATTATAAAATGGCACCAGAACGATTCTAGTTAACATAATTTTTCACTGGTGTATCACTACCTAAGGGTGGGAATATATAAATAGCATAGCACATATGTATCATCATTTAGTTGGATTCGTTCAGCGGTTAACCTTTTCCCCTACCAATTGGATATATGTCACGTCCCATTTCCAAGTAAATGGTTAATTAATCCAGTATCTTGTGCATGCATGAATGTCACGTCATGTTTATTTAACACTATAACAGTGGTGCATTAAATTGAAATTCCCTCTCAACGGTACTCGAGAATATTTCACCCACAAAATAGCAGAAAGAATATCATACATCATTGGGAATAAGAGTGAAAAGAAATTCGTGTACGTGAAGCATTTCTATCCCCTGCACACCAACTCATGACGCCAAATATTCGAAGCAGGCAATATTTGGGATATTATAAAATCATTCTCATCCCTTTAATCATTAGTTTATTATGTATCTAAGCTTGCCCTCAGTCTAACAGGCAGTTTATGATTTATGATTTAAATCCAAAAAGATATTCACGTGAAGAGTGTTATTAAAATATAAAATTATTCATTAATTATCTCTAACTAGCCAATTTTAAGTGAGAATGGCTCACGACAACCAAAAACTGGTGAAAAATGCTCGCATCCAAGTTGTCTGGCGACTACTTTCCACAGCCTTGCTAGTTGAGTATCGCATGTAGGAATCGGTGGTTACTATTCAGAACTTTGAGCTGAATAAAATTTCAAACTTTGGGATGGGGGAGAGTATGTTGAGCATGTGATTCCCAAATCTTTGCATCAGAATTAAAGCAACGGTACAATAACTTATGCCTGCCCACTAGCCAACCCAAATTCCCCAACCATATAGTAAACTTAAAAGGAAACGCTACTATTATTTTAGAAGTACATATAGTATTAATTAAACTTTCGATACAAATTCAATTGAACATAATCCTTTTGGTAATATTAAATTACCCAATCAATTATGGATAGAAATTTTCATTCCTTAAATAGTATCTTATTCCCTGTTCCTCCAATCATTTATTACCACATGTAAAGATAAAAATTAAAACAAATTTAAAAAATAACAAGCTATCAAATATACCATTTAGGAGACAAGGAAGAGAACATCATTTGAAAACAGAAGCCTTCTATCCATCAATTGTATCAAATCTTTGATCAATCTCACTTACCCTTCATTATTTTTGTGTAACTTTAACTAAGTATTTCGTCTTGCAATGTATGCAAGGTTTTAAATTGCGGATCGCATCACGTGATCTTGGCGCGATATTCTTGATTCGCGGTCATGATCTGTGCGCGTCGAGCTATGATCAGCGGTATGATGTATTTTCACATAAGTTGACTGCAACGTAACCGCAACGGAACTATATCGGCACCGCATCGGGCCGCAATGGGCGCAACAAGGCCGCAATATGCAGCAACGGGTTCTTTTTTCAAGTTGCAAATCTTGCGAAAATTCACGCGTTAAGCCATGCATAGCGTTGTGACGGCGTTATCGCATGGCCGCGACCACAATCACAATTTAAAACACTGAATGTATGTGATTCTTTGACAATCAAATCCAACATTAGAATAATCTAGCAAATGGATGATGGAATCAAAAAACCCACCATCTGATTCTTTATCCAACAATAAATACAGTCTTGCATATCAATTGGTTAGCAGGTTTCAACAAGAGATCTTGTTTAAGTGCCTGCTAGCTAAGTGCTATAACAACTTTGTGCCTTCACAGCAGCCACATTTTTCTACAGTTCTCCGCAAAATTACAATAATCCCAACCCAACCGTTTCTGCGACCGCAACCACAGTTTGAAACCTTGATTAATAGTTTCCTCGTAACTTCATTTAGTATGTGGGGCAAGATGTTGAAATCCTTGAGGAAGAGCCTGAGCCTTCAATCAAACTGTATCAAGCACAAGGGTCAAGTTGATGGTACTGTGTCAGTGCACGGTGAAAACTTGGCTGTGTTGCCTGTGCAGTGGGCAAGCTGCAATATTTGCTTAGAAGAAAGCAAACATTGCAATTGTGACCGCATCAATGCTGAGGATGCAAAGAGTACTGAAGCAGAAGGTGCCAATGTCAACAACACGGAGCATAATGCTGAAGCGAATAGTTCTTTTGCTCATGCTGTCATAAACATGGTGGGGATGCTCATAGGTAATTTCCGTGCATTTGTTTCTTGTGTAAGATTATTTCACATGAATAATTTTGTGATGAACTTGTCCTTCGTTTTTTATTTTGAAATCCGCAAAATTTGATATTTATATTGAACGAATAGTAAGGATTGGAAAAATTGCAAGCAACTTAAAAATGAAATATTTTAGCCCCAGTTAATATGAAGTCAACTTATGTACATCAGTCAACTCTTTCCTAGAACAATGTTTAAATATTCTTAGATCATATTTGGCTAGAGCGTTAAAGTTTATATAATTTTATGCATGAAACTCATCTATAAAAAATTTTTTTTTTTTTTTTTTAACAAAACACAAGCATGCTTAATATATGTTTGGTTAAGGAGTAAAGATAAAATATAAACTTTTATGGATAAATTTCATATGTAAAAGTACATATGAATCTTATTTATAAAAAATTTAACTTCATTTTTATTTCCCGACCAAACATACCCTTGGAGTATAAAAACTCTTCTTCTATATTATTCATTACTTAACAAGTAAGCTATATAAATCATTGCGACTCACTTTTTTTTTTTTTGGTAACCTTTCTCATATTTCTAATATAATAACTAGTGTGCCGTACGCTGATGAATAATATAGAGCAATTTTTTAGAGCTAAGAATCTTTTTTTATATTAACTTACTTTTACTGAAGTGCCAAGTTTTAATAGCATCCGGAATAGTTCTTATATTAATTTACTTTTTAAGTAACATCATATGTGGCCTGCGGGATTACTTTATCGGGAGAATTAAGTTTGGAATCCCAAACAGAATCCAGAACATGCAGAATTAAAGATAAGCGAAAACTCTTTCAAATGATGAATGCAAGATTTGCAAGATCATCATTTTTGTTATTATCAAACAGATGTTTTTCAAAATTTCGACGTATATGCCAGTCATGCATATGGTTTGAAAGTTTTTTTTTTTTTGGGAACTGATTTAAAAGATATTTTAAAAGTTTACTGGTAATAATTGTAACATTTAAAAATAATTATAACTACTCAAGATTATACTTTCTTATATTCTCCTTATTTAATCTTTTTTTAATAAGTTCTTATCGTTTATTATGATGTATTAATTATTTTATATTTTAACATAATTTTTTTAGAAATTATTATTATTCTCAAATTTATATATATGTGTAATGTACATCGTACACTAACTCTCAGGTTTGGGGCAATTATCAACCCCATATGCTGTGGAAAAAGGTGGCTGGGCATCTTCATTCATGCTCATAGGACTCGGGTTGATGTGCACTTACACTTCCATTGTGCTTGGAAAATGCCTTGAAAAGAATCCGAAGTCAAGAAGCTACGTTGATATTGGGGAACATGCATTTGGATCAAAAGGAAGACTCCTAGTATCAGCATTCATCTACATGGAGATATTCATGGCCCTTGTTTCCTACACCATCTCGCTACACGACAACTTGATCACAGTGTTCCTGGGGACACACATGAAGTTGCACCTTGCTAAATTGTCAACTTCCCAGCTCCTAACCATAGTGGCTATCTTGATTGCCCTGCCTAGTTTGTGGATCAGGGATCTCTCCAAAATATCTTTCCTTTCAACTGTTGGTATTCTCATGTCTCTTGTTATTTTCGTCTCTGTGGCCACCACTGCAGTTTTTGGAGGTGTCCATGCTAATCATAGCATACCTTTCCTTCAGCTCCATAATATCCCATCAATTTCTGGCCTTTACGTTTTCAGCTTTGGAGGACATATTGTGTTCCCTGATTTATACAAAGCCATGAAAGACCCCTCAAAGTTCACCAAGGTATATAACTACATGTTTGTGTGTGTGTGTTTGAAATCAAATTGTTTTGAAGAGTAATCAATAAAATTAGGAATAGAATTCTGATAATTTGCTGTGTAGAACCTTGTATGCTATGAATTAAATATGAGTAATATTATTTCACACTTAAAAGTGTTTAATTGTAACACCTATTTTTTAGCATTAAAATAATATTTTTAATTCATTATGGTATGATACTATTTGGACACTCAAAATTGGAATGTCCATGGACACTGATATAAATCAAATGGTGAAAAATAAAAGCTTTTCACTTTAAAATGGAGACCACACAAAATTTAATGATGATAGATTGTGTAAGTATGAGTTTAAGGTAAAAAAAAAAAAAGACATTTCTCTTAGTTATATATTTTTTAATAGTGTAGCTTTTGATAATATAAAAATTCTTATTACAGAGAATTTGACAAAATTAAATTTTAAAATTGATGGAATTTCTTTTCCCTGTTGTTACACAACGGAAACTTATGATGATTAATCAAAACCTCCAAGTACTCGAAACACTTGAGCTATGGCTAAAGTGACCAATGCATTTATTACAATGTATAATCGTATACATTAATAAAGCTTTTACTCATCTGAATTTATGTTTTGGGAGTTTCAGGTCTCTATTGTAAGCTTCACAATTGTCACAGCACTTTATACAACAGTTGGGTTCATGGGTGCAAAAATGTTTGGGAATGATGTAAACTCCCAGATCACTCTCAGCATGCCACCAAAGCAAATCATAACAAAGATTGCTCTTTGGGCTACCGTGCTCACGCCCATGACCAAATACGCTCTTGAATTTACACCATTTGCAATTCAGCTGGAGCATAGGCTTCCAAAATCCATGAGTGGATGGACAAAAATGATAATCAGGGGATCTGTAGGTTCATTCTTGCTTTTGATCATTCTCACAATTGCTCTGTCAGTGCCATATTTTGAGCATGTACTCAGCCTCACTGGCTCCCTAGTCAGTGCAGCAATCTGTTTGATTATGCCATGTGTTTTCTACCTGAAGATATGTTGGGGGAAAATAGCAAAGCCTCTCTTAGTCCTAAACTTGTTCCTCATCACAGTTGGGTTTGTTCTTGGGGTGATGGGTACTATTTCCTCCTCAATGTTACTATTGGACAGTTTTCGGTCACAGCATTCAAGTTGAGGGATCGACTTGGAATGGAATTAATGATTAAGGATACCCATTATGAAAGACTTTATATGAGACCTATACACACACGCTCACACACACACACACACACACACACATATATATATATATACTAAAATCTTGTATTGTTGGTCTGTCTAGCCAATGAAGAAAAGCAACTTTAATTTGGTTATCTGACTCTGATCATCTGTATTAATGCTTCTAGTTGTACTAATTGCAAGAGTAGATCGTTTTCTTAGTTATTCTCAAAATTCTATAATATAATGGAATTGGAACAATTAATATAGGAAGTTAAACAATCACTTTACGCAGACATTTAAAAACAGACTTGACACGTATAAAAAAAAAGTATACACCCAAAAAAAAGAGTGATTGACTTCATTTGTAATTTTGACTTTAAAAAAAAGTAATTATAAAACTTAAAGTTTATATATAATTGAAAAAATTGAAAATTGATTTTTTTCATAACTTCTACAAAATGTTGAAAATAGATATTTTTTTAAAGTTCTTATTGTTTTTTAAACATTTTCCAAATATTCAAAAAGTAATTTTTATTATGAAAAAATAATTTTCATCTGAAAAAACTCATCGAAATACCCCTAGAAAGTACTAAATTGCGAGGATATTATATATTGGAATATCATAATTATGAGACTTTCCATTGTTGGTAGCTAACTGGGTTAATTCCTTAAGTATTTAATCATAGGTCCGATTTCTAATAGTATTGTATGGAATAAATTTAGCAGCTAGAAGGTTTACCTCTTATAGTAGACCTCATCTCAAAGGAATTAATTACCCTGTTAGCAGTAAATACCTTGAAAAACTAAGAACATACATGAATATCATTACAATGGACATCAAACTCTCGAAAGGGTCCTAAGTTGGCTCAACTTCTTTTTTCTGTAAAAAATAAATTAAAAAAAAGAAAAGAGAGAAAGAAGAGCCAATTCACTTGAAAATTGAAATTTATGTGAAATTGGACACACTTTGGTGAATTTGAATAATCGGGACAAATTGATGTAAACTCATCAATTTATTTTTCGAGTTAAAATTTTGTCTATCATTTTTTATTAAAAAACAATATTTTAAGAGTAGCACTCTCAACCAAGACTTCTAAAGTTACAGATTTTGACTTCTTAATTTAAGTAACAAATTAGAACTTCATGATAAAATTTTCTATAATTATATATGAATCCTCTTTTACAATTTCGAACGTATCATCTCTTTTATTTTATATTTTTTAAAGTTCTTAGTTAATTCATAAAGAACTTATTATGTGTTGCGCATATATACTCACAAACATAAGTAGATGCGCACAAATTATACGTGTAAACTTTACGTGAAGTTTGTAAAAACATGTAATGTTCATGAAAAGTGAGATTACAACTGTCAACATAAAATATCGTTAATGGTGTGTGAATATTCTTACTTATTTAAATTTCTTTCAATTATCTCTTTCTTTCCATTTAGCGGATGTTGGTTATATTCCTTTACCCTTGTCAATATGATGTGGATATATTTGTTTGCAAATATTGGATTTGAAGTTAGATATGAGAGTATTTCGCTTATCCTATTCAATGTATTCATGTTGAGAGTTATGGGAGGGATCCTTGGAATCTTTCTTGTGAGTTGTGAGTTGTGGCATGACCTTTTTTTTTTAACTTTATTTTTCCAAGCTTTTGGAATGGCAATAACCTTTTTCTATTTTTTCAAAAAAATTTTAGACAAAGAAAACAGCAAAAATAAGATGACATTTTTAATGGTGGTGATGAATACATGTTGTATATGAAGCGTATTCTATCTCTTATTTGAATACATCTGAAGGGATTGCTATTTCATGCATACGAGAAAAAAATAATTTAATAAACGCAAAATTAAATTCTTCAATTTTTTTTGACCAGAAGATAATAAACCTAAAAGATGTAAATAAATTTATGAAAGAAGCTACTACAAACATAAGTAAAAAAAAAAAAAGTTTGCTGTTAGTGTTAAACTAAAAGGGGAGGGGATCACATTACAGAAACACGTAAAAAGATAGGAACTAAACATCATATATAAAAGGGAGAGAACACCACAAAATTAAAGAGATCATGGCCAAAAATTCAAATTTCTATATTATACATATTGCACAAATTAAGATATGAACTCTTTTTTTCCGTTTTTTTAGATTTTTCCGATAAATTGGAAATGGAAGCTCAACACCCATATCTTATTCACAAAGATATGGAATCTCATTCTTATATATCATATATGTTCACTCAATAAAAGGTGATTAAATAAATATGGAATCTCATGCTTCAACCTAAGAAATGAGAGCGTAATCTCAAATTTAACAAGTTATTCGATTATGGTCAACTAGATATCTTAAAAAAATTATGCCAGCCATTTTTTTTAAAACAAATTATGCTCATTCATGAATATGCGAACACAGTTTATTAATTTTTATTTAATATGATTTAGATTAAAACAAGGACAAATAACACAAGCCACACTCAAAATTTGGATAAATTGAACTTCACTCTATTATTGCTCAAAAATTGCACTGCACCCCATTAAATTTAAATCACAAATAAAAATATTGTTTTAATATAATTTTCTTTCTTTATGTAGTAAATGAAAAAATACAAGTAAAAAATATGATTTAAAAGAAATAGATTATTATATTTTTCCATTATAATATTTGATCAAATAAATATTAAAAATTAAACTAAATAATTATTAATAATGTAAATTATAATTTTAAATAATAATTAATAACACTTAAATTTTTTTACCTTGAAAAATAAGAGAATTTTGGTTTTAGTCCATGGAAATTTTTTTGTTTAGTTTAATATTTCTAGAATTGTATGCTTTTCATTCCTATAATTAAATTGTCTATGTTGATTAAATGTTAAAATGACAAAAGGTAAATTCATTCAATCCTGCATGACCCTCAATAATCATATGTGACGAGTATTGAAACCAAATTATTTTAGAAATATTTGAATAGAAACCAATTTTTTTTTTATAAACCAAAATCAAAATTCACTTATTTTTCATGTTGAATATTCTATATATGTGGACTGACATAAATCAATTTTTGTTATAATTTTAATTGGTATCAGATTAATTGGATGCTAAAAATATTGAATCATGTTATTTAGCCCATTTTCTGATTAATTTTGTATGGGACTTATTTGTGATAATTTTATTGTTAATGGATATGGGTTTTAGTTATTGTTATTGGGTTGAGCTATAATGGGCAGGTTTCGTCCATTTCATTACGAACCAGAGAGGTCCCTGCTCCTAACCTCATCAGTGTGGCTGTTGCCCTATTGAGACAGAACACGCATTTTGGAACTGAAGGGGTGATAGGAGAAGTTTCTCTCTGTTGTTTAGTTTTCTCACATAGGACACAGGAAGCGGATAGTTATGGATTCATCAACCTCTACCGTTCCATGTAATTCTAATACCTAATCTTGATTATAGCATTTGTTTATCATTTGTCATATTGAGAATTGGATTAAAATTGCTTCAAGTGGTATCAGAGACAGGTCCAATTCTAATATGGCAGTGATTTTACTGTTTCAAATTAGGTGTTGATAATGAATTTCATATGTCTTGTGAACCCTAATATCCAATTTGAGATTTTATGATTTGATTGATTAATTTCAAAATTAAATGAGGGCTTTTGTTAATGGTTTTGTTATGAACAAATTGACGTAAAGATCGTGTAAAAATGGTTGAGTGTACAGAGAGAATTTTATCATTGAAAATTTGAACCCTCTGTAGAACCCAATTCGATTTTTTGAAATGCTCTACTTACATATGTGTGAAATTGCTTCGATTACTTTAGGGCTTTTGTAGATGATGAAAGTTTGAACCCATTGACACAAAAATCATGAATTTTCATTGAGTATTGAGAGAGAAATCACTGAAAAATCAAGGCTACCCACTTAGTTTTTCACAGAATTGTCTCAAATGTTATAGGCTATGATTTGAAACAAAATTATATGGGTTTTGTAGAGCATTGAAAGAAGAATCCATAGACATGAAAAATCTCCCCAAACCGATGTCTGATGTGAGCACTACTAAAAATATGCAAAATACCTGCAAATTTTTTTTATGAATTTTATTCGCAAGTAATACCTACGAATTTTGCTACGAATTTCCTTTGCTGAGCAAACGAAGTGATATTTTGCTGCGGATTTTAAAATCATTAGCAAAATTTGCAAGTAAATTTCCCTCCACAAGGGGCGAAAATTTTACATGTGAATATTTACTGTGATTTTTTTCACAGGAAATATTTTTGCAGGTAATTTTATAAATAAAAGGTCAATATGCTCATTCAAAGTCATTTTCGCAGCTAAATTCGAAGAAAATTATGACTGTGAATTTTGTTGCGGATTCTTGCTATAGAGTTTGTTGTGAACAATCACTTTCATGGGGATTTTTCTATCCATTGTTTCCTGTGAAATTAGCTATGGATTTTTGCTATGAATTTTACTATGAAATTTGTTTGCTGTGAACTATCATACAGATTTTTGTTCTTGTGAATTTAGTTGCGATATTTTGCTGCAAATGTTACTGCGGATTTTGGTTACTATGACTTTTCTTGCGTCAAATTGCTGCAAATTTTGTTGAGGTACATTACTGTGACTTTTCTTATGAATTTGTTTACTACAAAATTATTTGCAAAATCTTGCTACGAATCTTGTTGGAGATTTTGGTTGCTGCCACTTTTCTTGCAAATTCTTCGTGCGAACTTACTTGTGGGTTAGTGCTATGAATTTTCTTGCGAATATTTTTCCTGTGAATTTATCTTCAAAATCATGATGCGGATTCTATTGTGGATTTGGGTTTCTGTGGACTTTTCTTGTGAATATTTCATGTGAATTTAGTTACAAATTTTTGCTGCACATTTTCCTACAAATCCTGTACTTGCAAAATTATCTATAGAGTTTGCTACAGAGTTCAATTGTTGTGGACCTTCTTACAAATTCTTTTCCTACAAATTTAGTTATAGATTCATTTTATAGATTTTGCTATAACTTGTTTCCTACAAATGTAGTTGCAAACTTTTGGAAAGAACATCAACTGCAAAGGATTCAAGAAAATTTTCGTACGTTATAATAAATTTATGTGTAATAATACAATGCATGTAATTTGGTTGCCTAATTGGTTTGTGCACTTCTTTTTTAAGTTGAGGTTAAGAGTTTGAACCCCATCTCCATGTTTTGCTAATATATTGTTGCATTTCTCTTTAAGATTGTGGTATCATAACATAATTACTCTTGAAGATTAACAAATAAATAGAATTGCAATAATATACTCTTGTGACCGATTTTCCCATCCATACATACACATTGTTAGCAATCGATAAATCAATCATTAATTTTGTAACTAATATATCGGTCACTAATGTGTGATCCAAAAAAAAAAAAGAAAAAATTTAAACTGTTGAAATCTTACTTTTCCTGCAATATATTGAAAATCATGAGGAACACAAAAATAATAATTCATTTCAGCTATGGATCCATAACTTGTATTGTTTTATCCTGAAAGGGTTACTTTGTAACTCAAGAACTTCAGTCAATGATTTCAAACAGACATTGGTTGATTCATTGATTGATTTGGTTTTCCAAAATTAACAAAGGGGAATGGGAAGATAATTTTTTTTTTTTTATATTTTGGAACTTTTAAAATTGCATTAAACATAACAAGATTTGAATTTAAAATATTATACATGCTACATAAATCTCTTACTGCTAGACCAATATGCGCAACTCTTACAAAATTGAAAACCGATAGAGGAAAAAGAGAAGTTAATTCTTTTTTCTGTTATTAGTTGGAAGGAAAAAATAAAGAAAAAAAGAATGGAATTTTTTTTTCTCACTTTATGGGAGATAAATATAGGAGACAATAAAACATAACTATATTAAAAATATTTTCACAATTAATATAATACAATATAAAGAAATAAATAGGTCAAAGTTAAATTTGGAAAACAAAATCCATTATAATCGTTTTAGTCTTCTATTAAAAAATGAAGAGAATTTTTTTTTTTTGTGAGTTCCACAATATTTTTCTTTTTTTCTTTTCTTTTTACCATCAATCAAATAAGATAAAATATCAAGATCCCCTCATTTAATCATTTATTTTTTTCTATCTTATTTCCTCCTAAATTAATCAAAAGGTTAGGAGGGGTTTAATTTTTATTTTTCGTTTCATGGTCTTTTTTCAATTTTTGTTATGTTGTTGTTAGGATTATGTGAAAGGGATAATGAAATGAAATGAAATGAAAAATAGAAAATAAAATTTTATTGCTTACATTTTTTCATAAAATTGTACAAAATATAAATAAATAAATAGAAAATATAAACAAGAAATGAAAAAAAAGAAATTAATTTTCATGCATCTTTGATAATGTAAAACAATGTATACAAACATTCAAATTATATATTATCATATAAGTAAAAGCATTTGTATTTCAAAAACAATAACAAAATATCAATAAAAGTATTTAATTAAACTATTTGCCACATTATACATCTAGCAATATAAGTATATAATTAAATGATAGTGTAAGATTTTGTTCAATAGTAGTAATGTATCAATATTAATTTCAATATAATAACTTGCCCTTAGGGTGAGTTTGATTTTAGAAAACAATTTTTAGTTTTCAAATTATTTTCTATTTTCAAGATTTTGTGAAGAAAATAATGAAAACTAGAATTAAATTTTATAGTTTTTATTGATTCTTTTCAAAATCATAAAAAATATGAAAATTATTGAAAATATAAAATAAAAATTGAAAACTGTTTTTTTTAAAAATATTTTGGTTTAAAAAAATAGTTTTCAACAAGTTTTATATTTTTTAGAATTTTAAGAAGAAAATGATGAAAATTACAAAATTTAGTTTTCAATTTTTATTTTCCACTATTTTATTCATAAGATCCCAAAAATAGGAAATTTATTAAAAATAAAAAATAAAACTGAAAATGGTTTTCTAAATCTAAATATACCTAGAAAAAATTTATCAGTGATTAAACTTAAGGTGCATTTGTTTCAACTTTAAAAAAATAGGGAATATGAAACTTTAATTTTTTATGCACGATTGAACAAAGCTGAAAACAATCTTTTTTCAGAAGTTATTTTTTCAATTTCTGTAAAAGAATAAAATATTTTTTTTAAGATTTCATTTTTGTTTTAAAAAATATTCAAATATACTTTTTTTTCAAAAAAAAATTTCCCTAAAAGAATACGTCCAAAGCACCTTTATTAATCTGAAATTGGGAGCTACTGCTATTAAAATTTTTATTTTTTTATTTTTTTGTTTTCTAGATGAATTGAAACACCAGCAACCCCAACATGTCGCCTAAGGCAAACCCCTTGATTCTCTGAAAACCCTAATTTCCCCATTGCAGTGTCTTAGTCACACATTGAAATGCTATTCTCTTCTTAAACCCTCTCTCCCGATTCATCTCTGGACCTCAAAATTGGCAATTCCCTCTTAGGCTTGCAATCTGGAAAGATGTGTCTGCCACCCATTCAGTCTACATACATCACAGAGGACTGTGTTCGCGAATGGAAGAGTGGCAACCCTACCCTCAAGGTCTCCGAACATGTTCAATCGCTTCACTTCCTCTATGAGTTCTACTCCACTATGGTGCTTTCTTTCCTTTGATTTTCTCACTTGTGGATGATGCATGTGTCCATAGCTTTTTTTTTAACCTTTTTATTTTGTTCGGTATTGGATAATTGAAATTTGTGCTGTGAATGTAGAGCTTTGATTTCTTCACTTTTGGGATAAAAGGACTGATTTGTTTTTGTTTTGCTGGGTTCTTGTCAGGTTCAGGGTGAATTGCCATTTCAGAAGTGTAAAGTAGCATTAGTTAGGGCTCCAGTAGAGAACTTTTGGACTAGGTACTTTGTTTGAATTGTTTATATGAATATGAACTAGCTAATTTGTTTGAATTATTATCCCTCAAATTTAATTTATGATCCTTTTGTTAGTTGACTGATGTGAATCACATGACCCTAATTTCCATGAAATGGTTTGTAAGGTAATCCTTTGTGCAGTGAAAAATTAAATGTATTCATTCAAGGGTTTTTATTGTAATTCTGATGTCTTTTGCTCGTAGGTGAGAAGGGCATTAGGGAATCAACCGGGAAACCTTTGCATTATAAAGGAACAAGTTTTCATCGAATAATCAAAGGCTTTATGGCTTAGGTAAGTTTCCTTTCATGATTATTCTATGCATTCTTGTCAGAAGCTAATTATGTGGCCAAAAACTTGTCATCTTGGATATGAGTACTATGTCTAAGTGGGCTGTTAGTGCAAACTTACCAAGTAAATTGTGTTTGTAAAGTTGTGCGGCACTTAGGGCTCCAGCAAAGAACTTTTGGAGTTCGACATGGCCTTTTGCCTTATTTCTAGCGTGCCATGAGTATATTATCATTCTATCTTTTCAATATCTGATAATTCACCAATTTTTGCTCTCATGTCTTGACAGGGTGGTGATTTTTCAACGGGTAATGGTATGGTTTTTTTGTTTCCTTGATTTACCCAAATTGATCTGTAGATACCCTTTTTAACTTCTAAACTTCTATTTCTTTACGGAGATTTGTAAAAGCAACCTTTGACTGGTTAACAGGCAAGAAAGTATATATGGAGGAATATTTGCAGGTAAATTTACTTTCAAGGAGAGGAGGATTCTCATATATTAAACAATTGAAAAAATGTCACACTAGGTTGATTGGTTTCATGATTTATCGTTTGACTATACATACAAGTATTCTTTCGTTGCAGATGAAAATTATTTAAAACTAACACATGATGGTCCTAGTGTTCTTTCCATGGCTAATAGTGGTCCATACATTCTTACACATTCACAGCAGAAATTAGAGAAAGTTCTCGTATCTTATGAAAAAGTTCTTTGTTGCTCTGTTTATATTTTTCCTTTTTATGTAGTTTTACTTGTATGAATTCTTGATTTTCCGAACACTAATATCTTCAAAAAGTGAGTGTATTATGTGCTCAAATCAACAAAGCGATAGGGTTTTTCTTTTAGTTTATACATTTGCTATAATAGAGTAAGCTGCTACTATTTATTGTTTGTATTTGACCCTAAGCTTGAATAATTTTTGTTTATAATAGGAGAAATTTGAAAAATAAAAAAAAGAATTATCATCATAGACTGATACTAATTCTGGAGAAGCTATTGCACAATCGCAATCTATGCTACCTGAATAATTCAAGTGATGAAGAGGATTTAAGTGATGAAGAGAATGAGGATAGTATATCATCTGAAGACTCTAATGCATAGCTGTTAGTACATCATTTGAAGACTAATGTATAGCTGCCATTTATTAGAACTATTATTTTGCTTTATATTTATCGATTTTAGTATTTAATCATATATGATGACAGATGACTTATAAATTTTTATTTAATTTGAGTAATACATTGTTATTATATTATGAGAAAATTTATGTTTCATTGTTGAATTAGATATTTTGTTTGTTTAAGAGTTATTAGAAATAAATTTTATATATATATAGACAGGTATGAGTGAGAAATAAATTTAACGAACAATTATCAAATTTGTTCAATTTGGTTGTAAATTTAATTTCCTAAAAGCTATATTAGAAATGCTTAGTTGCAAAATTTGCCGTGAATTTAATTAAATTTTGGCTCATATTTCTTGCAAAATTTATTGTTTACCAATTTTGCTGTGAAACTTACATGCAAATTACTTGCAAAATCGAGTTTTGAAAAATACATTACCTGCAAAATTTACTATGAAACATACATGCAAAATTACTTGCAAAATCAACTTTGTTGTGAAAATTACCTGTGCAATTACCTGTGAATTCAGATTTTGGAAGACCGTGACAACTTGTGGATTATGTTGCAAATTAAATTACTTGCAGATTTTCTTGGGCCAATTAGATGCGGATTTTGATAGGAATATTACCTACACAATTACTTGTAAAATTTAATTGAGATTACCTACAAGTTTTGCTGTGGATTTAGTTACCTACAGCTTTTGTTGCGAGATTTACTTGTGAATTTTGCTGCGATAATTTAATTTGAGGATTTTCTTGCACGAACTATATGCGAATTTTCTTGCGAATATTTATCGTGAACGCAATTCACAGCAAAATACGCAACAAAATTCCTTCCACCCAAACATCTTGCCATGAAAATTAGTTGCGGATTTTTTGTATTTCTTGTGAAATAATTCGTCGTTAATTACTTGTGGAATTCAAAATTTGCAGCAACCAATTATCAACGAGCATATTAGCTGTGAATTTTTTTTCCAACAAAATCCGCATAAAACCTACTTACCTGCAAATTTTAAATAGAAATTCGTAGCAAAATCCTTAGGTAACAAGTAAGTTTTTAGTAGTGGAGACTAATTTGCGAAGACCCATTTGGCGCTAAAGCGGGCCGCGAACCCATCCCAGAACTCGACTGGAGGTAAAGGATGATGAATAGTGACTCGAAGACACTCCAGGCATGGGCCCAGGTGCGGAGGGCGCGTGCAGGCCTATCCGAGGCTCGTTTTGGCCCTTTTTTCCATTTTGAGTTTTTTAATTTTTTAGAATTATTGGTTATTTTTAATTATTTTTCTGGCATTAGAAATAATTATTGTTAATTTTTCATTACATATATTGCTTAAAAATATTGGATACTCTCCAAATCTTGGTTTGAAATTTTTTCTACACATTTCTAACACTGTTAGGCACAATATGTTCAGCATACTCTCAGATTTGGTATCATTTGGTTAATTAAATAATTTTATACTATATTATGTGCATATTATTATTTTTGTGATTATGCCATATTGCTATTATAAAATTTTTGTGACACATATTTCTGAGATGTGCTATTTTAGACCAACTTTATACTATTGTTGGGTATTTTTCATAGTTGTGAACTCGCTTTCGCAGGATGAATTATGATAAGATACTATTATTGAAAAACTGTTGTTACTAATGTGGCATTAGAAATTATTTTAATAATGCATTTACCCTATCGGTTTGTCTTGATTGATATAGTTCCTAATGATTGCTAATTATATTTTAAAATTTTTAGTACCCTCTTGATATTAGCTTTAAGAATATAATTATTTTCTATAATGTGGGAGCTAATTGATGCATTGTAATTCGAGACCCTTCGGCGGGATTATATTTGCATGAGATAACTTTATTGTGGTCATAAACTCTATTTCTTTTGTTGGATATGCTTGTTAAAAATCTCCCATTAATATACAAGTTTCAACTTTGCCTATGCATATAAACTCTTTACCAAAGCTGAATGGAACAAATTATAAGGACTAAGCTTATTCTATTAAGTTGTTCCTTGCCATTTCTACTATTGATGCTGCCCTTACTGAGAATAAGCTAGAAGTTCCCACACCTGATTCTTCTGCTACTGTTATAGCAAAACATGACAAGTGGGTTCATTCTAATAGAGTTTGTTTGATGACCATGAAGTTCACTACGGACAAGACTATCAAAGATAATGTTCCTAAGACAAACAGTGCTAAGGAGTTTCTTGAGTCTGTGGGCAAGAAATTTAAGAAATTTGATAAGACAGAGAAGACTTACTATCTTTCACTGCTGACAAAGACTAGGTATGATGGCATATTTGGTATTCGTGATTATGCTATGAAGCTCACCAATTAGCACAACAAGTTGAAATCCATGAAGGTGGAATTGGGAAGTGATTTTCTAATCTGGCAAGTATTGGACTCTCGTCCTTTTGAATTTGATGTTTTGAAGACCCATTATAATGTACAACAGGAAGAGTGGTCTATTGATAAGCTTATATCCATTCTTAATCAGGAGGAGCAAACTATGAAGAAGAGTAAGGCTTAAGTTGTTCAGTTGGTTTCCTATAAAAGTCATGACAAGAAGAAGAAGCATTTTAAAGGAAAAAGTAGCAAGCCTCAGTTCAAGAAGAAGTAAAGTGATAAGTCTAGACCTCCTTTAGTTCATGAAGACGATGAACCATCTGGTGTGAAAAGGAGATTCAATGGCACTTGCAAGTTTTGTGATGTGTTCGGACACAAACAATTTGACTGTTTTAAGTTTCAGAAGTGGCTAAAGAAGAAAAAGCAAGGTATTCATCTAGCTCTAATGTGCTTTGAATATAATCTTGTTGATGTCCTTTCTCATACTTGGTGGTTCGATTCTAGCACGAACATTCATATTGCAAAATCTGTGCAGGATCTCAAAACCAGGAGAAGGCCAAATAAAGAGGAGGTGTCTATTGCAGTTGGAAATATGATGAATGTCAAAGTAGAACATATAGAAGTAGTTGCTTTGAAATTAAGTATTGGACATGAGTTAATTTTACAAGACACTATTGTGTACTTTCTATGAGAATGAATTTGATTTCAGTTTCAATTTATGATGAATGTGGCTACTCTTTCCATTTTGGATCTAATAAAGCTATTTTATATTATGAATCTGCTATTATTGGTTATGGTGTTAAGTTGAATAGCATGTACACGTTGAATCTTGATTCTCTTTCTGTTGATCAATGACATTCCAACGTTAATAATGTTATTGGGCAAAATCGTGGGATAGTTGCTGAGAATTCTTCTATGTTGTGGCATAAGAGATTAGGACATATATCCCGAGAAAGGATGGAGAGGTTGGTCAAGGAGAAAATTCTTCATAATGTGGACTTCTCAGATTTTGATACTTGTATTGATTGTGTGAAAGGGAAGCTCACTGTTGGAGTCAAGAAGAAAAGAGTTGCCAAGAGTGAAGGGATACTGCAGTTGATTCATACAGATATCTATGGGCTAAATACTCTCATTGCTTTGGGAGGATTCAGATATTTTATTACATTTATTATTGATTTCTCTAGATTTGGCTAGGTTGATTTATTGTGTGAGAAATCAGACTCTTTAGATGCTTTTAAAACTTTTAAAGCTGCTACTGAGTTGAAATTTGGTACACAGGTTAAGGGTGTGAGGTCTGATAGAGATGATGAATTTTATGTAAGGTATGATAAAACTGGCAGGAATCCAGGTCCCCTTGCAAGGTTTTTACAAGATTGTGGCATTGAGGCATAATACACTATGCCAGGCACTCTACAGCAAAACAGTGTCACTGAAAGGCGAAATCGTACTCTCATGGAGATGGTTAGGTGTATGCTTAACCATTCAACTCTTCCTGAGTTTTTATGGGGAGAAGCTTTGAAGACAGCAGCTTATATTTTGAATCATGTGCCTGTTAAGTCAGTTCTAAGGACTCCATATGAACTTATGACAAGGAGAAGGCCTACTCTAAAGCATTTTCATGTCTGGGGTTGTAAGGTAAAAGTCAGACTCTATAGCCCAGAAATAAAGAAACTTGATCCTAAGACGATTAGTGGTTTTTTTATAAGATATTACATTGGCTCCAGGGGTTTTGGATTTTATTGTCCTATTCATACCACTAGCGTTGTTGAATTTAATCGTGTTATCTATTTTGAAAATGACTCAGAACATGTTGTAACTCAAGAGCCACATGTTGTTAGCTTCAGAGAAGAGCATGCCACTATTCTTGAACCTATTGCTTCTTTGCTTGAGTCTATGCCAATTGTTGTCACTCATGATGAAGCCATTGATCCCATTGTTGATGCTGATGTTGATCTGTATACTGATCATGATGTTCAGAATCCTGATATTGTTATGCCACAATTAAGGATATCTGAGCATGTTCCTAGACCTACTAAATCTATTAGATTCAGAGATTATGTTGTTTATTTGTAGGAACATGAGTATGCTTCTGTTGAGGATTCTGATCCCATTACTTTCCATGAAGCCATTTTTGATTCTCACAGTTGCTGGTTAATGTGGAGGATGAATTGGCTTCTACGTGAAAGAATGATGTCTGGGATTTGGTGGAGTTGCTCGAAGGCTGCAAACTTGTTTGTTGTAAATGGGTCTTTAAGACCAAACATGATGTTAGAGGAGAGATAGAGAGGTATAAAGTCGGACTTATTACTAAAGGGTACAACCAGAGGGAAGCCATAGACTACAAAGAGACATTCTCTCCTGTCTCTACTAAAGACTCTTTTTGTATTGTGATGGCCTTGGTTGCTCATTTTGATTCAGAGCTTCATCAGATAGATGTTAAGAAATTATTCTTGAATGGTGATTTATTTGAGGATGTCAATGTGGACCAGCCTGATGGTTTTTTTGAAAGTGATAAGGAACACATGGTTTGCAAATTGAAAAGATCCATTTATGGTTTGAAGTAGGCTTTTAGACAATGGTACTTGAAGTTTGATCATATTATAGGCTCTCTTGGCTTTAAGGAAAATGTAGTTGATCAGTACATTTATCTGAAGAATAGTGGGAGAAAATTTGTTATTCTTATTCTCTATGTTGATGATATCCTTTTAGCTTGTAATGATGTGGGTTTTCTGAATGAGACCAAACAGATGCTTATAACTCATTTTGATATGAAGGATCTTGATAATACATCTTTTGTTTTGGGCATTGAGATTCACCATGATAGATCTCATAGTATCCTTGGTTTGTCTCAACGAGAGTATATTGATAGAATCCTAAACCGGTTCAATATGCAATTTTGTAAGCACTGTATTGCACCTATTCAAAAGGGTGAGAAGCTTTCTAATGGCAGTGTCCTTAGAATAAAAGTGGAATGGCAGATATGAAGAAAAGTCCTTATTCTTCTGCTATTGGTAGCCTTATGTATACTCAAGTTTGTACACGTTCTGATATTACTTTTGTTGCTGGTGTACTTGGGAAATACTTGAGGAAACATGGTATGGCACATTGGCAAGCTGCAAAATATGTTTTGAGGTATCTGAAAGGTACCAAAGATTATATGATTACATATAGGAGGTCAAATCATCTTAAGGTAATAGGTTATTGTGATTCTGATTATGGTGGTTCTCCAGATGATCATAAGTCCACATTAGGTTATGTATTCATGTTAGCTGGAGGAGCTATCTCTTGGAAGAGTATCAAACAGACTCTTACAGCTATATCAACCATGGAAGCAGAGTATATAGCTTGTTATGAGGCTACACATCAGCAATATGGTTAAGAAACTTTATCGCTGAGTTTGATTTTGTGGAGAGTATCTCTAGGCCTCTGACTATATATTGTGACAACTTTGTTGTGGTTACCTTTTCTCTTAATAATAAGAGCTCAAAACGGACAAAGCACTTTGAGACAAAGTTTATGTCTGTGAAAGAGAAGATCTAAGAGTTTAAAACTCGTGTCGATCATATCCCTACTGAGCTTATAGTTGCCGATCCCTTAACAAAAGGCATAACTGTTAAAACTTTTGTTGATCATGTAACTCGTATGGGTTTAGTGAGGTCTTTTGATATTTTTTATTAGTGGGTGTTTATGTTTATGTTTTGTTATGACCTCTATTTGTGATATTTGAGACATTGAATAGCATTTTGAGATATTGCTCAAGTAATGGTTATTGTTCCTATTGATATTGCCATATTATCTGTTCTGCATGGTTTAATTATTATAATTGTTGTTGTATATGTATATATTGTGATGGCATATTATGGAGATATTTTGGACCCAGTCTCAATCTTTTTGTTGTGATAAGATTTATTAAATCTTATATAGCATCTTGGGCGAATGCTTGGGCCATTTTGTTGGAAAATTACATTTTGTTCATACTTTGGCATGCCAGTTTGTTGTGCTTTCCCATTTATCCGTATTCCACTTTGTTGTTGGGTCATAGGATATAAGTGTCTTACAATGTATGATATCATTATTCCTTCAAGTATGATTTTTTGCATTGTTAAGATGCTTATAGTTCTATTTTGGACCTTTTCCGTGGTTAATATTGGCTTATTTTGGCATCTTGTTATGGCCACATGTTGTTGATTCATTTGGTATATGATGATGTTTTGATTTATGTTGTACAAGTGGAAAAATGTTGGATATTCTATGTATGTGGACTGGCATAAATCAATTTTTGTTATGATTTTAATTGACACCAGAAAATATTGAACCATGTTATTTAACCATTTTCTGATTAATTATTATATTAGGCTTATTTGTGATAATTTTATTATTAATAGATGTGGGTTTTGGTTACTGTTATTGGGTTGAGCTATAATGGATAAGTTTCGCCTATTTCATTATTAACTAGAAATGCCCCTCCTCCTAACTTTATCAGGGTGGTTGTTACCCCATTAAGACAGAACACGCATTTTGGAACCGAAGGGATGATAGGAGGAGTTTCTCTTTATTGTTTGGTTTTCTCATATAGGACACAGGAAGCAGACAGTCATGGATTCATCAACCTCTACCGTTCTAGGTAATTCTAACACCTAATCTTGATTATAGTATTTGTTTATCATTTGTCACATTGAGAATTCGATTAAAATTGCTTCATTTCAGGGATTTGAAACATATGTAAGCCAATTAATAAATAAATAAATATAATAATTATAAGCACAAATAATAGTTATTTAAACAATAGCTTTTATTTTTAATTTTATAAATACCTAATAAACACATTTTTTTATTTTAATCTTGATTTTCCAAAAAAATAATTAAGATTAGAATTATTTACATTAGTAGGAGGATAATATTATATTATATAATATAACATCTTATCCTATCAGATTATCAAATGGGCTCTTAGAATTTGAATAAATTGAGTGGAATGCAATGTTTAAGCAAAAATGGGATGAAATATGGTTTAGCATAATCTCAAGAGGATTGTGTTGTTTAACCTTGGGGGAGGAGAACCAAAAAGCCATCGAGTAGCCCCAAACCAAGTACATACAACATGACAAAAATAAGTTGCACTAGCTCTGGCATCAATCTCAACCTCCTCCTCCTCCTCACCTTGGTGATTCAAGATATCTCAAAGGATGTCCTAAGAGCATCTCCAATGTTGTCTCTCTTTGGATCCAACTTGTGTATCCACTAATTGCCACATAATTGATGTGTCGTAAAACATAAAAGTGTCCTCGAAGTATCTTTCTTCCCTCCAGAAGGGACTAACTTTGGTTCCTAGTATAGCCCCACATGATTTTTTACATTAAAAAAATAAATTAGCATATTTATGAATTTATTTTTAAATTTCTTGTGTATATGTCTCTCTCATCCTTAATGATAACATTATATAATGTCACACATGCTTTCATTATTTTTGCAAGTTTTTCTTTCCTCCATAGTCATGTAGGGCTGTGTATAATTGCAAACTGAGCTTGTATCACTCCGAATGCATGGTCCATATCCTTTCATTGTCCTTCTTGATATTTTACAACAACTTTCACTTATCTCTTTGCAACCGAGATATTGTTTTCACTAATGGTTCCTATTTATGATAGATATTCCATCTGTTGAAACGTATCTGATGGTATAATTGTTACCATTCACAATACAATTTACCTTAGAGCTTGACTATCTAGAACTTTATCAAGCATCGGTCTAACACATTAATGTCATTGTCGGAATTGGCAACTCCTCCAAAAAATGCATGCCATATCTAAAAGGTCTGATGAAGCCACAATTTTGAGCACTATAATTGCAACCCCACAATAACCACTCATATACATCCCTTTCCATGCTATATAGCAGTTTTTCCAGTGCCAGTGAATATAGTGCATGCAATCAATGTTGTTCGTTATGCCTAGGAAGCTCTGATCCTCTACCATTTGTAGCAAGTGTTCTATGTCACTTGAATTCGATTTTTACAAGTATTCAATCTCAAATACTAGTATTACATCTTGAACAAACTTCTCTAAGCATTTAATCACAATGCTTTCACCTATCTGTACATAATCATTAACAGTGCAGCATCAGTTGATACTCCATATGCCAAAATATGCATAGTAGCCACATATTTTTGCAATGAAGATAACCCTTTCTTGCCTATTGCATTGAGTGGCTGCTAGAAATATAGATCAACATTTGAGAGGGTTTCCACTATGCGAAGAAAGACATGTCTTCTTATCTAGAACCCACTTCCAGGAAAATGGCTATTACCGGTAGATTTTATCGATGGATTTTTTTGGTTACCGATTAAAATTTTTATTACCGATGGAATTACTGGGAGATTGTGGCACATGGAAATAACAATGTCAGAAAGTATTACCGACAGAAAAAATCAATAGTTACTATTACCATAGGATTGACTGATGAATTTTAGAAAAAAATTTCGACTATAATATGTTGAAAAAATTAATCAACAAATTAGTCAACAATACATGTTACCATCAATAACTCACATTTTTCCAAACGATACCTTTGACAAAATGTCTTGAGAGGGTACAACAGATTAGATGCAAAATAGTCCATAAAAAGACATTCATGTCCTACTTTATGGTCTTATCTAGGGTCCTACAATGAGATCTGGAGAAAGAGATTTTCTTGTACTTTTTCAAAATTAGTTGAAGTTGGCGCTTATCTGAATTATTGAGCATAAAAGCAACAGTCCATTCATCTAAAGATATGTTATCAGGTTGATCTAAATCACCAAACAAAACATCGTCAAGTGAGTCATCAAAAGACGTGTTATTGGGTTGACTAGAGTTTCCGGCCATTTGTAATAGTGAAATTTTAGTAGTGGTCATTGGTGAAAATAATGTTTGAGAGGCATTAGTGAGAGCGGATAAGATTTAAGGCTTTGAACAGACATAGGAAAGATACTATGAGCAAATATGGATGAGTGGTGCTCCATATTTATAAGTTGTTTCTCATAGGGGACAATTTTCCTAAATAGGTAGTTTTGTAATCACTACTTTTGCAATGACTACCCTCATAATGGCTAGTTTTTTATAATAGGCATGTTACATAACTAAAAATGCATAATTGAAACATTCCATATTTAAAACCATTATGCGTAATAGACATTGTCACTTTCCTAGATATGCTCCACCAGTACAATTGACACTTAAATTAAAAATATTTTACCATAATTTTTTCTACAAGCAAAGCATGAAAGAATCATTGCTTTTTACTCATAGTAGAAGTTTGTATGTGTTGCCCTTTCCTTCAGCTCTGGCTCTTTTGCCTTTATCATCGTCTCTTTTTCCTTCTCCTCATTTTTTTCTTCATTTCAGCTTTTCCTTGGATGGCCTATCCTTTTCCTTATCTACTAACTCCATTTTGTTAACCGTCTTCAGATCCTTCATGAGATATAGCCTCCTAGCTGTAATGGATTTAAGTATGTCAATGTCTTTATCAAAACCCGTAGGTACTTTCAATTTCCCTTACTCGTCCACATAGTAATAAAACCCAGCTCGGCCTGACTGATTCGACTAATGGACTAATGAACTGGTCATGCAACCGAGCAGAGTTAATGTTTAGATTAGGCAAGCAATGGAATTAGTGCTAGCCGGTGACTTGGATGGTTTATGTGAACTAAACCGAGTCGCGATTTTTTTTTGGTTTTACACAAAATGACTTCAGTATGTGTTTTTTCCTCTAAAACTTAAAACTAAGTTGTATTGTTTCCTAACAAAAGAGTGGACGATGACTAAGAAATCCTAAGCCAACACGCAATAAACTATGTCTGTGAGAATCTCATAGTGAGATCGAAAGGGAGAAGTAGAAGACCGTCACACTTGATCTGTCCACCAGTTACTGTCGCCATGTTGTGCCTCATCCATAACTGCTGCCGTTGCATCACGCCTTGCCCTGCTTGCTGCCACCTTGCCACCTCGCGCCACCATTACCTTTGAAAGGTAAGCTCTAAGTTTTTTTTATGACAAAACTACCAAATTCATCCCTCTAAAATTTCGCATCAACCAAATTAGTCCATATAAAAAGAAAACTCTCAAATTGGTCCATTCGAAATTGAACAATTGGCCAAATTAGTCCCTGAAAAATAAATCTCTCTAATTGGTCCTTATAAAACATCAAATTGAGCAAATTGATTACTACAAAGTTAAATAATTGGCCAAATTAGTCCCTCTAATAAGTTAGGTAAAGAGAACTAACTTATCTGATAATTCACTTTTGGAGGGACTAATTTGAGAGTTTTTTTTATAGGGACTAAATTTGTTCAACTATTCAATTTTATAGGGACTAATTTGAGAGTTTTGTTTTTACAGGGATGAATTTGGTCGATGCGAAATTTTTGAGGGACGAATTTGGTAGTATTGTCTTTTTTATTTTGTTCATTGGTTGTGTTACACTGTTACTTCTTAGTACTTACTATTTCGGGAGTATTAGATTTGAGAATGTGAAAGTAAACAGATTGCTCATTGCTACTGTTTTTAATTTAATGTATGTTCATATAGTCATTTTGTTGTATAACTTGTGTTAGTGTTAGTGTTCTAGTATGTTACTCACTTTAATACTTACTTTTTTTTTGTTGAATATGTGTTATTGTTGTGGTGATATTGGTATATTTTTTAACTATATTAAAATCTTTGGTTGTCATTATGTCCTGATCATGATGGATTATTCTTTTATGGTTTGATGTTGATTTGTGAAAAATGACATGATCGTAGGTCAACTGAATTTGGAAGAAGAAGAAGATGATGATGATGATGAGGATGCATATGACATATCCAATCAAAATGCAGACCAAAACGAATTCATTGCTGGCCAAGCTTCACATTTAGTAGTTGATGAATAAAGAGACTATGAAAATGACACAAACTTGCCTTGGGCCTAATTATATTGTTATCATATTATGTATTGTTAATTTGTTGTGACTTATGAGTTTATGACTTTATGATGTGAAACTTTGTTTGTATTGCTATGTTTATGTATGACTTTGTGACCTTTTGATGTAAAATTTGGTTTGTTTAATTGTGTGTTTGAACTTGGTTTGTGACTTGTGTTTAAAACTTAAGAATTTGTGCTATTTGTTTATGTTTTGGGGTGTGTGTGTGTGTCTATATGTGTGTGTGTGTGTGTGTGTGTGTGTGTGTATTAAATTCGATTCAACTAGTTAAACCAGTGACTTAGTGCTTTGACCAAGTCGAGTAACGGGTTGAGTCTAATAAATATGCTCTTCCATTTAGATGATTTCGTTCCTTGAAGACAGACTGGAGACTCCATGCCAACATCCCCATATGTTAATGTCTTTGGAGTTGACGAGGATGAGTACGCTCCACAAGTGCTTATCTTTGTTCTCCTTGAATATCTACTTTGGGTTCATTGAGTTCTCAATTTTTGTTTCTTTTGAAGCTCATTCCAATGTCTTTGAAAAGTCCATTTCTTTTCATACCTTGTAAAATGGAGTTCATTAGTCAACTCTGTTATATCGTCACTACTTAAACAACTCCCTATTCTTCAAGTGGCTTGATCGTGGCAACCCCAAATTGTTGAGCCTTTATGTTGATCCTATGACACCACTTCTTAATTGCACTAACCCCTCTTTTTGGTCAAGACACACTTGTTTTCCTTGCAATGCACATGTATCCGGTTCCAAAATGCATCATTCTTTTGGTTCGTATCGACCAAGGGATTCATTAACATATTTAGTCAAGAACTTTTTAGTAGCCCATCCTCTTCCCATTGCCATTATTAGTAAGCTCATCGTAGTTATCAAATTGTGAATGTTGTGAACTTGGAGTCGAATTTATGGGCATCTGAGGAGATTGATCAGATGACCCATAAACACTGGTTGATTCTGATCTCGAGCCTTCAGATTAGGCTTTAAATGGAAATGAAAATGGAAATTGAAATATTGGTGAATTCTGATTATTCGAAGAAAAAACGGAACTTGAAAATTTAAAGGAATTTGAAAATTAGAAGGAACTCGAAAATTAGAATTTTGAATATTTGAGAGATTTTGATTTGGGAAGAAGTTTGACATTTGAAAATTAAGATTTGGTTTTGGATTTTGAGGGTTTGAAGATTGTGAATTTTGGATTTTTGGGTTTTAAGGAAGTGGAAATTTTGTAAGTAATTGAGAAAAATAACTCAGATTAAATTGATTTAGATCCATTGTTTGTGGGAGAATAAAAGAGTATAATCGTGAAAAAAATTTAGAAAGTGTTAGAAAAATTTATGAAGAGATAATCAAAATGTCCACATCTTGAAGCACTTGTCATGAACTTGGATTATCCTTGCTCAGTGGTCCTTTGGGCTGTCTCTTACATCCCATCTCTCTTTTCCAATGGTAAAAGCAAACTATCTCTGACAATCTAGATGCCACAACTGAACCATTAGAGTTGCTCTTAGGATAGGTTTGGTAACGCTATTCGAAGGAGTATTCTAGTGTATGAAAAATATAAACCAATTTTTTCTATTTGGTAAATAAAAAAGTTATAGTGTTTTTGCTCCTAGCTTTTAAAGGCCAAAGGTGCTTTTGAAAGCACCTTATCGAATGCTTTTCAGAATGGACTTGTCTCTTTAAAATTCAAAAGACTAATATGACCTTATTCTAATTAATATCAATAAATGTAGAAATTACATTCTTTAATATCTATACACATTAATGTTATTTTGGGTATTTAGAGCATATTTACCAAAACATTTCTATCACAACTTTTGTTTGTTGAGAACAATTTTGGCATCATTTTACTAAACAGTGTAACTATAACCTTTTTAAAGTAGCTTTTTAAGAACAAAGAGCTCAATAATCTTTTAGGAATAGCACTAATAACAAACCAAACCTTAGGATCCAACTCTAGAGATATGGGATTAGGTCTCTTCATGCCCTCAGTCCCCTCTCTAGAGCCAGATTCTAAGATGAAAGAAGTAGACTTGTATCACGGCATTGTCAAAGGTCTTCATCACCAACTGAGCTCATTGCTCTCATAGTGATGGATCCCCTTTTGAAGCTTCCTTGAGATTGGATTGGGTTCTATAACTCCTGAACCTAAGTTTAGGCCTCCTTGAGATTTTGCTCAAGAGATCTCGATTGCAACCTCTTTCTCTTTGCACATGTTCTAATCCAACTAAGCTTGAAACTTTTCTTATAGAATTGTACTAGTTGTACCCCTCTCATTTTACTAGGAGGCAATTTGACTATGTCCGAAACTTTTTATCGTTCAAAAAGGTTGTCTCTAGGAAACAAACAAAGGTTAAGCCTATTGTTTGATGCTGAGCTTGACGTTGCCTCATCTAAATTTGTCTAGCATTGAATTTGATGTTGAACGCCTCCAAGCAATTGGTTATGGGGTTGGTACTGTTTATGAAATGTACATTTTGCACCTTAGAAAGGAAGAACGTGATGCGTGAGCTATATAGTCTACAGCTGCTATAGTTGCTTCTATTCTAAATTTCTAATGCAACTTCTCCACTTTTTCCATGCCAAAAAAATTAAGTGTTATGGACTAATATGTACTACGAACATGTTGGGGTTAAGTGTAAAAGGTGAAGTCCCACATTGGTTGAGAATGGACTAAGTGAGTAGTATATAATGTAGGAGGATCCATCACTCATTGCCTTAAGGTTTTGGGTTAAGATGTGACGTCCGGCCTAGTATTATGGTGCTCTCACTTAGCTTATTGGTTGTGCCTCCCCCTATTGGGCTCCCTCGCCCCAATAATTGGTATGAGGAGCTTTGATTCGGTGGGATTTATTCTCAGTATGCTCTGTGGCTGCAACTTAGTTTGATCTTCCACATCAGAAAAGAATTTTTCCCTGGTACTTAAGGATCATCGTTGGTTGCTGTTACTAGAAGGCAGTGTGATACTGTCTATTACTCAAAGGTAGTGTGATACTGTGAGAGTGCAATTTGGAAAGGTTCTGGTTAAGGAATGACTTGGTATTTAAGCGTGTCCATTGTGACCCACCTCTCTTTCCTGGGAACCCTCTTGGTGCACGGTTTACAGTTGATTTACACTATTCCAGTATATGACTGCAACCATGTCAAGTTTTTCAAGGGCTGTCAAGTATGACATAGAGAAATTTGATAGAAGAATCAATTTTGGCTTGTGGCAGATACAAGTCAAGGATGTGTTGATACAATCAGGTTTGCGCAAGGCATTGAAAAGAAAGATCGCTGATATGGATGATGAAAACTGGGAGGAACTAGATTTGAGAGCAGCAAGTGTAATTCGTCTGTGTTTGGCTACGAATGTTCTTGCAAATGTGCAAGGAATATCGAAAGCCAAGGAACTTTGGGAGAAACTCCAAGGGTTATATCAAGCAAAGGGCATCTCAAATCAGTTATTCTTGACGAAGCAGTTTCATAATCTGTGCATAGATGATAGCATTAAATTCTCCGACCATCTTAGTGCCATCAATGGTATTGTCTTTGAATTAGAGGCAATTGGAGTGAAAATTGATGATGAAGATAAAGCACTAAGACTTATATTGTCTCTTCCATCTTTCTATGAGCATATCAAGCCTATGTTGATGTATGGGAAAGAAACTTTGAATTTTGAATAAGTTGCCAGTAAAATCATTGCAGAAGAAAGAAGAATGAAAAATGAGGGTAGTAGTCCTTCTAATTCATTGTTTGTAGCTAAAAGTAACACTTATGGAAAAAAGAATCGTGAAAGGAGTATGATATGCTGGAAATGCGAAAAGCCTGGGCATGTAAAGAAAAATTGTCCAAGCGGCGTGGTGTTGGAAAAAGGCTCTCAATCTGATGCTTGCAACATTGCTCTCCTACAGGGAGAGGATGATCTTTACTAGAAGGTAAAAAGTGTATCCTCATGGCATTACCGCACTGCCATGGAAAAGGATAATTTGTTGCTAGTGGATCCACAATTGCACACGGGCATTGATTGGCGTTGACATGTAGGGTATGCAGTGGGAGTTATGTCGATGGCTAAGGAACTTCCAGGAAAAGCCAATGTGGAAGTTGTATCATAACTTTTTAGCAAGATTTCAACATATGCCAAGGTGAAATTCTTAGAATTGTTCTATTCCAAGTGAGCATACTTTTTATGGTGGAGTATGATATAGTTGTTTGAATTATGATTGTCGGTATAGACAATGACAGCAAGAGATTGTTAGTGTTGACAATGGAAGAAGAAGCTGTGTTTATTTCAATCAAAGTAGAGATTGTTAGGATTTTGATTGAAATAGGTTTGGGGAAGAAGTCCCACATTGCTTAGAATTGGGATAGAGGGGGTTTGCCAAGGCTATATATAGGAGCCTAAGTTCTCTATTTCAATTTGCACCAGTCAGAAACACTTTAAGCTTGTATCTGATTTTTCTTCCTCTGTACTCTTGTTTTAGAATGTTATGCGGTGCAGTTCAAATATTTGCTTTGGAGAGTGTGGGTATACTGGGGTGTGGGTGTTTACGAGAGAAGTCTATGTGTTGTAATAATTTTCATATAGTAAGATTCTCTGGTTGTCTTTTGACAGTAGACGTGATTTTTCTCCGATTTTGGAGTTTTCCACATTAAATTCTTGTGTTGTGGTTGTGTTCCTATTTTATTTCTTTGTTTAAAGTGGTTCTCAAGGAGGGGAAGTGGCTTATTTTTCTCAACAACTGGTATCAGAGCAATGTTGCGGGTCTCATACTTAAGGGGGAGATTGTTGGGATTAAGTGTGAGAGGTGAAGTCCCATATTGGTTGAGAATGGACTAAGTGAGTAGTATATAATGTGGAAAGATACATTACTTATTGCTTTAAGGTTTTGGGTCAAGATGTGGCATCTGGCGCGGTATTATAGTGCTCTCACTTAGCTCATTAGTTGTGTCTCTCCCTCTCCTTGTTGGTCTCCCCTGCCTTAGCTCTGGTTTCAGAGCCAAGGTTAAGCTCGATTCTTGAAAAGGCATGGACTGCGGGTGGCAGGTGCTGGGAAGAGCGGTTGGCTGATGGGGGAGCAATATGGTAAGTCTCACACTTGAGGGGGAGATTGTTGAGGTTAAGTGTGAGAGGTGAAGTCCCATATTGATTGAGAACGAATTAAATGAATAGTATATAACGAGGGAGGACCCATCACTCATTGCCTTAAAGTTTTGGGTCAAGATGTGACGTTCGACCCGATGTTATGATACTCTCACTTAGCTCATCAATTTTCCCTCCCCCTATTAGACTTCCTCGCCCTAACAGAACATTCTAGAGCTAAAATGAAAATTGATAATGAAAAAAAGATATATCCACCAGTAATATTCCAGAGCTAGGACAATAATTATTAATAGAAAGAATGTTCTAGAATGTTTTTCTCTATTTTATATATATGAAAAATAAAAATAATTAACATAATTTTTATCTTGTAGCTTTTCTTAGCTTGCTTTTTCATCCTTTAGCTTCCTTCAATTTCCTTAACAGAGAGACAAGGTATTGAATTCACACTGTCATTATCCGTATTTCAATTGATTTCATTCACTTCTTTCTTTTTTTGTTTCTTTTTTTATATCTCAACTCCATGCATACTATACGGCATGTCGTATTAACATTAAACTCTTACACGCGTTTTACACAGAAAACAGCAGGATGAGTTCTATTCTATCTAACTACCAGTGAAGCCTGAAACTAGCAGCCTGCATAAGCGGGTGTGCAAAGTATGCTCCTAATGTTACTGCAGTTATTGCCAGGTATGGCACTCGAATAAACTCCTTGTAGAAATCTTTAGGTAGCCTTTGCCGGCCATCAAGAATTGCTGCAAAAGGGACAATACTTGTTCGGCCCTTAACTAACTCAAAATCTTCCCCATATCTTATAGCCAGTCTCCTATCTCCATTCCAAACACCAAATAGATGATGTGCAATTAAGCCAATTGAAGCTGCAGCAGCCACAGAATTTCCAATCCAAATCGTATGAGCAAGACACCAGATAACCTGCCCAACCATCTAGAACAAAACAAAGAATTCAATCAAAGCAAGTGGGGCCACGGGGCCAACTAAAATAACTTATGCATCAAGAAATGCGATGGAGTTACATTTTAAGAAAGGAAAATTACAATAACTTCCCTGAGATTTTGTGAAATGCAACTCACATCCCCTCTATTTTCAAACTTTACACATAAGGTCCCTGAGTTTTGGAAAATCCTACACTGACCTTCCTGACTAATGTTAGTCTATAAGTGACTTTGATGGAATAGTACACATGTGTATAACAAATACTTTTTAATGGCATTATTGTAAATATTAAAGGCGGATATAGCTATTGAATAATCATATTATTCTTTTGTTAAGTGATAAAAGCAAGCCATCTTCCCATTTGCCTTTTTCCCCAGCATGGGAAGAGGGTGTGCTTTGATATAAAAATAATATAATCATTCAATAGTTTTATCTACCTTAAATATTTAGAACAATGCCTTAAAAAATCATGTATTGTGCATCTGTATACTGTTACATCAAAGTCACTAATGGACTAATGTAAAGAGGAGAGATCGGTGTCAAATTTTTCAATACTCTTGGTACTTAGCATGCAAATTTTGAAAATAGAGAAGATGTGAGTTGCATTTCGCCAAACCTTAAAGAAGCTGAATGTAATTTTCCCTTTGCAAAAAGATTTAATATGGTATGTGATTAGTCATTGGTTCCAAATTATGAAGGCCAAAAAAATGTAAAGAACCCCAAATTCATCAGTGTCATACTATAGCTATGTACAGTATTGGGTTTATACCTGTGGATGCCTGGTTATCCTTATGATACCAGTTTCCCAGAGATGTAATTTAGGCTTGTCAACTGCTGCAACCTCTAAAAGATTAAAGGTTGAAGGATACAGGAAGAAGAATGAGATGAAATTAGAAAGCCACACCAGCTGATGAACCCCAGGAGCATCCTGGAGCTGCCATAGTTGAACCCCATCATATCTGTGGTTAATAAAATACACCTGCATCGTGATGCCAAATGCGGCAAAGGAATTTAGATTGAATCAACTTCCATTGTCAAAATGAAATGCTACAGGTCCAAAATAAATAAAGCATTTGCTTGTACAGGAGAAGAGACATGGACATAAGTTATTGGGAGATTCAGAAGCGGATAGTAACTCACAACGGTACTGACAGCCAAAGGCAGTGACATCCCTGCAAAAAGAACACGGTAAGCTCTTTCCCCAATGAGTTTCTCACCAGTGTCCCGGAGACTAGCCAAGCCACTATGGACAAAAGCAAATATGAGAATCAGGATCAACATCACCACCTGCAGAGTAACATGTCATGGGTCCAGTACTAATCAAAGATAGACTGTAATGTAGCTTTTGAAAGTGGTCAGTTCACAAACATCACATGTTTCCACATTGATTTTAACATCACACAAAAATACTGCAATGAAAACAAATGACCAAGCTTTGCTACATTGATCAAGCAATGCTACAAGTGCCAGGGTAAACCATAACTTAATGTAAAACATTAAAATTTAAATATTTCTCAATGGATTATCTTATATCTATCTAATCTCGTCTTGTTAATGATCTTCTACAGGTCTCGTCCACATATAAATAAATCACCCAAGCCAAAATTCTACCATGCAATCTCAACTTTCTCTGTAATTCATTCATTCCTGATCCTATCATGCGTCAAATAAAAATATGCACAGAAAACGCATAAAGAAACAATTTATCCGTCCTTATTAATCTAACCTCTAAGAACAATGCTCACCTCATCCATACAAGCCACAAAAATCCTCCAAATATAGGCAATTATTCAAACAATGCCCACCTTATTAATGCATGTTTGGTTTACAATATACACCATCCAATTCCAAACCAAGCTCTGGGTGGGCGCAAATTGAGTTTTACGCTAGATAGAATATTTTTTGACAAAATTCGTTAATAACTGGTTCTGAACTCAAACCTCGGTTGAATTGAACTCATTAATGGGTACTCAAATCCACCGATCAGAATATAAACATCTAAACATAGATCACTTCAACATAACATGTTCATAGTCAAGCCATTTAAATCACCTACCTCATGACGATCGGAAACCCCTGAAACGGCGTCAACGAAAGCCTTACCGAAGCCGGTTGAGTTATCAATCCAGGCCACATTGAGAACAAACAGCACCGTTCCCAGAATAGCGGTGAAGTAAATCCACGAAGATATCTTCTGTTCCCCAAATTCAAACGCCGCGGAGTCCTCCCCTGCCAACCTCGACGACTCTTCTTCGGTGCCAGCGGCGTCGGCGTCCCTAATAGAAGCGCGAACAACGAATCTCCGATGAGAAAGCAGCCGCAGCAGCGGCGGTGGTTTCGAATTTGAAGAAGGGGAATTGGAGAAGAAGCATTGGGAAGTGTGTTGTTTTTGTTTGGGTGTGGGGTTTAGGCGAATGGAGATTGAGTTTGGAGAAGACGGTGCGTGAAGGGAAGGAGAAGGGTGTTTGGAGGAGAAAGAGCTAGAGAGCACAAGAGAAGAAGCCATGTCAGTTTTAGGACTGAGGGTTGGAAAGTGTGTTTGTCCTGCGACGCTTGGCAGAGCACACCCACTGCAGAGGGTTATGCGGTTGCCACTGCTTTCCGAAGGCATTGTGTTGTGTGATATGTCTTTGGCTCAGTGCGTTGCTCATCAAGTGACCCACCCACTCTGTTGTCTGTCCCAATTGTTTTCCAAGAATTAAAATTTTTAATTGTCCATTTTATTTTTAATAATACGAGTAATCCCCATATTAGTGTGTGATATAGTATTAGCTACCGACGGGTTGGTTAAATAAATTAGTCTCGAACACTCGTACACAATTGCAAGATATGGACATGCTATCGAAGGTTATTTGTAATTGGTAAATTAATTGATAAAACATGACCCCCTCTGCCCCACCCTTCTCCCACTTTCACCTCACTCAGCTCCCGTCTTGCCCTGTCTTTGTCTCCATCATAATTCTCATCACCAGCCCTATTGATGACAATGCTGAATTATTTGAAACACTTTCTTATTTTTTAATGCTTGTTAATTCAACAAATATTTTTCTTAGTTTTTATCCATACATCATCAATGTGTGCTAATTGTTTGCTTTCCCATTGGCTCTTGAAATTAAAATATTTTCTTTATTTTATAAATTTACAATTAAAATTGAAACTTAACGCTATTTTTAGGGATAAAAAAGATAATTGAGGTCAGAGTATGGCAGTGGCGCTCATATTTATGACAAGTTTACATGTTGCAGATGATGAGAGATTGATATGTCCATATATTGTAATTGTAAAAAATCTTGAGACTAATTTATTTTTGTTAGGAATCAAACTCTCTTATTTATGTTATCAAAAATTAATTTGGGAGTCTACTTTATTAATTTAGTACCTGAGAGTTGTGTGCATGCTTGGATACCCATTCAAAACCCATTTTTTTTTCAAACAATAAGTTGGGTTGTGTTTGATTACTATTTCCATTTTTGATTTTATTTTCTATGTTTTATGGTTTTAAAACTTTGCGAAGAAAATATTAAAGATAGTGTAGGCAATAAAATTTTGTTTTCAATTTTCATTTTATTTTCACTATTTTTTTTCATAAAATCCTAGAAAAGTGAAAACATAAATTGAAATAATTAACAAAAAGATCCTTACTTTTTAGAAAAATGCATCATGTTTGCTTTAAATATGAAAATAGATTAAATTAAAGAATTAATAATTTTAAGATAAAAAAATATTTTATGATTATAAGAAAATTTTTGAAATTTTTCATTATATGTAGACGTTGATTATTTATAATTTTAATGCTTTTATCTATTTAATAATAATAATTTTAGTTATTATTTCATACTATTTTAAGTAATTTACTATAAATTTTTTTGTACAACTCAAACAAAACACACTATTATAGATTAATTTTAAGTTAATACATGCAAACAAATTTAATTTTATATAATTGATTGCTGAAATAATTTCAGAGGTGTGTTTGTTTCAACTTTTTAACAATTTCATATAAATTTCTCAAACAAGTTTCTACTCAAAGTTAAAATCATTTTTTTTCCAGTTGTTATTATTTTTTTGAATAAAAATTTATATAAGTTACTTTTATCAAAAAAATATTTTTTATTTAAGATATTTTTTCAAAACAAATACACTCTCAATCTTGTAACTTTCCTACCCACTAATTTGAGAGTTGAGTCATGGCTATCAGAAGAAAACAAGAGGGCTTTCTTTTTGGGTCCGAAAATAAGGGAGGGGAAGCTGAACCTCAGGGTCGAAAGCTTTAAGGAGTTCACATCGAGCCCAACCCAATGACACGAATATACTCTGAACGTTAGCCTCGTCTGAATATTGTCCAACTTTTCTTTTTGGGTTCCAACTGAATGGGTCAGTAGGATAGACTGAGCCTAAATTTGCGGGCCGCAGCTTTCACAAAGTGCATTTCATATTCCATCCCATAAATGAGATTGTGCTCGATACAGTATTTTATAAGTATAAGTAACATTTCTTTTAATTTTATCAGTAAGTAAAAAGTATGTTTTTGTAGCCCAAAAAAAAGATTTTGTTTTATGATTAAAATAGAAAAAGCTTAACACCTAAAAACCCGTCGAGAATTCAAGGCACCTAATGATTTAACACTAGGTTTACTTTGACCTTTCTAATTTGGAACTACCAAAATAGGGAACGCCAGCTAAGGCCAATTTTAAAGTAAAAAATAGTATTAAAATAGTCTCAATTTGCTTTTGAAAAGAAAAGGAAAGAGAAAAAAAATCAAGAAATATTATATTATCTCCATTGCATATCAACTGTACAAAACCAAAAAAAATGCATATTAAGAAAACAATGAATGAATATTAATAATAAAATAAAAGTGTGCTTATTGACAAAATTATTCCTATTTAATATGATTATGCTTTTGAAAAAGGTTAAATTACACTTAATTATAATGAGGATATAACTAGTAACAAAAATTAATACTTTTTTAATATGATAAATAGACAGGTAAAAGTAAAATAAAAATTAAAAAAATGGATAGTTGAGATCATGGAAGAGAAAATTGGACCGGACTATCCAGTCTGACCAGGTTAATCATGAACTAGTCACCTTACCTGTTCGGTTAAGCTTCTAAAATTGGAGGAGTTAAAAACCGATAAAAATTGAAAAAACCGACGAACCAGTCTGGTTTTGAAGGTTGAATAGTTTGGAACTTTTGAATTATTTTTTTCAAAACTTAAATACTGACGTCTTGTCTCAGCCACGGAGCAAAAATAAAAAAAAAGGAACCAAAGAAGGACACTAATAAAAATTGTTGGGTTGTTCTTTTTCTCTTCCTATTATTCACAAGCTACTTACCATAAACATCACTAGATATTAACAAATATTGTTTTCAAATACTCTGTAACTGTGTTGTGAGGCTGAGATTAGAGAAACTTTATATGGATTATGTTTATTTTTATAGACCTAGAAATAAGTTTTTTTATTATGTTAATATTAACGATTTAATATATTTATATATTTTTTATTATATTCTGATTGAATCTCGATTGAACTGATTGGACCTCTAAATCTTTGAACTAATATTTTAACTGGTTCGATACCCGGTCTGATTTTCTCTTCCTTAATTGAGATACAATGGAGAGAGTATTTAATATTTTAGTATTGCTTTTCTTCTTTTGGGCTTCCAACTCTTTTGTGCTTCAAAAACATGTTAACCAGGTTGTACTTTAATTATTTCATTTATCTGTTAGCTTTAGCATAGGTTAATCCCCAAGGGTGTATTTCATTAGGGGATAAAAGTATGGTATAGATTATTATAGATGAGCTCCACGTGTAAAATTACACATAAAACTTATTCATAAAAAATTTATCCTTATTTTTACTCCTCAACCAAATATATTCTAAAAATATTGCCGTTTCATCCCCCGTAACATGAGGAACCTGATAGCTGCTCTCTTGTATTTTTATTTCACTCAGTTAAACAATAATAATAATTGCACATTGATTGAATAGCTTGGGAGGTGGAGAACAGGAGATTTATTTCACACACACCACAGATTTCTTGCAAACCACAGACTAAGATTATCAAGCGTGTTATCAAAGGTTCATTATCGTTGTTGATTCTGTAAACGGGGTACCTCATACCGGGTAATTTCTTCCTTGTTCGGTGTTCTAATTTTAGGCTTAGGCCCCAATGTTGCCATACACACACACAAAAAAAAAAAAAATCATCCACATTATACCATTAATTCATTTTATTCTGATGTTTTTTTTTAGTTGGACAAAGAATAAAAAATAGACAAACAATTACACAAAATTTCTAGGTGTCATATGCTACAAATCTAACAGAGATACATCTCATAGTTTAAACCTCTCATCTTGATACACCCCACTTTAACAAAGAAATCAGCACACAAATTAGTTGTTCGTGATATCCAAGTTAAACACACACCTCCCATTGCTGCATCAGCAAAGCGCCTAAGCCATGAGTTCGGGGAATAACAGTAGAACTCACCAAGTGCATAGCCTTCGTATCGTCACATTCGCAGGCAACTTAAAAGCCATGATACATTGCAAAAGAAAAACATCTCGAGTTTTTCGGGAGCAACACAATATATTTCTTCGTTCTCTTTAATTTATTATTTTTACAAATCTATTGTCACATTACAAATCAGTTTGTACTGTTTTCATGGCAGCTAAAAATTTACACAAATTAGAGTATTAGTTGGATCCTAGAAAATTCAAAACACTAGTGATGTTATTTAAATTGGTTATCCATGTTGATTTTAGAATCATTAAATATAATCCTGTATATCCTATTTATCATGTCACATTTAATAATCTAAAATGAATATCTCAATAAATATGTTTTTTTCGGCATTTAAATATCTTTCCTCTTAACACCCAAGACACATAAATACATGAGACTCGCCATTTCTTTCTTTTTTTTTCCGTCTAATTTCTCTCCAACTCTCCTCTTTTTTACTCTTGGATGCTTAGGTTGTTTGGCCAGACATAAATGATACATGATAATAGGTTGTTAAATTTCTTCGTTACTTGACCTTCTCCACCATCAGCGGTTTCTCCTACCAACTTTCTATCCTTTATTTCAAATTGCCTTTTCTTTTTTTTACCTTATTTTCATCTTGCAGGCCCAAAACAATGGCCATGTGTCCCCTAAAGTCTTACCTGTAACACAAATATATATATCCCATAGTCTCAACCAGTCAATCTCAATTCCATTTCCAAGGGAAACATCAAGCCAAACTCTCCTCCAAGTCTGGCAAAGAGAGCTCTAAATTTGGCACAAAATCATTAAAGGGTCACCAACTGACTTTGAAACAAGGGGGCTTCATTCCCTTTGTTTTGTGTTTTGTTTTTTTGGTTTCTTTCCTCAGATCTCACACGTTCACTTCTTGGGTGGTTTTCTGATTCCGAGGTCCGAAAATGTTTGGTGCTGTGGGAGCTGTCTCTTCCCCAACCAAGGATGTCTCCTTCAGCACTCACTTGGAAGAGGAGCACAAGAACAAGGGGGTGAACAGTGATGTTGCAAACTCTGATGATATTGAAGAGACTGAGACAGAGGATGATGATGACTCCAAGTTGGAATTTGACAGGGAATTGGATCTTGGCCCTCAGTTTACCCTCAAGGAGCAGCTTGAGAAAGATAAAGTAAGTTTTTCTTTTTTTCCTTTTTTCAGTATGCTTCCTTCAAAGCCTTTTGATTTTGATGGTGCCCTTTGATTAAATGAAAGGTATTCAATTTCTTTCTATTTCAAAGGATGATGAAAGTTTGAGAAAATGGAAGGAGCAACTCCTGGGAAGTGTTGATGTGTCTGCTGTTGGAGGTACTTCTTAGTTCCTTTCTCTCTCTCTAATTTTTAACCCTCTTGGCTCTTGTAGACTAATTATATAATATGATTATTTCACTGGAGTTAATGTGACATTGGACCTCATTGGGACATTACCCCTTTTTATTGAAAGCTCTTGCTGAATATGGTCCTTTTCCTCCCATTGTTTCTGTTTATGCCATGCGCAACTATAATGCTTTTTTCGTTTTTGGTTTTCTTTAACCAAAAAAAAAAAACCATTTTCTTTGAAACAATAACTGAAATTAACTTACATTTACAGCCTTTTTGATATTTATGGTATGATGGTGGTATCAAATTATGTTTAACATGACAAATTCCTATGAGAGAGTTTAGTTGAAAACGTCTTGAAAGCTCGTGTTGAAATCCAGAAAGCAAAGACCCTGAAGTGAAGATTCGGAGCCTCGCCATTACATCCCCAGACAGGCCGGACCTCATCTTGCCAATTCCATTCACAACTGATCCTAAGAAGACTCTCTTCATCCTTAAGGAAGGAAGCAAATTCCGCATGAAATTCACCTTCACTGTCTCCAACAACATTGTTTCTGGCCTCAAGTACACAAATGTTGTTTGGAAAAAAGGTATTAGAGGTGAGAAAGGACGCCCTTTTGTGTTTACTTTGATTAACTATCGGTTTTATTTCTTATTTTCATTTTTTGTGTTTTGTATCTATAATTTTATGAAAAAAATATTGAAAATAGTGAAAATAATAAAAAAAATTTCCAGTTTTTATGTTCTGTTTTTACTATTTTCTTTATAAAATTTTGAAAAAAAAATTTAGAAAATGAAAATGGAAATCAAACGGACTTTAAACATCCATGCTTTGATTGTCTTTGTTACATGACTGTCATGGAATTTTTTGTAACAGTGGACAGTAGAAAAAGAATGTTGGGAACTTTTAGCCCCCAGCAGGAACCGTATACATATGAAATGGAAGAAGAAACTACCCCTACTAGCATTTTTGCTAGGGGATCCTATGCATCAAGAACCAAGGTAAAAATATTCAATTAATCAACCATAGAAAGATGGCTCTCTCATTTTATTTCTTTTCTGAAACTTTGGTGAATACTGAATATCCTATTCATTTGTTTGATAAATTGGAAGAACTAATTAACTCAATTTTCATGGTTCAGTTTATAGATGACGACCAAAAATGCTACCTGGATGTCACATACTACTTTGAAATTCAGAAGACTTGGGGAAAACCTCATTGAGATTCCAAACCGAAGTAATTTATTTGAGGATTTTCTTTTCTCCCTTTGGCACTCTTGTATCTTTCTTGAACGATTGTAATTCAAGTTGTTGTTTTTATCAAATCCAATTAGTGTGCATGTGTATGCTACATTGTAGCATCTATCCTTCTATTTTTAATTTGCAACTAGAACCGAATGAAAAAAAAAAATTGTTCTTTCTTTAATATTTACTTTGTCACTTGAATTGAAATCACCTAATTAAGATGCCTCAAAAGAGTTAATATTTATTATCTGATATAGATGGGATTGACATGGACCCCATGTGGATAAAGATAAAGAAATTGATACAAGTATCCTCAACTGCTGCCTGTTCTTTCTTAAAGAGCCAAAAGGTGCGTCAGTTTCTTTAGTGGTCCAAAAGCTATTCCCATATGAAGGCCACATGACCCTTTTGCTAACGGCTTAAATCAGAAAAACAAAAGCAGAACTTCCAAGTGAAAAATAAGAATGGACCCCCCATTCTTGAACCAAAATTTTTTTATAAGTGATTGGGAATTGTGCTTGATTTTTATATTTTTACATTTCATAATTATGAAATCGAATCTGGACCTGTATTTTAGTTCCATTCTCGGTTCCATATATGGAGAGATCAAACGAGAGGAATGGTTAATTTCAGAAGTGACAGGAGTATATATATTGGTTATTAGATCTTATATTAATAATTAAGATTAAAATATAAAATATAACCTTTTTGAAATAAATATGTAAGTGTTAGTTATCATTAATTAACTTTTAATTTTATTTATTCATATATGGTTATATGATTCATTTTAGACATGTAGTGCATATTTGGGAATGCCGTAAAACAGTTTTTCTTCCCAAGAAAACTTGTTTGCTAAAATTAAGTTTATTTGGGTATCTTGACTAGAAAAATTTAAGCTGTTTTTTGAGGAATAAAAACCTGTTTTGATGGGAAAAAATTGAAGCTAAAACTTGGGCATTTTCTTTGAAAAAAAAGAAAGAAAGAAGAAGCTGATTCATTAACACCTAATAGGATGAATACCCAACGTAACCCTCAATGGTCATTAAATACTCTTTAGTTCATGCCTATTTTAGTAAGTTACCACAAACAAAATGATTATTTTTTAACAATCCAAACAATACATATTAACTTAAAATCACTTTTTAGATCAAATACCAATAATATACATAAAGCAATTATATAAACCAGTGATTATTGAAATAAACATAATCTTCTGGCTTACCCAAACACGCTTGCAAGCAGTTGTTGTACCTCGAGGTTTAGTTAAGCAGTTATCCTTAATTCCTTATTACGCTGTTCTAGCTTAATTGTTCTTTCAGTTTTCGTCAAATAATTCAACTACAGTTAAATCAATAATGAACCTCAGATTGAGTACTGAATGATCAACCTTCTCATTTACAAATCTTACACACTTCTCCTGGGATTGGATTAAGTCCATTCCAATTCATTTTGATGCAATCATAATGGTGGTTATGAGCATCATTATGGTAGGTATAGCGAAATGTCCGGATATGCAAGCTATGATTGCACACATAGGAGTGAGGGGCCTTGGTCAGAAAAAGGGTCACCAAAAGCCACTGGATCTGGTCTATATTGACGACTGTAGGATGCGCTAACATCAATGTGATTGCTTTGCGGACTGAGCTTCCAGAGTGTTGTGCTTTTGTAAAGTAATATACAACGACTAATGTATAATATATAATAAAATTACGCGATAAATTTATATCACAAATTTTATTATTGTTGAATGTGATGAGTTAGTAAGATGAGTGGAAATCATACATCACATTCAATGGTAATAAAACGTGTGATGTATATTTATTATGTAATTTTATTATATATAAAATATTATTCGATAATATATATATATATATATATATATATTTCTATTGGTTATTTGATATATATAACATATTATATAAATTTATCTATCATAATCCTTTATTAATTATAATTTACTATTCACTTCAATAACTTGCCATGCCCGTTCCCAAAAAAAGAAAAAATGGACTCGGGCATGCCTCCAATTTTAATTTAAACGAAATTGCAACCAAATGCCATAACCATGAAAAGAAATTGTGAGAGCAAAATGCTTCATGTCTCGAAAATTTGCACACGAATTGACGTGCGAACTTTCTGAAACCGGTGATTTTGTATTGCTTTATCCTTTTTAATTTTTCATTTGCTAAGAAATTATAAACTCATCGTTTGATTACCTTTCACACACATTTGACGAAGAAAATTTTCCTAACGTGGAGCGCTGCTCATTGCGAAATTGTGAACTTTGAGTATATGAAAAACCTCCCAACTGCTGTTTGCATGGGAGATTTGGTTATGAGAACTTGTGTTTATAAAATTCAAGTGAAGCTATTTAACATAATGGGCAGACCCAGTTCTAATACTCTAAGTATCGCTACTGGCAACCGGCATGCCCAATTTTTGATTGATGAGGCGCTAGTGATATAAAATCCTCGTGTTTATTAGGGTTGAATACTGTACTGTTGTAGGTGAGACATATAACACCATGAAGGCTCTCAAAATGCTATACTCTTAAAAAATAATCATAGTCGTATTGCTCGGTAAAATAATATAGAAGTTGCTCATAATAAATACAAGCCACAATATTAGTATTTAGTAAAGAATTAATACTCATTTTAGTCTCTGACTTTATACTCATGAGTTATTTTACTCCTTTACTTTTAAAACGAGTCAAATTAGTCATTGATATTGTAAAATATGAATCAAGTTAGTACTTCAACCCACTTTTATTTAAGATTCTGACAATTAAATGATAATATTTAATGTTAAGTGATACCTTAATACACATTGTATCATTCGAAATAGAATGAAATTTAAAATTACTCTTTTTGGTGTCTAAAATTACAAAAAGAGTCATTTAAATCTTCATCTTATTAAGTCATAAAATGACTTATTTTGTATAATTTTAAATAACAAAATGAGTCATTTTAAATTTCATTCTACTTTAGATGACATATATATAGTATACCAATGTATCACTTAATGTTATATATTATTATTTAATTAAGAAAATATTAAATAAAAGTAGAATAAGGGACTAATAACTTGGCTCATATTTTGTAATGTCATAAACTAATTTGATTTATTTTTAAATTTAAGAAGTAAAATAACTCACCGATGTAAAGTTAGAAACTAAAATGAATATTAACTCATTTAGTAAATATGTTCCAAAATTCCAAAATAACAATAAATTCTTTTGCATCTTAAAGAGCATATAAGCCAACTTTGAAAAACATTTCAAAAGATACTCTTAAAAGCATCTCATCAGCTTTTTAGTTTACCTAAATAGAAAAAATGAGCTTATATTTTTCATAAATTAGAGCACCTCTCTGAAGAGCATTACCAAACCCATCTCGAAAGGATAACTAATTAACAAAATAAATGATGTGGCAATTTTTTTATTTAAGTTGGCAAGTTTTGATTGGTTGGGTAGAGTACGTAACAAAAAAGTTGAGACAGAAGATTTCTATCATAAAATATCACTTAAATGTTATTTTATCAAATATGTTGAAATGTTCAATCAAACTCCCAGCCAAATCTCAATTATCCTTTGCTGTTAGCATAGCTCGAGACTAGAGAGCTTGTTGATCAGTTGAACAACCCATATTACCCAACCTTCAAGAGCCCTTAACTTCAACACTCCTCCTCCTACTCCCCTCAGTTAATATTAGTCCTCCATATGGTAAATATCATATCACCCAGTCAAGTTCATGATAATTCCATCTGAATTCGTGGATTATCACCCCCCCCCCCCAATTACGGCTCTTCCTCATTAACACCCCACATTATATACCCTCCAAAGATATTGAGAGGTAACTTCATCACTAGTTTAAACATTAATCCACCTTACCTCTACTGCATCATATATTGAAATGAGTTTAAACTTGATTTCATCATTCAAACCATGATATAAGTTTTCTCAATGTCAAACTAAACACATACTAAATATGTCAAGATTTCTATTAAGGGTGTAAGCAGATCAGATAAATACAATGAATCCAAAGATTCAAACCAAACCAAACTAAACCAATGAATTGGTTCGGATTAGTTCAAATAATCGATCTATTTTTGGGTGACCTGATTATTGTTATTTGTTTGGTTTCAGATTTATGATTTGTTAACCCAATAATTGGATCATCTGTTTTTTATTTGTAAATTTTTAAAGTTTTGCATAAGTTTTTAGTAATATAGTCACATTTTATTTTCTTTGTTTACATTTGTTTAAGGAATTTATATATTTTCACCATTATTAAATATATCATAGTCACATGTTAACTTATTCTTATTTGTTATAATAGGTATAAAAAAAATTCTTATTTTCTACTTTAGTTTGATGACTTGAACCAAACCAAACCAATCTGATCAGATCAATTTTGCTTGGAATATTGTTGAAAAAATAAAAACCAAGTCAAACCAATCAAATTAAATTGAACAATTGGTTCAGATTAAGTTTTCACTTAAATCTAGACCAAAAAGCATTTCATTTCGTACCTAAAAAGAAATTCTCTTTCTATATTAACATTTCTCCCTCTTGATACAACTTCATAATAAGTCTGCTTTGCTAATTGCTAGCTTCTCAAATCTTGGAAACCACAAGTGAACTCCAACCATAAGTTACGCTGTCGCAACCGGGATCGCGACGGGGACGGCGAAAAAAGAATTTGTTTGAAATATGGAGTCGCCACCAAGTTTATTGAAATTGAGAAAACATGGAAAACCCATTATTTTTACGAAATGGTCTTTGGAACCAGATTAGAGTTCGAGAATCGGTTATGCATAGGGAATGACAGGCATTTAATCCTACGCACCCCTAGTACACCCGTCCTTAGACGGTACCTATAATAGATCTGTGCAAATTATTAATAACCTTTGAAATATTTATTTACAAGGAAGCTAAGAAATTTTTAAAGAAATTTTTGAAACATCAAGTTGTCACAGCTCAGATGTTCAAAATTTTGAGTTAACAAGCTGTCTCAGCTGAATTAACACCTTTATTTGAAATAAAGTATTTGATATAAAAAAAACTTATAAATATTTACAAACAAGGAAATAAAAAAATTTGGTATTTTTTTTATTAAATAAAAGAATAAATAAATACAAACGAGAATAAATATATATATTTTAGAGGAAATTTCGGATCATTAAGCTGTCACAGCTCAAATGTCCAAATTATTGAGTTAACAAACCGTCATGCTAAATTAACATTTTAACAGAATATTCCTCGATATAAATAAATAAAATTAGAAAAGTATTTACAAGTAAAATGAATTATGAAAATTTAATTTTGACTTGACAGGGATCAGAATCACCTGCTCCTACGTATCCCCTGGTGCAATAGAGAATTCAAAGTCACGTAGTTCTATATAAAATATTTGTGAGTTGATTGACTTTTATTATTTTTTAAAAAGGGGTCTAGAATATCAAGTTGTCAAAACTACAATATTCAGGCTTAAAATTAACGAGCCGTCATGCTTAGTTAATCTTTTTTTTTTAAAAAAATATAATCTAATGATATATACACACACATATATATATATATATATATATATTTTTAAAAAAAAACTTTTAGAATAATCAAGCTGTCACAGCTAAAATATTCTAGAATGTAGAATTAATAAGCCGATTCTGGCTCAATTAATCCTATTTTTATTCAAAAAGCCAATTACTCAATTAATGAATCAAATAAATTTTTAATAAAAGGGAAAAAAAATTCAAATATTTAGTTTAAACTAGAAAATTAAATAAAAATTTTGTTTTATATATTTATACTCAAGCTAAACTAATTTTAAAATAATAAGTCTAGAAAAAAAAAACAATAAACTCAAATCCAAACAAATAATTTTAAAATTTTTTTTTTAAAAAATAAAAATAAAAATAAAAATAAAATAATAATAATAATAATAACGTTAACTCAAACTAAAAATAAATCTAAAAACTTCTTTATTTATTTCCAAATTTACTAATCTAACTCTACCCTAAGTTAATTCTACCCACTCCCCACATACACACTAACGCCTCTAACACACCCACACACTTCACTCAGTCACACACACACGCCACTCACACGCTCAAATTCCCATCACCGACACTCACGGACTACACACACACGCACTATCACCAGCACATGACATAACAACGCAAATGTAAAAGCACATCACACACTGAGGCTCTGAGAGAATGGGTGAAATGAAGAGTGAGAAAGAAAGAGAGGATCTGAGAGAGTGAGGAAAAAAGAACGCGAGCGGTGAAAGGAGTGCGGCGGCGGCACGCCGCCATGGAAACCGCGACATGAGGAGGCGCATAAGCAGCGAGCCAGGCGGAGTTGCGGTTGGTGCGGCCGCGAGGAAGCGGAGGAGGCCGATTCTTTGAAATTTGGCCGCCCGCGCTGCAAAGGTGGAGAGTGCAGTGAAGCTCGAGGGCCCGGTCGCGTGCGTTTGGACCACGCGCGGTCGCAGTGATGGGTGGCAGCGACTCTAGCGCGACAGTGGGTGGCGACGGAAGCGGCTTTGGCAAGGCGGAAAGATGCAGGCCAGCGGTCTGAAAGGGAACGCGGAGGTGGCCTACGGTGGTTGGCCGACAGTACTGTGGTAGCGCGGGTGTAGGCCGAGGAAGGGAAAGAAGCTGGAGGTTGAGTGGGTTTTGGTTTGATGATGATGGGAGAGGAAGGGGAAATAGCTGATCCAATGAAGAAGAAGAGGGATTGGGGACGCCGACAATGCGGCGGCGGTGGTGGCACCGCCGGCTTCCCCACTGTTTTTGCCTCCTTCTCTTTTTTTTTGAGTTTCAGCTTCTATATCTTTTGTTTTTTTGAGAAGAGATGAATTTTGTATTTGATTGCGATCTGAAATTTGGATTTTCAGGTATGGATCGAGATGATGGTGGGTGTCAATGATGATGAGGCCGAGAGAGAGATGGAGGAAAGAGGAATAGGCCGCGGCCGTGGCAGGGGAGGCCGCGGCCTTCACAAGGAAAAAAGAAAAATTATTTCTAGTGATGCCGAAGAATACCTGTACTTGATTTTTTGAATTATATTTGGCTGACAATGTTGGACGTTGTAGATTGGATTTTTTGTTATGGTTTGATGCTTGGTTGTGATTGTTGGGGCTGGTGAATATGGTTTGTGTTTTACACAGAGATTTTTGGTTATTGTCTGTGTGAATCCCGAATGGTGATCAGAGGTTTCGGGTCTGAAGATCCTTCTTTTTTTAGCTCCCCCCCTTCGTCTGAATTTATACCCCATTCTCCTCTCTATGGCATGTGATCTTGCAGATTTTAAGGGATATTGATGCCTTCTTTTTTGAAAATTTGGCTGGCATTCTTTCAATTTTTCTTCTCCTGCATGTGAGCTGTGCCACCGTTTTTGAATCCAGTGTATGATAACAGCGTGTTTCCCTTGTTTTGTTCGGCTATGCATGTTACAATACTTTCTTCTTTTGTATTTTTCCTTCAGGTTGCATCGGTTCTCAATTTCCTCTTTTATTATTATTTTTATTTTTTTATATTATTTTTACAAATAAATGAAAATGAAATGGGCTAAGATGGTAAACGACGACAAAAAGTGCAATGGGCTTAAAAAAAAATGGAATGGGCCTTTTTTTTTATTTTTGTACGATATTGAAACAACCTACAATGGGTTTACCTAAACAGCAACAGTACTAAAAAATGGAATGGGTTGAAAGAAAAATTTTGTTTTGGGCCGGACAAAATCGGGTGTTCACAGTTGCACCTCTTTACTTATTTCTTATGAGAGAATATGAAAAAACTGAAGTTTTTACATATTGTCTTCGTAGGGAATAAGTAAAGACATGAACGTAGATTTGGTTCGGTGATGCGTAAAATGTAAATGCAAGAAAAACCAAATTCTAACATGGAAATAACCTAAACATGCAAGAAAGTCCCATGCAAATTATGCGATTCAGAAACTAACTAGACAAAAGATGCAAGAACCGAACGGACTCACTGGAAATTTACAAGTTAATGAATGCTAATAGGAAATTAAAAACCGACAGGGGTTGACAAGAATTTACAAACTTTGTGACCAACTGGATATGGGTCAGTAAGTAATAGGGAATGAAAAGCCTTGCAACCCACTAGACACGGGTCTACAACACATATTCACAATCATCAATACACAGCACACCCGTACACATGCACGTACACACACAGGTACTCACATACACACATGGAACTTACACACCCACAGAGAGAGAGTGATAGGAAATTAAAAACAAATAAGGCTAACATGAATTTAAAAACCAACAGGGGCTGACAGAAAATTAAAATTGGCAATCTGAGACCGATTGAAAAATAGATTGGCAATTTGAGGCCGACAGGAAAAGTAAATTTGGCAATCTGAGACCGACAAGAAAAATAAATTGGCAATCTGAGGCCGATTAGAAAAGTAACTTGGCAATCTGAGGCCGACAAGAAAAGTAAATTGGCGATCTGAGGCCGATTAGGACAGTAAATTAGCAATCTGAGGCCGACTGGAAAAGTAAATTGTTCAGATGTCTTTTTTCCTTTGACCTCTTTTTCGAAAATACCTTTGTGAAACAACTTTTACCCTATTGAAGCAACCCTTGAGGGAGACTTTAACCGATCAAACTTGCAGCTCATGCATTGGACCTTTTGGCACAGACGAGACTTTTTCATTTCTTCTATGAATTTTGCCCACTTCCTTCATCATTCTTTCTTCTTACCTGACTTCTTCCTGCCAAGCTTAGTTTGAAGCTTCTGGGTATTCTTAGTGAAATGCTAGTCATTGACGTGTTGCTGCAAATATGGTTAGACTGCATAATTCATACTTAAATTCATGCTTACTTGAGACATCATAAATGAATATGCATTTAAGAAAGAGAGAAGGGAAAGAATAATTTTATTGCTTTGTGTATCTGAAACTTTTAAGAATAGGGTAATTTCAAAAGGTTGGAATGGAACAAGAATGAAACAAAAGAAACATCACTATTAGGGACACAAAATTTTGCCCCATTTCGATTCTTGATTACTCATTCAATTGATCCCTTGCTATCATTGACTGTCATAATCATTGTATCTGACGGCATGTCTTCCAGCCCTTTCTTTTTCACCTGAATCCCTAGAATTTGCCCCATCGACACTTTTTAGTCCTCAGGACTGATTCATCACTGAAAAATTGCCCCAGTATAGGATGCTTGAGATAATGCTCATTATTTTGCCCTAATTTTTGCCTAGGCTACCCTTGCGGGTTTTCATCCTAGCAGGCATTTTCTTTTTATGTTACCCTAACTTTTGCTTAGGTCGCTCTTTCGAGTTTTCGACCTAACGGCTTTTCTTTTTCCTTTTAATTTATTTCTCATCCTATCTTTTGTTTAGGCCACTCTTTTGGGTTTTCAACCCAACCAGCTTTTACACCATCTTTTCAAGCATTAAACTTTTGATCGCATCCGCATTGATTGGTCTAGATAGTTCTGTCCATCCATATTTTGCAAGATTAATGCCCTCACGAAAATGCTTGTTTGACGATGTAAGGGCCTTCATAGCTTGGAACCCATTTTCCTCGTGCATCCTCTTGATTAGGAGAATTTTCTTGTAACCAAATCTCCTGGATAAAAATCCACAGAGCGGACCTTCTTATTGAAAGCTTTAGCCATTCTGCTTTGATACAACTGGCCATGACAAATAGCTGTCAATCTTTTCTCTTCTGTCATACTCAATTGTTCATACCGAGCTTTCACCCATTCATATTCTTCTAACTCTGCCTCCATCAGAACCCTTAATGATGGGATTTCCACTTCTATGGGAGATACAGCTTCCATTCCATACACCAATGAGAAAGGAGTTGCCCCTGTGCTTGATCGTATGTTGGTACGATATGCATGCAAAGCATAAGGCAGCATTTCATGCCAATCTTTGTAGTTCACTACCATTTTGGCGACAATTTTCTTGATGTTCTTGTTTGCAGCTTCAACCGCGCCATTCATTTGAAGCTTATAGGGAGCTGAATTGTGATGTTTGATTTTGAAAGCCTCAAAGAACTTCTGAACCTCAGCGCCATTAAGATTAGGAGCATTGTCTGTGATAATTCTTTCTGGAATTCCATATCTACAGATAATGTCCCTTTTGATGAATTTGACAAACACCTTCTGTGTGATATTAGCATATGAAACAGCTTCCACCCATTTAGTGAAATAGTCTATCGCTACCAAGATGAAACGATGACCATTGGATGCCTTGGGATTGATTGGGCCAATAACATCCATGCCCCACATTGAGAAAGGCCAGGGAGATACCATGCTGTGTAACGGAAGTGGAGGAGCATTGACTCGGTTTGCATATATTTGACATTTATGACATCTCCGAACATAATTGATGCAGTCACTTTCCATGGTGGACCAATAATAACCACTCCTCAAGATTTTACATGCCATCATATGCCCATTAGCATGGGTTCCACAAATTCCTTCATGTATCTCTGTCATGATCACATGAGCTTCACGAGCATCTACACACCTTAAGAGGGTGCCATCATAATTTCTCTTATAGAGGACTTCACCATTCAAGAAAAAAACCATAGCCAGTCGACGAATTGTCTTCTTATTCACTTCATTTGCTCCGACTGGGTACTCTCCTTTTTGAATATATTGCTTGATGTCATGATACCAAGGCTGGCCATCTGGTTCAATCTCCATATTGTTACAGTAAACTGGTTCATTTTGCACCTCTACATGGATCGGTTGGACGTTGGCATGGACTTCCAATTTAGTCATTGCAGCCAAGGTTGCCAAAGCATCTGCAAATTGATTCTTGTCTCGAGTTAAGTGGGAGAATGTCACCTCGTCAAATCGCTCAATTAGTCGAGACAAGTACTTCTGATAAGGCATCAACTTTGGGTCCTTGGTTCGCCATTGCCCATTAACTTGATAAATGATGAGTGCAGAGTCTCCAAAGACTTTTAATTCTTTCACTCCCAAATCAATTGCAACTTGCAACCCATTAGCGCATGCTTCATATTCTGTAATATTGTTGGTACATTTGAAATCTAATTTGATAGAAACTGGGTATTGCTTCCCATCTGGCGACACTACTACAGCTCCTATTCCGCACCCATTCATATTGGCAGCTCCATCAAAATACATCTTCCATCTACATTCTTCTTCTTGCTCTTCTTCCTCTATTGCTATCACTTCACCATCAGGGAATTCTGATACAACTGGTTCACCATCCTCAAGAGGGTTTTCAGCAAGATGATCAGCAATTGCACTTCCCTTGACAGATTTTTGAGTCACATACTTGATATCAAATTCAGACAGTATCACTTGCCATTTTGACATTCTTAATGACACGTGGGGACTATCAAATATGTATTTCAATGGATCCATTCGAGAGATTAGCCAAGTGGTATAGTATAACATATACTGTCTCAGCCTCTTGGAGGTCCATACCAATGCACAACATGTCCTTTCAATTGCCAGGTAACGGGATTCACAGTCATTGAATTTCTTGCTCAGATAATAAATTGCCTGTTCTTTCCTCCCTGACTCATCATACTGTCCTAACATTGCTCCCATTGATGTTGGTAGCACTGTAAGGTACAGTATTAATGGACGACCTGGTGTAGGTGGAGTCAAAACTGGAGGTTCCATTAAATAAGCCTTTATTTTATCGAAGGCTTCTTGGCATTCATTATTCCATTCTCCAGGTTGATGTTTCCGCAACAACTTGAAAATAGGCTCACAAGTGCTAGTCAAATTAGCGATGAATCTAGCAATGTAGTTAAGCCTTCCAAGAAAACTCCTCACTTCTTTTTCAGTTTTGGGAGCTGGCATATCTTGTATCGCTTTCACCTTGTCTGGATCCACTCTTATTCCTTCTCTGCTGACAACAAAACCCAATAGCTTCCCTGTACAAGCTCCAAAGATGCATTTGTTTGGATTCAGCCTCAACTTGTATTTTCTGAGCCTTTCGAATAACTTTCGTAGGACTGCCACATGACTTTCTCCCTCTTTAGATTTAGCAACCATATCATCTACATACACTTCAATCTCCTTATGCATCATGTCATGGAAAAGTGCAACCATTGCACGCTGATATGTAGCACCAGCGTTCTTTAATCCGAATGGCATAACTGTATAGCAGAATGTTCCCCACGGAGTTATGAAAGTTGTTTTTCCCTTGTCATCAGCATCCATGAGGATTTGATTATATCCTGAGTAGCCATCCATAAATGAAAATCGATGATTTTTTGCAGTATTGTCAACAAGGACATCAATGTGAGGGAGAAGAAAGTTATCTTTTGGACTGGCTTTATTTAGGTCTTTGTAATCTACACACATCCTGACTTTCCCATCTTTTTTAGGCACAGGCACAATATTAACCACCCAATTAGTATGTTTTGATACCTCCAAAAATCCAGCCTCTAGCTGTTTAGACACCTCTTCTTTTATTTTTAATGACATTTCCGGCCGCATCCTTCTTAACTTCTGCTTTTTCGGTTCAACTCCTGGATATAAAGGGATCTTATGTGAAGCTATTTCTGGATCCACCCCTGGCATATCATGATAAGACCATGCAAAGACATCCATGAATTCTTTGAACAATGCAATCATTTCTGATCGTTCTAGGTTTTCAACCATTTTCAGCTCTTTCTTCTCTTCTTCAGTCCCCATATTAATCAACTCAATCACTTCATTATCTGGGCCAATTTCTTTTTCAGAATGTTCTAATAGGTCTGAGAATTGCTCGACAATTTCTCCATCCTCATCAGATTCATGATCTTCACGATCAAGTGCAGCAAGAGAGTCAATTGATAAGCTTCCAAGATCTCTTTCATGTGACATAATTTTTAAATCCCTGGAGAGCAATGGTGTGGGGTTGGAAAAGTAAAATGGAGGGATAAATGGGAATAGTATGGAAGAACATTAATAAATAAGCTAAGAATGGTTAGAGGAATAAAAAGGAAAATTAAAAAAAAGGAAACAGAAATGAGGCAAAAAGAAGACATAAAGAATAATTATTGAAAAATCATGCAAATTCATTATGATGTCTCGGAGTAGCATAAACAGAAGCACAAACAAATCCTTATTAATGTAACCAATAATTACTTTGAAGCAACAACATCAATCACTGGTTCAAATGTCCAGTTCATCAGCATCTCATCATTGTTAGCAGCATGAGTATTGTTATGCTCTTCAGACTCCTCAGCATCCACCATGTTGATGATTGGACAATGGCTAGGGGAGCAGTCTTCTCCGGCTATGATCACTTCAGCTGGGTAAGGAAATGTCTCTTTTAGGCGAGGGATCTGCTTCCTCCTCTCATTCTGTTTCTTTTGCCCAAGAGCCATAGTCTTCATTTGCTCTTCCACTGATGCCTCATATCCTAAACCGAATCGGTTATGCTTCCCTGAGATAGGTAGAGGTATTTTGATACCCTGCAACTGCAGCCCCAATCCTTTGCCATGCAGATAACCGTTCTTAGTCATGATGTGAGCCACTACCTGATTGATATCCTGCCGTGGGAACTCATTTTCTTTTTGTTTCATCCCTAAAACCTCCAGATTATGCCACAAACTGCTTTCAACTAGCTCCACATTTTCAACATATGGCAGCGTAACTGGTTTAGATACTATGATCTCCTTCTCTCCATGGATTGTAATGACTGAGTCATTCTCAATGAACTTAACCTTTTGATGCAAGGTAGAAGGAACGGCACCAACATTGCTAATCCAAGGTCTTCCCAGCAACATATTATAATCGGATTCAATCTCCATTACTTGGAATAACACCTCGAAGCGGGCCAACTTCCAATGGCAAGACTATTTCCCCAAGAATGCTTTTCTTTGCTCCGTCGAAAGCTTTCACAATCATTACTTGTGGTGAAATATCATCTTTGCTTATTGACAAGTAGTTTAGGGTTGATACTGGTAAGACGTTCAGTCCTGACCCTCCATCGATGAGAACTTTAGGCACTATATAGCCTCTGCACTTCAGAGTTATGTACAGTGCTCGTGGGTTAGCCTGTGATACAATTTCTTCATCTGAGAATGTAATCATATTAACACGCCTCACCGGATCAACCATATTCACCACATTCTCTAATGAGACATCAGGTTTCACATAGGCATCCTTCAAGACTTTAAGTACGGCTTTTTGATGAGATTCAGATGACAAGATTAGTGACAGCAGGGATATTCTGGCAGGAGTTTTCTTCAATTGTTCCAGTATATCATATTCACTTTGTTTCATAATTTTTAGGAACTCCTCTTCTTCATCTTCTACTTTTTCTTTTGTCTCTAAATTAGAGCTATTTTCACCATTCCCTTTGTCAATAAACTTTCCTTTTTCCAGCTCTCTAGGACCATAATACCTTCCACTTCTTGTTATATTAGTTACCGTTCCACCTATTCGGCCCTCTGAGGTTTCTCTTATATCTCCTTTTGTCTCTACCTTCGTTTCATAATTCCACGGCACGGCATGAGTATTCTCGTAATCGAAGGGCATCGGCTTCTTCACAGTGATTACCACTTTTTCCTGTTTCGGAGCTGGGTTAAGTGGCGGTACTCGGAGCACGAAACGCTCGATCACATTCACCTCTTCAGAGAAATTTGACTTCTTTTTCGCTTGAATCACACCTAAGTTGAGCAATTCTTGTACTCAAGCCTTGAAATCCCAACAACTTTTTATATCATGACCAGGACCTCCAGAGTGATATGTGCAGCTTGATTTCATGTCATACTTCTCATTCTCCTTTATTGCAATAGCAGGTGCTCTCATGTTGTAACCAGCCTTATTCAAACCAATGAAAATTTCCTCCATGGGTATTCTAAGACTCAGCACCTTCTTAATTAAAGATTCCTCTATTTCCAAGGCATTCACACGACCTTCTCCTTCATGATTTGGGATCGGATTATTGACAATATCAGGCTTTGATTCTTCCTGAAGGTCTAATCTCCCACAAGCAATTAATTTTCTCACCGCCGTCTTAAACCCTTCACAGTCCTCAATTGAATGTCCCATAACATCCATGTGATATTTGCAAGTCAGATTCGGGTTATACCATGCTGGGAATGGTGGTTCCAATGGACGTACGGGATATGGTGATATCAAATGAGCCTCGAATAATCTTTGGAAGAGGTCAGTATTAGAAATGGATAATTTCGGAAAAGGCGGAAGGTTTGGGAATCGATTCCGATTCTGATTTTGGAAATTTGGTCGTGGTGGTGTAGTGTTTGGGTAGTTTTGAGGATGCGTGGTCGGGTTATAGGTATAGGTTGGGCGAGATGGTTGATGCGGCCTTATGTGGATATTGTTAACTTGAGGCTGAGGGTATGGGGTAGTGTTTGTGGCTCGGTAAAAAGGGACAGGGGATTGGTATTGTGGGTTTTGGAATTTTGGATGTGTTGATGTGTATCTAGGGACAGAAGATTGCTGACCTTGTACAAGATTTATTTCAGGTTCTTTCTTTTTTGGTGGGAATATTCTTTTTGTGTCCTCATTGCTTGTAGGAAGTTTACGGCTTTAGCTAAGCCTTCAATTCTCTCCAAATTGCTATCAGCTCAGAGAAATCCTTGTAAGCTGCTCCTGCCATTGCCCCAATGTAAGGAGACCCCAAGGTCCCCAAAAAGTATGAGCACATTTCAGATGGGATAAGTGGCGGTTGTACTTGAGCAGCTAAAGCTCTCCACCTCTGGGCATACTGCTTGAATGACTCGTCTTTCTTTTTCTGCATCATGGTCAATTGCTCACGAGTAGGTGCCACTTCCATGTTGAACTTGTATTGGCTCATGAATTGATCTGCCAATTCTCTCCAGCTAGAAATCTTTGAATGGTCTAGTTGAATATACCATTCCAAGGCGGGTCCAGTCAGGCTTTCATGGAAAAAGCTAACGAGAAATTTTTCATCCTTTGACCATATTGCCATTTTAGTACAGTAACTCTTCAAGTGAAACAAAGGGTTACCAGTCCCATCATATTTTGAGAAATCAGGGACTTTGAAGTCTTTGGGGACTATTAAGTCTTCAGGAGGACACAATTGTTCAATCTCCACGTAACCATAGGAGCTAGGACCCTGGATAGCCTTAATTTGCTCCTGAATTTTCCTCATCCAATCTTCTTTTATCTTGTCTTTCTCTGCCTCTACATGACTATTTTCTGAGTGAAGTGGCTGCTTCTGAGTGACGACACGTGGCTGCTCCCAGGTATGGATAACATGCCTGTGTCCTTCTGTATATTCATTTTCTAGAGGATGATAGCCTTCTCCGATGGGAATCACCATTGGCATTGTTGGTGGTGGTTGTCCATGAGGGTTATTCAGTATTCTTCCCATATCATTCATCTCCTAGGTGATATTCAGAGGTGCACTTGATATCACTGGCATGGCTACCATGGTGACATTTGGTTGCACACTTACTGACGTATCTCTGCTTTGATAGGCTCCCAACAGATCAAGTGACTCTTTCATGACTCTCATCATTTCTTCCATTCTTGCTTGGGTATCAGTCATCATATTCAACTGCCCCCTTATTTCATCCACCTCCATGCTTAGGTTCCTTCCTGGTTCAATAGTGGTTGCAATTGAGTGTGTCTTTCCTGTTTCAGAATTTCCTCCTCCAGCCATCTTGGTCCGAGCTCTTGTATTGTAAGTACGAGTTTGATCGATTTCTGTCTTCCTTGGGCGCCCAATGGTGACGAAGTTTTACCTGTGATAAAGAATTTTATTAAAAAGGAAGGAAAAGTACATTGCTGTTTGTTAGAGTCCTTCAATCATGTCTAGTCTTGACGTGAGTATCTTTGATAATAACAGTTCCCCAGAACGTCCCGTTCAAAGGTACTAAGTCATGGATATGAGCATGAGACTAACACAAGGAATCAACCCTTTTTTCATTCATTGTGCATTGCAATCATTGTTCGTGTACAATCATTCAAAAAGGAAAATGCATCATAAAGCCAACGCATCAGTACTTCCTAAAAACCAATCTACTTGTGCTTCCTCAGCGTCTTCCCTTAATTATTTGCTTCATCTTCCCAATCAAATCTTTGCAGTAGTATACAAAGTTACAAATCTCATCTGGGGTGTCAAAAGGAATTATTTCTTGCTCAGCCATTTCTAGGTATCTTGGAATATCTTCTATTGCTGCATTAGCCAATCCTGCCAAGTTTGAAAAGCGAGTCTTCAAGTTATGAACAATGTGATCTTGATTTTGCACTTCAAACTTTAAGTCTGCAACTTTCCTTTTTTCTTCTCCTAATGCAGCTTGATAACTCATGATCTCATCTTCCATGTGTTGTTTCAGTTCTGCAATCTCTTTCTGATGTTCCTTGCTCATTTCTTCTGTTTCTTGCCTCATCTGTTCCTTACTTGCGAGCGTAGTTGCTTCAACTGCCTTCGCATTATGGAGTAGCTTCTTTAGTCGTCGATTTTCAGCCAACGCCTCATCACGCTCTTGCCTTCGAAGCTTTAACTCTTGATTGGCTGCTTTGAGACATTCTCTGGTCTTCATCATGTGCTCATGCTCCATTTTCAATTTCTTACCGGTCCCTTCTAGAACATGACTCTTTTCAATGCTTTCTCGCTTCAGAGTTGTGTAATTATGGTAGGCGCTTTTCAGTTCCTCCTCAATTTGCATCTTTTCTTGCTTAACTTTGTCCAACCCTTCTCTCATTTCTTTGATCTCTTCGCTGTCTTCGAGATGTGAGGTTGATGCCATATTAGAAGTAACTGTTAAAATTCTGAATGGCAACTTAACCTCTTGAGCCCTGTTTTTTACCCATTGACGGTAGCTTTCTTTCACTGCACAGCTTCTGACTCCTAATTCTTTTCCTTTTCTGACAACACTGTTCCAAGCAGATCGGACTTTCTGTAGTAAGTCACTGTCATTGGAATCCAAGTAGTATATGGTAAAAGGAGTTATTGCAGCTTCAGAAGGTGGCTCCATTATAAGGTAACCGAGTTGGCGTAATACCAGTGCTGGATTATAATTTATGCATCCTCGGGTTCCTATGAGGGGTACATTTGGAAAGCTCCTGCATTGACAAATCAATGTCTGTCCATCTTCCCACCAGGGGTACCATCGAATCCCTTTTTCATTCAATTTTGCAAATATTTCCGCCCATTCTCGTCCACTTTTCTTCTTAATATGATGCATTTTCAGATCATCAATGGGACAAGATGCCTTGTAACTCCTTTGGAATATGTGTGAGGTAACCCATATATATAATATTGGCAAACAACACAAAATTCTCTTGCCATTCCTCTCATAGCAAAAATTCAAGGAGCAATATACATCTGCTAAGAGGGCTGGAACAGGATTATGGTTATGAAATTTCCGAGCAAGGAACACATCAATTGCTGCAAGATCTACAAAACTGTCAATATTTGGAAACAAGACAGTTCCATAAATGGTGAGGGCCAACACATCTGAAAAAGTGTCCCAATCTTCAGTTTGAGCTAGCTGATGCATATGTTTCTCCAAGTAGTCTTTTGTGAATCCCTTGGTCCCATTTCTACATTTTTGCACCTCATGCAAATCTCTTGCATTTACTTTTAGAACATTTGCTATAGTGTGCAAAGAAGCATAATGTCCTTGGTAAATGTAAGGCTTTTCTCCTTCTAATGACAACCCTAAGATCCGCTCAAATTCTTCAAGGGTTGGTGCCAACTGGAAATCTTGAAATGTGAAGCATCGGAGTGGGGGATCATAATCTCGAGCTAGTCTTTGTGATTGCCCCTACTTGTTCTTCTACTTCCAACAGGCTGAAAATTTTTTCATACTTTCTAGTAAGAGAAAGACGCTGTGGTCCCTTCATCAGCTGACTCAAGTATTTCAAGCTTTCTGTGTCAGGTTTCTTGGCTTTAAGATGTAAAGTCTTTTTCAGTTTCTTTTCTTCAAGATTGTTTGGTCTCATGTTTGCTTCCATTTTCCAAAGATACTCACAACGAGACTAGGATATGATTTTCTAACAAACCTGTTGTAACAAAGAGGAAAAGAATGATTTTGTATTTTAATCATGAGAAAAAAAGAAAGAATAAACACTTAGAGCATATAAAGAATTTATGTACAAGGAATATGAGTTAAAGAAGAGGTATGCTCCCTTTGTGTCCTATTTTTTAGGTAGACTGTTGAGGGCTCTATGGTCTCCTGGGCTTTCTACTTAGTGTACCTCTTACCAGGTGTGGGTCTATGATTTAAAGATTCTAACGGTCTCTAGAGCTAAGAGCTCATTCCGAAATGCTATCTACAACAGCAGGTGAACCGCTAGGTGTAGGACATTCCAAAAGAGTCAAACTCTAGACGAGATTTTCGCAATAACCAAATAGGACGTACATCCAATATGACTATTGCTACGCAATCTCTTACCTATCTCAAGTTGCACTCAGACCCGGGTATAGGGCCCTACTCATATGTGATTAATGTGTGAGTGTTGTGTGTGAAGGGAGCATACAAACCTGGAATCCTAAAACTACCCAAGCCCAACACCTGCAAAATAGACAATACAAAACAAAGGTCGTCTACCCTAGGGTTGTCACAAATGAATAAATAAAAGAATCTGTACAAGCATAAAAAGAGTGCAATATAAATAATACAAAATAACAGTCGTCTATTCTAAGGTTTTTACAAAAAAAAAAAAACAAATAAATAAATAAAAACTATACAAAATGAATGTTGACAAAATTCTAACAAAAGAATAGCGACCCATTAAAAAGAAGAGAAATAAATAATAAGATAAAATAAGTTAAAAAAGAAAGTGTGGTTATAATAATATGCACAATCAATTATTTTAGGCCTGACTCTCACGGACTGTCCCCAGTGGAGTCGCCATCTGTCGCAACCGGGATCGCGACGGGGACAGCGAAAAAAGAATTTGTTTGAAATATGGAGTCGCCACCAAGTTTATTGAAATTGAGAAAACATGGAAAACCCATTATTTTTACGAAATGGTCTTTGGAACCATATTAGAGTTCGGGAATCGGTTATGCATAGGGAAGGGCACGCATTTAATCCTACGCACCCCTAGTACACCCGTCCTTAGACGGTACCTATAATAGATCTGTGCAAATTATTAATAACCTTTGAAATATTTATTTACAAGGAAGCTAAGAAATTTTTAAAGAAATTTTTGAAATATCAAGTTGTCACAGCTCAGATGTTCAAAATTTTGAGTTAACAAGCTGTCTCAGCTGAATTAACACCTTTATTTGAAATAAAGTATTTGATATAAAAAAAAACTTATAAATATTTACAAACAAGGAAATAAAAAAATTTGGTATTTTTTTTATTAAATAAAAGAATAAATAAATACAAACGAGAATAAATATATATATTTTAGAGGAAATTTCGGATCATTAAGCTGTCACAGCTCAAATGTCCAAATTATTGAGTTAACAAACCGTCGCGGCTAAATTAACATTTTAACAGAATATTCCTCGATATAAATAAATAAAATTAGAAAAGTATTTACAAGTAAAATGAATTATGAAAATTTAATTTTGACTTGACAGGGATCAGAATCACCTGCTCCTACGTATCCCCTGGTGCAATAGAGAATTCAAAGTCACGTAGTTCTATATAAAATATTTGTGAGTTGATTGACTTTTATTATTTTTTAAAAAGGGGTCTAGAATATCAAGTTGTCAAAGCTACAATATTCCAGAGCGCAAAATTAACGAGCCGTCGCGGCTTAGTTAATCTTTTTTTTTAAAAAAATATAATCTAATGATATATACACACACATATATATATATATATATTTTAAAAAAAAACTTTTAGAATAATCAGGCTGTCACACCTAAAATATTCTAGAATGTAGAATTAATAAGCCGTTACGGCTCAATTAATCCTATTTTTATTCAAAAAGCCAATTACTCAATTAATGAATCAAATAAATTTTTAATAAAAGGGAAAAAAAATTCAAATATTTAGTTTAAACTAGAAAATTAAATAAAAATTTTGTTTTATATATTTATACTCAAGCTAAACTAATTTTAAAATAATAAGTCTAGAAAAAAAAATAATAAACTCAAATCCAAACAAATAATTTTAAAATTTTTTTTAAAAAAATAAAAATAAAAATAAAAATAAAATAATAATAATAATAATAATGTTAACTCAAACTAAAAATAAATCTAAAAACTTCTTTATTTATTTCCAAATTTACTAATCTAACTCTACCCTAAGTTAATTCTACCCACTCCCCACATACACACTAACGCCTCTAACACACCCACACACTTCACTCAGTCACACACACACGCCACTCACACGCTCAAATTCCCATCACCGACACTCACGGACTACACACACGCGCACTATCACCAGCACATGACATAACAACGCAAATGTAAAAGCACATCACACACTGAGGCTCTGAGAGAATGGGTGAAATGAAGAGTGAGAAAGAAAGAGAGGATCTGAGAGAGTGAGGAAAAAAAGGGCCGCAAGCAGGTGAAGGGGGAGTGCTGGCAGTGGCCTCGCGGCCATGGAAACCGCGACATGAGGAGGGGCGCGCAAACGGCGAGCCAGGGGGCGGAGTTGCGGTTGGTGCGAGGCCGCGAGGAAGGGCGGAGGAGGCCGGTTGCTGGGCTGGCGTCGCGCGATTGCAAAGGTGGAGGTGCAGCGGAGCTCCGAGGACTGATTCGCGTGGCTGGACCACGCGCGGTCGCGGCGATGGGTGGCAGCGACTCTAGCGCGACAGTGGGTGGCGGCGGCAGCGGCTTTGGCAAGGCGGAAAGATGCAGGCCAGGCCGTGATGCGAAAGGGAACGCGGAGGTGGCCTACGGTGGTTGGCCGGCAGTACTGTGGTAGCGCGGGTGTAGGCCGAGGAAGGGAAAGAAGCTGGAGGTTGAGTGGGTTTTGGTTTGATGATGATGGGAGAGGAAGGGGAAGTAGCTGATCCAATGAAGAAGAAGAGGGATTGGGGACGCCGACAATGCGGCGGTGGTGGTGGCACCGCCGGCTTCCCCACTGTTTTTGCCTCCTTCTCTTTTTTTTTTTTTTTTTTTAGTTTCAGCTTCTATATCTTTTGTTTTTTTGAGAAGAGATGAATTTTGTATTTGATTGCGATCTGAAATTTGGATTTTCAGGTATGGATCAAGATGATGGTGGGTGTCAATGATGATGAGGCCGAGAGAGAGATGGAGGAAAGAGGAATAGGGCGCGGCCGTGGCAGGGGAGGCCGCGGCCTTCACAAGGAAAAAAGAAAAATTATTTCTAGTGATGCCGAAGAATACCTGTACTTGATTTTTTGAATTATATTTGGCTGACAATGTTGGACGTTGTAGATTGGATTTTTTGTTATGGTTTGATGCTTGGTTGTGATTGTTGGGGCTGGTGAATATGGTTTGTGTTTTACACAGAGATTTTTGGTTATTGTCTGTGTGAATCCCGAATGGTGATCAGAGGTTTCGGGTCTGAAGATCCTTCTTTTTTTAGCTCCCCCCTTCGTCTGAATTTATACCCCATTCTCCTCTCTATGGCATGTGATCTTGCAGATTTTAAGGGATATTGAGGCCTTCTTTTTTGAAAATTTGGCTGGCATTCTTTCAATTTTTCTTCTCCTGCATGTGAGCTGTGCCACCGTTTTTGAATCCAGTGTATGATAACAGCGTGTTTCCCTTGTTTTGTTCGGCTATGCACGTTACAATGCTTTCTTCTTTTGTATTTTTCCTTCAGGTTGCATCGGTTCTCAATTTCCTCTTTTATTATTATTTTTATTTTTTTATATTATTTTTACAAATAAATGAAAATGAAATGGGCTAAGATGGTAAACGACGACAAAAAGTGCAATGGGCTTAAAAAAAAATGGAATGGGCCTTTTTTTTTTATTTTTGTACGATATTGAAACAACCTACAATGGGTTTACCTAAACAGCAACAGTACTAAAAAATGGAATGGGTTGAAAGAAAAATTTTGTTTTGGGCCGGACAAAATCGGGTGTTCACATACGCCTATGGTTGTATGCAACATGACACCATCAAGATTACGTTAATAACATTTTGGTTTGTAGTTTGACCCTTTTTAACCATAATGTAATATTAGTTATGCTATATCTCTATTTATAAATTATGCACACAATCATTACATTTGACATTCCCGAAAAAGGAAATTAAGTTATAAATGTATGTACTTGATTTTTTTTCCCTAAACCAAGAAGAACATTATACTCAAATGAATACACTTGAATGTTCAATTCATAATTAACTAGTTGAGCCAAAGTTAGCAACATAAATGATTAGAAATCTAGACATAAATCTAGGGGAATTACGGTTGGCGAAGTTTCAATTTTTGTTATTATATTATGGATTTATCTGGACATTCGATAAGGAAGTAAAATAGGAAACTTCTATTTTGGGGAAATGAATTTTGTATCTTCAACACGCGAAACCCACTACTAAGTTTGAATACTCATCTTCTTTAATATTCTTGACCAGTACTAGCAAAACCCTTATTTTATTGTCATTCGTATTATTATCGCAGATTAAAAAAAACATTAAGGTTATTGCATGGTTGATTCATATGCATGATACCCTATATGCATTACACTATCATTGTGTGTGCATGCCCTGTACTCCTCAATGCGCCTTCTATGTGTCCTTTCTCTTTTTCTGTATGCTGCAAGGTACAAAATGGCCACATTCTGCAACCGTTTTCCTTTCACTTGCTTCTTGGTTTTTTGGTGGGTATTAACAACTTTGTCATGATGATGATGTGACCACTCTCAGCAAAAACTAGTATGAAACAATGATAGCAGTTGCTTAAGAGAATCATGAAGTATGATGCCTTTCTTGAATTGAGTGCTGCTGTGTCCACTAAAGAGGATCGATGATTAATGATTGGTGTTCCCTAAAATTTTCCTCTTTTATTTCATTCCTGGCATAATACTCATGTTTAGGGGGATCAAATAATTTGACCCAAGGCAGAAAGTAAAGCACATTCTTTAACGTTCCTTTCCTCACAAGCAAGGTTACCTCATTACCATATTAATGATTGCTGGAATCAGAAAGATGCCATGCAGTAAAGGCAGTTGGCAAGCAATCAATATCAGGAATATTGAGTGTTTTTCAATTCTAGGAAAAGAAAAAAAAAACACTTTGTTTAGGACCTGATTGAAAGACATTTCTAGTTTTTTGTAGCCTCGAATCTCGAATGTTCAGTATTAAAGGTAGAGGAAGTCGTAACTTATGGCCCATAAGTGGGATTGTATATTGTTTTAAGTAGTGAGACACATATTAGTCCTTCTTGTTAAAAGTGCATTACAAAGTGTTATAGAATATACAAAATACACTGTGGATTCAATTAGTCAAGGGTTAAATATATTTTTCTTCCTACAAAACAAATAAGTGAAATAATGTGATTTGGTCCCTGTATAAAGAAAAAAATGATTTTGGTCAAAACAATTCTAAAATTGTTTGATTTTAGTCTTTAGTGTTAGTCCGTCTTAATTAAATATTGAGTTGGCTAACGAAAAATTATGTTATTGAATCTTGTAATGGTAGCTATTAGTCGTACATAATATATCATGATCATATATGTCAAAACCATATAGAATTATGTGTCACATATGCCTATAGACTATTCTATAGGATAATGATGTGCCAAGTTTTTGGTCTGGCTTCCTGTTGTTAGCCTCTTGACAATGTTTGGTGCACCTTATTATGTTTGAATTTGGAGAAAAGGCCTACCTATTAATTGGAGCTGCCAAAATAGATCCCCTGCTATCAAGGCATGCAACCTAATTTGAATCAGAAAATCTTGATAAGTGCACATTTGATGATGAGGAAAAGAATAAACCAAGTGTTAGGAAACATTTCAGATATTCAACCACATGAAATGCTACTTGATAATGCACTGTTGTGGAATAATCAAGGAACTAAGTAAGTTTCCCAACTGCATAGCTAATGTCTAGTCATGTGTTGGCTAGATATAACAATCTTCCAATAAATCTTCTATATATAGAGTTGTCAGGTAACTAGTTACCTGAAGTCTTGGACAGTTTCAAGGTATAATCCATTGGAGTGGAAGCATGTTTAGCACCCAAAAGTCCACAATCTTGAGTGAGATAAAGTGTATACTTATTTTGATATATAGTAATTCCATATTTACTGGGAGCAATCTCCAGTCCTAAGAAGTACTTTAATTATCTAGGATCTTTAACTAGTATAGCAGTAAAACCAGTAGGTATAGACTTAATGAACAGACTATAATCAGATTTGGATAGAGTAAAACTAGTAGAAAGCAATATTGAGGTTAACTTTCCATTCCATTGGCAGCTTGCCTATTTCAACCCATATAATATGCAAACTATACTCGGATTATAGACATGTAGTCTAGTTGATACTTTCATCTACACTTCTTCAAGTAGATCGCTGTGTAAGAAGGCAATGTTCAAAATAATCAAATCCAAGGGTTTGTGTAAAACCTATTAGTACCAATCGGGCTTTATGCCTCCCTATAATGCCATTAGGGTGAACCTTGACTTTAAAAACCCATTTGCACCCAATTTCCTTCTTTCCAGTAGAAAGTGAAGTCAATATCCATGTTTTATTTGTCTCAAGAGCTTTTAGCTTAGCATTTATGGCCTCCCTCCAGCAAGCATGTTTAGCAACCTCCTCATATGTTTTAGGCACATGGATAAGAAAAATAACAAGGGAGAAGTGTTTATGGTTAGTAGATAAATTGTCACATAATAGATGATTGCATATATGATACTTACATGAAGAATTAGTGGATGACTCAAAATAAGTTTCCATATAGTGGAAATCCTACAAATACTGAGGGGGTCTTTTATTTCTAGTGGATTTTCTAGTTTGTGTAAGAGTAGTTACAAGTTAAATGGTGTAAGAGTAGTTACAAGTTAAATGGTTTTAGATTCAGAAAGAGATGGTTGTGGTTATGAGGCTTGTGTTTGTGAACGGGATGCATGTGTATTGGTTGATGTGAGGGTTGTGAGTGTGATGGTTGTAGTTGTGAAGTGTGTAGTGATTCAATAGGAACTTATTAAGGATATGATTGTGAAATGGATGGGAATGTGAATGGGTTTGACTACGTTGAATTAGGTATTGGAGTAGGATTAGTAGATTGATAATGTTTTGGAGTATCATGTGGATGTTGTAATGAGAATTGAAAGTGCCCTTCATAAAAGTGTACATTCCTTGAGATGTAAATTCTTTAGAAGTAAAATCAAGCAAGATAACACCTTTTGTGCTAGACTTATAGCTCAAGAAAACACATTTTCTAGCTCTACTATACAATTTGGATGTGTCAGCTATCAAGGTTAATGCAAAAGCCAAAACAACCAAAACTTTCAAATCATTAATGTCATGTAAAGTGCCAAGTAAAATTTGACATGGAGTACAATAAAATATGTATGAGCTACGAAGTCTATTAATTTAACTAAACAATGAGACTTTGGGTTAGTCCTAGAATGTGTTGATGCTTTTTTTCACCAATTCCATTTTGTTAAGGAATTTCAAGACAAAATGTTTGATATAAAATTCTAGTAAAAGAGTAAAAGGATTTCATTTTGAATTCTGAACCAATATCGGTTTTGATACTTTTAATTGTTGCATTAACTGAGTTGTAACAAATTGAACAAAAGATTTGATTAAGAAAGATGTTTCAAATTTTGTTTTCATGAAAAATATCCATGTGAATATGCTTTTATTGTCTATAATGGTTAAAAAATATCTATGTCCAGTAGTGGAAGGAGCAGAAAAAGAGCCCCAAACATCAGCTAGAATCAAATCAAAACAGTGCATGAATGTTGTTATACTAGAAGAATAAGGTAAATATTTTTGTTTAGCAAAATGACATGGCTCACAAGGATTTTTATTGACTTCACATTCAATCAAAGGGTACAAATTTCTCATTACATGTAATTTATGTACAAATGTGTATGCTAATCTAATGTGCCATAAATCAACATTTGTGGCATTATTGATGTGTAGACTAGTATGATCAAAAGAAATACATTTTGTATTGACTAAGAAGTGTTTTACAGGACTATCCAACATATAAAGACTTTCTATGAGTTCAGGTACACCAGTTATCCTCAAGGTAAGGCGATCCTGTATCTTGTAGCATGTATCATCAAAAGTAAATTGATAATGTAAGACTTTTATGAGTTTAGAAATAGATAACAAATTGAATGTAAAAGAGGTCACATAAAAGGCATTTGTAAGAGAAATTTCATTAGAAAAATTATTTGTGCTAGAAATGGATGTGGTTGTTTGTCAACCATCAGGTAATTTTATTAAAACTAATTTTATATGGTGAAAACTTTGGAAATCATCAAGGTAAAATAAGACATGGTTAGTGGCTCCTATATCAATAATCCAAGATTTAGGCTTTTGGGAAAGAAAAGACATTATATGAATAATACCTTGATCAGATGGAGGTTGAGTGGTACATGTTGATATTTGGTTTATAATATGAAAAGGTACTATCTTCTGCTGTTGAAGAATGGCCAATAACACTTGCTTTTGTTCTTGAGTAAACATCACATCAATAATTCCCTCAGCTTCCTTCTGGTCTGAAGGTGTGCGACTAATATCTTCAAAATTCTCCTCAATCATCATATTATTTATGGAACTCACAATTGACTTGTGTTTAAGGTGAGGTGGTAGTCCATGCTTGATATAGCGTGTATCAACTAAGTGGCTGGGCTTTCCATAAAAGGAGCGCATTTTGGTTGGTCCTTTACCCCCTTTCTATGACTAGCCATTATTTTACCACCTCTGCTCCTACCTCTTCCTTAAAAAGAGTAATGAGTGGCATTAAACTGATCTGCAACACTAAAAATAGTCTTATGCTCATTGACTTTAGAAACTACTGAGTAAGCAAAGAAAAAATCGTATCAATGTTAGGTAAGGGTTTCATCAGTATGATTTGTGTCTTGACTGTGACAAATTGTTCAGTCAAACCCCTTAGAAATCGAATAACATGAGAATCTTGCATATAGCCTCAAATAACACTTAGACCGCAAACACAAGAATCATTACAGCTAACACCTTCTAGAATAAGATGAAAATTTTCTAATTCTTCCTATATACTCTTCAATTTAGTGAAATAGATGTAACACTTAAATTTCCTTGTTTGACCAAGAAAATTTCCTCTTCAAGTTCAGCCATTCTGAAAATGTCACCTTGATAGTACCTATGTTTTAAGTTTTTCCATAAATCCCATGTTAAATCTATCCAAATAACGCTGTCAGAAATTTCTAGGCTTAATGAGAGATTAATCCAAGAAAAAATATAGGTATTACACCTATCCTGAGCCTCGAATAAAGGATCATCCTTTTGTACGAATTTGAGTTTATTCTTTTTTTTAATAGCTAACCATATCGCATGCGCCCACAGAAACAAGAGGAGTACCGGGGTTTTTGCTTGGATGCAAATAGTACGGACTTAATGGATCAATCATCAGATTAGAAGGATCTTGTTGATTATGCTTGCATAGCTGATAACAAATTCATGAGTAATGCAAGATGTTGAATGTCTGTAGCAAAAAATGCTGTTGTCTAAGAAGAAGATGGATTGACCAATGGTTGTTCTTGATCCTCCATTGTAGATGTTGCAAGCTTGACCAAGTTAAGAAACCATAGTGTTGAATATAACTCTTCAAGTATTGGCTCGTGATACCATGTGAAAGTACTTCTAGTTCTAGAACTTAGAAACTCAAGTAACAACTTAGAGAAAATAATATGGAGAACAGGAAATCAGAAAGAAGAATAATGTCGAGAAATTGGCTTATTGCACTGATAATGAATTGTGGTGAATCTTGCTGAAATATATTATGATGATGGCCTATATACATTGACTTCTCTCAGCTAATTTATCTATTACACTTACAAACTTTCTTGCTAATGTAACTACTGTCTAACAAATGGCTAGTTAACTAATCAAGTTAGTTATCAGGTAACAACTATCAACTAGTAAGGGTGCATTTGTATGGGATTCTACAGTCCTAAAATCACTTCTTCTTTTTTGCTAAAATAATCACTTTTAATATATTTGCATAAACTTTTAAAAAATAATCAGAATTTAAAAAAAAATCAGTTTTTAGCGTTTTCAGTTATATATAGAAGTTAAAATTCATAATCACTTTTTTTTAAAAAAATCTAAACAAATGCTCTCGGAAGCTACCCTAAGATATGGGAGATGAATGCCCATTAGATGAAGCCACCACTATGTAGTTGGCCTATATTAGGAGGAAAGTGCTATCAACAAGATGAAGCCACTTTGCATTTCAGTTTTCTCATTGGAAGTGCAACCCAAGATGTTATAAGTCTTGTAGCATGAGCCATCATAATTTATGTTCTTCTTGGACATTTGGTTGTCTACTACACTGCTTGAATGGTTCAACTGTTGAGTTTCATAGCTTCCATTGAAACAGATTGTTTTATATAGTAGGTTTAATATACATTTAACAAGCTAAGGGTGAGTGTTAAATAATATTGAGAATATGATTAAGTTACTCACTTCATTCCTTATTAATAGTCATGGTGGAAAACATTAACTTTTTAATGTACCAAATTGGCTCGATTTCCCATCACGACTATTAATAAGGAATAAAGGGAGTAATTTAGAATATATTTGTTAACATCGGACTTCCATTCTCTAGTAGATAGACCTTGGCATTCTAAGAATCTCGAATACCAAGAACGGGTCTTCCCATCCTGGTAGCTGCCTGAGGATGGGAGTTCGAAGAAAGCTATGGCAGGATCTCAGGAACATGCGCACAATAGAATGATGTTGAGTTGAACTCGGGACGAGTTTGGGTTCTGACACATCTTTCAGAAAAAGGCTCCTAATGATTCGTATTCATTCCGTACAGCTCAGCCCTAAAACTACCAGATATGGACATCCTCTTCATATAAATGAGAAATGAAAAACATAGTAGTGGTAAGCTTAACTGATATACCTAATTATCGTCTTCCCTGATTTCTGCTTATTTGGGTGTCTGAGACCTTTTTGCAGGTACCCGCCCTGCTGTGAAGATCATCAGAGGAATGAGTCAGCAGAGTTTACTGGCCCGGAATTCCCATACTGGTTACGGTACGTAACAATATTTAAAATACAATATGGACTCAATTAGTCATCTAATTAAGGAAGCAAAGCTTCGGATTCCCAAAATCATCTATCATATTTCTAAGGGTATCTCTGATAGCAATGACTAAGGTGATCCCATTTTAGACTCTATTACATGCCACTTCAACACTTGTTAGCCAACACATCGAAAAAAAAACAAAATTGTCCCAAGAATAAGACTCTTATCTTCAATAGAAGGGATTAACTTTGATCACAATTTTGATCCCACATAATTTTTAAATTTTGTTAAAAATAAATTAACATATTTATGAAATAGGTTGCTATAAATATCAAAATACATGTGGATTTTTATTATTTTTAGAAAATTGAAGTAAAAAATTTGAATGAATTTGGAAATTAGAATAGACTCCTAAATTGGGTGAAAGGAGATTTGGAAAACTTTGATTTACAAAGAAGATTAGAATCTAGAAATTAGGATTTGGATTATGAAAGTTTAAAGATTTAGAATTTTGGATATTTGCATTTTGGAAAAGTTGGAATTTTGCCGGTGATTGAAAAAAAAATTGATTATAATTCATCCTTTTGTATAAGAAAGGAGGAGGATAATTTGTGTGTAAAGTATGGAAAGTGCTAAGAAAGATTGGAAAAAGTTATGAAAAAATAAGTTAAAAAGGGTTTATATTTATAGAATAAAAATAAATAAAAACTAAAAAAAGAAAACATAAAATTAGAGCTAAGTATACAGGCTATAATATGTGAGTTAATCCGTTTAACCTGCAATTTACACAAAAATAGACTAGAAAAGTTTTAGCCAATCAACCCATAATTTTTTTTATTTTTTATTTGCACAGCTTAAATAGTGGGTTAAACAAAATAGGCCTACAGGTTAGCAAACCAATCTACTAGCCTACATAAATTTTTCAAGACATAAATATAACCATATTGGTCCATATGATATCCCATCCTAAGAGTAGTCCATTGGCCCATATTGTAATATTTTTTGTATTTGTATTTGGAATTTGATAATTGTTAACTTCTATCCTTTAGTATTTTATATGATTAGATTTGTTAATTGATTATTGGTTTATTACGTTATAATTCAAAAACATAAGGTATTTGATTCCAACAATTGAAACAATATTCTCGTACAAATATGCAAACCCACTTGAAATTTGATTTTGTATTGTATGGTTAGATTTTTTTTCCGGTGATGCTGTATGATTAGTTTGGCCACTCGGCTATGCATATATTTTTTGGAATTTAATCTAATTCTTTTATTAATAGATAGTTTTTAAAAATTGAATGTTAAATTTTGATATTTATATAATTTACTATTGTTTTTTTAAGTGAAAATACTAATTTTATAAGATTTTGAAAAAAAAAAAAAACATGTGAAGCATATTGGTCCACGGACCTGGGAGTTTATGCTGGGCAGATGCGGACCGGTGTTTTTGAAGTCCATTTAATAAATGGACTAGTCCAATCCAATCTATTTAAGTTTAGTTCATCGCGAACCGTGCTAAATAGACTAAGCCTCAAGTACCCATCTCTACATAAAATGTAACAGTAAACAAAGAGCTAATTAACATTTAATTGAAATAAATATTCTCCATTGCCACATGTCAAGCTTTTGCTTGCAACAAACTACAACGCTACTTGCTTAGTGGGACAAGCACTATTTCCTAATTCAAAAATATTATTCCAACACTCATAAGTGGGTGTCTAAGTGAGATACTCACTTCATTATCATGAGATGTGATGGATGAATGAAGATAGTTGGACCACCATTACATCTAATGGTAATAAAGTAGATGTCTTGCTTGAGCACTTGCTTTTGAATTTGAATAACATTATTCTTCCCAATTCCTCTCCAATGCATGCTTTTTGTTTTTGGTCCCATTTGGGCACCCACTTGGCATAAAAGTGGGACACTGCATTCACCCAACCATTAGAGCTGCTCTAATGTGTTTAATTAGAGTTATTAGTCTTCTCATTAGTAGATTTGAGCTTATACTTTTTGGTCTAGACCACTGGTATTATGTTATTGGAGACAATCCTACTCAAACTGTATAAGACCACTAACGTGGCAAAATTATTCTTTCCAAATTTTAATGCAACTATATACTCGGGGTTCGAATCCGAAACCTCTGGCTAAGCTAAAACAATCTTCCCTAGTTGATCTATATGTCCATTGGTGGATTTGAACTTTCGCTAGTAGCACTAGTATATATCCTAATATATAGGTATTTGGCTAGTAGTAGTTTATGTCCTACTATCTATCAATAATATACCTAGTGTTATTTGTTTGTACTTCTTGTTTCCTAATCCTAAATTCATAATTTCTTCGGCACAATGAAAGAGCCCCCAAACAAAGAATACTTCAGGTAAGCGGGTAATTGACCCATGGTTACTGTTTCCTTCTTTCCTCTGTATCATATAACTGTTCCTTAAAACAATCGCCTAGTGCATGAAATTTAAGGAAGCTAATATCAGGTTATGCAGAAACTGTCCAAACCATTAAGCATTCCTACACACACCCTCATAGTCAAAGGATGCTGGTGCAAGCCAAATCTAAACAATCATTGATGTGTACGTTGTTCCGGTGCAACTTGCATGGCTAAGACCTAAGACAATATGTAGCTCCTCTTTCCGTGCTTAATTGCTTATTAAGGTCATGCCTTAATGAAATGCCCCCATTTATATTAAGCTACAACCAGATGGATTTGCAAGGAGTTGGATAACTTGGATTCACTTTGCGCTTTGCTATTTTCAACTTCTCAACTTCTCCACAAGAAAAATGATGTTATTGATTAAAAAGCAAAATTCCAACACCAAACAAATGAAGAACAGCCAAATTTTAATTTTCTATCGGCTGATCTCAACCACCACTCATTTTTGTGTATTTGCTGTACAAAGGCATAAGAGACCATATATACAAGTGTGGAGAAATTCTTAACTAGATAGTGCCTATCATATCATTCCTTACACTCCATTCAATAGTTAACTTGTACAGATGTATTATTTAGAGATTGGTGCATTCCTGACTAGAATCTCATAACTTAATACATGTTTAATATTGAATGGAGTTAGTGTACTATCTAACCAAGAACTACTCCTATGAATGTGATCTGTAGTTTATAAAAAGAAAAAAATAAATAAATAACAAATTCATAGCATATATTTTTCCGCATATAGTCATATATGAAGAAGTAACTTGGAATCACTAGTAGTCTAACAATGCAAACTTAACCTGCAATCCAATCTTGCCACCCTCAGTGACAAGCTTAGCAGCTGTTACCAACCAATGGCCAGGAGCATCATGGGGGCCGCGCATAACCTCCCCAGTTTCAACATATTTAAGCAGTTTAGCAGAACGAACCGGCACAGGTGGACCATCTGGATAAACACCAGAGTTAAGTGCTGTTGGAGTCTGCTTCTGGGGACCGACGGCACTCTGCTGTGTGAACGAAAATGTTGAGCTCAGGTTCATGAGGAATGATGATTTTCTTGAAGCCTCAGGTACTGCAGCCCATTCTGACTTCCTGATACTGCAATTTGGTATGTGAGTGTATTCGAGGCGCAAATGAAGCACATTCCTTGGCCAATTCCCTTTGCTAATCAGTTGTGCACCAGTTACAATGTAAACACCGCTTGATTCATTCAACCATTCCGGGTCATGCTTGACCACATAGGTGCACACGTTTGCGAATCCCTTCCATCTTACTGGCTCCAGGAATTGTTCGCTGGATTCGTTGTCATCAGATCCTCGCCACATAGATGGCCTGCTCATGGTTGAGGAGCCTGAAGAGTAAATCATTGTGTTTGGGAGGCTGGAAAGGTGCTGTATATGTAATGCTAGTCTGTCACATTTTCTGCCCTCTAAGTACAAACGAAGGCCAACCACAGGTTTTTGTTCACTGACTACCTGATATTATGCATGAAATTCCATGATTAACAATAGTTTACAATGTCAATTATAAGAATAAGGGGGTTGAGAACTCGAAATAAGTGGTAAGGTGGACACAATTACAAAGCTGTGTAGCACATACAACGAAGCAACACTTAAAGGATAAACCAATGGTAATTATATGTTGCAACAGCTATTTGATCAAGTAGGAGGGTTTGGTTAACAGTACCTGTGCAGAACTGATATGAAGCTTGGGACCCATGAAACTGAATTGCAGGGAAGGGGAAGATGTCTTTTTCCGTTGATGCCTCAGAGGTAGCTCATAAAACATGGGTGCCCATTGCCTGGGAATTTGAAACTCCAAGAAGTATTGTAAATCCTCAGGAGCAGGTTTATCTGTAAGAATATGTGAATCAACGAAGTGTTGAGTGTACAATAGAAGGTGATTCAAACTCGTATTTTAAGTAAAATATGAGTTGGACAACTACACTCGAACAATATCAGGGTGTGCTTGATTTCTATTTTCATTTTTAGTTTTTGGTTTTAATCACAAAAATGTCAGCTCTAGTTCATTTTTCAAGGATTTTGTGAAGGAAATAGTGAAAATGAGAGATGGAAGTCGGACACGTGATATTCTTGTTTCCATTATTTGCTTCATAAAATCTTGAAAAGAAGAAATTGAGAATAAGGTGACATTTTTGTCATCAAAACTAAAAACATGAAATAGAAACCAAACAGACCCTAACTTATCTATGCCATGATTGATCATTGAAACTGTATAAAGTGGATAAGGATAAATGCAGTAGAGATTATAGTATTAATGTTCTATATTAGCAGAAGAACGTACAACGTAAATACAAATTGATGGCATGACTGAGATAGCCACTTCCAGGAATTCCTGTCAGAAGTGAAGAAATAGGAACAAACTTGAAGAGGATGGCCTCAGGATTGGAAGGCACTGTCTGGAGCCAATTTGAATGACTGTGCTTGAACATATCTCCTCCTCTCTTTGAGCAAATAATAGTAAGGCCCTGTTTTGTTCCAATATAAAAAAAGTAAGGTATTAACAGCCTAGAAATTTTATTCATTTCAAATGACAAGTATTTTCCTTTTTGTTTGCTTACATCCTTGCTTGATGTTTCTGAAATACTGGTGAACTGCAGTGTGTTTGATTGCATCACACGACTAAAAACATCAGGGACCTACACGAATAGAGAGATATTGCATTCGTATCAACAGGTAAATAACAAATATGTTAGTAAGTAGTAACAAACATGATGAATAAAATGCTATACTTTTTGTTTGCCATCTGCTGTCTTCCTCTCTATTAAAGAAGGGCTTCTTAATTCCGAAAACAAAAAATCTCCAAGTTCCTCTAGATATCTTCTGAGATCACCAGGAGCAATCTTCGAAGAGTGTTTTTGTTTGACACAGATTACATCTTGACCTCCAACAGCCATACCTACTATGATGTGTGTGCCGTATGTCTGAATGAACCTGCCTAACAAAACTGATCAGCATCATTACACATATTAACCCACAATAATGCACCGTTTACAAAGCTAAAATGGTGTCAACATCAGTTACACTATCAGAATGCTCCAATTCTAAAATATTCCAAGTGCAAACACATCAATTTACAAAATAATGCATACTAGCAAGGACTCTGTCTAAAAGCTAATTTGAGCTTGGTAAGGGAGATATGAGTATGACATTCTTTTATCAATTGGTTCTTCATCATCAAATAAACCAAAATTTTGTAAGCAAGGTTAAAATGATGAGAGCTTAAAAACCAACAATGAATCTGTCAACACTAAAAAGCAATCCTACGTTTAAGTTATGGAAAGAACAAAGTAGTTAGCTTTTTGCTTGGCTACAAAAAAGTGCTTTGGGAAGAGCAATTTCTCATTTTCAGGTGAGAAGAATTACAACCAAACAACCACTTCATCTGTGAATTTGTTAATGAATGTTGTGGCGTTGTGCTTGTACCTGGACAAAGCAGCTGGATCCCATTGAGCTGGAACAGAATTCTTTACTTCCTCTTGCAGTACAAGGTGTGCAGCAGTTAGGTGCAAATAGTACAGCGAAATGAAATAACCATCGAAAGCAAGATATTTGATGTCATCAGCATCTCGAAACCAATCACCACTTAAATCAAAAAGAGCATTAAAATAGCCAGAGGGAATTTTTCCTTGTATAGCTGATTTCTGGTTAAGCGACTCAGACATCTGCAATCAAAGAAAGATATGAAACAAGAGCCTTAAAGTGAATCAAATTATGCAATGATCTTAATTCAAAGTGAAATATTTCTAATTCAACCTAGTCTTTCAATTAATGTATATGCATTTTACATCAATACCCTCTATCAATAAGATCCATTAGTAAAAATTTTCTGCATTCTCTTTTTCCAAAATAAAAGAACATTGCTGCATTTTGTTATCCATTTTAACTGGATTCGCAACATCTCTGGTCAATTCTGAAAAAATGATAGCATTGCTCTTCTAAAATTCGTCAATCTCTAAGATGTGTTATTGGCAAAAGATGAAACCAGTAAAGTCATTCAGGTTGCTGAGCACATCTGAACAAGTACATAGAGTAAAACGATTTGTACTGAATCCAAGTATCACACTATCACTTCCCGTGTTGAAGGAGTTTCAAGATACATACATCAATGTCTTATATTCTATTTTTGCCAGTATATATTTATCAATTGGGCTAGTACCATTCTCTTAAACATAAAAATTATTACTTAGCCTTCACTTATATGGGAGGAATGTTATGTATAAAAATTATTCATCATCCTTCACTTAATAGCTTAAGATCAATTTTGTTGTAGATTTTTTTGACAAACCATCTCTCTCAATTTAGCATGCACCCGATGCAAATATTCATTGGACTTCAAGTGTGAGCAGTGCACAAACCCTCTTTTACCTTGTGATAAAATTTAACATTTATTTAGAATAATGAGAGATAATAATAATCAAACTTTATACTGTTTGATCATAAAATCTCTTATATCACACATCAAGGAATATCTCCCACAAAAGCACACATGAATCGTACTATATCTACCCGGTTTCAAATTTGCTCACTAACTCGGCCACGTTTCACACCTTTCCCACTTTCACAAACCAATTCTCCCTCACACCAAATAAAAGACAAAGTTACCCGTACCGTAATTTCAGCGAAAACGCGCATACTTTTTCCCCAGATATTCGGAACGTAAACAAGAAAAAGTAAGGTGTACTTGCTGAAACAGATGCAAGAAGAAAAGAAGAAGACAAGAAAAGCGAGATGCTGACCTGGTTGAATTCAAGAACATCAGACCTGAAGCGGATTCTGTCCCCTTTATCACATCGTATATCCTCGGAAACATCACGAACGGTAGCACCACCAGGGACCATGATGTCCCTCTTGTTGGCTTCATCAAGCACCACCAACCTCTTCCCTCCACCATTAACGCCTTTCGCAAACTTCAACCGAAAATCACTCGTCAGGTCAAACCCTTTCCCGAGGCACTCCAACGCCACCATCTCAGTTGTGTACAAAACACCCACACCCTCCTCCATCATCACTGGGTGACGACAACACATCAAATGAGAAACAAGAACATAGAAAGGAGCTAACGTAAACTTGTTTAATGTTTTTTGGTTTTTTATTATTATTATTATGATGATGATATTGAAGACGTAATAAGCACTAACAGAAAGGCATGCGGCATCATGGCCTCTGACTACGACCAAATAAAGGTATTGCCATACGTGACGGTAATCACGTTTGGAGGCGGTTTGACTGTGGACTATTCAAGCTTTTGTTTGTGTACATATAACTATGAAAGGATGAGCGAGACAAGAAAAATTTTGAGTTTGGTTCAACAAGGTAATGATGTGTTTTTTATATCTAAAATCGGGGAGGTTAAAACAGTCAGAGGAAGGTTCGAGGAAGGAGAAGGCGGGGAGGATTGGGTGGAAGCTATAAGTAACGTGGCGTGAATGAGGAAAGGTTTGAAGTTTGAATTTGGACTGACCAGAGGACCCCGCATAGATGTTGACTTTGTCTGCCTCGCTAAGTAGAGATTTTTTTTTTTTTAAATATATATTTATACATAGAGGGTAGGATGGAGACAACGGTTGAAAACCTAGAACTTTTCGGAGTTTATTGAGAAATGTGCGAGTCTGACTTACTTACTTTTGAAAAGTATATTTCTGAGCTAATAATATCTAAGAATTATTTTATGCAGTAGAGTTACCATTTTAATCTTTGAAAGAATCGCTGATAAAATAACTTTTGAATGAAATTATGTTCACTTGTCATCCTTCAAAATTTTTTTTATTTAATAAATTTACCTAAATATCAATTAACATTTATTTTTACGGATTAAAGTAATTCTTTTTAAATTATTTTTTTAAAGATATGATTTTTTGAGCTTAAATGGTAATTATACCGCTCCAATTTGGTAAAAATAAGCTATTTGGTGAAAGATACGATCTCTTAAAGAAAAAATGATAGTTTTAATGTGCCATTGACATAAAACATAATACATAATTATTTTTGTTAATGAAAATGATAGCCAATCAATGTGTAGATAAATTGTTAAATGTAATGGATATTTGAAAGGCTAATAGTAAATATAGTTTCTTTTTGGACTATTTTGTTAGGGAAATAATCTTTTGGGATGAAAATGATAGTTCTCCATTTATTCTTTTCATTATGAGTTTATTATCAGCATAGAACTTTTTAACGTCAATAACTAATCATGTATTTGTAAATCAGTAAAAATAGTCGAGTCCTATATTCATTTTTTAAAAAGTGATCCAAATTAGATGATTTAATTGGATAATAAAATAAAAAAAATTTACAATATCAATGTGCCAAAATCAAACTATACTCTCAAACTTGAAATATAATTCTATATTGTTTAATAATTATCAGTTTCTATTTTTAAATATTATAAGTGCATATTCACATAGCATTTTCACAACTCTGTGAGAATATCTCTGCGAGTAAACAAGATTTTTTTCACCTGCGTGGGAACCGAATACTATCAATCAGTCAAGTTTGAAAAACAAAAAGCCAAAAGAAACAGAGTCAACTTTTTCGTCGTCTTCTATTTCCATCGGTCTTAATTATCTGGGTGACTGCGTCTGTTTTCATCTTCATATTTCCGGTTATTGTCCAGGAACAAGACTGTAACACCAAGTGCCGTATCATACTATTAAGCAGTGAATGACGGGAAGGGCAATTGAGAAAATTGCTAGTTTACTCCTGGTTCAGCTAATAGAAACAAAAATTAAAAAAAAAAATTTGATTGGGTCATAAAAGAATGGATTATGCAAATGTCACTATTCATTAATTTAGGTTTGCCCCTTTGTTAATCGCAAAAGGTTGACTAGGTGGAGCATGATAGAATTTGTATCTGATAAGTCATAGTTTTGAATTCTCATTCATCTATTTGGAATGAGACATATATGGGTCCGGAGACTTTATGTAAAAAAGGCTTGCCCCTTGGTTTGATTACACGAAAGTCGTCTCTCCAAGAGATAATTCACAGTAATGAAATTTAATACATGTCCATTTAGACAACTGTGCTAATAAGAACGAAAAATACAAACAATTTTAAATGTTTTTGAGAGAAATATAATGTTATTTTATATCATTTAATTTAATGTGTAATAATAATGTTATAATATAAAAACTTTTTGTCAAATTGAAAAAAAAAATCAATACATTATATTGGTGTAACTAAATGTTTTATACCATCAAATAACAAGATTAAATATTATTTTTATGAGTTTTGGGATTCTTATTTGGGAGAGTCAAACAAATTTAATGAGGCAACTATATATTTTAGGAGTTTACTATTTCAACACTCAACTTATTCTCTCTTTATCACTCCTCTCACATTATATGGGACCCACATATGGATATCAAAATATCATTTCTCATATATTTTATTATTAACTGATATATTAATAATTTCTCTTGACTTATGTATTCCTCATTGCCTCCGGCACATTTATTGGAATGTTATCGGAAGACTCTATACTATAGAAACTCTTCCACCTAACTTATATGCTGATATTTTAGCCTTACTAAAATTTGTGTTTTCATCTCTAACATGAAACTAATCTATCAATGACAACGAAAAACGCGTTAGACGATCAATTTGTTTTTCATTTTTTTTTTCAAAAATTTGTTATATGGACAACTTGTAGATAAATAAGTAAGTTTTATTATTACATTTCATCTAAAAATCACCAAAAGTTGTCAAAAATCTTGACTATATTAATCTGTCTTTGTAATATTGCTGGATCAAACTCCCTATACTGAACTTATCAGTATTAGGAAAAGTTATTTATTTATTTAAATTATTTTATATGGGAAATTTCAGTGTGTGCTTGGTGTACAATTAATATATATTTTTTAAAAAATTCATATAATTTATTCATATTATTAATTTAATTTTCTATCATTTAGCATACGTGTATAGATTTGTGTGTGTGTGTGTGTGTTAAAATAGTATAATGATAACTCCTCTACTATAGATAAATGTAGTCTTGTTTGAATGAACTAGCCAACAGAAAAGAAAGAAACGTCAATACTGAAAGAAGGTGAAGTCATTGACTTTGAGTCATTGACTTGGAACTTGTTTATACATATTAATTAAATTAAGATACGTTTACTTTTGTTGTAAAATAAAGAGAATAAGAGAAAAAATAAATGAGAGGAGAAGATGAGATACTCTATTCTTTTTCAATTTCCCGAACAATGTAACTTTAGGTCCCTATTTATAGACCTTTAAATGCGTTACAATTGGAATAATTTACATAATTGTATTAATTGACAATAAATGAAATCCTAATTAATCACCTAAATTTGTTAATGGACATTCACATAATATCTTATTTATAATACTCCTTCTTGGATGTCTGTGGGATAGACAATGTACCTCATTAAAAAGCTTACTAAGAAAAAATCCCATGGGGAAAAAAAATCTTAATGAAGGAAAAAAGAGTGCAATTGTCTGGTAATACGTATATTATGCTGCCTCATTAAAATCTTACCAAGAAAACCCATTTTGGGACAAAACTTTGGTTAAGGAAAAAGAGTTCAACACATATTACTCCTCCTTATGGCAACATCACTGAATATCTTGAAGCCTATGCATTCCAATCTTGTATACCAACTTCTCAAAAGTAAATGTAGGCAATGCTTTAGTGAACAAATCTGCCAAATTATCGCTTGAACAAGTCTGTTGATATCAATTGCTCCTTGCTTTTGAAGATCATGTATAAAGAAGAATTTTGGAGAAATACTTTTTGTTCTATCTCCTTTTATGTACCCTCCTTTGAGTTGAGCTATACATGCAACATTGTCCTCATATAAAGTTGTTGGAGTTTGTTCTTTATCAGATAGTTCATATATGACACCTAAACATGCTAATTTATCTCCCTTAGCCAGAAAATTCATGACTTGTTTCATAGATTGCAATTATCTCTACATGATTTGAAGATGTAGTGGCTACAATGTGACTTTAGGTCTCTATTTATAAACCTTTGAATGCATCACAATTGGAATAATTTACAGAATTATATAAATTGACAACAAATGGGATCCTAATCAATCACCTAAATCTGTTAATAGATAACCATATAATATCTGATTTATAAAACTCCCCTTTGGATGTCCGTGGGATACACCATATACCTTATTAAAAATCTTACTAAGAAAAAACTCTATGGAAAAAAAAACTTAGTGAAGGAAAAAAGGGTGCAATTGTCTGGTGATACGTATGCTACGTTGCCTCATTAAAACTTTACCAGGAAAACCCGTTTTGAGACAAACCTTGGTTAAGGAAAAAGAGTATAACACATATTACTCCCCCTTATGGCAACATCACTGAATATCTTGAAGCCTGCACATTCCAATCTTGTATACCAACTTCTCAAAAGTAGATGTAGGCAATGTTTCAATGAACAAATCTACCAAATTGTCGCTTGAACAAATCGACTGAACATCAATTGCTCCTTACTTTCGAAGATCATGCGTAAAGAAGAATTTTGGAGAAATATGTTTTGTTCTATCTCCTTTGATGTACCCTCCTTGGAGTTTGTTCTTTATCAGATAGTCCACATGACACTTGAACATGCTAATTTATCTCCCTTAGCTAGAAACATTAACGACTTGCTTCATGGATTGCAATTATCTCTGCATGATTTGAAGATGTAGCGGCTAGAGTTTGCAATTATCTCTGTAATATAGAGGTACTCATTATTTCCCTCATTCACAGTCTTAATATGATATCCATTTTTGCGAATATCTTTAAAACTCAATAAGTTTCTTTGCGATTTGTTAGAAAATAATGCATCACTTATGATGAATTTTGTTCCTCCAGGGAACAAAATAATAGCTCTTCTAGAGCCTTCAATCATATTGGTACTCCCAATAATAGTATTGACTCTTCCTTGTTCCATGACCAGATGAGTAAAATAAATCTTGCTTTTAAGAATAGTATGCATGGTCGCACTGTCCGCAAAACAAATATCTCTATTATTTATCGCGATCATTTTCTTCAAGTGATATTGCAATCCTCGTGCTGATAACGTGTTGTAAAATAAAGAGAATAAGAGAAAAAAGAAATGAGAGGAAAAGATGAGATACTCTATTCCTTTTTAGTCTCCCGAACAATGTGACTTTACATCTCTATTTATAGACCTTTGAATGCATCACAATTAGAATAATTTATAAAATTATATTAATTGATAACAAATGATATCTTAATCAATCATCTATATATGTGAGGTCCAGTCGCTGGGCCCCACCACTATTGAAAATTTAAAGCAGAAAAGGGAAAAGAAAGATTTCAACACATGAATAGTAAAATACCGTTCAAGTGTGATGATTTCGATTCTAACAGAGAAGAATTTTCAACAAATGAACAGTGAAATCATGATACCGTTCAAGCGTCATGATTTTGATGCTCATAGAGAAGGATTTTCAACCAGTGAATAGTGAAATCACTGTTCACGCATAAAGAGTTCGGTGCCGTGAGGAGAATTTTCAACGCGTGAACAGTAAAAATTATTATGCATGCGTTAAACACTTTCTATAAATAGAGGTGAAGAAGCAGCTGAAAATCACAAGAAGCAGTAGAGAACAAGCTGCAAAGAAGAGAAAAATATATAGAATGTGTGTTATTTTTCTGAGAGTGAGAGGAAAAAATAGAGTGTGAGCAAATCTCAAAAAGTGTAGGGTATGGGTAAATACATTGGGAATACTTTTGAGTATCATCTTTATTACTCCTTGATACTGTAAAATTGTAGTATTTGAATATGAGGGTTCTCACCACGAAACACTTTATTTATCTCTTGGGTTGAAAAGTGTGGAAAGGATAATATAATTATCCTAAATATAGTGGAATATTTTTTGGAGTCTGTCTTGTAGTTTTCCTCTAGTATTTGAGGGTTTCCACGTTAAAAATTCAGTGTGCAGATTTCTTAATCTATTTTGCTGGCGAGAATAGTGATGTGGGTCTTACTTCAATGAATAGTGAATAGTGACAAGTGGGTCCCACAGTAATTAGTGATCAGCGGGTCCCATCATAAATTACTATTCATCCTTATATTTATTTTTCACTGCGCTACACCGATTTGGTAGATCTAATTCTATCAGATTTATTTTGTACTTATTGCCACATATTGACATTATTCAATTACACTGTGAATGAATCCCCAAGCCTAATAAAATCTGTTAATGGACACTCATATAATATTTGATTTATAAAAACTTTAATATTATTTGTATTAGTTTAAATGAGATGTTCAACAAAAACTGAGGTCAGAACCATTGAAGGATGAGTACATTCACCCAATAATGCATCCAAAATTTCTCCTCTGCCGTAGATTTGACTGTGGCCCCGTTAAGGCTGGTTTATAAATGTAAGATAAATTAGGCTGATCTTTGAAGATTATATTATACATATTAATCAAGTGATATTGCATATATATATATATATATATATATATATATATATATATATATATATTACTTATAAAATTATATATTGACTTTTTAAAAAAATTGTAGATGTATACATCTAATATTCTTATTTTTTAATATTATGTTATACCAAATATCCTTTTAGATATAACACCAACTATATTCTTACTAGAGATGTTAATATAAAGATGATGAATAAAAATATATTATGCATAATATTACTTAACTTAAAAAAGGTTGGTGTAAAATTTATACTAAACACAATTGTCGTATACATCCCAATTCTAACTCTCGGGTTTCAATGCAAGAGGCCCCACAAGACTTCGAACGGAAGGAGGCCATGCTGCACAAAAGTCATGTTTACATACACGCAATTTCTAAAGGCTGCCACGTCTCAACCACGTGTAAAGCTCCATGCTTCTGTAATGCCGTCATGTTTGCCAATTACGAGCTTCGGCGGAGAATCACTTCCATGGTTCTTCCACTCTGTAATAGTAGCTAGGCATATATAAATGAGTTTTTATATCTGCTCCAGATCGTCATAATATGGCTAGAAAAGAAGAAAATAGGTCTCAATACGAGTCTTTTAACTGAATAGGTGTATGGAATGAAGTGTCATTATAGAATGTTTATAAGAGGTTGATATTAGAATTTAAAAAAATATTTCTTTATGCGGTTTGATAGGATTTGGGGCTTTGTTACCTCTATCTAAGAAATTTGGGCCTACAAGGGGGTAGCACATAAGATGCAGGGATGAAAATAGGTCAGGTCATATTTTAAGCAAGCTAGACCTATAACAAGAACAATAAACTTGAATTTGATATATTACTTATTATAGACTTTATTTTCAGCTTGATTTAACCTACTTGGGAGGGCTGATCTGATATAAAACCTATCTGTTTTTAAAATTCTTTCAGACAAATAAAAAAATATTTTAGTAAAGGTAAAAAAAAAGGGGCAATTGTGTTAGTAGCTTACCAAAAGTGGCGGTACGGTGTTCATTGTTTCCTCGTAGGGCCATAACCGTACATGAGAATGTTCACGGCGGTCTAGGAACAATGATGTACTCATTCTAGAGGAGTAATGATAATGTAACACTCAAAAAATAGATATCTATTCAGACATTTATTTTATAATCATTAGATGTGATAAATATTAAGGATAAATGAAAATTATTATCATATTCAATGATTATAAAATAGGTGTATGAACAAATACCTATTTTTTAGATGTCAAAATATTATTATCCCCACCTTAACATAGATAACGTATCTCCCATTGAAGCCAGCAGGGTAAGAGTCAGTAGCTTCCTTAAAGGTCTTGAACCGTCCACTTCCATCCTTGGCAACCACCACGTTGGGCGCACCCTGTTGTGCCCGCGCAATAGACCCAATGGCACAATGTGACACCGCAAGAATGACCTTTCCTTTGCCCTTCTTACCGTTCTTCTCCAAGAGCTTGCGGTCCGCAGCAGACAACCATGTAGGGAGTCCTTCGCTGTCAACGTCCAAAGCCAAGAGGCGGCAAGAAGCCGGCTTCAAATCGAGCTTCAAGTTGAATTCCTGAAGGATCTTGGACAAATCGGAGACAATGTCAACTGGCATCTATTTTTTGTAGATTAAAGTTATTCTTTTAGGGTTATTTTCCCAAATATATGATTTTTTTGGACTTAAATGGCAGTTCTACCGCTCCAATTTGATAAAAATAAATTATTTTATCAAAGATATAATATTCTAGGAAAAAAATAATAATTCTAATATGCCAACTTAACATAAAACGTAATACATAATCATTTTCATTAATGGCAATGACAGTTAATTAATATTTGAGTAAATTTATCAAATATGTTGAATTTTCGAAAGGTTAATAGCAAATATAGTTTATTTGGAGCTATTTTGTTAAGGAAATAATCTTTCTGGATTGAAATGATAGTTTTTTGGTTATTCTTTCCACTATGAGTTTATTATCAATATAAAACTTTTTAACATTGATAACTAATCATATATTGACACATCAACGAATATAGTTGAATCCTATATCCATTTTAAAAAAATTGATCTAAATAAGATAATTTAATTGGATAATAATACAAAAAACCAAAATCAAACTATCCTCTCAAACTTAAAATATTATTCTATATTGTTTAATAACTATCAATGTTTATTTTTAAATATTATAAGTGCATATTCGTATAGCATTTCACACCTATGTAAGAATTTCTCTGCGACTAAACAAGATTTTTTCACCTGCGTGGGAACCGAATAATATCAATCAGTCAAGTTTGAAAAACAAAAAGCCAAAAGAAACGAGTCAACTTTTTCGTCGTCTTCTATTTTCTTTGGTCTTAATTATCTGGGTGACTGCGTCTGTTTCCATCTTCATATTTCCAGTTAATTTGTGGGGACAAACAAGTAACACCAAGTGCCGTATCATACTATTCAGCAGTGAATGACGGGAAGGGTAATTGAGAAAATTGCTGTCTAATTACTACTGGTTCAGCTAATAGGAAAAAAAAATTGATTATATACGTTTAGTTGTACTTCCTTCCGGGTCATAAAAGAATGGATTATGCAAATACCACTATTCATTAATTTAGGTTTGCACCTTTGTTTGATGACACGAAAGTCGTCTCTGAAGATATGTCACTATAATGAAATTTAATACATGTCCATTTAGACAACTGTGCTGATAAGAATGAAAAATACAAACGATTTTAAATGTTTTTGAGAGAAATATAATGTTATTTTATATCATTTAATTTAATGTGTAATAATAATGTTATAATATTAAAACTTTTTGTCAAATTAAAAAAATAATTAACACATTATATTGGTGTAACTAAATATTTTATACACCAAGATTAAATGCCGATGACCCCTAGCCTAGTGGTAAAAACAAGAGAGAGTTGGACATGAGAGGTCCTGGCCCCAAGCCTGGATGGAGGAAAAACGTATTGTTTGACTGGGGATCCCCTCATTATCATGTTCCTTGATATTTTTAGGCTATGTCAAGGAATGAGAGAAATTAATCTGGCCCAATTGGATACTCTTCATTGACAAAAAATAAAAAAAAAAACAAGATTAAATATTATTTTTATGAGTTTTGGGATTCTTATTATGAGAGAGTCAAACAAATTTACTGAGGCAACTATATTATTAAGTGATATATTAATAAATTTCTCTTAACTTATATATTCCTTGTTGCCCCCGGCACATTTATTGGAATGTTATCGAAGGAGTCTATAGTATATGCCATAGAGGCTCTTCCACCTAAATATGCTGAGATTTTAGCCTTAATAAAATTTGTGTTTTCATCTCCAATATAAAACTAATCTGTCAATGACAACGAAAAACGCGTTAAACGATCAATTTGTTTTTCTTTTTTTTTAATAAAAAATTTGGTATTGTAGGTAACTTGTAGATAAATAAGTAGGTTTTATTATTATATTTCATGTACAAATCACCAAAATTTTTGTCAAAAATCTTGACTATATTATTTTATATGGGAAATTTCAGTGTGTGCTTGGTGTACAATTGATTATATTTTAAAAAAATTCATATAATTTATATATATTATTAATTTAATTTTTTATCATTTAATATGAATATTATATTTTAAAAGAGTGAAATAATAACTCCTCTACTATAAATAAATCTAGTCTTGTTTGAATGAATTAGCCAACAGAAAAGAAAGAAACGTCAATGAAAGAAGGTGAAGTCATTGACTTTGAGTCATTGACTTGGAACTTGTTTAAACATATTAATTAAATTAAGATACGTTTTACTTTAATTTTATTTGTTTTAGTTTAAATGAGATGAGATGGTCAACAAAAGCTGAGGTAAGAACCATTGAAGGATGAGTACATTCACCTAATACTGCATGTAAAATTTCTCCTCTGCCGTAGATTTGGCTTGTGTGTGTGTATATATATATAAAAGATAAATTAGACTGATCTTTTAAGACTATTATACATATTAATCAGGTGATATTGCAAACAATTTTTTTTCTACTTATAAAATTATGTATTGACTTTTTAAAAAAATTATAGATATATACATCCAATATTCTTATTTTTTATATTACGTTATACCAAGTATCCTTTTAAATATAACACTAACTATTCTTGGCAGAAATGTCAATACAAAGATGATAAATAAAAATATATCATGTATAATATTACTTAAAAAAAGTTGGGGTAATTTATATTAAACACAATAGTCATATACATCCCAATTCTAACTCTCAGGTTTCAATACAAGCGATACCATAAGAGTTCGAATGTGCATTCTAAGATGAAGTGTGTGGTCAACATCTATGCATAAGGTGCCCCGCAGATTAATAGGGAGCAACCACATAAACTTAAGTATGACACATGGGATTTAGTTTGCCTTTTTGATTTAGTAACTAAGCATGCCACAGTGTATTGATGACTGTTAATTAAACCTGTTTTTGTTTGAAATTAGGAGCAAATAAAAGAGGAAACAAAACAAAAACAAAAAAACGAAAATTGTTTAACAAGCTCCTATTTCTACTCCTTCCATTTCTGCTCCTCCTAGATTTGTTCAACCGCTGTCATCTGCCTAAGTTGCTTGTACAAGATTCAATGCCCATTATTTCTGCTCCTCACATTTGTACTCCTCCTAAATCGTTCAACCACCGTTGCCCACCTAAGTTGCTCATACAAGATTCGTTCAGCAACGACACTTGTCATCCACAATTGAGGCAATGAGAGCCACCCATCCTTTTGGTTTTTCTTCTTCACACTTTAAGGAAGCTCACATTGGGTATGCTTCGATTTTTCTTGCTCACACTTTAAGGAATCTCACATTGGGTATGTTGTGGTGATTGTTGATTAGATTGGGTATTTTGTGGTGAAGGTTGCTCACGTTACTATGCCATTGCTCGGTTTTCCTCAGTACTAACAGAGCATGTTTTGGAGTAATTTGGTGTGAGCTTTGTGTAACACCCTAATATTTAACCCAACATGCCTAGGACGCATTTAAATTAATTATTAGTTATTGCTCTTTTGTCTCAGCTCTTACTTTTAAATTGTTAAAATACTTAGTGAAAATACTAGTTAATTTCTTTTTTTTTTGAATTTCAAAACGAAAACATGAGCCATGTAACTTGAAAGAACTACGTCATATGATATACCCGAAAGCCGATAAAGAACTAGACTCATCATAAGCATACATGAATTAAAGTAAATCTCAGAACATATCACATCATCATGAAGACAATCATAAATAACATCAGAGGTTCATATTACATAAGTGCTTATCATAATTACGCCCACCAATAATGGTTGAGATAGTACAATCATCTAAAAGCATAAAAGGAAATAACAGATAGAACCAATCAAGGTCTCGATACCCTCTACACTTAAACAGATAACCCCTAGAAGTAAGGGGCTATCGTCCACGTGACAGAGCACAGGCCTTTGATGAGATCCACGGTCGCCCCCTACTGCTGCTCACGAACGAAATCATTGTCCTCTGAAAACGTGATGGAAGAAAGAGGAGATGGGAATCTTATGAAAGAAAATCAGTAGGGAGTTCACCTCCTGACAAGTGTTATCATCTACGTCCTTAGGAACCTTGAGTTTCTTTACAACGTGGTGAGCATGCATATGGTTCAATTATTAAGTTCTTAAAATTATTATCCGAGGCTTGTTCATTTTAGGATGCGTCTTAATGTAGGGATGCAGCATGACATATCACGATAACATAACTAATACCCTAATTCAACAACATATAATAAAGAATACAAATTCTTCTAGCATGATCTTTTTCTCAATATTTTTTTAGGTGATTTAAGATTCTTATCTCTTTTTCTTGGGGGCCACCCTATTATTCTCTCCTCTTGAGAGTTCTAGGTTATAAGCTCATACCTCACTAGTCGTCACTAGCTAACACTTATCTTCTCGATAAGCAAATTCCCAACTCTCAAAGTGTAGGATAGAGGGCATCAGATCACTTTTTTCTGGGCCCAGCCCATCACAAAAAGGTCACCCTCCTGGATCACCTTTACGTCGAGCCCGGGTCGTTATGTAAGGATCATCTTCGAGTGTTTTATGTCACCTTAAGCTTAGCATGTTATATTGAGATGCATGAGTACAAACATATTATACAATGTCACATGCTCTCATATACTTATAACATATGCATCTTTAATCATTCTAAGAGTAATCACAACATGCCACAAATCTTTGTAATTGGCAAACGAATATGCAAACATAACACCTCATAGCTTTCGATTCATCACCGTATAAAATAAATACTTTCCTTAAACGATAAAACCTCAAAATCAGGTAACCTCAACTTTTGAAATTATTCCTTTATACATCTAAGGGATCAATTCCAATGATTCTCATTAATTACTAACCTTAAGAACATCATTAAACAATGCTGGATAGTTCAGGACAGAAATTAAAGCTTTGAGCAATTTTGGCGTTCTAGAAGTTATGTCTTTGACCCTTTCTCGTTTCCGACTTTTCCTAAGATGTTAGAATTAATTTCCTATACCAATTATGGGTAATTCCTACATATTTACTAAGTGATAAACATCTTTTTACATAATTATTATTTGCTAAAACAGAATCCATTCTTAAGGGTCCTAGAAATCACATATATGGTCCTTTTTAGTTGCTAGTCTTTCTCTAAGAGCTAAAAATAATTATTACACTAATTATTAACAAATTTTTCACACTTAAACAATCCCAAACAGCACCATAACATATTGACAGTTTGGGTAGTGACTGAAAATGGGTTTGTTAAAAGCTTCTTAAAGTTATAATTTTACGGGTTTCTAGTTACTAATTTTTATCAAAGATGCCAAAGATGATTTCCACCATAATTGTTACTAATTTCCCCACATTTAAGCCATCGCAATTAATTTTAAAAAAATCTAGAAATGCTATGGCAGAAACCAAAAATTTAATATTCCAAAAGAATGCAAAGTTGTAATGTAAGGCATTTCTAATAACTAGTCTTTCTAAAATTAATTCTCAGTTAAAGAAGATTCTTATAACCAAATTTTATTCCTTTCGGAAGATGGAAATATAACCTTTAGGACTTAATTGACATCTTGAAAAAATAAATATGAATGCATTTCTATTTCTCTAGTTTTAATGCCAAGACTTCTATTTAGAATATTTACTCTAAAACACCGATCAACCTTAAGGTTGAAAGGGATAAGTCTTGAACTTTAATTAGTTAGGTGATGATATAAACATAAACATGCCAATGCAAGCTTTATTTCAATCTTTAAGATTTAGGTGATAACTTGAAAAATAAATATGAATGCATATCCATTTCTTTCTTTCAGTGCTCAAGGCTCATATTTAGAGTAACCACTCTAAACCACCGATCAACTTTAAGGTTAAAAGGGGTAAGCCTTGAACTTAAGTTAATTAAGTGATGACATAAACATATTACTCCATTTTAGTTCAACCTTTTGAAAATAAAATGGAACCCAAAACTTTGGGCTCTCAATGGTCTATCACATAATGGTTTTACAACCATCACCAAGATCCATCATTATCAAGCCATAGTTCCAACATTTTATTGGCAACCAAGACCAAAACCAGAATGAAAAAGGAAGATTAAAACTAAACATGAAAACATGATAAAAAAGGAAGAACTTGTTCATCAGACCAACAACAACAAGGCCAAAAAAAAATGAAAAAGGAACAAGAGAAAGAACAACAAAACAAAAATCCCTACCAAAGAAAAGAGAGAGCTTGGTCTTGAGATAAGAAGAACAATTCTTCCTCGAAGCAAGAAAGTGGTTTCGGCTAAGAGAAGAAAAAGAGGAATGAAGATGTGTCTTGGGGTTGATCTTGGAAGTGAAAGGCTAAGTGTTTTGATGGAAAGTTTATGGTGGTTGTGTGGTGGTTTGAGGTTAAGAGGTGGTGGAGGGCAGTGGCTTTTGGGAAAATGAAGAAGAAAAAGAAGAACTCTTTGAGAAACTAGAAAGAAATTTTGAGGATCCTTGAACCAAGATTGCAAGAAATTAACAAATGGTGTTTGAGGCTTGCCTTGAGGTTGTATTTATAGAGAAATTTTAACATGTGAAGATGAAAATAGGGGGAGAGTTGCTGCGACCTTCTAGGAAGAACTTGGGGGGCAAGTTTCATTTTAATGTAGGTTAGGATGTGTATTAGAGGTAGATTTAACTAATAAAAAGGTTAGGAATGAGTAATTAGGTGTTTAGCTGGATAATCATGCATTTAGGCATTTCAAGATCATGATTAAAGAGTGATCATAAATATTTAGAGGAGTCAAGTTTATTTAGTTTGAATTAAACTCAATTAATTTGAATTTCAAAAGCTAACACATTTCCTTAAATTGGGGAATGGATGCTATTCACCTTTTTAACTTTTTGATGTCTTAAGACCACTTTGATTTTAGAAAGGGATTTAGCTTTCTCTAAGCAATCTTAAGCTTTAACTAACCTCAATTAATTATTTTGACTCAAGATTAATAATTAAAATTAATTAATCTTTAATTAGAGTCTAATATTGTGTAAGTTTTGTTAATCATGCAATTAAGCTCATTATGCCCTTAATTACGGGCAAAATGGTAATTTTATAGAAAACTCCCTGGGGCCACCCAGATTTATACCGACATCATACATTCCTTGAAAACAATATTCCAAACTTCCAAATGAAGTTCAGGCCCAATCGGTAATTAATTCTCTATTAATTAGTCGCAGGGACATTTTGGTAATTTCGATCGGAAAAACTAAAAACTGATATTTTCACCTCTAAGATCATGCACAACACAAATAATCCCCTTCAATCATAAAACAAACCTCTTGAGGTTAGCTGAGACCAATTGTCCTCAATTCCCAGGCAGAAATGACCTCAGGGGCATTTTGGTCATTTGTACATAAGGAAAAATTGGGGCGTTATACTTTGAGTAAATAACAGATATTATTTTGAGTTTCTGTTTTCTTCCCCAAATTGTTATGGATAGTTTGGATGTGATTCAAGTGTAACATCCCAGACACCTGGCAATGCAAATATTATCCGCTTTGCCCAACCTCTGAGGCTCATGGGTTTGCTCTTCCCCAACCTCTGAAGGAAAACGTGTTTGCATGGGGGAGGTATTCACACCCTTATAAAGCATGGTTTGTTTCCTTCCCCAACTGATGTGGGACTAGCACCCTAGTGGGGGCCCAGCGCCCTCACTGGCTGGCACACCGATCCCGGGACTGGTTCTGATACCATTTGTAACATCCTAAACACTCGGCAATGCAGATATTGTCCGCTTTGCCTAACCTCGGAGGCCCACAGGTTTGCTCTTCCCCATCAAGGTAGTGTTGTTCATCTTTAATTTGGTACAATGAAATTGTTTGTGGAAGAACATATTCTAAAATCATGAAGTTAGCTTAAGAACCATTTATACAATATTGACCAATAATATTGACCAACTACAATATGTAATTTTTGTTGATTCAAGTATAACCTAAGCAGTCTATGAACCCTTACTTCTTTCGTGTGTAAGTATCTTGCAGATATCTCATTCTACAGTATTTGTGCAATTTTGTGTAGGTTGTTGCTTTGATAAAAATTTGTTGTGATAAAAATTTGTTGGTTATCTGATTTTATAATCAGGTAGAAGATAGAGGGTAATGATAGGGAAGATCGTGTTGAGAGCAGCTATTGCAATGTGAAGAATACTAATGATGAGCTGCAGGAGCAGGATACCAAGCAATTGAGTTCAGTTGAATTGAATGCAACAGAAATTGTAAGGATGGAGTTTGACAGTGATGGAAAAGCCTACAAGTTTTATCATAAATATGGTAGATGTATTGAGTTTGGTGCTCGCAAAGCAGTTACGCATCGTGATAAGCAAGGTACGTTCACACAACGAAAATTCATTTGTAACAAGGAGGGATTGAAAGAGAAAAAAAATGCTAAGAAAGTTGATAGGAAGAGGGATCCTAGGCCAATTACATGAACAAATTGCAATACATGATTGATGATTTGCTAGGAGAAAATGAGTTTGACTTGGAAAGTCACCAAGCTTCTAAAAGAACACAACCATTCTTTGACACCGCACAAATTTGTTCACTTCATTTCAAACCATCGCTGGCTAACCGATGCAGATAAAGCACAAGTAGATAGCATGCACTGAAGTGGGATCCACACATGTAAAATCATGGGTTTTATGGCTGGCCAAGCATGATGTTATGCTGGACTTGGATTCTCAAAGAAGGACTTATACAATTACATCGATAAAGAGAGACGTGACATGCTCACCAATGGGGATGCACTTGCTGCTATTAGTTATCTATAAGGAGAGGCAGATTCTGATCCTTTGTTGGATGCTAGGTACAACATTAATGACGGTATCACCTAGAGAACTTGGTATGGGCTGATGGATTGAGCCGAACTTACTATGCGTGCTTTGGGGATGTTCTCTCATTTGACATGACATACAAAAAGAATAGGTATAAGTTGCTCCTAGTTATGCACCATAAGCAAACATGTATTTTTTCCTTTGCTCTATTATCATGATGAATAAGCAGAAACATACAAATGGTTATTAGAGAATTTCTTAATTATGATGAATAACAAACAATCGAGTGTAGTGGTCATCAACGGTGATGAGGCCCTAAGGGAGGCAATTAAGGTGTTCTTCCTGCATGGCACTCATCAGCTATGTGCTTGGCATATGGAGAAAAATGCAACATCCAACATCAAGGATCAAGCATTTTTCCAGGAATTCAAGAAATGCATCTATGCCAATGTTGATCCTATTGAGTTTGAGGTTTTTTGGGATGAAATGATATAGCAATTTGGGATGCAAAAAAATAGCTGGGTGATGAGAACATACAAAAGAAAGGAAATGTGGGACAACACTTACCTCCGTGATAAGTTCTATGCTAGGGTGAGAATAACTTCATGGTGTGAGGGCATTAATTCATTCATCAAAAGATTTGTAACCTTAAGGCAAAGCATACTTGAGCTGGTACAATAATTGGAGAGAAGGTTGAAGGAGTACCAGAATAATAAGCTGGCTGCTGATTACAAATCAATGGATAGCGAGCCTGTGTTGACAACTCCGCTAGAATCTATTGAGCGTAGTGCTACCAAAGTGTACACCAGGGAAGTCTTCATGGGTGTCCAGAAACACATTTTAGGTTTTAACGGGCTAATTGTTTTGCGAATTTTACACCTTACCCACCACTATCATTTATAGAGTGGCCAAGTTTTGTCAAAAAACTTAGAAAAAGAAGGTTATGTATGAGAGGAATTAAAATAAATTCGACTGCTAGTGCCGAATATAAAATATCCATGACATTCCATGCAGCCATATTTTCTATGTCACGATGCATGAAGGCATTAGAGAATTTCCTGAAACTTTGATCCTTAAAAGATGGATAAAGGCAACAAAATCTCACGGTGAGCCTCTGGGTAAAGGAGAGGAGGATGCCTATAAGGAGTTCATGCTCCACTACAAGGCACTACACTCGGCAAGTATGTGGGTGTCATTCCTTGCAGCCCAAGAAATCCCTGACTACCGCAATGCAAGAGATATAATACATGGTGTAACATCCCAATTGCAGTAGAAGAAGCTCATGGTGAATGTAAAGTCAAATAAGAGGCGGTGCACTAATTGTAGCAAGACGGGTCACACGAAGAAAACCTATCAAACATTGAAGGGAGAAAGTTCCTATACTTTTGAAGAGGAGTACAGTTGTTGTCCCATATCACTAGATGCTAATTCGGATGCATCCAATTCAGCAAACAAGCAGGTGAAGGACTAACTGTTTTACTTAATTAAATAAAAAAGTAAGTTAGACTCAGTTATTAAATGGGCAAGAAACTAGATTTATAGTAATATGTCCTTCAGTAATGCTTAGGGTGTGTTCTCAAGTCAGGGATGAATATATCTTATTCAAGGTGTTGGATCATGCCCAACAACAATTAGGAAATTAAAAAAAAAGTCATGCATGTATATGTATTTTTGCCCCCATTTTTTTTATAAATTTTACCCCACATTATTTTGGAATTAATTTTAAATGAGACAATATAATAAGATATAACATATTTCATTTTTTACTATGCTTATGTAATATCTTTGACCTCATTACTAAAACTTTCTAGATCTGTCATTGGTTCTCATAGTGTTGATTAGGCTGAGAACAATCCTGCAGTGCCATCGACCTGCAAGTTGTAGCCAAATAGCGAGAAGAATGGCCATACAACCCCAGCTCAAAGCTAGGCATCTTCTGTTGGATGGCATGTTGAGAACAATCCTGCAGTGCCATCGATCTGCTAGTTGCAGCGAATAGTGAGAAGAATGGCCATACAACCCCAGTTCAAAACTAAGCATCTTCTGCTAGATTGTATTCCAACCATTTTTATCATCCACGTTCTTTCCCAACCTTTCCACATTTGGGAGTACTTGGCTATAATTCGATTGGCTACCATAACATCAATATCCCACTGATCTCGGTCATCAATGGTATCTACAGGTACGATAGTAGTAAAAGGCCAAACATACCTACATAGACCTCTTTATATTGCTAATGAGTGGTGGTTAATAATAACTATTGGCATTGTTACAATGTTTCGTAACACATGCTTGGAAGTCTTGAAAGTATAAATGATAGAAATGAAGGGTGACAAATGGTGTGTATATGGTGAGTGGCATTGTTACAATGTTTGGCATTATTGATGTGTTTGGTTGTGATTTCTACTATCTGTCATGGTTTAGGTTGCTATTTAGTCCGTTGTTCCTCAATTGTACCTGTAATGTAAGGCCTTCAATGATTTGATGTTATTATTTCCATCTAGTTTATTTCAGCTCCCTTATAAGACTAGGTAGTTGCTTTGCTGATGATGTAGGTATGCAATAAATACGCCCTTGTTGTGATTTTAGTTAGTAATTGTGGGTTTTATTATTTTGTTGTCTGGTACAATTGAGGGGGGGGGAGAAGAAAAAGAATGACAGTGCATGCTAAAGTTTTTGCAAACTACATCAAGAAGGAGTATCAAATGTAGTTGCTTTACATGAAAAGTCATTATGCTAAATTATACAATTCACTGCCCCATACATTGGCCACTGGCCTTTAGTCCCCTTAGAAGTCATGTTTTCATTGCATGACAATCTATAATGACTTTAATTACTTAGCATTTGATAATTCTTGTATGTTTGAGCATTATTTATCTCTTTTACCTCATTGTAAGGTTGGCATATCCAATTTGAATGACAAATCCAATTTAATGAGAAATTTAGTTCACACTCTCCTTTTCCTTCGATCACCTTCTCCCCTAATTGTGCTCTTGAGCCTCAGATGCAGGGATTTCACATGATGCGATCATAGTGGCTTCATATGTAGTTAATAAAATCTGTAAAATAGCAAAGTTTTTGTGATAAGTTAGTTTTTGTGGGGTTAGGTGAAGTGGCTTCAACAGAATGCATTAGGCCAAGCTCCCGAAGTTGCTTCTTTGATATGTTGCTTTTTGTGGGGGTTGAACATAACACAACTCTTTACTTTTACAAAGTATGCTCAGTTATGAAAGGCTAAAAGTTTACGTGTCCATGTGATCATAATTGATAAAAATAGAATTTTTGTGTGTGTGTGAGGGGGGGATACGACCCGACAATCCTCAACATGAATCTAACCACAAAATCAATGTATCCAGCCATTGGGTGCAATAAAATGTCAAATGGTACAAAATAGTAGGGTTAATTGATAGCATCTAAAAACCAAACAGCTCAACAGCAAAAAGAAAAGAACAAAAAAGCATGCCATAAAATTCGGCTTATAGTAATCATAGTAAGCACAATAGTTGTTGCAGTCATGGGTTGACATCTTTTGTTCTAATTTTCCGCTGCCAGTATCTAGATTTCTCTAGTCCTGGGGTTGTACTTATCGCGCACAAGATCCAGAGCAAGGCGCATCCTTGTGTGTGCGTTGACAACCTGAAGAGGAGCAAAGAGCACTGAAATCAATTTCTTATTATAGCACATAAATTTGAGAAATATAGTGTGCAAATTTGAGCGAGCGTGTACCTCCACATCATAATTTCTCCACAAATATGACATGATCATCCATTGGGCAATACCACAATCATTGCTGAGTAGTAATACAATGATGAGCTGTCAATTGAAGTTGACTTCTAGCTGAAACAGAGTATACTCAAATATAAGTGGCCGCATATTATTTGTGGGATCTGCATAGAATGAGTCCTTATAAAGGAGTTCCTTTATAAGTGAAACCTGGATGTTGATAGCAAGTGTAAGTATTTGTCTGGAACTGCTTAGATATTTATGGTTAAAATGTTCAACTAATATTAGCTTACCATTTTGCTAATGGCGAATATGAGTGGTGCTCTATGCTTCTCCAATCGAGCAAAGTCCAGATAAATTAGCTCCCCTTTGAAGCGGTCTACAATCAATAGGAACTAGTGATTATCGTTGTGGATTGGGAGAAGTATCTACACGGGCCAATTGCCATCGAAGGTCAAAACAGTTATGAATAAGAAGTAACAATAAAATGATAATTAGGAAGGCTACTTTCGAAGATTCTATAGAGTAGCATTGAATTTTGTTGCAAGCATAAACAAACCTTTTGAAACCTATCAGCAAGACCCATGAAGTCTTTAATAATCCACTTCACTTTTTTCTGTGTGGGATTAAACCTGGATGTTGCTAATTGCTACACAAAATAGCAATTGTTTAGGAGGAGCAACTGAAAGAGGCATGTAAGATATAGTTTTGAGTGGTTAGCTTACAATGCTAAAAAAATGGGTAATGAAATTTTTAATAACTTGATAGGTGATATTTGGTTACTAACTTGATCACCAACTCATTAGTGACCACCACAGAAACATACAATAACAGCTATCAATACATGATTTGAACAACAAGAATGAATGATATTCCATTTTTGAGTCTAATGGGAAGAGATACCAGCCTAATACAATGTCAGATGTAAACATACTACTAATTAATTATGTTCTTCAAATATATATTTACCGCAAAAGTGGTTGGAAGAAACCATTCAAATTCTCTATATGTTTTATTTGTGAGCATTAAGGAGACCAATAGGAGGACCTGCACATGAAAGCAAAAAGGCAATCATAATTGCGTTTGGCAAATAGATCATTGTTGAGTAATGGAAAGTTCAGAAAAGTACATCAGCAACAAGCAATTTGCCTAGTAGAATTGTTGACAGTGTCTCTCTAGTTCCACAACAATGATTGTTAAGGACTAAAACTTCTCTGCAAAACTGGAAAATATGTTAATGAATCTACGTAACAATCCACTACAAACTAAGAAAAAAAAAGGGAAAGGATCTTAGGCACTGAAGCATGGTTATAAAAATGGGATACGAATCATGAATCGAAAAGCCTATTTTTCGAATCGTGAATCGGATTGTATCGCGAATCATAAGATACATGATTAAGTATTAAAAAAATGTTAAAGTATTTTTTTTTAAAGCAAAGAAACATAAAAGCAAACTATATTAACATTTTAAAGTCAAATAGTTCATGGTATAACTAACAAATTGCATTATATATGTTAAAACAAATCAAAATTTACGTTATAATAATAGTCACAAATCACAATAAGCAAACAAAAAAAACGTGTCTTCACATGTTTTCTCATCATCCAGTAAAAATGAAAAGACTTGTTTAGTCAAAAAACAGAAAAAAAAAACTATTTATTAAAATGTTAAAACTTAACACTGTAGACTAGAGAGGACGGGCTGGACAGCAAATGAAAAAATTAGGAAACAAAAAAGAAAAAAACTGGCGTGGCACTAGTATTGAATTGAAGCAAAGCTCACTTGGGTGGGGTGTTTGAGGGGTAGAGTTGTAAAGACATAAAAAAAATGGAAAAATAAAGATACCAACAAGCTCCACTTGAGCATGCATTTTGGATGAAGACGAAGATCGCACTGTGGAACAAATCCACATAGTGATTTTCATCAAATGATGAGTGGGTAATGATGGGGAGAAGATTTTCGGACATTCCCTCCACTTTGGTTAAGAAAGTTGCAGAAAAACAATAAAGTTTTGGGGTTTTTCAGAACTGGGTCGGGCATGACCAGATTTGGATTGGTGAGCAACCAGCTGGGCGTGAATCACAGAAACATGATTAATTTCGCGAATCATGCGATTCACTTGCAATACTTGCAATTAAGAAAATGATACATAGTGTAAAACGATTCGACGTATGATTTGCATCGTTTAGCTTGAGATTCACATCAAATCGTGAGAATCACATTGCGATTTTTGCGATACTAACTACACTGCATTGAAGTACTTTACTTTGGGTCATACTCAGTACCAAATATGTATGTAGCCGCTCCCACCTCATAGCCATTAAGTTTCATTTCCTTTGTAGGCCGAAATGATATTTTTCATCCACTTAAGCATGCAAATTTAGTACTGCAAATAATATTTAATTAATAAACGATTAAGGTGACCGATTGAAGAATTCTTGTGTCCCTCAGGAAGTTCATGCCATGTCATGAGACCATCAAAAGCCAACCATCTACCAAAGTTGTCCCATATGGAGGCAGAATAGTGATGATTGTATGGGATTGCTCTATGATTTTGAGGGATTTGTTCTTCCTACGATTGTCTTCTAACTCAAATAATTGCTTTGCAATTGAATATTTTTCAAAGTATCAAATTTATCCTTTACTCAAACACAGGTACATGGAATTTTCTTATAAGTGATTCATCGAGGCTTACTTGGATAACACACTTTTTATAATTTAGACCTGTACATCCTCATTTGGTAAAGATACCAAAGCAAATATAGATATAAATAAGTGAAATATTTAATCAAAACACTAACAGAAAAAAAATGTAAATATTTTTTGCAAGAGAGCAACATCTATGCAATGGGTTTTAGGATTAAGAGCAATAGTAGGAGCAACAATCAACCAAGAGTAAATGACACTATTGATTTTAATAGATTATATACTTATGGTGACTTTTGAATGAGGCAAGTCAAATGTTGATGCTATGGGAAATAGTTCAGCCCGAATCTACAACATAGTTGACACCAGTTTAAACTTCAAAGAACTAGTAGGTGATAGTATGTAAGGAAGAAAGACCACAACTGAAAAAATATATCCAACTAGTAGTTGTTTGAAGCATCATTACTTAAGAGTTGAGAATGAAGGAATGATTTAAATGAGTTAACATGTGTATAACCTTTGCTCATTGTAGATGAACAAGAGTTGAAAGGTTTTGAGAAAAGTGAGCAAATGAGCAACAAGTTAGGGGGGATTGGCTTTCCATTTCCTAGGATGATTGCCCCTTTTTCTTTAGCATCCAATCCCAACCCAGGATATAAAATTGGCAGGAATGAGCAAAAAGTAAGATGTTAAGAGTTGACTTGTGCAGTACACACAGAAGTTGAACCTATGTAGAATTGGTTGCTCAAAAAAGGCAAGCATAAGGATTGTTTAGGTGATGAAAACTGAGAAGCATGTAGTGTTGCATGTATAAGGAAATTTTCAAGGAGCACCACCCAATGACATGGTTCACTAGCAGCGCAAATATCAATTTTTATTGTCTTGTACAACTTTTTCTTATTTAATTTATTAATATGAATAAATTGTTGTATTCATTATCATGTATAAATGCACCAAATATTTATTTATATGAATAAACTTTATATATGCCCATTAATGTCTACTTTTTTATTAGCAATGAATCTGTTGCAGTAAAAAATTGGATCATTCCAATATTATTACTCGTTACATTTACTCCATATATATTGTACTTCTAACATTTTTCACTTTGTCATATTGAGAACGCCAAAAAAGGATATCTGCTAAGTTTATTAATTATAAAGTTTGATGTCACTATAGTATCCAAGAGAAGAGGAAGGGGGAAGAACATGATCCCATACTTACTATACTCTACAATCTAAACTAAGCCAATCGATGACATTCGAACTAGCCCTAACAAATGATTGACTACAATCAACTCGGTGAGCATCATGTATCATAGCAATCAAGACCGACTCCTTACATGTGTCCACGATAGCACTAATTGTTTCATCAACAAAAGATTCTTCAATCTCACACCAAATTCCATTGAATTGTGCATTCTCCATTTTACACTACAAATATGTACTGCCTATTGCCTAAAAGTAAAAATTATGAGAATGTTTTCAGTGATAACAGCTGAGACCAAAAACAGTGTAATGCAACACACCTAATTGCATACTTACTTCTTCAGCTCTCTCATATTCCACATCCATCCTTGAAACCAATTCGTCTATTTTGGTGTGTAACTCTTCAATTTGTAAATTGCTCGTATCAGTATGGTCCCAAAATCAAAGCATAATAATGGTAGGATACTAAAAAAACTGTCCATGAAAAAAGTAATACATCACCTTTTTCTGTGCTGATATGTACCTAACTCGATACCCTTCAACAGAGCTGCTGCCCGAGATAACCAGGCAAGCAGAAATGGCACTCACTTCAGCCATTTTATCCACCTTGCATAAGAAATTAATCAGATGCAACAACACAAATTTGAAGTATAATCATAATTAATGGGAATTCTATTTAGAATGTTACACCAAACATAATAAGGGAAATTTACAAAATAAAGTTTTGCTATTAATGAGTTGACAAAATTCGGGTACTAAATGCTTACACTACACAAAATGCGAAAAATATAAACAACACAAGTTCTAACAACGATGACGTTGACGATATTGATTGTTGTGTATTTTGGGATACCCTACTGAGAATTTCACCATTCTCACCCTGTATATTTGCGTGTTTCCGTGTCATTTCCAGATTACTCAAGCGAATAATGAACTGCTCATAAGAGAAGTGTATGACTCAGAATAGCCCAACTACCAAAGACCATTATTTGCCATTATATTCGTATAAATGTTTAAGAAGACAAATATTCTATTAAAGCTTATAGAAGAACTTTTTCATATATTTGAATATATACTCTATAGTATTTACTACCATATTATACACATTATGTATTCTCTAACTACTTTGTTTCCTTTCTATTTATTTAAGTAGAACTATGAAATAGTCATTGCATAACTTGTTTGAATATATTGTGAATACTTAGGTAAGGTCCACTAATTTATGAATAACATACAACTTTTAAGTGTGATATCATGGCTTAAGGATTATGTTGTACTTAGGAGGGTGTTACACCTTTAACCTATAAATAAGCAATAATTTTTTTCCCTTCTGATTCAAAAGTGAAACCAATTTCAATAACGCCTAATGTATCCACTACCATAGCTTCAAGACCAAACAGCTTTATTCCACAAAAGTTTCTTTAAGTAAAAAATCTTGAAGTTATTACTATGTGCGTAACAGAAGATGAATGGCTTCAAGAATTCCCAAGATAAATTGATCAAACGATTTTCCTCAAGATTTTGAATTTCTTCCAATACACATCTCAAAACTAGGATCTTTTATTAATTTATTCTAATGGATGTTGGTTTAATAGAGCTCACTAATAAAACTAACGATGATCATAGAATTATCTTTCCCAAATTAAGATCCTTAAAATCTTTTCTCCCTTCAAATGGCCTAGATCAATACATCAACCAAAATGCTTTTCCAAAGCATTTCAACCCAAGCCTTTACCTACTTTGGTTATATAGATGCATGGTACAATATGTTACTTTTAAGACCTTGTCACATTCATGGTTTATCTATTTCAAAAAAGGAGTTTCTCTCAAATTTCCAAAATAGTTCATTAATTGGTTTCAGTACTTTGGTCCTTATCCTTAGATATTTCCCTTTTCCCTAGCACAGACTATTAAAAAATTCAAAGATAATGTGACTTTCTTTGCAGGATAAAAAAATTGTCGTTCTTTGCCATCTTTGGTGTAAGCTGGATAAATACTTGGGATTATACTTTTGCTGTTCGAGAAAATAATAAAATTGAATTCAAGTGGTTATCAAGATCAATATGTTCTAAACGGTGGGAAAAGCTTGATTTTAAATATGCATCTGATGAGAGACTTCAAGACTGGTTTAGACATAATCCAAAATATTTAAAAACTGTTCAAAGAGAAGAAAGGGATACTTAGTTCTTAATTGAGGAATCCCAGATTAAAGCATAATTAGCTGTCACAGATTCTCATCAAGAGTCTCTTAAAAGACTCCATGAATCCATGAATAGATGTGGTCAAACCATAAAACAAGAAGATGTTGAAATAGGATCCTTAAGGAGCTTGATCATCCCTCTCAATGAGGATAAAAACGAATAATGACTCTTTGTTCAAAAAAGATTGTTTGACATGTTCAAGATTCAGAGAATCTTCCATATCATCATCGAATCAATTTGATACTCAATAATTTAATTTAAAAAAAGAGGAAGAAGACAAAATTTTGAGAGAAAAGAAATTTATATACAATCAAGATAACCTTTCATTGTTCAGAAGGACAAACATGGAAAAATTAGTACAAGGAGAGCACTATTACAAGATTGTACCAAATACTATCCATAGTTGATCGGTATAATAATGCAACTATTTAGAGTTGAAAGTCAACATTCTCCCTAAGACCTATATGAAAGACCTATATGCTGCATTCAATAATGGAAAAGAACTACAAGGCTTTTACGATTTCAAAAATGTCTATAAAAGGAAGTACTACTAAAGATGGAGTGCATCAGAGGTTTTCGATGCTTAAAATCTTTGTTTTCTTTAAAATCTTGTAATATTTTCATAACTTGAACTCTTTCAATATTTTGGTGTACTCTTTCAATCAATATTTTGGAGCAACATTCTCAATATATATAAGTTCTATATCTCAAATAAAAGAAATACTTTGTTTAATTTCATGTCTCTTTATTTTCATATGCTTATATTATGCAACAATTCACCCAGTTTGTCTCCTCTAGTATATGGCATATCACATGAGAGATGTGATTTATTATAAGAGTTAGAATAATAAATTTGAATTATATAAACATATATGAATTGTCAAAAATAGAAGTTAATTAAAAATAATCAATATTTACACATGTTCATTAGAAAAGTTAATACCCACATGCTCATTTTCAAAAGGTTACATGACTATATTTTAATCTAGCTATTTATATAAAATTTAACGATCAATATATCCCCTCAATTCCTATCATCATCTCAATTTAGTCATTCCATATGTATGCATGTATACATTTTATATGCGCCGTGCTTATACTATATATATTGGATTGCTACCCTTTACATCTTCATATGTAAGTTAGTATCCTCTACATTTTTCTTTGAGTTCCAACTCTCTCTTTTATGGACAAGATCTATAACATGGGTAATTTAGTAATTTTATTTTATCCTAATTAATTGCTTCTTTCTCTTTTCACTCTATCATTAATTGCATATTTCATTCCACTCTATTGTTGACCCAACTCTCACTTTATTATTACAGTTTTTTTTCCGTAGTGAACATGTTAAATAGGTAAATGCTGTAATTCTTTTTTCTAATTCTTTTCAAATATTAATTTTTTTAAAATTGTCTTAGATTGGAAAATTGTCTTTTTTATTCTCTCAATTTTTCAGAGAAAAAATAGTTTAATATTAATTTATAGTATACTTCCTCTAAAAAAATATATTTATAAACAGAAAACATCATCAACGTATTAAAGTGAAACCCCGTTTTTATTTTTAATAGCCTTTTAACAATTTGTTAAATTATTGGATAATATTTTTTATGCTTTTTAACAAATTAAAAATGTACATTTGTTTTTAGCAAAAATGAAAACGTATATAAATATTAAAACGTAACTTTTGAATGGAAATGAAAGTTATATTTAAAAAAATTAATAATTGAAAAGAGTTAGACAAAAGAACTACAATATTTGACATGTTCACTATGGGAAAAATAATACTATAAAAATAAAGTGAGAATGGGGTTAATGATAGGGTGAAAGGAGAGAAGCAATTAATGATAGAGTGAAAAGAGAAAGAAACAATTGATTAGAATAAAATGTAGTTACCAAATTACCCATTTTATAGACCTTGTCCATAAAAAAGAGAATTGGGTTTTGGATCAAAAGGAAAATGTTGAGGATACTAACTTATATACGGAAAAAAATTGATTCGATGATGTCTTACCCCTAATTTATGAATCACAGACACGCCGTTTGAATGATGTCTTACATACGTGTGGGATTTTGCATGACAAACCAATGACATATGTTTGTATATATTTAATTTAAAATTTACATCTTTCATACTTTAACGTAGAACAACACAACATAAATAAGATTATAAAAAGAAAATAATTCATAATTTTTTAGTTTATAAGAAAATAAAATATAAGAATAGATTATACAAAATAATATTTTGAATAGTGTAACATTTTAGGGTTTAGGGTGTGTGTGTGTATATATATTATGTATGTATGTAGTGTTGTTCATGTCATATAATTTTTCAACTTTGATGTATCCCTCGTATCCATGTTGAGTCGTGTCTCGTACTCGTGTCACTTAGCGTTTGTGCTTCATAGCCCCCAATGAGAAATGATATATGCACACCACCATAAAGCTACCATATATTTACACCTCATTACAAAACAAAATAAGAGTATAAAATATGAAGGGATAAAATGGGAAGAGGAACAAGAAATTGTAAACCAATTAAAGACAAATATTGAACATGTTTAGAATAACATGTGAAACCATGCATAGAAAATTTGTAAATCAGTATGTAAAAAGTTGTAAACCATATTCATAAATCATGTAAATTGATTCTAGAAAATTATAAACTAATTGATGACAAATACTAAACAGGTTCAGGATTAAATGTGAAATTATGTAGAAAAATTATAAATCAGTACGCAAAAAATTATAAACCATATTTATAAAACATATAAATCAGTTTTGAAAAATTGTAAATCAATTGAGAACAAATATTAAATAGGTTCAGCATAAAATTTAAAACTTTATAAAAAATGTCTCTTAGTTAGTAGCTTATTATTCTCTTAATTAGCTTTTTCACTACCTCATTATCATGAAATTCAACATGCTATCATAATCTTTCCTTGAACCTTCATTTCGCTGTACCAAGCTTGCTCTCAAGAGCATTTTCAATTTCTTTCCTTTCTAATTTTTTCTTTCATTTCCTCACTCTCTGATGCCTTTTCTTTTGTTCACATTTCCTTTATTTCAAATCAATAAAATAAAGAGAAAACCTTTATGTTTCCTCCTCTTCCTCGTGTTCTTCTTCTATTCCAAATACTTTGCCCTAGACAAATTTCCCTTCCCATTTTTTAGATCTAGAACAATTTCTAGATCTTTCATTTTTGGATTCTTTGTTTTTCTTCTTTCCTGTTCAGATTCCATCTCCAATCTTCCATCTCCAATGCGGCTTCGATGGATCTAGTTCAAATTGCGTTTGTAGGTTTTAGCAGATCTGGTTTCAATGTTCTTTTTGGTGGGTGTTATGTCCCTAGTTATGAAGAGGTTGGGTGGTGTTGAGAAAATCAACACCTGAAGAAAAACCATTCTATACGTGTTTGATTTATTAATGTTGACGAAGGTCAAAGAGGACAGGAGGAGAGTTTGTCACCCACATTTAGGATTTTGGCTTCACCGTGGAGAATGTGGAAGAAAATAACCATATGAACACTTAGATTTGGAATTTTTTGTCAACAACAAAATTAATTAAAAAGTTGAATAATTTAAAACTTTAATTTTAAACATAACCCAGCTAATAACCATTTGTTTCTTTAATTTCTGTATGGTTTTATATTTAATTATGAACTTATTTAGTATTTGTCTTTAATTGGTTTACAATTTTTTAGAATTTCTTTATATATTTTATGAATATAATTTATAACTTTTTGCATATTGATTTAAATTTATTTTACATATGGTTTCACATATTATCTTAAACCTATTTAATATTTGTCCTCAATTAATTTACAATTTTTCAGAACCAGTTTACATGTTTTATAAATATGACTTACAACTTTTTACGCATTGGTTTGTAATTTTTCTGCATATAGTTTCATATTTTATTCTAAACTTGTTTAGTATTTGTCCTCAATCTATTTACAATTTTTCAAAACTAGTTTATATATTTTATGAATATGGTTTATAACTTTTTGTGTATTAGTTTATAGTTTTTTATAACACGTATTTATGATTTTCTAATCCTAGGTTGTAATAATAACAGCAAATCTTAATTTTTAGTAGAGTCATTTTTACTTAAAAATTGAAAAATAATTATCTATATCTTAAAATATAAACCATAAATATATGAAAAATTAAAATAAATGAGCTAAAATATATGAAAAATTAAATAGAATGAATTAGGTCAGATTAATTTTGTGTATTGTAAATATATTTTGTTCCTTCTTCTTTTACTTTCGGTGAACTATGAAGAATAACAGAGAAATATGTGATAATGAGAGAGAATGAAAATGTTTGGAAGGATGGTGGGGGGAGTAGGAGAAGCAAGACAGAGAAAGAATGGTTTGAAAAATTTTTCACTTCCTAATTTATCCGTAGTATTTCATGTTCTTATTTTATGCTGTAGGAAGTGTAAGTGCACGGTTGCTTTGTAATTTATGTTAATCGGATTGCGAGGAAATTATTGTTGAGTCTCCTCGCATTCAGTTCCACCGTACCGTCCGTCCAAACATCACCTTCAAAGGTCAGACGGCACTCGAGTGTTGAGAGAAGAGAGTCTATTCTGTGCAGCGAGCACCGATCATGGAAGGTCGCCGACCACGGAATCGAAATCTTTCATCTTCCTCCTCTTCTCCTGCCTCTTTCTCCAAGAAATTGGGCTCCGGTGCGACCCATGAATCCAAGGCTTCAACTTTTGCTCAAAGGGGCACTCCTTCGACCTCCGGTTCCAACGTCGCTAGGGTTGGCTTCGATAACGCACAGGACGGTGCTGATGCAGATGCAGAGGCAGATGCACAAGGCTCTTCCAATTTTGAGCCTTTAGTTGGAACTTGTCCTTACATGTGCCCAGGTATATATTTTAAAGAATGATGATCACAGGTTATGGCTAATGACTTTGGGTTTACACGAACATATTTGAAAACTGCACTTATTTTTGTGAAGAAAAATATTTTGTGTACTCATGGGGTGAGGCACACGGTGTCCCGAACCCATGAGTATAAATAACACAACTCTTTTATGAATAAGTGGATCATGGATCTCTTATGTGCTCCGCTAAAATGTGTTAACTTCATTATATAACATCTTGCAAGTATGTGTTATGTTTTGCTTTTGTTGATGGTTGTCTAGTAGTAGTCTTGGTTATGAATATGATAGGTCCATCTACGTCCTGCATGGCAGCTCCTCTTAATGGTCTTAAAATGGTGCCTTGAAACTTCTTGACAAGGCTGATGAAAGCCGATTGAAAAGTGAGCCGATGAAAACCCCCCGCGAGACATTCCCCGCTAGGATGATGGTCTCGTGATCTACGTTGAAGATGTACTTGGAATTCTTTGTCTTTCTAATCTACTTTGTGGTCAGTAAGAGGTTACGGTATTTGAGATGTAGTTAAGGTTCACACAATGAAAAAGAAAATGATGCAAATTGTTAGGGTTGGTATGTGAATGAATGAATGAATGATTCTTTATTGAATTGGAGAACTTGACAAATTCTCAAGAACCCTGGAATAGTAGAATGGATACAGGGGGAGAGGAGAATAAGAGCCCTCGAACTCGGCAACAACAATCTGAGAAAATGACTAGACACCTTGCAACCTTCACTCTTCCCTCTTTTGTTCTTCAACCAACTCCCTAACTACCTTTCCCTCCAAAATTACCCGCCTGCCAGTTGTCAATTATCCAGCTGGACATCCCTAGTGGGCCCTACATCTGGCCCATTTGCTCTCCTATTCCTCCTAACATAAACCTTTCCATACAAGGGGTCCCTAACACAAATGAATTGCTATTCAGTGCTGAGTAGAAACTGTTTTTATAAGGTTATGGTGGTATTGCTTTAGTTTGCATTGGTGAGATGTTATAGTTTAAGGATACTTCAATGAAAAGGAGTAATGCTGACCTCTTCTTGAAATGGCTAATACAGTTTTAGTATGTGTTTGGCTTCCAGCTTCGAAGGATTAGGTTGGATAATGGTAATATGAGAAGTGGAAAGAAAAGAAAATGCAACAAGAAAAGGATTGCACTGGGCAAATTAATTGGTGCACATTTATGTTAATAAATTATTCTTGATTCTTAACTATCAGGAATTGGGCTTACCTTCTATAACTATATAATTTTGTTATTCTGAATTAGAAAACAGAAGTGCAATTGATTTGCTTTTACGCTCTGTATATGGTATACCATATATATCTATGTCTCTTAGCATAAGGTGCTTCAAATTCTAAAGCTTGAACTTTCTGATCGCTGCTTTAATCTTTCGAAAAATTTGACAGTGATAATTTGAATTCTTCTTCTTGAGGATCTGTTTCAATATTTCTTACTGCAAAAGGGTATGCATCTGTATGATAATATTTTGAGATGTCAATACCAATTTCCCAATATTTAGGAAACAAATATACTACCTATTAGACCAACTATCTTGTTGACCTTGTCATGGAGCTCAGCTTGCTAAATTTTTGTCGTATAGGAAATTTTTTTTGGCTTTGTGATGCATGAATTTTTTACATTAACTATCAAATAAGGTTGCTGTCTAGGCCTTTGAAGACTACCAGCAAATGGTAACTATTGGTATTGATAAGGTTTAGGAAAATGAGTGGAAGGAAGGTAAAGTATTTCTAAAACCAACTAATCCCTGTTTTACTATGTGAGGTTGGGTACATAGATCAAATGATATTAGTGTGTCATATCATAAACCATACCTATAGACGACTATTATAATCTAAACAAGATCTGAATTGAGGAAACCGAGCTAAAGTAGATGGAGAAAATATATCTGCCTGTAACTTTCATTTTCAAACATTTATCTACCTGGTATTATTAGTCTTCATAAGGAGTTCATACAAAACATATCTACCTGAAACTTTTATTTTCAAAGGTTTTCATTCTTTCTACAGAACGAGAGAGGATCCAGCGTGAAAAACTCCGTGATTTGGCAGTGTTTGAGAGGCTAAATGGCAACCCTGGAAAATCATCCCCTGCCCTTGCTGTAAAAAAGGTGATACTGAACTGTTCGATTTTATCTGTTTTTACATTATAAATACACTTGTGTCTACTTTAGGAAGGATCTACTCAAGAACCATGCAAATATGCTTTTTCAGCTATTATTTTATTTTATTTTTTTTTATGATTGGCAGTACTTTTAAGGGTTCTGCAAAACTTCTATTCTGTGAAATTGATGATGCCAATGTGTTAGCAAACCACCTATATGTTAGGAAGATTAAGGATGAGCATAGGAGATTAGAATAAGTCCCAACTGTCAGATTCTATCAAGATAAAATCCCCAAGTGTCAGAATGACTACCTAAGAAGCAGTTAACCGACTGCCAATAATAGTGGTAAATAAGATGTGTCAGTTCTGTTTTGGTGTGAGTAGGACGGGAAATTAGGGAGAGCCCTAGGGGAAGGAGACACTGTTGTCCAAAAGAGTGAATGAACAGTGTTACTATTTCAGCTGTTCTTTCTAATTCTTGCGTTTATTCCTTTATTTTGTGTCAACTTGATTTTGTTTCAGAGAGGAGATTTCCAGAATAAAATCTCATTTTCTTACCTCAATTTTGTTCTGGTTTCTATTAACTAGTCTTGGAGCTCCCAATATTTGAGGAGCTTTTGACGTCCACAATAGAATGGAAGCATGACTGGAGTCACTAGATTGATGATAACAGAGTAGCGGAGAGGGGTAACGAGACTCAAGATTCTCAAAGGGTGCTCCAAGAAGATTGATGATCTTCTTGAGAATGTGACGTTATCTGCCCCTACAAGATTGATGAGGAGAAATGTGTCTAATGCTTCAGAGAATGAGAAATCAATAAGCAAGCCAATGGGAGAGATGCAAACCGAATCAGGAAAAGATTGCTGGAGGAAGTTGGAAATCCATCTATTCAGGGAATATCAGAAAGGGAAGGGTTGCAATCTGTTATCTTAACTATGGAGCATAGATCTTTGAGTTAGTTTCTGTTAGAAATAAGGAAATATTTAGTAATATTTCCATTATATCTCAAAATATTTCATATCATAGATTGATTTAGATTGGTTTAGGTTGATTTTATCATTCTGGTTAGATTTTATCTTTGGTTTATAGATAGGATTACCTCAGTATATCACACATCACACAACATTGATATATTTTCATACTATCAAGTATCTTGATTGTCTCTCTTTTCCAGATAGCTTAAGCATTAAATACAAGAAATGAGGGTTGAAGATATTAATTGAATGCAACTCATGTGTGATAATTAAGTTGCTTTGCACATTGCCTCGAGTCTAATGGTCCATGAGAGGACCAAGCATATAGAAGTGGATTGCCACTTCATAGATGAGAGGACTAAGCATATAGAAGTGGATTGCCACTTCATAGAGAAGAAATTCACTTTAGACGCATTCCTACGATCTTTGTCAATTTCGATGATCAGTTTGTAGATGTACTTACCAATCTCCTAGGGGACGTCAAATTAGTTACATTTATAACAAACTTGGTGCATGTGATTTATATGCTCTAGCTTGAAGGGGGAGTTAGCTAAGTCTTGGAAACATGGTAGAGTTGTCTTGAAAATAATATGGTCATTCAGTCCTGCTGTAAATATTAGTAGTTGATGTCTCTTGTATATAAATATGGCTCTATATGTGTTTGGTTTTGCGTTTGTGGAATTGATTCTAGATAGAATGAATTCTGTCAGAATTGATTTAGTTAGAATTAAATTTAAAGTAAAGTGATTTATGTTTGGTGGTTCTTCTAAAAGTGATTCTAACAAAAGTAAATTTTCACTTCTCCCAAAATCAATTCTAAAGGAAAGAATCGATTTTGATTTGTAAAGACCAAGTAATATAATTTGGCGGAATAATTTTTTGGGGATAAAAATTGATTCTAATCCTCCCAAATTCAAATCCAAACACACTAGTGATTGAATAGAAATAACAAAGTTCAGGTATATTTGTCATGGACTATTTTTCTCAAAAGCTTAAGTTGTTGGGTAGAGACAAATAAACAATTTTATATCGTATCACATGCCCTCATGTAAGAGTCCTTTGGGCTTCAAATGTGGACTCCAAGCCCACCTATCTTGTGTTGAAATTTTACGTATTTTATTTGGAATAATGGGTGCGTCAAGAATTGAACTCTAGACCATTTGGTCATAGAGGATTTGATACCATATCATGAATCATTTTTACCAAAAGCTTAAGTTGTTGGATGGAGCAAATGAATGGTTATACTTATTCTTTTAGTCTCTTAACATCATCCTTATTTGTTTTAATTACAGCATATAAGTTACTTGGCTTTTACATAGTATCATCCTGTATGTTGTTCACTATATATTGGTTTTGCCACTTTTGATCTTGCATTTTGCTTATCAGTTTTGCAGAACTATATCCACCAAATATGTTCAAACATCTGATGTGCGACCTCTTACTGTATTAGAAGATACTTTAAATTACCTTTTGGGCTTGCTGGAATCTAGAGAGCATCCTTTTGAAGTGGTTCATGACTTCGTTTTTGATAGGACAAGATCCATACGGCAAGATATTACTATGCAAAATATCAATAACAAGAAAGCAATTTACATGTATGAGCAAATGGTACAGTTTTCTCCTTTGAAGTTCTTTGATTTATGTACTTCATTCATTTCATCATTTATTGAGGTCAACCTTTCTCCTACAACCACATTAAGGTTGATGAGTGTAGTTACACATTTGATATGTGATTTTGCAACTGCAGCCTAGATCCCAAACTCGGAGACTGAAAATAAGAGAAGACTATATCCGATGTGGGTTCAGATCACGAATGTATGTAGAATAGAATAGGCTGAAAGTACAAACAAGTACAGGATAGTGCAAAAGAATCAAACACACTTAATCACAACTAACTCATGCTTAATATATATATACTTAACAGAGACCAATTGCGTGATTTGCTTCTCTTGTCCATTGAGAATCTGGAGAGTAAGTTGGTCAATTCAGTCTATCATGCGTGATGCTTGCTTAGAGTCAGTTCTGCATCTATCTTTACAATGTTTTGCTGTTGCTTTTGCCTGGAATTCATTGTCTCGCTTTCTTCTTAAAAAAAAATATATTGGGTGTGCCTTAGGTCCGTTGACCAGCTTTTTATGATTAGCATTGCTACAATTATAGGTTTGGGACTAGGGAAGAAGAAGAAAAATGCCTTTTGGTGTCTAAAAATATTACCATGGCAGCTGAATGGTGGCATTTTCCTTTAGAGCCTCATTGTCTATGGTATCAAGTTATCCGGAGTATAACTTGGACAAGAATGGGTGGGACGCAATTGCTGCCCCTGCTTCTTATTCTAGCCCTGAATTTCTTTTTTCCTCTTTTACGACCTTTGTGTCTTTTATTTCCTGCAAGGTAAGTAATGGTTCTCATTGTAACTTTTTGGGAAAATGGTTATTGATGAAATTGAGGGTTTTAGATAGCAGAAGAGGAAAAGAGAGAGAATAAAGATACTCAGTAGTATGAAAATATATTAATATTATGTGATGTGATATACAATGAAGTAATCCTATCTATAAGCCAAAGATAAAATCAAAATATAATTATAAAATCAATCTAAATCAATCTAATATATGATGTGAAATATTCTAAGATATGATATAAAATATTCTAAGATATGATGGAGATATTACTAAATATTTCTTTATTTCTAACACTTCCCCTCAAGCTAAAGCTTACTCAAGCTTTATTCTTGTTATAATTAAATCCTTGACAATAGAAAGTAACGGGCAAGATAGAGACAATTGCAGAGAAATGGGGCCAATCCTCCGGGAAAAGCCATCTCACGGGGCTAAACCACTAGGAAAAGCTGTCTCATAGAGCCAGGCTGTTGGGAAAAGCCATCTCATGGGGCCACGGTGCTAGGAAAAGCCATCTCATGGGGCTAGGCTATTGGGAAAAGCCGTCTCATGGCATGAAAGGAAATGACATGATAGACACTCTTGAACTATCTCCCCCTCAATGCTATGTTAGCATTGGACATCAACACAAATAACATTTGCAAGGACTATAAAAAGGAAAAAATAAGCCTTATTACAAGGTCAGGAAGTAGGAAAACAGTGACATAAGAACCGAGGGCAAAATTGGAAAGAAAAACAATTGAAGTTGATGAAGTGCATGGACACTAAGATCGAGGCTAGATCCAGGAAGAAGGCAATGAGGCGAGTCCAGCGATGGGTGTGGCGGCTAGAGATGCCATCGGACATGCCACTACACGCTGCAGAGATCGTGTGAACTGGTGTCTTCGGACTCCGGTTGCAAGGTTGGATTGCACAGGAGGAGGCAGTTTTGATGGTGAGGTCGGCAGTTAGAACAGTCACCAGAAAAACCTGTCGGCGATGGTGGACTTAGGGTTTGAGCTACCGGAATTGGTGACATGATAGAGAAAAGAGCCAAAAACCGGAAGGAAGACATGGTTGGCTGGAATATGGTGGACAAGGGGGGTTGCAACAATGAAAAGGTGTTGAAGGTTGCCGGGAGTGACAACACAGCTAGAAAGAGGCCAAAAGACTGGAAAAAAAATTACATGGCTCCTAATATTTTCTGTTTTAGGTAGGAACTTGGCAGCGGAAAAGTGCACTGCAGGTCATGGAGGATTGCAATGCTCTGGTACCATATTGAAATTGAGGGTTTTAGATAACGGAGGAGGAAAAGTGAGAGAATAAAGATACTCAATTGATACAATATTGTGTGATATACAATGATATAATCCTTATTTATAAGCCAAAGGTAAAAAATGACACAGCTTTACCACTTACACTATAGGGGAAATAATCAGAATGGATTTAATTCTTATTGGATTTAACATAAATATGATACATGACAAAGCTATATGGTGTTGCTTGATTCATGTCGCTGACCCCACTTAGTGGGACAAGGCTTAGTAGTTGTCATTGCTGGTCTAAATATAGATATGCTAATGCTGAAGTAGTACATATGAGCAATTCACAACCAAGCTCTTAGTCTTATTTTGTATATTTCATCTCAGATCTCAACGTACACTTTCAAGCTGGATTGTGATGTGGTGCTCAGGGGATAAGAATGCAGTTTATAACATGCTTATTGAAGCAATGGACATACATTTATGTTCTTCTAAAATTATATGTATATGCCTTTCATGCCATAGAATTAAGTTTATGAGCTGAACAATATATTTAATCATGCAATCATGCAGGTGAAATTTCATGTTATATCACATTACAAGCTCCGGCGTTCTATGAATGATCCGAACATTGCATCAAGGCATCATCTCAACTTGGAACAGCTTACAAAGGCATTGGCATCTTTATTTAGTCTTTATGAAGCAAATCGTAATTCAAATTATGTACATGAGAATGAAGCTGAGTACCATTCATTGTATGTGCTTCTTCATCTTGGTTCTTACAGCAAAGCAATGGTTAATCCCTACATCATTGGCGTGATAAATTGTTTTTCTCTTTCCATTGTTAATTTCAGCCTTGTAGGGTTTTAAGTTATTGTTGCAATTTCTGAATGCAGGATGAGCCACTTTCTTTGTGGTTTAGTCGCGTATCAGCCCCGTTATTGAAGTCTAAAGAAATAAGATTTGCTAGGAGAATCTTACGGTAACCTTTCTCTTGATAATTGACTTTCTTGTAATACTTTAATAAAGAGATGGGTGTTTTGTTAGTTTTCTCTTATATTTATTGATAATTGAATCCATGTCCATTTTGGGTATCCTCTTTCCTTGACAGATCTTTCCGTCTTGGTAATTATAAGGATTTCTTCTGTACTGCAGCAGCTCAGGCATCATATCTGCAGTACTGCATTATGGAGCCTTATATCAATGAAGTAATTACTTAAACTGGAGAATGCTTTCATTTCCTTATATTCTATCACGTATTTATCCAGGTGTTCTTTTTGTGTCTGACTGAAGTATGCCTGCTGCATTTATGCATGTTTTATTCACTTTGCATGCATTTTATGTATCTTAACATGAAACACCTTTGTTATTGTAATAGCCTTCTTTAAGAATACCCATAAAAGGGTAGTTAATGATGTCAAGAATATTGAACATCTACAGAATGAATGAAACACAGTGGAAAGACAAGGAACAAGATATGAGAAATATCAATTTTCTACCAAAATTTACCCCCTCACGGTTTTCCTATTTCTTCTATATTCCAATTGAACCAGATAAAAGCACCTACAACTCAGCTCTTGCTGATTCTAACATCTCAAATAAATATCATCATTTCAAAATTTCTAAAACAGATTTTCTGTCCACTAGCAAAATTGCAACTGCCATTAGCTTGTGTTGTAAGAATTTTCATTGCGCATATAGGTTAGAGGCACATAAATGGTTTTATTTCTAGTGCCCCTCCTCATGTAAACACCCATTGGCCTTGAAACTTAGACTATGCACTAACCCATTTTACCTTGTGTTGAAATTTGACTTTTTATTTAGAATAATGTGGGAGCAAGGATCAAACTTTATTTGGTCATTGTCTCATTGAGACTCTAATACCATGTCAGATATAGAGCCTAACTCCATCCTAAAAGCCAGCTCAAGAGATCAAACAAGTGTTTATAAAGACTATTTAGGCCATATGTTTAGCTGATGTTGGACTCAGCAGTGATTATTACTTGAAATGACAATGTCATACATGATTCCACAAGATAGATACTTTAATTAGATGTGTGTGTGTAACGCAGAGTGACTTGTGCCATGCTAGATTGTTGTGCAACTTAACTAAAACTTTCAAATCATTCTTGGGGCCATAGAGATTTTTTGTAACGTGCGAAGGAGACATGAACAACCCCAAGTGGTTGCCCATAAAAGAACTTCCTATGCTTGTATAATGCTTTATTATCAAACGTTACATAGCAATTCCAATTCTAGATAGAAGAGAAGGGTCATGTTAGGTAGTTAGCAACTAATGTTAAACTTAGTCAAATCTTTACAATATAGGAATAGAGAAAAATGAATAAATAGACACGTACTGACAAACGGAAAAAAAGAGCTACCATATTGTTCATCTTAAATCAATATCGACATTTCAAAATTTCTAAAACGGATTTTGTGTCCGCTAGCAAAATTGCAACTACCATTCGTTTGATTTTCATTGCACATATAAGGTAGAGGCACATAAATGGTTTTATATCTAATACCCCTCCTCCAGTGTTGTCAAATGGTGGCCATGGTGGCGCCATGGCATGGCGGATTTTGGCCTCCCCGCCATGAGAAGATTTGTACATTATGGCGGCGATAGCAGCACCATGGCAGTCTTATGGCGGGCATAAATGGCAGATTTTTGATCTACCTCCATGAGCCGCCATCCGCCATTGACAACTTTGCTCTCCTCACGTAAACATCCATTGGCCTTGAAACTTAGACAATGCACTGACCCATTTTATCTTGTGTTGAAATTTGACTTATTATTTAGAATAATGTGGAAACAAGGATCAAACTTTAGATTATTTGGTCATTGAGACTCTAATACCATGTCAGATAAAGGGCCTAACTCCATCCTAAAAAGCTAGCTCAAGAGATTACCTAAGTGTTTATAAAGACTATTTATTTAGGCCATCTGTTTAGCTGATGTTGGACTCAAAATGATTATTACTTGAAATGACAATGTCATACATGATACCACAAGATAGATACTTTGATTAGATGTGTTTGTAAGAGTGATTTGTGCATTGCTAGATTGTTGTGCGACTTAACTAAATCTTTCAAATCATTCCTGGGGCCATAGAGATTTTTGGTAATGTGCGAATGAGACGTGAACAAACCCAAGTGGTTGCCTATAAAATAACTTCCTGTGCTTGTATAATGCTTTATTGTCAAACGTTACATACCAATTCCAATTCTAGATAGAAGAGAAGGGTCATGTTAGGTAGTCAGCAACTAATGTTAAACTTAGTCAAATCTTTACAATATAGGAATAGAGAAAAATGAATAAATAGACACATACTGACAAATGTAAAGAAAGAGCTACCATATTGTTCAGTTGTTGCATTTTATAGAAGTGTATTCTTGCTTACAGCAGTTTGTTAACTTGTTACAAGCATATCTTTTGGGCAATTCTTGCATTTCGTTCAGTTGTCTCTTTTCTATGTATTGCATGTGAATAATGATGAATAAACAATTCTTTTCTGGGTCTCTTTTCTTCTTATAGTTCTTCTTGGGAAATGGATTCTGCTATTAGTCAACATGTCAATATTTTCATAATATATGTTTCTATATTTAATGGTAAGGGTTTTGCTTGTAATTACATTTGTATTGTTAAAGGTTCGTGCACTGGCTCTATCTTGCATAAATTTTGGTTGCTACAAGCTTCATCCATATCCTTTGTTCAACCTTTCAAAACTCCTGATGATACAGGTACATATTTTATTCCTTGCTATGGGGTGCACTATGTTGTGTGATTTAATAATAGACTATGCAAGCGCATGTATTCAGAAGTAATATTGTCCCATTAAGATTGTTTTAATTTTCATGCTATGTACCAACCAGTTGGCCTGTTGAACTTTTCCAACATAGCAAATAATTTAGATCCAAATAAACCAGAGAAATAACACAAGCTTAAGCTATACCAACAAGCAAGTGATTAAATATTGAAACTGTTCAGATTGTGGGTGTGATAGGAAATGTGAAAATATATTGAAATGATCTCTTATGATGTTATGTGGTGTTATACAAAATACAAAGCACCAATTCCTATTTATAATAATACTATGATCCTAATCCTAATTAAATAAAGAAAAAGATCATGACATATAAGGAAAGCAAAGAAATCAATATCATGAAATCACAAAAGGAGCACAATAGAAGACAAATTGCAAATAATGCCCAAAAGCTTCGGACTAAGGCATGGCCCATAGGATCTCAAAGTGTCGGAATGAGTTGAAGATGAGATGTGGTGTCCAGTTGGATATGGCGAGGCGAGAAGGGGAGCAAGGATCAAAACAGGCATGGTGCTTAGGGTGGCCTCCTTCATTTCTTGACGTTGGGTTCATTTGCGCAAGTTTAGCTCTGCAACCAAACACAGAAACATCAAAGGAATGTGTACATCAAAGAAAAAATAAGAGCTTCAAATTGTCGAAAACTCTACAGAGTAATAGTGGACATGGGTCATAGAGGACAATACTGCTTTGATACCCCCTTGAAAATCATGGCCATATAATTCTCATTAATGTTGTAAGAGAAGCAATTAAGCTTGGCATGTATATAGTGCATTAAAAGGGAGAAAAAAACAAAACAACAAAAAATGATCGAACCAATGCAATCAATTGTGAATTATTGCAATTAATGATGATTATATGCAATCATTGCTGATTAAATTGATGCTAACTCATACCAAAAAAAAAAAAAAAATTGATGCTAACTGTATTCCAAAAAATTAGGGATCCCCATTGAATAATCATGACCTGAAAAGAATAGGACTATAGGAGTAATGTGGCTGAATATAATTTTTACTGAAAATGAACTTGTACAATGAGTTTTCAATATGTAGATAATAGAAAATGATAGTAATTATTGTCTAATACTAATTTCCCTATTTTAGGGTGCCAATATGTGTAACATATCTATCCTAATAACTGAAGATGAGGGAATAAATTTGTACAATAACAAATGATATCTCAACACTACCCCTCAAGCTAATGAATATCTATCATTCACAGTTTGCATGTAAGTTTTGAAACTGTTCTGTGGGTAGATCATTAGTTAACACATCTGCTAGTTGCTGACCTGAAGGAACATGTCTTGTGGCTATCAATCCACTTTCTAACTTTTCTTTAAAGAAATGCCAGCCAATCTCAATGTGCATGGTCTGTCATGTTGGACCAGATTATGAGCAATACTAATGGCTGATTTGCTATCGCAAAATAAATCACAGGAGCCTCATACTTTGTTCTCAAGTCATCAAGAAGTTCATACACTGCTTTTGCCATAACTCAAAATTCAGCCTCAACACTTGATTTGGCAACCGCATTTTATTTTCCTCTTCCATGTAACCACATTTCCTCCCAAAAACATAGCAATATTCTAATGCTGATATCCTATCAATAATAGAGCTAGCATGATTTTTATCAGTGAAGATTTCCATGGACATCTTTTCACCTTGTTTAAATAACAAAACTCTCGGGTGTGGTTTTCAAATCTTGCAACGTTCTATTCGCTGCTTGCATGTGTCTCACCTTCGGATCATGCATGAATTGGCTAACCACACTAAATAGCTTATGCTAAGTCTACTCTAATATGAGCCAAATATATAAATCTTCCCATCAATCTCTGTATTGTGCTTTATCAACCTTGGGACTCTCCTTTTCACTTCCTATTCAATGATTTTGCTCAATGGGAACACTTGTGCCCTAGTGACACCATGGTCTTTGTGAATCTCCCAAACCAACCTCATGGGGCTGTTTTAGCCCATACAAAGCTTTTGTATGCTTGCTCACTTTGTTCCTTCCACATGTAACATCATATCTAGGAGGAGTCTCCATGTAAACTTCTTCTAAGTCTCCATTTAGAAAGGATTAAGGGCAAAGGTACCAGAACCTACAATTGTGATATGGGAGCCATTAGCTACAATGATATGATGTTTGCCCAAAGAGGGGTGATAAGAGGAACAATATGGGGATTTAAAGGTCATGTGATTAGTCGTACAAGAGTTGATTATCCATAAATTCTCAATAACAATATTTTATACATTGAAAGGAATGAGAACATAAGTTCTTACTAGATAAGGTCAAAAAGCAAGATCAGGAAGGCTTATTGAGGAAGCTAATGAGAGTCTGCAAGTGTGCAAGCTCATCGTTACTAAGGGCAAGAACCTCATCCTCTACCTGAGAGGGGGTTGCACTATCAGAGGTAGCCATATTGGCTTGACTATTTTAGAGACCTTGAGATCCTCCTGTATGGCTAAGAACATGGTTGCTTCCCATGAAATTTAAAGCAATTCTCTTTAGTGTGCCCAGACCTCTTGCAACAAGAGCACCAACAATTGTTACGGGAAGATTTCGAAGAGGAAGAAGGTCCTAGCTTGGTTGTCTTGCCAATGACCAAAGCAGAACCCTCAGTGGATTTATCCTTAAGCATAATTGCCCTATGACTCTCCCCTCAACGAACAATATAAATACCTGAGATATAGGAGGGAGTTTCTCTTTACCCAAAATTTGAACCTGGATAGGGTCATATTCTGCATTCAAGCCATAGAGAAACTCAAAAATCCTGTCCTTGTTAACAAAGGATGCCAAAGTAGAAGTATACTTGCAGCATTCCATATGCAAGTTCTAGTATTGCTCCAACTCAATCCACAGAGTAGTGAGTGTCCCATAATAATCCATCACCGACATTGTGCCTTGCTTAGTTGAGAATATTGTCGCTTGCAACTCATAGCAGGTGGCAATATCTTGACTCTGGAGAAAGTCTGGCAAGGAACATCCCAAATCTCGAGGGTTGAAGAGAGATGTCCAACAATAAGGCCGGAGGCAACGAATGTGGTCAGGCTCCTAGATCAGAAGCTCCGATGCTAACTTGGAAAGAATAGGAGTAATGTGGCTGAATATAAGTTTTACTAACAATGAACTTGTAGAAGGAGTTTACACCTATCTCAACATTGTGTGTCTGCATTTGTAGTTTGAAGACATCTCGTTTTGGGCTCCTATACTGAGTTCTCTATGAACAACCCCTACTTGCACAGGGTAGGGTAGGGGAAGTTGAAGGTTGCTAGATGTTTATCATCCCCAATTTGGGATGAAACAAATGCAGTGGATGCAAAGTGAGGCTCATTTACTTGAAAGAAGAAATTGCTGCAAAGAATTTGAATGAACTAAATGTACTTGTAGTCTCTTTTCCTTTCTGAAAAAGGAAAGCCACACAGCCTCCAAGAAGTGTCTTAAATGTGCTAATTCATCCCAATTTAGGAACAATATGAGTATAGTGGTAACAATGGCCCAACCACGAGGAGTATCAATGCTCACCACTGCAAGTAAAAGCTAAAAACATCAAACCCGGAGGGCTATATCGAGAAATCCCAATTTAGGGAACATTAATTTTCAATGCCAAATTAAATCGAATGCTTAACCACCAAGAAGAGAGGCTAACTCAATGGTCAACGGTCAACGGGCAAAGCTTAAAAACTTAGCTACCAAAGACAGAAACTATCTTCAAACTTAGCCATCTATGGTAAAAGCACAATCACGAATAAAATTGAAGGGAAATAATTAAAAAAAAAAATCAGAAAAAAAAAGGTTGAAGATCTAAGCATAAAAGTAGAAGATTTTGTGAGAAAGCAGGAGAAAATATGGAAGAAAATTTGTGAAAGGATGAGCTCTGCTAAGCTCAATGTAATGGAACGAAAAATCTCCTCATGGTGGATGATAACACTCCTCATGGAAGGAAAAATCTGTTAGATGTATAATAAAGGTCATTCCTATGTCTTCAGCTTAGTGCATGTTTGGGAAGATGAAAAAAACAACTCTTTTTTTCCAAAAAAAAAAAAAATGTTTTAAAAACTAAATCTTGGTTCGGTGTATTGTAGATAAAATTTTAGCTCTTTTTTTATATGAAAAAAAGCTGTTTTGGGTTGGATGATCTGAAGCTTCTTTTGGGCCATTTTGGGTTAAATAAGTTGTACAGTATAAAAAATGTTACGTTTTTACCAAATTGACCTTAAGTATCAAAAAATATGATATAATAATATAAACAATCATTTTATAACCTTTTTAGTAATTTTACCATATGAAAGCAACTTTTTTCCACACAATCCAAATGAAATAGATTATCTTAATATCACTTTTTCAGCCAAAGCACCCAAATATAAATTGAATGCGGTGATTATATATAAAAAAAAAAAGATTATTCAAATAAGTGATTATTGAAATAAGTTTAATTTTTCAGCTATTTGACAAATTAGTCTAGAGTTTGACCCTTGCCACCTCTATTTTTATAAATAATACTTGAGTTTTAGTGCAAGGTAGGAGGGTCTTCACATAATCCTAGCTCAAGCCTAAAAAGGCTCTTCCATTAGCTGGCATGTTAGAGATAATAAAAATGCTGTGTGCGCCTTACCTAGGAGCTTATGCTATTGGTGGAGCTAATTCTTACATAGAATCTATGCGCTCTTCATCCAAATCCATAAATGAGTTGGTTTTGTAAATCAAGGTGCATAATTACTTATAAAGTCTAAGTTATACAAACATGTTACACTTGCCTGACAAACTATATTTCTATGCGGATTGACTGAAGTACAGAAATTAAGAACAAACATCAATCATTGACTATGCATGGCGAATAGGTATATCTTGATCCTACTAGAAGTAAACTTGCTTACACAATTAGGTGAAATTTGACATGATTTATCCAAAATCATGTTCAAATGCCCAGTTACCTTTGTCTTTATCCTTAGGTTCCCACAACTAATCGCATTTTCAAGCACAGAATGACTTGGCTGAGACTTGGGTCAGCCATGAACAAGGGAGGGCTTGCCTCTTTTGACCTTCCAAAAGTTGGACTTTGGGCTTCACATCAAAGTTATAAAATTTACTCTAGCTGTTCAATGCCACTGAAATTTTCCATTCCATGGTTCTCAATTTATGCTTCAAATTACTGTGCAAGGTGAATAGGGGACATTGAATGATATTTTTTGGGGTTGAAAATCACTTTTTTCACCCAAAAAAAATTCAATTTTTGTATATTTGCATAATTTTTAAAAAATTATCAAAATCTAAAGAACAATCAGCTTTCTATTTTTTCATTTAATATAAAATTTAGAGAAAATTACACTCATCTCCCCTGAGATTGAATGAAATTACACACACTACTCCTTTATTTTGCAAATCTTACAATGACCTCCTCTAAACTTTATTAACTTTTGTATCAACCACCCTTGGAGTTAACACTCCGTTAACATTGGTAGATCATGTGCCATGCACATGATTTTTAATGGCAGACATGTAATTAATTAGAAAATTTCAACATATTAAAAGGCTCAGACACCCTTATTTCATCATCACCAGTAACAGAGGAGGGGATCAATCACCATTTGACCACACAGATACCATTCACATTCGGGGAGATCCCCAAACTGATAGTCTCGTTCTTCTTCTTTCCCAAATCCATGACAATGGAGCACCTCTTTAAACCTCTATAGACAAATAGCTAAAACCTCCACAGATGTGACACACTAGAACCATAACCCATTTTTCCATAAAATGAAAAAAACCAGAACTCCATCTTTCCACAAACCTAACGCAAAAATAACCAAAATCAAACCCAATCACAGTCCAAAACCAAAACCAAAACCAGAGTCAGATCCAATCACTAACAAGCTAAATCCTCTCTGTGTGATCACCACAGCCATCCGTCATATGCATCAAAGCCAGAAACAGAATCCTCAAGCAATCATCCAAAACCAAAACATCAGCCATCCTAGACCACAAACAAAATCATAGTAAGAACCCCAGCAAATCATAAACCAAGCGAATCTCATTCCATCTTAACCCCGAAACAAAAAATCACAATCAAATCCCAACCAAACTCGACAACAAAACCAGAAGAAGGGAACCCAAAAAAAAGAAAAGAAAAATCTAGAAGCAAAAGTAAAAAGGGAGGAAGGTTGCGACCTCGCCATGGCCTCCACTGCACCGCTGCGCCTTTCCCCACCACGGTCCCCTCCTTCCTCATCGTGTCACAACCGCGAGGCCACTGCGATTAGATTCCCCTTCTCCGTCGCACCTTGAAGCCGTCACGGACCACCGCACTTCAGTTGCAACCACCACACAGCTGCTGCTACGGGAAGCTCTTGCAGTTGCGACCTCCATTCAGCTTCCTCCATCACCGTCACGCCACCCCAATCAAATCACCACTGCATGCACCCGAGTGAACAAAAAAACCTGTTCTCAGTCGTAAAATGACCATGGACCTCCCTTCCGCCATCGCCATCAAACACCCTCTTCGTCCCCTTCTTTAACCTTGAACCACCATCATCATTGCATGCTCGTGCTGTAGGTCTGGTTGCACGATGTATCTAGTCGTGCTATTGGTGTGAGGTGTCGCTGCTGCTAGTGGAGGTGGAGGTCGTTGCAGCGGCAGTTGCCGTGACCCCATGCTGCGTTGTCAATTTGGGGCTAGGTTAATTTGGGGCTTCTTTTACAGGGTGAAATTACAAGGTGAAATGGGAGAGTTGCGGGTTTTTGGTTTGAGGGCATTTTGGACAATAGCATTTTATCACTAACGGTGTTGAGTTTCATTTGACAGAAGGGATGTCATTATTAGGTGTACAATTAGAGGGGTGATGTGTGTAATTTCACTGAATCTTAGGTGAGGTGAGTGTAATTTTCTCTAAAATTTAAGTTTCATAATCAATTTTCTTTTTAAAATCTGAAGCAAATGAACCCTATTTCTGTTTGCTAAAGTATTTTGGCCCAAATTTCCATTAACACATATAGACTCAGCTCTGCTGTGCTGAGTCGAGAAAAGTGGTCCAAGTAGAAGTTGCAGATTTATCACCTAATAATACTCGGCCACTGGAGTCATGTTAGTTGTATACTCGGCTATTTGACCATGGCAGGTTTGACTGCAAATAACCCTAGATCTTCTTTTCATGCTGTTCCTCCTTATCATTGTGCCTTTGAAAATCCCAAAATAATCAAAACTGAGGAACCAAATTAGTTAGAAACTCCAATAAGCAATCCAGATTTCTGCACACTCCAACCAAAGTCAAACTCAAATAAAGAGGACTGCTTGAAAACTAAGCTAAAAACTAATAATTCTAAGCCGACTCTCAAAGCTTTACTCCTTGAGGCCTTACTTCATAATGCGTTTTATCAATCTAGCTGTGATTTTTTTCGGCAAGTTCTTCCATTGCGCGTGATTCAAAGTTGCAAAATTAGTTGTGTTATTCTGTCAGTGTCAGTTGCTCTGTATGCAGAGTCTAACTTTTTTCTGTTTTCAACTCTGCACGACAGGAATCAGATTTGGAATCCTTTTGCCATTCCTGTGGTCTCGAGACTTGTACAGATGAATCTGGAAATAAGTTACTTCCCACAAAGCAAACTACCTTCAGTCATCCCAATGGTGGATTCCAGAGTTATAGTTTCTTGGGCTTGCAAGAATATGAAAGTCTCTTTTAGAACTTGCATGTCTCGTGCCTTTGGTCATCCCAAAGGTGGGTTCCAGAGCTATAGGTCTTGTATGTATGGATAATTGCAGTTTGTCTTCGACAATTCCCCTACGTATCAAGATAACAATGCCTGATGTGATGTGTAAGTATGACCACTAGGAGCATCATTACAGACAGATATGTGCACTAGTAGTATCTATTTGTTGCGCTTTTGGAAAAGGCGGGAACAATTTTTACTGTACACCTATTTTGTGCGCTTGTGCTTGTGAATTTAAGCAGCTTTAAACGTAAATTTGATACACCACTACTGTAAAATTTTTATACTATTTATGACAAGGGGCTCCCTTATTGTAGCGATGTTTTTAAAGTTTTAATTTGCAGCATTGCATGGTCCATAGTGTGTTTGGATGCACGTTTGTGCACCTTAAAAATCAATTCTAGAGCTTCAATGGAGTCTTGAAAATAGTGCTATCTTTGGATAATTTTCATCAAAATCAATTTTTTCTTCTAAATTTGATCTAGAGAGAAATGAAATTTTTTTGTTTTGTCAGAATTAATTCTAGAGAAATTGCTGAACACAAATCACTTTATTTTAAAATTAATTTTAACTAAATCAATTATGATAGAGTTAAGGGTAAATTATATTTATCTCCCTTGGAGTTTATGAAAATATAACTTACACATTCTCTAGTTATCCAGTTTATATTTACATCTCTTTTATTTATCAGATTTTAAGTATTTATATTACAGTCACATTTCTCATTCACAGAATACCGTTAGTGAACCTAACAGAATTATATTTTTGTGATATTAATTATTTCTAATTAATAAAATTATAGAGATAACTTTCAACTTAACAGAGTGGGTAGATATATTTTTATAATTTTATTAATTGAAAATAATTAATATCGTAAAAATGTCATTATGTTAAATTTACTAACGATGTTCTATGAATGAGGAGTATGACTGTAATATGAATATTTAAAATTTGATAAGTAGAGGATGTGAGTGTAAGCTGGATAACTAGAGGAGATGTGAGTTATATTTTCACAAATCTCAAAGGAGATAAGTGTAATTTACTCTGAAATCAATTATATCTAGAATTAATTCTATAAATACAGAACTAAACGCACTATTTTGTGATAGATTTCAATATACTTTCGGTGCAAAGTGTGTGGTAGTGTTGACCAATATATATATTTTGCAAGACTATAAAAGATACTAATAAACACTTTTAGTGACAGTAATATCAGATTGTAGTAGAATGTAGAAAGGGCATGCACCAACCTGTAGAGTGTAGAATGACAATGCTATTCTTTTCTAGTAAAAACTCAGGTTTTGTTTAACTTCTCAACATTGTTTCCAAGTGACCTAAATGAACTTAAGAGGGAGGGAGAACGAATTGAGTTTTAAAACTTTTTCCTAACTTTTCAACTTTAATCCCTTTTTCAATCCTACTTACAATATTATGTTGGAAACATGATTAAATGGATGATAACGCAAGTGATTTAGTGCAAGTGACTAGAGTGTTCTATCAATACGAATGATCAAGACAATAAAAGTAAACTTGCAATAATGTAAAGAGATAAATGAGAAAGAGAAATGATACACGTGTAGAACTAGGTCTAACCTAGTGATTTAATGTAATATGTTTTGATGATGACAAATGAATTCAAAAAGATATTCAATCTCAATATACAATGATATTTGAGTAAATGAATTCAAATAGATATTCAATATAATATATTAAATCATGTGTGGTTGCGTACCTGTTATTGTGATATCTAATTCACAATCCATGCCATGATATTGAGTAATACACTTTATGGAAAATATGCAATAGCTCTTTACAAGTGCTTTGATGGCATGATCTTGAGCAAGTTATTATGTGAACAAATATATGCATATTATGAACAGATATATATATATGCACGAAGCATGTTCTATTACTCTATTCTTAGGAACTATGCATATTAATATACATCATGCATGATTAGTTTAATTGTGATAAATATCAATGAATCATACAAATTGAATATTTTTAATTGGACTAACGATGATTTTGAAGTGAATTATTTTGTGTAGAATGTCCAGGTATCAAGAATGACTTTTGAACGAGAAAGATTACAACAATTAAAGTCAATAAGAATTTGGTCAAAGAAGAACTATTCAAGAGCTTAATGGTTAGATCATATTGTTAAAAGGTTTTTCTTTTGATAAGATTACTTGGCCACTTTGTTAATTAATGTTTCAATTGGTTTCAAAATCCTTTTTAATCAAGTTTTTCTTTCAAATATAGTAATGGATTTGATTTTAAGAGAACCGTTTTGATTTTGAAAGAAAAAGTGATTTAATTGTTTTTGAAATAGTGACTTGATTTGATTTGTGAAAATATAAGTTTGATTTGCAAGGAAATGTTTAAAAGATGTTTAAAAGTGTTTTTAAGGTTGAAAAAAAAAATAATGAATACTTAGTTTTTCAAATTCTGGAATACTTGTAATTGATTACCGGTTCATGTAATTGATTACCGGTTCATGTAATTGATTACCAGTTCATGATGTAATCGATTACCAGGCTGTTCTTGAGCCCAGAACTTGAATTTTCATCTGTGTAATCGATTATAAGCATCATGTAATCGATTACCAGCAAGTGATCGTCGCCAGAATTCAAAATTTGAACTGTGTAATCGATTACCGGGGAATGTAATCGATTACCAGACCCAGAAATGTGCAAATAGGTGTGTTTTGAAGAGACACATCTTTTGGGATAAATTCCTAACGGTCTACGTGCTGTCTTGTCTATAAATACTCATCATTTAACACATTTGAAGACAATGAGAAAACATTTTAAAAGGATCAATTAACATTTGTTTTCAATCATCAATCCTTTCATAAAAGATATGGCCAAAACTCTTATCCTTTGAGAAATCTTCTAGTGCTTCAATTTGTAATATTTCCTCTATTCAGAGAGTGATATCTTGTATTCTTCTTTTACAAAAGTTTGTATACAAGGGTGGGGCATCCCTTGTTAGAACAGGAGTGTGGTATCTCTTTGTTCTTGAGAGACTCAAAGGGTGAGGTATCCCTTGTTAGAACAAGAGTGAGGCATCTCTTTGTTCTTGAGAGACTCAAACACAAAGGGTGAGGGATCCCAAGGTGTAAGAGTGCTCTTCGGTTGTAAAGATTAAAGAGTTAGTGGAACTCTCAAGTGGGTTGCTTGGGATAACTGGATGTAGGCCACAAGAGGTGACCGAACCAGTATAAACCGAGTTTGCATTCTCTCTTCCTTAATCTCTTACTTTGTTGCAAGTTTAATTTATCATCTTTATCATTCTTATTAATGCCGGTAATTCTCATAATTCCTCCATCAAACAAGTTCTGTTTGAGTAATTTGCAATATTGATATATTTTCTATAGTCAATCCGCTGCGTGCATAATTTGACTACATAAAATTTCAATTATTTCTTAAATTTGAAATAGTTTTCAAATCACCCAATTCACCCCCCCTCTTGGGTGATGTTGCCATGACTAACAACACGTACACTAGAATAGATACACCATCTATATCCATCGCACTAAATGCCAAAAGTGGGGTATACATCTAGTATAGATATGGAGGGGCATTATGGGGAAAAAATGAAAAGGAAAGAAAAAAGGAACATGCACTCTTTGCTACCCACTTTGAAAAACCTCCATTCTTTGTGGTTTTCTTATTCATCTCTCTCACCCCCTCATAGCTCTCGTTCTTGGTATCGCGCGGGAAGGAAAAAGAAGAGCAAAACTAGCTAATCTTTACAATGGCTCATGGCTCATTCTCTCTCACTCACCAAAGTCTTCATTTTCTCTCTCTTTCTCTCTCTCTCTCTCTCTCTCTCTCTTTCTTTCTCTCTCTCTCTCTCTCTCTCGTTCTACATCGTTAACATGAGAAAGAAGAAGAGAAAGAATTTTCAGCAACAAAACGAATTGAGAATGACTCTGTTAGAAGCTGAGATTTGTTGTTATTCTTGAAAACTGGAGTTGAAAAATTATAAATGCGTGTTATGAAAAGTTGTAAATCAGTAGCAAAATGTTGTAAACCAATTGAGGACACATGCTAAATAGGTTGTTGAAAACTAGAGTTGAAAAATTATAAATGCGTGTTATGAAAAGTTGTAAACCATATGAAAAGTTGTAAACCAGTAGTAAAATATTGTAAACTAATTGAGGACACATGCTAAATAGGTTGCTGAAAACTGGAGTTGAAAAATTGTAAATACCTGTTACGAAATGTTGTAAAGCAGTATGTAAAAAGTTGTAAACCATTGTACAAAATATTGTAAACCGATAGCAAAATATTGTAAACCAATTGAGGACACATACTAAATAGGTTGCTGAAAACTGGAGTTAAAAAATTGTAAATGTCTGTTACAAAATATTGTAAACCAGTATGCAAAAAGTTGTAAACCATTGCACAAAATGTTATAAACTAGTAGCAAAATATTGTAAACCAGTTGAGAACACATAATAAATACGTTGCTGAAAACTGAAGTAAAAAAATTATAAATGCCTATTACAAAATGTTGTAAATCAGTATGCAAAAAGTTGTAAACCATTATACAAAATGTTGTAAACCGGTAACAAAATGTTGTAAACCAATTAAGAACTATGTTCTCATAATTTTATAAATATAAAATAGACCTAAATATAATGTAAAATTAAATTTTAGCCATTAGTAATATATTTATTCGTCTTATTTGATGTTTCTATTGATTTGTTGTGAAAAAAAAGTAAGATCATTTATATATATTCATACGAATATATAACGTCATTCTTAAAGACATAATCTAAGTTTAAATATTTTAAAATTATATCAAATAAAAAAATTTAAAATTTTAAAACTGTACTAATAATATTGTATTAATAAAATTCATAATTGTATGAATATAAAATAGAACTAAATAATTATATTTATTAATTTAGTAATGAGTTTGTTGTGTTTAAGCATCAAATAAGACTAATAAATATATTGTTAATGACTAAAATTTAATTTTATTATTATATTTATGTCTATTTTATATTTATAAAATTATGAAAACATAGAGTCCTCAATTGGTTTATAACATTTTGTTACTGGTTTACAATATTTTGTGCAATGGTTTATAACATTTTACATACTGATTTACAACATTTCGTAACAAGCATTTACAATTTTTCAACTCCAGTTTTCAGCAACCTGTTTAGTATGTGTCCTCAATTGATTTACAATATTTTGCTATTGGTTTATAACATTTTGTGCAATAGTTTACAACTTTTTGCTATTAGTTTACAACTTTTCATAACATGCATTTATAATTTTTCAACTCTATTTTTCAATAATAACAACAAATCTCAGCTTCTAATAGAGTCATTTTTAATTTATTTTGTTGCTTAAAAGAACTGGAAAAAAAAGATAAACATGCATGTCTTAGCACATAAACCACAAACACATGAAAAATCAAATAGAATGAACTAAGTCTTCATGCGTGATGATAAGTTTTGTACGTTGCCCACAGATTTTGATTCTCCTCTTTCTTCTTCCTTTTATGAACAATGAAGAACTAGAGAGAGAAACATGAAAAAAGAGAGAGAAAATGAAGTTTTAGTAGGTGAAAGAAAGAGAAACAAAAAAGATTTTATTCGTGATGATAAATTTATGCGCTGCCACAGATTTTGATTCTTCTCCTTCTTCTTCCTTCCGTGAACGATGAAGAAATAGAGATAGAAATGTGAAAAAAGAGAGAGGAAATGAAGCTTTGGTGAGTAAATCTTACTGAAACAAGTTTTGGTTTGGTTTGGTAGGTGAACGAGACTTTTTCTTTCTCTTTTTTTCCTCCTCTTTCCTTTTTTCGTGTTGATAAGTTTGCCCTTCCGTATCCAATACATCCTTCTATGCTAATTTTGGCATTTAGCGAGGTGGATGTACATGGTAGAGGTATAGAGATGTGTGCATATTATTGCTCAATGAGAAAAAATGCAAAATCAATTTATACTAATTTGGTCATTTCTTATGGCCTACATCCGGTCCCCAACCAATCTACTTAAGAGTTTCCATTAACTTAAAAAGTTTCTTACCTTTACAACCAAACAACATTCTTACACCTTGGATTCTCTCACCCTTTATGTTTAAGTCTCTAGAATAAAGAGATGTTCTATTCTTGTTCTAACAAGAGATGTCTCACCCTTGCACATAAAAACTCATTTACATAATCACTCTCTATGTAGAAGATATATTATAACTTGAAGCACTAAAATGTTTCTTAAAGGATAAGATTTTTTGCCACAAATTACAAAAAAGATTGATGATAAAAAATCTTTGTAATTGGTTTTCAATATCTTAAAATGTGTTAAATGATGGATATTTATAGAGCAAAAATTATGTAGACTCCTAGGGATTCATCCTTAAAGTTGTATCTCATCCAAACACATTCATTCACACATTTTTTAGCCTGACAATCAATTATAAGATTTGATAATCGATTACACAGTTCAAATTTTGAATTCTGATAATGGCAAAAAAAAAAACATGGTAATCAATTACAAGGATTGTATAATCGATTACATAGTTTAAAATTCAAATTCTGGGCTCATAAAAAACATGGTAATCCATTACAAGATATGGTAATTAATCCATTACAAGTATTCTAAAATTTGAAAAAAATAAAGATTTGATATAGTTTAAGTCATTTTTTCAAATATTTTAAAAATACTTTTAAACATCTTACAAATATTTCTTTTCAAATCAAACACATAATTATCCAAAATCAACTTAGACTCTTCACTAAAAAGTAAAAACGATTAAATTATTCTTTCATCAAAATTTTCTTTAGAACCAAAAACCATTATTTTTTTTTAAAAAGAACTTGGCGAAGAATTAATTTTGCAATTTAAACAAAACCTTAATAAACATAGTGGTCAAAATAAACTTATCAAGGGAAAACTTTTTACAAGAGAACATAAGTCCTGAGAAATACAACCATTCAGCTTTGGATGCATTCTCTCACACATCTTTTGCATCTTTTGCATTGCTCGAATTGAATCTAAATCGAAACAATTGACATCATCAAAACCTGTTTCATAAACATTCACAAATAATGTTAAGGGTGAGGTTTAGAGGATTAGAAATGACAGAAAAGCAGAAAAATAAAAAATGATGGTATGTTTAGGTTTGGAATAATATTATTCTTATGTTTTTAATACTAGTTATAAGTTAGTTCGTTGTAATTTTAATTGTATATTTTCGAAATTTTAAAAACATAAAATAGAACATAAATGAAATGGTATTTTTATATTTATTAATATGAAAAATAGAAATAGAAATAAAACATTCTTTAAAATTAAACACATCCGTAAATTCTGAAGGCATTATAGATATTATTTGTTTTGATGTACCTAGAGAATGAGGATGATACAAAGAAGCATGCATATATGTATTTAAAGTATCACAATGTATGTGATTCACGTTGATCAATAATCAACGCATAGTTATCACGTCAAAATAATAATAATAATAATTAATGTATAGTTGATTCAAATGGAAAAATATTCATTTCTTTTAAGCAAGGTCTTAAATTTGAATATTATGAAAAACAAATCAGCGTTTAGAAAATTTTGTTTTACATTAGATAGTTGAATTTGAAGTAGATTAATTAAAACTCGATAGTAAACTCTAAATATTGGAGTTTAAATAAAATAAAATAAGACTGAAATATAACTCCTTTCTGCATGTTAAAAAGCAGCTTTTCTTGTTGTTTCTATAGACAGGGTTCGAAACCACATTAGTTTCGAAGCCACAAAAGAAGGAAACGCTACACAAAAGCCACCTCTACGTCCATGCAATTTCTGAATCCTGCCACGTGTCAACCACGTGTAAAGCTGCATGCTTCCGATGCCATCATACTTGCCATTTGCCAGCTTCCGCGGAGAATCACTTCTCTACCATATATATAATTGTAGGCACATGCATATACAAACGAGTTTGTACATCTAATCTAAACTAACAGAAAGCACAGAGCTATCCTCAAATTGCTCTCTCAAAGTCTCAAAATTCAAGCTAGGATTGAATCCAAACATGGCGTGGACCAACAACAACACGTACCAAGAAGTGCCTGGTGAGCCAACTGGAACGGGTACTTCCCTCCTTGAGACCGCTACTGCTGCCATCCAAGGCTTCGGTCCCCTCAACAAAATCCACCAACATCTTTGCGCGTGAGCCTTTTCTCTATCATCTTAAACTAGCTTACTACCCTTTTTTTTTTTGTTGGTAAAACTAGCTTATTACTTACATGCTAGTTGAGAAATTTTTATATCTTCTACTTAAAATTAAAAAATATTTTTAAGTTTTCAATTCATTAATTAATATTTAAACGGAAGTTTGATTTACAATTAATACATCACAAGATTTTATATAATTATTCAATAGGTTATATATTCACACACCATTAAAATTAGGAAAATGATATTTTAACACCTAAAAGTGAGTGTTCAATTGGGACACTCACTTTATTATTATTGGATATGATGGTGACCCCTCACTTTTTTTTATCAATCCATTACATCCAATAATGATAGAGTGAGTATTTCAATTGGATACTCACTTTTGGGTGTTGAATTATCGATACTCTTTTACATTTATAATTATCAATTTAAATTATATAATTTCAAGGAATAAAATAAATCAACTAAAGTAAATTTTTACTCTTATGAGATCCTACTTATCACATTCAATGATGATAAGATATGTGATATGTATTTATTATGTAATTTTATTATCCAGATAACACTACTCTTTTCAGTAATAACATATTAAAATTGGAGCTTAAATTTGACGCATATATAAAGTAAAATTAAGATGGGGTGTATATATGCATTGTTGGTAGGTTTCACTTTTACTCTCACGACATGACCCAGCAAGTGGAGGCACACCACTTTTGCGGGCACCAGAACGAGGAGATGAGGCAGTGCCTTATCTACGACAGCCCCGAAGCCAATGCGAGGCTGATAGGGCTCGAGTACATAGTGTCGGAGAACCTGTTCCTGACGCTGCCGGACGAGGAGAAGCGCCTGTGGCACTCCCACGAGTACGAGGTGAAGGGTGGCTTCCTTGTCATGCCGGGTGTCCCTGGTCCCATCGAGCGACGTGACATGGAGAAAGTGTGCAAGACTTACGGCAAGGTGTACCATTTCTGGCAAGTTGACAAAGGTGACACCCTCCCGCTTGGGATTCCTCAGCTCATGATGGCCCTCACGAGGGATGGCCAAATCTACGACGACCTTGCTCAGAGTATGTTATATAGATCTGTCCTGTGTTTTATGTTCAGATTCTGTACATTGGTCATTCATATATGACTATGCCTGCATGTTTTGTTTTGATGGTTATAGAAACAATGATTTTTTCCACTAGTTGGATCCTATTAAAATAATAATGACTTTGGTGCACTCATGTAAAGTAATAGGTAAGCCGCTATTGGTCTAGAGGTGAGGGATTTGAGTAGTATATATGAGATTCTAATTCAAACATCATGGCAAAAAAAAAAGTAACGGGTGGTTGGATGAACAAATATTGGTAATGAAAAAAGAGCTTCATTGAAATTTTTTCACCTTAATAGGGTATCACAATTAAAAGAGGAATGTTTTTTTTGTTTTAAAGAAAACCAGGCGAAGTCCAAACAAAAATGACAAAACTAAGAGCTTACAAGATAGGGCCAAGAAATGTAAAATAAAAATATTTGACTCATTTTTTCACCAGATCACATTATCTTAAAGGCTTTATGAACAAAAATATACAAAGTGGGATGATAATGTAAAACTGTGAATAAAAAAATATATAAGTTGAATGATGATATAAAACTTTGCGTTTATACTAAGAGTGCATACATTAAAATCTATGGAGCATGGACACGGATACGGTAACATACCAAACTCAAAAAATTACAAGACACAGACACGCCATATATGTATAATTTTTTTGTCTGAATTTCTATTTGTATAATTATTTCTATCTAATTTATTTTTCTTTTTGTTTTTTTATGATCAACTGAAGAATTTTTAAAATAAAATAACCTAACAACATAGATCTAACTAAATAACTAAGGTTGATTTTGGGCTCATATTGGTATTAAAATTTAGAAAAAAAATAAAGAAACCAACTCAGACGTGTCTGTGGGGTGTTCAAGCTGCGTCCATAATGAATTAGAGCAGTGTTCAACTATGTTCGGTGTGTGTCCGAGCTAAAAAGAATAAATTTTTTAATTAGAAAGGTACGGACGCGTGTTCGACATGTGTCGTGTGGGTGTCGAACACTGACACGTGTCCGACACATGGACACATCACCACGTAGGTGTGTCTGTGCTTCTTTGATTAAAACTAATTGTCAATTTTGTTGATCTTTTAATTTTAATTATATATTATTACATATGGGTGTTTTCTAAAATAATTATCATAAAATTAAGTACTTAATGATCATTTTGTGTGTAGAATTTTTATATTAATAATATTAAAATTTATATTTTTGATAATTAGAACCTTTTAGTTGTACGAAAACAAATTTTGGGTGACCAGTTTTTAGGATTGTGACATTCCAGCAATTAAAATTTCTGTGCACTGAGCTATTTCTTTTTGCTCAATCCTTGGTTTTGTGGTGCAAATGTAGGTTCTGCCAAGCGTATGGGAGTAGACTTTGAGAAAGAGAGGAAGAACAGGGAATATATGACAGGGCCTGCACATGGAATCCATCCATTGGCCAATGGAGGAGGTAAAGGCCTTAAGACTGTTCTGAGGGAGGTCGACCTTGAAATGCATGATCGACCTCCTCCATCCGCCACCAGGGTCTTTGTTTGAACCATTATATATATATATATATATGGGGGGCAACCTTTTCAGGACTTAATATGAAGCTAGCATGTACTATATAGTATGCTTTCATGTCATACCATTATATATATGGACTATGTTTTCCGTGGATAATTTACATGGTTCATGCAAATTAATGCTGCAAGTGTAATAGGCTACTAGTGCAGTTGCATATAATAATTATTTCTAATTATCTTATGTCAAGTGTACTTTATCTGGTTAAATTCGTGCTGCTAATAGTGAGAATCGAGGTGCTGTCGATTCGTAATGACTGGATTGAAGCAAATAGATAATAAAAGGAGTGTTTCTACAATAAAACTTTTTACGAGTTAAATCATGACGACTAGACATTTTTGTGATACACTGAGGATATAGGATACATAAATACATTATATGATGCCACATCTGAAGTTTAAATGTGTGATAAAAACTGTACACGATCATCGTGACTATCGTGTGGGGAGAGTTCTTGGTCATTCAGATTCATTCAAGGGACACGCTCCAATACTCGTTGTAACGCCTTTTTGATACCTTCCTGATCAAGGGACGTAGTCAGATGAATCTCCTGCACCTGGATCACAGGAGATAACTTCAACAAGCAATGAGAAAGGGCACTGCCTTTGGGATATTCTGAATACTGTTTATTGTGAGGGCTATATTTTGAGTGAAAAAAAAATTAATGAAATAACCGCATGATATATCGTCACTTATCACTGTAATTTTTTCGGTAAAAATTTTCACCGCTCATACGTACTGGGAATTGAAATTTATATTACATTGTATAGTATTATATATACGTATAAATAACATCATAAATGGTTCAATACAAAGTACTAGTTTACCTGTCTTCCAGCACGAGCAAGGAGAGTAAATCTTTGGTTAGTGGGAGGCGCCTGCAATGATGAGAGATTCAGAGAAAACTTTGATCCAAAACATGCTTTTATGAGATAATTAATGGACATTAATGTGAACGTTTTAGTCTGGGATTATCCTAGGAGAATCTCGGGACTCACGTTAGAAAGCCAAAGCTGCAAATCTTGTGAGACCACCCGTTTTTCAAACCCTTGACGGCTGATTCTTGCTTCAAAAATACTGTGACAAGAATAATGGCATACTCCATTCATTCCATGTTAATAGAGTTGCTCTTGGAAAATTGTGCAATTATAGTATATTAGAAAATTAATATATTTGGCTAGAATTTATAGTCAGATACATTAACTTTTCAATATTTTAAAATTGCACAGTTTTCCGAAATTAACTATTAATATGGAATAAAGAGAATATCAAAGAAAATTCATCAAATGCCTTGTATGGAATGAAAGGTATTTAGTAGTATGAATTCTAGTAAAAGTAAAAGATTTGTTCAGCATTTCATATGATATGCGCGTGCTTTGTAAGGAAAAAGGAAAAATCCAAGCACGCATCTCATAATGTTCTAAGAGGATATATATTTTGGTGAAAATATTCTCTGTTTGTGTTCTTTTTACGAAGAACATTATTCTATGATCAAAAGAAATACTTAAGTATGAAAAAAAAAATCTAAAATTTTATAACTTGCTTGGAGAGGTTTCAAAAGGTAAATACATTTTTATTTTTTCAGGAAGTTAATCCAAATTCCAAACTTATTTGCCTTCCTCATCTCACTTATCTCACATTGTGAATTTACATTCATGTTTAATAGGATAAAAATGAAATTAATCATATCATAAATGAATTAACTATATAATTTTATACATAAAATTCATCAATAAAAATTTTATCCTAATCATATCTTTCCACCGCACATACCTTGAAATTTTTATATTATCCATACATAAAACTGGCAAATATATTAGAGACCCACCTACTTTGGAAGTTTTTTTTTTCTCCCTAAGGAGATCATAGTGGACGAGGGAATGGAGAAAATGGACATATGGGAATCAAACTCTTAACCCAACTCCAAAAACACCTTGACACAATGACCAAGGAATACACGTATGCTTCCAGAGCATATATGTTCTATACCAAATAATAAAACCAAATTTCATCTAAAAATGAACATTTAAATTTATTCCTAACTAAAATGTCACTCTATTATTGGTCATGAAGCAGATACAATTGATGCTTCAGTTTACATACAATTATTTCTCCTTGAGCTACCATATAGAAGTTCACCGTGTAGTGAACCACAAAAAAAAAATTTGAAAAGTTCACTGTGTTTCTCTTATTTTCTTATATGAATTCAGTGTTTCTTGTAAGCCCATTTTTCTTTTAAAATAAGTGCAGTGTCTAACTTATGTGTCAGGTTAAATATTTGACAAATCCACGTCTGAAGTCTAAAGCTCCCATTTCACTCAAGGTAAAATTGTTCGTTACATAATAGCATTAATACAAGACTCATGCTGCAAATGTAAGTATTTTTAGTTGCATCTCCTTAGGGAATAAGATGTGGTCTCATTTTGGTGCTTTGCTCATAATGTTGGTGCTTTGGCTTCAGTTTTATAATTTTGTGAAGGAAATACTGAAAAATTACCCAAATGCACCCTTAGCTACTTTGGCTTTTGCTATAATTTTTCTATATAGGAGGATTTCTTATCTGCTCTGCTCACAAGAAATACTTTAGGAAGGATGGCAAGAGAGGGAATGTGGTCAGGGACAGGAAGGGTCAATTAAAGTCTGTTTTAGAGTGATTTAGAAGGAGGGAATAGAATGACAAAAGAGGGTCCTCATTTTTTCTCTCTCCAAATTGAGGATTGGAGGAGAGAATGGCTTACATGTTTCTTCCCTGAACAAACTTAGGTAGCGTTTGGTTACTGTCCTGGGACAGAAATACAGAGACAGTAGAGACGGAGACATAAAAAATATTGTCCCTGAACTGTGTTTAGTTGACGGAAACAGTAGAGACAGTTGACCGGCTTTGACTGGTGGCGGCCGGTGGCCGGACCACTACCAGAGGTTGCTGTCTAAGGGGTATTATTGGAAAAAAAAATTAAATTTTTGCCTCTGTGTCCTGTCCTTACTTTTTGGAGAAATAGAAATACAGAAAATTTTTGTCATGGGGACAGAAAATTTTTCCGTTCCCGTACCCCGTCTTTACCACCAAATTTCATACAGGGACAAATTGTCCCTGTATTTGTGTCCTGAGACACAAAATAAACACGGCCTTAATGAACAGCCAAACATAAGAGTAGCATGTTCTGTTACATTCCATTTCTTGGCTTCATTCCATTTTGTTTCATTGTGTATCATTCCCTTCCATTATCTATAAAACTCTCTAGCAAGCCTAAGACCATATTGGGAAGGAATGGGTGCACCTCTGATTGCGGTATTTCAAATATTTGAGCAATTTCTTCCAAACAACATCATAAAACTAGAAACAGTGAGGGAACATACCCATCCTCTTTTTGTAGCTCTTCAAGGATTGTTTCAAGTCCTGGAAGAGGCTCAATAGCTCCGCCATCACTACCGCTCAGAGAGTCAGGATCGGCTAAACCATCCTGCAATGTAGGATTTATTGCTGTCAAAATTTCCGGATACACACCTATGCATGTGCGTGCACACACATGTACACACACACATATATATTCATACGTATGCATAATACAATTTCATACAAACCTGTGGTATTACTTTGTCCAGAGTTTCTAGAAGCGGATCTTCTTCTAACTGTTTGATTGATAGTTTAATCCTTGATTTTTCTCTGCAACAACTTGGATTAGTTAAGAGAGGTTCCCATAAAGACACAGAAGACGAAGTGAAGCAAAATGGTAAAAAGCCATCAAGCAAAACATGTAACAATTCACCACATTTAACAACATAGGTAAGTGCTAACGACGAAATTGAGCAGCATCCAAGAAACCTTGTAACTCATAACATGACAACGATGAAGCATGGGTTTTAGTTAATCTACCGGAGTGTAAGGAGTCTCACCTATCAACACTGATAACTTTGACCCTCACTTCATCACCTGCTGTTAAGACGTCTCTTACATCTTGAACTAGATCCCACGATACTTCTGAGATGTGTACTAGTCCAGTAAGGTGATAAAGACCTGCATCATTCCGTGATGTCATTTGTAATTTTTTCCACGATAAAAGTGAAAAAGAAAACCAAACCAACATATATGAACTATGCAGAGTAGATACCGTCAGGGAAGCGCAAATGAACAAAGGCACCAAAGTCCTCAACAGAACCAACTCTTGCTTCAAAAATGTCCCCTACCTTGACCTGTTCTGAATATTTAGACCAGGCAGCTTCCTTCTCAGACAAGATCAGTTTTCTTTTATCCTCATCTGCTAGAATCACCTAAAATTACAAGAAACTGCAATCATTCGTAAATTAAAACAACCCTTGATTTTAAATCCTCGCAAGCAGGTTGAACACATTATAATCTAAATTAGCACAAAACAAAGGATGTGACACCAAATTGTTGCAAGAAGCATTAGATACTTCACAATGTAAGAGATACAAGGATTAAGCATTTGTTACAGTTGAAGACTTCAAGGTTCAAATGGCGCTTGAACTGGCTCAAGTCACATTCTGTTATGCTGGAAGAATAAGAGTTGTTTTTCTAGATTCATGGAATAATGGTTCTTTTACAAAAACAGCTTCAGGACTAATAGACACAGAAGCCTCAAACTTTGTGTTGGATGCACGAGACAAAATGGTAACATTTGGTATCCATTATACAAAATGATGGTTACCTTCACAGGTATGATTGAACCGAGTAAACCTTTAGCAATGTCTTGGATAGTTTTTTCCGGTTCTACACAAAAAAGTATGAAAATAATAATAATAATACGGTAAGCCATCAATTGCAACAATATGATCATTGGCCAGTGTTTGACACACATGGTGCCTCAAGGAAAATAGGATATTGTATGAGATTCTTGGCAATGTGACAGAAATTTTATAATATTATGGAGGAAATCAGCATGTGCAGTATCTAATGTGACTATCCTGGGTTCAATAATCTAACCACCACTAGTTGGCAATTAACTATTTAATTTACATATAAGTGACACTAAGATGGGAAATTAAAAAAAGCTCTTCAACTTAAACATTCAGGATGAAGACATGCATGAATACCTTTAGATGAATGGAATGGGCTCAACTGGGGGAATGGGAGAAACCCCACAATGGAATAAACCCGAACCAGAAGGCCTCCAGCATTAAACCCTTCGATCCTACCATTATAGATAAGTCCACTCTCTTTATATGCCTTTGCAGCCTTCCAATCTGACGATCTCTACTTCATTGCAGAAATTAAGTATCAGAAATTTAGAGCATATAGAAGTTGGTATACCTCAACTTCAAAACAGAGTCATGTCTAGACTTTAAGCACTCACAAGTCACAATGAAACTAAATACTCAGATAATAAATGCAACAACAATTATTGACTGGACTATCTAACAAGCTCTTGGTTAAATAACAGGGGAAGAAAGAGCAAAATGCATTTTATCTTTCAAAAAGTGTATCTTGACACCACAGACTTTTCAAACAGTACAAAACACCCCTTTGGTTAAGTTGACATTCATTTCCACCGTTAAGTAGTCATGTACAAGTCACATGCACAATTAAACAAAATACCCCTCCTTTTAATCAAGTTTCCTAACCCTAAACCCTCCTCCATTCAGAAATGGACAAAAATACCCCTTAGATGCTAGAGTTCGATTGTAACAAAAGAGCATTTTGGTTCGTTTCTAAGTGGAGGAGGGTTTAGAGTTGGGAAATTTGATTAAAAGGAAGGGTATTTTTGTCTGTTTAATTATGCATGTGACATGCACATAATTACTTAACAGTGAAAATGGATGTCAATTTAACAAAAAAATGTTTTGTATTGTTTGGAAAGCCTATAGTGTCGCAATATACGTTTTGAAAAGTCAGGATGCAAATTGCACATGACTTAAAATTCAAAGAGTAAAATGCATTTTACTCAAGAAAAAATTAGATAAAGTTGTTTCTCGTGTTCTCCAATCAAGATATAACATGTCTACTATTTTTAATATAAATTAAATAAAAAATAATGCGGTTAAAAATTTATACACTCGTGTGATATTTTGATTGGATAAGCACTAGAAACACATAAAGTCAAACAACTACACCTATAAGTTTTGTCCTTAATAATATTATCAGATTCCTATGTAATATCAAGTGCAAAGTACTTTAGCTCAAGAATAAGCATTAGTTTATAATTTTGATGTATAAAAAGATTTTCATCGCCACATCAACAAAAGTGTGTGACTTTCACGTTCACTCCTTCACCTCAAAAGTATCATACATAATAAAATACAGCTTGGTGTTTGTTGTCTTATCCTCTTTATTCTGCATTATTCTTCTCTTGTTATTGAAATTTTTCTGTTATTAATATATATATAATTGGATGTAAAAAGAAAACTCTTTTATAAAGAAAATATATCAACGTTAATATCTCAAGAATAAGCATTGCATAAATGAATTCAACAAAAGTTGAGTAAGAGGATTGGTTCTAACTTCTAAGTCAGACATAGTCTTATCACACGCATGTAAATCACTATTTCACATGTGTAAAGTTAGGGGAACCACAATAGAATTATATCTATCCTTAATAGAGTAAGATTTGATTTTTATGCAGCGTGTAAAAAACTTTTATATAATAATCTAATTTTATATTGTCACATCAATTATGATAGCTGACTCTTATATCTACTACTTAAAAAGTCATGCAAATAAAATAATGTGATTAGATGACTATGTAAAACGTTGCTGTGCATCAAAAATAAACTCCTAGAATTATATCTACCCTTAAGAAAGCTTCTATACTACAGGTTAAACAATTATATAAATGCTAAAGAGATGATAAGGTACAGATGGTGCCTAAGAAATAAAACTAGAGAAGCGTAAGAAAGAGACAGACCCGAGCCTGACGAATGGCATCCTGTTCCTGTGGCTCTAAAGCAGACCCATCTGGGAATTCAAGGATTCCACCATCTGGGTTTTGGTCAATCTGGGTGTTGCCAGACACAAAGATTCTAGTACTAGCACTAGCACTAGTAGTGTGATGAAAGTTATGGTGCCATTGCCAAGGTGGCTTGGCAGTTAACTTCTGGGGGTATTTTAGGAAACTGAAAGGATAATAACAAGATGAAGAAGAAGAAGAAGAAGAAGAAGAATAGGAGGTAGAGAGGTCAGGTTGTGAAGTTGAGAGGAATGAGATGGTGGTGAAGGAGCCAAGCGTTGCAGAGAAGATGGGCATTGTTGTTCACTTGTTTGTTTGTTTTCAACCGAAGAAGAACAACGTTCACGTTTTTCACTTCGTATTATGTGTGTGTATATTTTGTTTCGGTGGATTGGATTCTGGATATAAGCGATAGGTTTCAAGATTCCAAGTGTCTTTTCTTCCACCACCATATCTTCTTGTGCTTCTTTCTGCCTTGTAGACGTAGTCGTGGCATAAACACAAACACACACTTTATTTTTATTTTTATCATTTGAAAAATAAAGTTGGAATTTGAGGGTAATAACATCAACATAGTAGTTCTGACTTCTGAATTGTGATCATAAATTTTTTTTTTCGCTTAATGATTTCATAATTCAAGATTGGATTACGAATTTAACTCTAGTGTATAATATTACTATCAAACATCATTAATGTTCACTGCTACATCTTGAAAGCCTGTCTAGAAAGCCGCCAAAAAAATGTGTCACTTGAAAGAAAACGGATTGTTTATTGAACATCTAGAAAGTGATTAAACTCTTCTAATTCTAATTATATGATAAGATATTAATATAGAATAAAGGTAAGTTCAATTGAATTAATATCCTTGCTTTTTTCTTTTTTTTTTTCAAATTATTATTCTTCCTTCTCCACTTCTTAAATTTAGCACTCCAGTCATTGGGTCCATTCCCGCGCTGAAATGGAAATGAGGCCACAGGCTCAGGATGTGTCTTCCCCGACCTTCTTCAACTGCTGCCTTTATATTTTTCAATCATTAGTCATAGTGCTTCAATGAACACACATTTTTTAGAGCTTTTCAGAATATTCATTCACTTAACAAACAAGACGCTAATCCGAAGTGCGTTCAGACGCTTAAATGAGACCAATCTGAATTGTAATCAACCGCTCAAGGAAACAACCCTTTTTCAGTATGTATTTTTTCTGAATACACCAACCCTTTGGAGTGTCAAAACAGTGACAAAATCTGCTTCCTTTCTTCATCTCTTTTTTCTTGATAACAAGATAAAATAGTAACATGTGTGCAATAGCCCCGGTAAATACGTGGATAACAAAGCGCCTACTTCAAAAAATAAAAAGTGGTCATTCACTTCTATTTGCTCATGTTGACTTTTCATATATTTTACTGCACATTTCATCGTCAAAAAGTATTTGCCTATAATACAGCAATACTTCCAATTGAAAAAAAGAAAAATCTCTAATTTCAGAAGCTGAACATTTTCATGTTATGAAACTGAACTATGGTGACTATAGCATCTAGTTGGCGGTTCCTAACCGCAGATAAAGCCGAAGTTGAAATTATTCTCATGTCTTCTAGCTGATTTATCTTCAATTCTTGGTGTTGTTAAATAACACTCGCTTGAGCCACCCTTCTCCGGCCCCAAGCACCAAGTAGCTCAGAATCCTGCAGAATATTTTAGTAAGTATCAACGACAGCAACTTAATAGATAACGAACAGGAACAAGAGCAACACTATTCAGCCAGAAAATTTTTGCCAGGATCCTTGACAGAATTCATGAGGTGGTTGGATGATAAGAAGCGAGAGACTACTCATTCATATGAGAGTCAATATAATCCCACATCATTCTTGTAACTCAATTCTGGCAAAAAAATTCTGGCTTTCTAGATTCTTCCTGGGAATAACATTCAAATCAGCCAAAGCAAAAGCAATTAAAGATTGAACAATACTCATTCTGAAGCATTTTTTGTTTTTTTCAATAGCTTAAACTTTGGGAGTACTAGTCCTCAACATGGTATGAAAACCCCCTTTGAGTCTTTGACCAAATAATTAGGACTAGGAGTTCAATGCTCATTACATTAATACTTAAATTGTAATTTCAGATAATGTTCATAACCAAAGCGCTTTAGAGATATGAATGAAATCATTCAGAAGACTTTTCCTTACAGCAAAAGTTTTGAGGATAATTGGATCATAAAACAAAATGAACTGGCTCTTTAAATTAATAACAGTCCTAGATCCAAAAAAATCTATGAGCTGTAGTGTAGAATTTCTACCACAAAATGTAGATTAATTCATCATAGTGAATCAACATAACTGAATAAGTGTTTTTTTCTCCAAAGAATATAGCGATAATGGTGTTTCTTGCTTATAATTATTTCATCATAATGCTGCAGTTATATAGATATATATTCTTTTTGCGCAGATTTTACCTGTACAATAGCCTGTGCACAAAGCTTCCCAGACAGAACAGCGCCTTCCATTGAAGCTAAATATTTTTGTTTTGTGTAATCTCCAGCTAAATAGAAACCCTCTATAGGAGATCTCTGTATGGGACGACAAGGTTCACAGTTTGGAACATTTTTGTAAACCGACCTGAAACAATGTACTTGGTTCTGTTAGAATTCATAAGACAACTGAATGAAATAGCTACAAATGTTAACGATTCAGTCACAAAAGAGGACATTGCACAATCTATGTTTAACAAAAAGAAGCCAAAGGAAATAATCTGCCTTCGTCGGTGAATCAAACCTTGGTGTTTTAACAACATGGTACTTGACAATCTTTGCTTTGCTTTGGTCTGCCGAAATTTCATCTGGAAACAGTTTGGCAAGTTCAGAAATTGTGGCTGCAATAATATCTTCATCACTTTGCGAAATCCATTCTTCAGCTGGTGCAAAAACCAACTCCAACATAGACTGGTTTGGGTTATAATATTCCTGCAGAGGATAGTTAAACACAGTTACCCAAACGACATGCATATATTGAATGATAATCAGACAAATGATGCAGGTGAAATTCAGTCATAAACAACCAAAAAAGTATCATTAAATGGATGAAAAGGAAAACAATTTGTGCAGAGGCAGCTGCGAGACAGATTGCTGCTTATCCAGAAAGCACCAACTCAATTCAATTAGGTGGCTCTGTATTTATATTCAAATATGTCCAGGGATATGCTAATGTAGACCATGCAAGCTACAACTTTTTGAATGGGTTGATGAAATACATCAAGTGCAAAGACCCAAGAGAAGGTAGAGCTTTTACCTTACAAGTTACTGACATGTCAGCATATACACTCAGAAGGGAACTTCTGCATGAAGAAACATATAATGCACAATTATAATCCACAAATGCAATCAGGATGCAAAGAAGAAGGAAAAAAAAAATTCAGACATAAAAAGTGAAGTGACTCTCATATCATATGTAGAAACCCAGCAAATATGACTGTATCACTCGGAATCACAACAAAAATTTATCTCTATCCTTAGCAATTAACAAGATGCAATAATTCTCTCCCACCCCTCTTCTCTCTCTTCCTCTCTCTGCACCAAAAAAAAAAAATTTGGGTATGTTTGGATTGGTGGAGTATGGTGGAACCAAGCAAAGTGGAATAGAATGGAGCGAAGTGGAATAATTACTCCCCTTCATTTTTTGAGCATCTTTTGTTTCATCACATTCCTTCCAGTTTGAGGGGAGGGAAATTGAGAAGGGTTGAGCTATTTACTGAATGATCACTTTATTGAATTGGGATGCTGGTAATGCACCAGAACCCTAATCAAACAGAAATAGGGAAGAACCCTATAGGAGAATATAGAATCTCCAATCTCTGCTACAATTACAAATGAATTCACACCTTTACAATTGTTCCCTCCTTTTCCTTTTATTCTCTTATGTTCCTATTCTAATTTCCCTCCAAAACTACCCTCCTCTAACTGCTTCCAACTAACTTCCAGCTGTCCTAACTCCCTGTTGCTTGTATACGGTGGGCCCAGTGCTTGGGCCATCACCCTTTCCCCATGTCTCCTCTCATAAACCCACCCATACATAGGATCCCTAACACATACTGTTAAGGTGAGGGGGCATTGCTCTATTCAAGAAATGCCACAAGCATCAGTAAGGCAGTGACTCCCATGTTAGTAATAGTTTGGTCACCATCTATTTTTCATGCAAATAAATGACAGATTTTTCATTGAAAAGTAGACATCTTAGCAGAGAGCTTATCTTCTGAACCATTTGCATACCTCAAGAATTATTAGTTGTGTTTCCGATTCCATAGGTTTATTTTCCAGTATTATAATATTGAAGGAGGTTCAAATCCCTTAGTATTCCTTACTATATTATATTTACCTAATTTGCCAACTAGAGGAGAGAAATATAAGAATACATGAACTTGATGAAGCACAAAAGTGACGCATAATATGCATTCATGTATCACAAAACCAAATGAAAAATTTAGCTAACAGCATTTCTATCCTTTCAGAGATCACTAGTCGTTGAAAGGTCAAGGAGGACCTGCTAAAGAGAAGGTGATCATATGTGTTCTTCAGTTTTCGGTCAAACCTGCAAACATGATACATATATAGTAAATCATCACACCAATGAAGCTAAGAATATAATCGTCATTGACAAATATTATCAATTGATTTTGTTCTAGTTACTCTGATTTTTGAAAAGATAGAACAATATAATCAAAGATCATATTATATTATTGCATCAGTGAGTGATATTGATAATGACACTCTTTAACATACTGAAATCTGTTTCCATACTCATCTTCTTAGTTTCACTTATCAAAACTATTACAACCATTCAATTGAAAGAATAAAAAAGGCGGCCCAATGCACGAGACTCCCACCTGGTAGGGTCTGGAGAAGATAGATATACGAAGTATTACCCTCATTTTGCGGAGAGGTTATGTTAGGTACCCAAATTGTATTAGGGCCTAAATCGTAATTGTTGGGTAAATTGTAATAGTTGGGCTTGTGAGAGGAGAGAGAATGAGAGGCACACTTTGTGTAACTACCTGCTGAGTTAGCAATAGGATAGTGGGGAAGGGAATTCCCAGATTTTTTTTTTTTGGGGGGGGGGGGGGTTGTTATATGTATGCAAGGGACAAGAGAAGAAGGCAGGCAGAATTTTAGGTAGGCATTTAGAAGAGCTGAGCTGCTATAGTGCTCAAGACTTTTCTCTCATTTTCTGCAAGATTTCTACTGTTCTTCTCTTCAAGGGTGTTAATAATACATTACACTTCTTCAGTTCTTTGGTTTCTTTCTATGGGCTCTATTAGGCTGTTTCCAGGATTTGAACCCAGATCTCCAGATCACAAGACAGCAACCTTATTGTAACATCGAGGCTCACTCTAGTTCAATTGAAAGATTATAAATAATAAGTTTTGTCATTAACACAGTTTAAGAGACACATATTTGAACTCCATACTTTCAGTTGAATAAAATGAGAGTTTCTGAATACAAGACAGCAAAATGAAATAATTATGACAATAATAAATTGATACGAAATTGGAGAGTACACATGCACAGACAACATTTTTAACACCACAAACCATTACTCACCATATGTGAACATTTATGACTGGAACTCCAACTAATTTCTCCAATCTCTGGAAATATGGAATCTCTTTCCAGTTGTTAGGCAAAAGAAGCTTCAGAATATCAACTGTTGGACAGAAAAAAAAATCCTCAACAATGTGAATAAATGGAGATTAAGAATGCCAGATAAGTAATTAATTGACACAGTGGGAATATAAGAACAGAAATACCTGGAGTAGCAAACACATAAGCATCCCCTTCAATCACCTTCCCATTAGTTAGTAAGAAGCTCTTCACTGTGCCATCATCATTTAGTTCAATTTTTTGAATGCGGGAATTTAGATGAACTTCACCACCCAATGACTGAATATGATCAGCAATCGGCATACAGAGTCTTTCAGGGGGGTTGCCATCCAAGAAGGCCATCTTAGAACCATGCTTCTCCTATTGAAGAATTTAATAAAATGTCAAATAGTTGAATTTTCAGAAAGATTCTCATCATTTGGTTTACATATATATAAATAAAATTCCTCAAGAAATCAGTGTGTGTGTGAGAAAGAGACAAGAAAAATGAGAAATTGATTTTAAGTTCCACAAACCTTGTATGTGAAATATAAAGGTTTATTACTGATTTGATTCCATTCAAATTTGATATTGCAAATGAAATGACCTTTTCAAATGCACACTAATAGTATATGAATAATGTTTAAGAAAAGGAAACAATCGCACCTGAAGAAATCGGTTTAAAGCGATCAATATACATTGCATTGAAAGTTCATCTGGGTTGATGAAGTTTAGTGCCTTTGACATTGCTATGAACACCTCATCAGTTACTCGTTCAGGTACGTCCTATAATAAGGAGAAAACATTGTTATGCTTAAATTATTTGCAATACATTTCTTAAGAAGCTTGCAATCTATTCATTGAAATCAACCAAAGGTAGATGCAATTTATCTTAGAAAAATAAAGTAAATAACAAGTAAGATAATATAGAAACTAAAATTACAGATACCCTTTTTTTTGTTATTTCCAAGTTATGTAAATTATTAGGACTGCCTTCATTAAATTAATTGATGAACCAAAGTCCAAAATGTAAGAACAGAGTATAAAAAAATTTATTTCTTCTCCCATTCTTGGAAGCATGGAAGCCCTTTCTTTATATCAAAGCAAACTAATAACCAGCACCTCAATGAAGTTATTCAAGATAAACAGACAAAACAACTTCATCTGAATTAATAAGTTGAATTCTAAGGATAAAAGGAACCCTTGTCATCATCATCATTTTCAAGTCACTTGGAAGTCCAATCCAAAATCACCCCATTTCATAATTTTCATCAGTAAGATGGTCAAGACTTCATTGACAAACTGACAAGACTTCCATCTTGCAATTTTGAAGTCACACTACGCCATGATTTTGACTGGTGATAATAGCTGTGTTACATGTATCCTTTAGTGGATTGCTAAAGTTAAACAATCAGGACAATTACTATACCTGTTTTTTCATCCATTCTTTAACAGAAAGACCATCTTGAGCCTCAACATAAGACTGTCCACCAAGGATAGCTGGCAGAAGTCCAATTGCAAACTTGACTTTTTCGGGCCAAGTCAGCATCTCATTGTTCCTCAATATTGCCCATATTCCTGTAATCAGTAATCACATTTAGAGCATGCAACTTGTAAACATTGGTTAACAGTTAGGAAGAGAAAACCAAAATGTATTTCTTGCCCTTTAGCGACATCAACTTCAGTTAGGCATAAAAGTATTACAAATACATTAAGTCATACATCTTACCATTTAATGGAGCATCTTACCATTTAATGGAGCAGGAAGGACTTCAGGAAAATCAAATCGACTAAATTCTCCAGGTTTATTTGGCATTGCAAAAATCATAGAATGCTCCTTCCATTGTAACCGATCATTAATTCCAAGTTCTCCAAATAGGTTCTGCACATTAGGGTAAGCCCCAACTTTGGGGAGAGAAAAAAAAAACAGACAACAATGTAAAGCAAGGATAACTAAAAACACAGATTACAATAATTAAAAATAATCCATATTGATTTAATACTAGACCAAAGCATGGTTTTGTTATGTGCCCTTTTTAAGGTTTATGAGTCAGTGTGATTTCTCTTCACTTTCATTTTTATTTGGTGTCTTTTGTTGCTCTAGGAGGATTCCTCAGCCACCAGAATCATACTCTTCTTCTTTCTTAGAGTTCCTCTTTTATCAAAGGAAATATAAGTTTCACAACAGAAATGATATTATTAGAGTAAAAATGCAGAAAATCTAGTGAACTTACAAAATATGTGTAGGCCTGTTTCATACCAGTCTCCATCTTCATCTTTCCATGCAGCAACCTTAGAAAATGGGAAAATAGTATAAACACACAACATATTCAAATTTGGAATATAATAAAATATGTTGCATGTACTGTGATAATTTTCAATGATCCTGTCAAAAGTTACCACTCCAAAGTCTTAGAAAATTAATTCAGAAAACAAGAAATCATGTTATTGATCATATAAAGGCAACGCCTCTGTTATATAATATGTAACAGTAAACCAGAACAATTTCTTATTTCATCAAACGGCAGGCTGAAATGATGAAGCCCCACGCAAATTGAAAATTATTTCTAAATGGGATTAAATTAGCCAGAAAACCTTTCCACCTAGAACATCTCTTGCCTCCAGCAATACAGGCTTATGACCAGCATCTGCCAAATACTTTGCAGTTGATAAACCAGCCAACCCTGGGATAATTTGAAACATACATTAAACCACAAAAAGAAAAAGGATGCTGAAAATCATGTGCAAAGATAATCATTGTTTTATTTTAAATACCAAACATGATATTATGGTACCTTTTACCTGAAATTTTCATAAATAAATAAAATATACTAAAATTTCAGAACTATTTTCTTCATGGGCACTGGAGCATCACAGCGTAATCAAGCCTCAAGATGTGTAGATCTTTTTAGTCAAAAGCAAGGAACTACTAAAACCTAGCAGGCATCTAAAACACTTCAATCTAAAATCAATAATATTACACATCTAGAAAAATATAGCCAGAATCTTTGCCAGAAATCATAGCGGTTGTTAAATGAAATATAAAACAATATGACTCACCTATTCTTCCAAGAGTCAATAATTATGCCTGATTAATCTAGAAACTAAATTCTAATAAAACTTCTGGCTCTGAAGTATCTTTCATTTAAAACACCAAGCTAGAAGGTCATCATATAAACCCCAATCTTAACCCCAACTTCACTTCAAGTTCAAAACCAAAAGGGAAGAAAAGAAAAATCCAATATTACTAGACAATCAACAAAAAAACTGATGACTCAATGACAGGTCCTAATCTGAAAACAAAAAAACTGCTATCAAAGGTAAAATTTCGAGGAGGTTAGCTTACAAAACTATATAACTAAATCAATAAAAAATATGGATTTAATTCCTATGCACGGACAGTTTTTCACCCAGTCATCAAATCATGAATTATCACATCAATTATGATTGATGATTTTCTCACACACAACTTGAAAAGTCGCGCAAATGAAAGATCTTGAGTGGATGATTTTCTACTATCATCGCATCAAAATTAAACTCAAAAATTAATTGCTAGAAAAGTTACAATTTTGACGCATTATGTATAGTGGGTATAAGCAAAAAACTTCCACTTGGCACAGCCCAAAGTTACCTGCACCAGCAATAACGACCTTCAAGGGTTTCGCCGGTCGCGGAGAAGCACGAAAGGTTGAAGACAAGTACGCAGCTTCTACGAAATTCACGGTGTTTTCGAGCTCGGGTCGAGGGTAATCGACGCAAACTACCCGCAACGGAGACCCGCGCTTTTTGAGCGACCTCGTGCTCTTAGCAGCAGCACGAGTTGAAGCGAGTCTCAGACTCAGTCCCATGGACTCGCTCCCACCAAACGAAAACGACGCCGTTTGGTCTGAGTTCGTTGGGGAACCGAATTTCGATGTTGTTCTTGGGTTAATCTGGCAGTTCAAGTTCACCGCAGATATACACGAGGCCATTGTTCCAAAGGAATTCAGCTTTATCAAACGAGGCCAGAAGAGAGAAGATAAGCTTGTTAATTAATATATGATAGTAATTAATAATAACATTGATAATATTGAATATTTGAAGTGGTTTAAGTGCTTGAAATTCAATAAATGAGTTGAACACAGCACTAAAAGCCGTGTTTTGTAAAATGGTGACGGAATTAATTTTCTCTTTTTCATTATTTTGGGCATTAAAAGGTGATGATGGATTTGAAAGGAACAAAAAGTTGAATTATTGAAAAGGGTAACTGGGTGAGGTTAAGATTACCTTATTGAAGGTTGCAGTTGCAGGGAGAGAGAGAAACAGAGAAAGAAGGGGATTATGTGCTTGAAGAATGTTGGCAATGGTGTGAGAAGTGGGAGGAACAAAGGGCAGCAGTTGGTGGAGATAGCACCACGCCACTGCCACGCCACATGCATAATTATTTGGGGTTTGCACTTTGCATGTGAGTTGGGATGAGGGTTGTCGTTTGATGTAAAATATGCATGTGTGATTTCATTGCAGGACACTTCTACCCATTGTTGGATTGGCTTGAATGTGAATCCATTTAATTTGAAATTCATATCTCATTCACACACTTCTATTCTTGGATTGAACGTAGATCCATTTAGTTTGAAACTCATATGTCATTCAAAATAAAAAAGAGTGTATCAACATAACATCGCACATATTATAAGTATAAATAAAATTATTCTTTTATTGTAGGGGATTTTAAGAATATTCTTTAGTGGATGGTGGGGAAGATTAGGACAAAAGCCCATCCAAGTCCAATCTATAGACGAGTATGACTATGCGGTCACTAAAATTTCATGACATTGCCCTTTGTCTGTCTCATTCCGTGCTTATATTTTTCAAATCCTGTTTTTCTGCCCGTTCCTATGGGATAGGTTTAGGATGGATGCGTGTTGCTGTTGTTTTAGATGGTTAGGTCCATCATCTCTCCATCCAATTTCCAATAAAGGGACAGCTTGCGAGAAAATGAATGAAAAGAAATCTATGCCTATACTTTATGCGATACAATATCCATTCAAATTCTCATATTCACGTACCTTATTCACTGATCAGTAAAAGTTCTCAACTTTATTTCGTTCGTAGCATTGGTCCTACATCTCTAATCACTTAAGAGAACAAATCATTTAACTTTCCAATATACAAACTGTAATAGCCCTTGGTTTATCAAAATTCTTAACAATAAAAAAAAATTAATTAACATATAGCCAACGATGACGATGTTATTAAATTATCTAATGAATCGATTTAACTCAAACAGGAATTTCAAGAACTTTTTTCTACAAAATGATTGCACACTACAAATCCACAACAAAGAACGAAAAGAGAAAAACAAATCTTCCTCACTACGCAAAATTGTGGAATTCATGCATATCACTCATATTGGTCATCATAGGTTCTACTGTTTTATCTTTTTCTTAAATGGAGTGAAGCTTTAGGATCAAGAAGAATTCATAGTAACTGAACAGCTTACAAATCAACCAAGGCATAACTCAAGCCATATGTGACAATGTGATTTTTAATTAAAACACACATAAGTTACATCTATAGTCATGTAAGCACTACCTAGAAATCTCGGAAACTCATTTTTGGATCCATCATTTTTCCACCTCCACGTCCTCTACCCCTATATCCTCTTCCTCCTCTTCCTCTTCCCCGTGAACTCACACGCTTGAAGCCTCTCCCATGTTTCATCTCGACAAGGGAATGAAGCAACTCATCACAAAGAATGCAACCATGGTGCAAGGTAGACCCATCTTCCAGAGGAGTTGTCTTCTTGTTGAAGTCCACTTCTATGATTGAAGAGTCACACTCAGGGCACTTTTCTTTAGTAGTGGAGATTCGATGAGCACCTTGTGGAAGAAAAACAAGGCAGTTGCACTTGTTGCAACAAAGTCGCCACTTGGGGGCGCTTACTGGGTCTAAGACAAGTGTCCCAGTGCATTCTGGGCAAGCACATACACCCTGGGAAACGAGAGAATTTGGGCAAGTGGGATGGGGACATAGAATGCATGGCATGCCAGCTCCCTTGCCAATCTTGCCAGAAGGACCAGTTTTCGCTGTATTGAAAAGTGCTTCAATTCCTTCAAATGGTGGATTGCTGTAGCAGTATGGGCATAGTGGGAATGATTTGCCCTCTGGACCAGGCATGGAGCAGAGCAATAGCTCAAAATTATCTAGAGGACAAGACAGTTCCTTGTACAGCTGCAGAAACAGATAATACAAATGTTGCTAACAGACATTAAGCACATAACACAACACAATACCGCTACAAAGACATTATCTAACAAATGAAAACAGTGAATAACAAATGATTTGACGCCATGATTCTGATTGCTTTTAACCTTCCAAAGTGATGTTGCTAATCAATATTTTTACACAAACTGCAAGAACAATATTCTTAGCAAATTAACAACACTGAGCCCCTTTCACTCCTATGCTTGTTTGTATCCATGTAGGACTAACCCAAACAACAGAGAAGATGATTGCATGTTTAGATAACGTAGGAAGGAACTAAATGGATAGAACTTAATAGTAAAAACCCTCTGGTCATTATCTGACACAAGTGAAATCACTGGTGATTGCTAGCAGCACATCTAATGTTGGTCAGTAACAATCTTGGGGGAATTCAGATAAGCACCCTTGGATTATAGTGGCAGAGCTGGTTGCTCAAAGCAATCATCCTATAGGTGAGATCCAGGTTTAACAGCCATAAAGATTCTGACAATGAAATGACAAGCTCCAACTGCCTTCTGACAGCAACAACACTTTTCTATACCTGTAGATAACAGATCTGGAGTGCTAAATTCCTATTGTATATGATATTTCCTTTAAGGCCAAAGGCACAAATGGTTGAACATAAGTTAGCCCCAATGCCAATTTGACGTGGGACAAGAAGAGTAGAAGGAAGAGAGACAGTCAAGATTAGAGAGATGAATTGTAAGCAGGGAAAAATAGAGGAAGTCTTTATTCTTTAGAATATGGAAGAGGGATAAAGGAGCTACTGAAGAAAGTCACTCATTATACTATTTTTGATAGAAACCATTCATAACAATATCAATTCATCAAATTTGAACTGGCTAATTGTTTAGAACTGTTATACATAGGCTTTAAGTCTTAAGGAAGCAAGGAAGTTTGTTGCTTAACAATATCATATATGACAGGAAACCTAGTAGAACAGGATGAATTGGAGATCAGGCTCAAGTTGATAATAATTGATAGGTTATAGGAGACTACCTTGATTGTACCCATCTGTGGAAGATAATAAACCTCCTCACATGTACCACAATACAAACGTGATGGCAGAGCAGAAATGTACTTCATATACCGCAAGCATTTACCACATTTACTCATAACACGCCCTGAATCAGTCAGTGTAGAAAATTGCGCTTCGAACAATGCATCCATATCTTCAATCTGAGCCAACAGAGTTATTAGAATAATGTAGCATACATCCATGAACTCTGCAACTTAGTTTAAAATGTCAATATGTCATGGTGGCTATATTTGGAGATAAAGAATATAGAAAGAAGCTACAGAGCATCTCACAATCAAATAAATGCAACATGCAAAAGCTGAGACACCAAAAATTTAATCCATAAAATCTCCTGTGCCTCTAACAACCGTATAACTTTGCACTTTCAAACCTTATTCCTAAAGTACAACAGCTATGAATTGAACAGAACATACTAATTAACATTATGCTGATGTCCGACATTATTGTACAGTACATGGATTGTTGGATAGTATACTCTTAGACCCCTGTACACATTCAGTTTTTCTATGAAACCCTACTTAAAATATAAGGCAATTACCTTTTCTTTGTAATTTTTTCAAAAATAAAAAAATAAAATAAAAGGTTCAAAATTGTAATACAATCGTGTAACATCTTATTAACTCAATAAGATTAGAAAGCAAAAGTTAGATTTAGCAGCCTCATACAAAAATTAGAGTACTGCCTATATCCAAATGTGGTGAAGCTCAAAGTTTTACCGAAGTGATTTCTTGTGTTCTTTTTTGCAGAAAAATCTTTCACAAAATTCATTTCCATGAAGATGTAGCCAATATGAGACAGTATTTTTGTCATTGTTTGGAATAAAAAGTAATACAAAGTAATTGAACAAAACTGTATTTAAAACTGTCCATCAGCGCATGTGTATGTGTGGGTAAATGCAATAAAAAGTTAGAAAGGTATACATAAATGGGAGGACTAAAATGAACGTGGAAGACGAAACCAAGCCAAGAAAACATAACAAGCACGTTTAAAATGTGTCCTAATCTAATTAAGGCCTACCTGACTGAAAACAAGGGCATGAAGAAATTTTAAATCTTCAATCAAACAAGTGTGAGAAGGTGGATTAGGGTGAAAAGCTTAAATTGAGAGGAATTATTTAGTTGGGACAAAATAGGGAAATGAAAATCTATCACACGGAGAAGATTAAAACAAACACATTGAATCACATAGTGACCAAGAACAAGCACTAAACAATAGTTAGCCAACCTTTTTGACAAAGTAACTGAACTTCTGCTTGAATTGTTGGATTACATGCTGCACTAGACGACGATGATCTACCTGACCCTTAGCAATAAGAGTAATTTGCTGCTCAATGAAGCTACGAATATCGGGCAGGCAGAGGTCTGGATCAATTGATTGATAACCTCTTACCAAAGTTATACCTAGCGTAGTTGGGACAAGCTTCCTACCTGCTTGTACCTGCAATTTAGTTTGAGATGAATATCCAGACATTATAGAAAATGATACACATACCACATCTATATCCACTACCTGCACATAATTCCGCTCACATATGTTGTTAATATGTCCAGGAATTGATGCATCTGTTCCTATTCCATTCTTCTCCATCAGGGAGATCAGCTCACTTTCAGTAAGATAATCTGGAGGTGTGGTACTCCCCTGCAGAACTTATGGCCTTAGCTGTCAGTGACGTACAAAATATTAATGTGACATGAGTTTCATCCTTTTTCGTCCCTAAATGATCATATATGATCCCAACATCTCAAATATTACATTTGAGTCCTAGCAATGGCCCATTAATAGATCACATTTATGACCTTAGTACCCAATAACACATCACCAACCAAAATGAAAAGGAAAAGACTAGCAAGGACAAGATGTCAAGATCCAAATGTAAAATGCCGTACACAGAAACTGAGTCAGGAGGTTACAAATTACCTCATATAGCTCTAGTTTTGACACTTCTATTTTCTGCCCTTTTATAAATGAAGGAATGTTTTTATCATTCATGGCCAACCAAGGCATAATAGCTGTAAATCCTTTGGTGATGACATGCTGTCCTGTACAATGAAAGGACTCTCCACCAATTGAAAAATCAACCTTTCTCCTGGAAGGATGATAATAATATATGATATAAAAAGAAAAATAATTTATTAGGTTCATGCAATAAGGCAAAGCAAAGGCAGGTGAATATTGCAAAATTTTAATAAAAACTATGCTTTGAAGGAAGATACCAATTACAAAACATTAAGCTGATATAATAACTAGAAATCAGATGATAATGATGATGATGATGATGACAATAATAGAAGGAAAACCTCATCCTTTTGTTGCAGTGTTAAAAGGACAAAATTGTGAGAGAAAATTCCAATAGCTTTTAGAGCCTACAAACTAAGAACTTGTGAAAAAATAATAACTCAGCCTATTGATTTTTCACATAACATTTGACACTCTACTCATTATTGTTTACCACTATCAAAATGACTAAAAAAGATGACTAAGAGAGACCACAAGCATAAACTATGTGGATTATCTCTGATAATATTCAATCTACACAAGAGAAAAGAGATTTGAAGAATCACTGGAATGAACCAAAAGCATAAAGGGACACAATCAAAGAATGTTGACAGTATAGTTTTTACCTTATATACTTGCAGTCCGGAGACACCGTCCCTATGAAATGTTGGCAGATATATTGGTACAGCTTCCAAGCATCATTTCCCAGAGTATCCTCTGTAGCTGATCTCATTGGAGTAATGGGTGGATGGTCGCCTGCATCTGTTCCTGATCGAGGTTTGTGATAACTGTTAGCAAGTAGCCCTTTCACATAATCGCCCCATGTTGGATTATTTGCTTGTGCAGAGAGTGCACCAGAAAAGTCAAACGAAGCAGGGTATGCCGTGCTTTCTGTGCGTGGATAGCTTGAGAATGCACAAACCAATCAAAGGTTATTACATGCTCCAAATTATGTAAATATTACATTCTTAATATAAAAGACTAACAAATGATGAGAAAACCTGATGAAGCCTTGAGTGTACAATCGTTCAGCTATTTGCATAGCCATCTGAGGACCAAACCCTAGAGCACTTGAAGCTACCTGGAAAGAACAACTGTATTGAAGAGGTCTAGATATTCTACAACTCAAGTAAATTTCAATCCCCTAAAGTTAAACTCCTTCATTCAATTTGGAGTGTCACATATTAAGGAAAAAATTTGGGTCGAAAAATATCAGCAGATGGAAAAAAATAGAGGGTAAAAGTAAAAAGGAGGTTGCGGTTTTGCCACAGCAATGACATTAGAGAGAGAGAGAACTACTTTTCTGCCTTCAAAACCACAGGTAACCTTACTTATATGTCATACCTATTTCCTTGCCAATGGCTAATGAACATGGCCAAAAAGATACATCCAGCATTATAGGCAGTAAGCCATTCAATGAATTTAAAATTCCAATGGTGAATTATTGGAGTCTTAATGTTTCATTTATCCATGATCATACACTTGGGCATAAATCAGGAAATAACTCATCAGGCATCCTTATAAACATGGCCAGAGGCCAGTTACCCCGTTGTCCCTCCATAGCATATTACATTTATTAAACTCTTTCTCCCTAATTTAGTGCCAGAACGAAATACGTTATTTTGGTACACAATCATTAAAATTTTAAAATGCTTATTTTATATGATCTTAATGCACGCATTAGTGCAATGAAGCATAAAAGTATTTAGTTGGTCCATAAACCATAGAAGTCAAATTGTTAACTTTACCACCTTCTGACCCATAATATGTGCACCAAAAGAGTTGATTGTGAAGAAAATAGTTCATAATTATAGCAATGGAAATTTTTCATTTTAAACAGCCACTTTAAATGTTGCTATTAATTATTAATAGCCTTCCCCAGTTGATTACTAACCTTCAAAAGATTCACAGTATTTAGACCAACAGGGCGACTTTTGGTTTCCTGTTTTTCTGATATTTCAGTAACATCCAAAAGTCCATCTTCAGCAACCAGTTTTTGAAACATCATAGCAACCTGCACTGGCATAGAAGTATCAAAAGGATGTCCTTTGTCTGTCCGGGAGAGACAAAGAAAGAATAATATACAAGAAGAAATTTTCACATTTTTGTCAAATAATTTGCTACGCTGCCATTCTAGCTGAATTTCATAGCCAGTTTGAATTATGTACGGGTGCAAACTCCAAAATTTTTCTGGCTTGAAAGTATTTATTAGCAAATGCCGCTGCACGCAAAAGCCAAGGGTAGGAGTTTGACATGGTCCATAGCTGAAACAAGCAACAATTAAAATCAATCATTTCATCATTGCTTAATCGAAACGATACTATTGACACAAGAATATTGATTAATAAGAAATATAGTGAAGTGTGATCATTCCTGCTATTATTGAATAACGTTGAGATGCCTAAAGATCAGCAATTGTAATTCATCGGAAAAGATTATTTTATAGAAAATTATTTAATGATGTCAATGATTGTTTATGATTAAGGACTGTTTTTCGAGAAAACAAAACTAAAAAGAACTAATTACAAACTTTTAAATTATAGGGACCTATTTGAAAAATTAGTGAAAATAAAAGGGAACAAAAGATTAAATTAACCAAATGTTTATAATTTTTTGTTTTGAACTGGAAGAAACAAAAGAAAGCTTAAGCATTGCAATCATAATATTGTTGGCAGTTTGATGTGACTTGGTAGTACTCAACTGTCTGAGACTGCTCCAGTTCATTCACAAGTCTAAACCAAGCAATTCTTCAAATCCAATCATCTCCAGTAATTTTAACATTATTTCTATGGCATGGTTTATATTTGAAGCACTAAAGAAATGGCATTAGTAATTTCTATCTCTGTTCAGCTCACCAGTTATTCTCAATGTACAATATTCTGGTTTCTAATAAATATAAACAAAAAATTAAAACCCCCATTCTTCATCAATTTTAAAATGCAGAGCTAATTATTAAAAATGGCATAACAGCAAGTACAAGATATACAATAAGAAATATGACAAGAGAGAGCAAAAAACGCACGAGATGACCCTGGAATCTAGGTTCCCATATTTTCCCTGGAAATAACTTGTCTGAAATCGAGTAAAGGCAACTCCAACTTTTAAATCTATCTCTTGCCTAGCATCAACAGCCAATGCCTCGTCTCTGTTGGGTTTGACAAGGTTGTCTAGAGCTTTCAGAACATCTTTCTCAGTAACAGAAGAAAACCGTGCACGATAAGTGTCATTTATTTTGAATCCAGTTGACTCTATAACTGCAAACAGCATTCAATATTTCAATTCAAATGACTCAAAGCCTCAAACCAATATTTAAAATTTCTAACTTCACTATAAATCATTTCAAACAACACTGAATATCAAAGCATGATTCTAGGTGTAATAAAATCTTGTGACATCCGAGAATCAGACATGTTAGAGCCCCACAAGGATATGACCTAGATTGCCTTTATAAGGTCTTGGACAACCCTCCCCTCATGCTCTACCTTTTGGGGTTGAGTTAGGACCACTCAATTCTAAAACGGTATCAAAGCCTATCCTGGGCTTGTTATTGGACCATCCGTAAATGCCTAGTTTTGCAAACTTCACATTCCATATGTCCTACATTGCTTAAGGCTAGCCTAGATAGCCTTTGTAAGAGCTTGGGCAACTCTCCCCACATGAGCCAGCTTTTGGAGTTGAGTAAGTTAAACCCATTCAATTCTATGAGGAATATTTGAGATTTAAATTCCACTATGAATGGGGAAGGGAATACTAAAGATAGTCAAGGCCAGCATCAGACTCAGACTCTGTTGCCCCTACAAGGCACTTGCAAAGAACCGGTAAAAAATGATTCCTCGACACACTCATGTTGACACTTGGCACACAAGGATACTCTTAGCTGGTAATTGCATCATCCTACTGACAGGAGTATCTAAAACAAAATGTGATAGAGCTATAGATGGAAAGACTAAGGTGCAAGTATCAAACATATCTACTGATCAAGGAAAATTGTAAGGGGAAAGCAATAGGGCTGTAGAGTGCTGCTCATACTTCTGTAGCAGCATCATTTTCTTGTTATTTGTTGTTGTTCAATTTACCTTAGACAATTAGGACTAGATTTGTTCAAAGGAATAGGATTCTTATTTTCAACAAAAAAAAAAAATCAAATCATCAAAATAATTTTGCATTCCAACGACAAAGCACAGACAGGATATACTCATTGAAGTTTCAAGAAATGAGGAAAAAGAATAAAATGATAGTGATTTAAGTGAAAAGAACTAAAACTATTATTACCCTCGAAACATATATTTTCTCCTTCGCGATCACAATCTAACCACAATACCAAATAATGACACCCACGAGCTTCTTGATTTAAATGTCTACAAATATGTGCCTGAATGAAAGAACTGATGTTAATAGCTGAAGGAAACCGCTGAAGCATAATCAATGCAGATAACACAACTCCACAGGCAGTGAACTCAATCCCTAAGCAGTTAGCATTTTTCGAGCTAATGCTTTCTAAAATAAAGGAGGTGGAACCGAAAAAAATAATAATAATAAGACAAACTGTTTAAGTCATTTCAATATAGTCAGGCTTTTAGAAATCCAAAAAATTATTTAAATCAGTATCAAGTTTTACATCACTGAAATATCAAGTGTTAAAATACAGAAACAATACAAGAGTTATAAAATAAATAAACAAAATTTTAAGACCCTTGTTAATGGGAAGAACAACCCAGAAATATGGATTCTTTCTAAGAGTCTAATATTTAAGATCAAGTGATACTTTGAACTTATACTAAAACTTCCATGACCAAGTAATCTATAGTGAGTGTACGTTGTACAGCTCAATTCTCATTTGCCACAACGTTATAAATTTGAACAGAGTAATGGTTCATTGTCAACAGAAAATTGTGTCATGTGCATTATTCATATTTGAAGGCTAGTATGTTTTTATGACTTAGTATGTTCACGTGAAAGAACCTGCTACAGTTATAGAAAGTCTTGGCTTCCTTGCTTTCTGAAGCTTTGATGTTAAAGGCAATGTATCTACGGAGTTTAGAATTAGAAACTTCTTCAACCTTTTCTCCAGCAAGCTTAGGTGCATGAAAGGAACTTAACTCTTTCTTACACCTGTTTGGGTGTATGTACAGGGGAAAATTACCATTGAGCTGGGGTGTAGCCATCACCTCTCCATAACTTCCAAATTTCTCTTAATAGTATGTCCAACATATACATAATTCTTTGACATATTACAGAGCTTATATCTATATGCATTAGCAAGAAAAGTGGCATGCCTCCACCTTTATACATATGTTCCACAACTTAAAGTTCCATAACATTTCCTCAAAACAAATTTCTGAGAAATTTTCAGATAACATCCAAAATTAAAATCTTCAACTATTTAGGGAAATGTGCAGAGACAGGTCACTGATGTAAGTTTTCTTCTAGTGTCTATTCTTATTATGATCAAATAAACCATCACAAAATTGGGTCTCAGTTATAAAAGCAAAGACAAAAGTAATCTTGGCCCCAAAGAACTAAAATTATCTTCTGAAAAGATAAAGAGAATTTAACACTGAAAGCAAATATTTGTGAAAAAATACCTTTGAGTTTGATTCACTCTTTACAATCTGGGCTTGAAAAAGATCTACTGGATCTGTGGCTGTCCAATCTTGATATTTAGCAGGAAAATCTACACTAGATTGAGCAAAAGAGAGAAAAACATAAGTGAATACCAAAACTACTAAGGATAGGACATGAGAAGCATGCAAAAAGCCACAGAGCATGATGAACAACATAACTGTTGTTTTATTTTCTAAATGGAGTAGAAAATAAGGCACTTGCCACTTCCTACACTCTCAATGACTATTAGATCACATCAAAACCCAGATATAGATGTTCATGCCAAACAAATCCAGTAATTTAATTATCACTTGTGCGCTGTCTTTTCCTTCCATGACCAGATAGAACAGCATCATAATATAGTTCTTTTTTCTTTGCATGCCTTTCCCCTGTGAGTCCATAACATGTTATCTAAGGAAACATCTGCTTGAAGGACAAACAATGATTAAAGGAGTGCAACCATATCATTGAATTCCCCACCCACCCTACCTCCCCAATCCCAGAAAATGAATAAATATTGAAAGCTGAATCTTAACAAGTGATCTTTTGCTCTGAAAATTGGTAAGTAAAGGACCTGAAAACATGTCCAATGACTGATGTCACTTTAAAACGCGCAGGGGATCCACGAAACATCCCATCAAATTCATGAACTTCTGTGCTTCCCTTCCTTGTAAGCATCTGTTTACATAAATGTGCTTCAAAAGGTCACTTATACTGTCAAAAATAATAAGCAAAAAAGCATTCCAAATGCCAATAATAATAATAATAAAGAGAAGAAGCCAAAACAACAATCAACAGCTCCATTGCATTTGCTACCCATTTTGGCTGTCTGTTTTCTTAATCTCTTTTTCATGATTCATTTTAGGGTAATAGCCTAGCAAAGTTATTAGCCTCAGCTACCGTGATTTTTTGCTTAGTACATTGATTTATATCTACCCAAATTTTAGGCTCCCAACAAGTGGTATAGTTCGGTTGAGCTGAGTAATCGAAACTTGATGGTAAGTTTGAGCACAACGGTAAGATTGTTATCTCATGAATCATGACCTGGAGCTTGAAGGTCACGAGTTTAAAACCTGAATACAATCTATCTACTTATGGGGCTAAAGCTGCTTGCTTACATCTGCCCTCCCACTCCAACTCCAAACCCCGCCAGATGGTAGCTTATTGCATTTTTTTTTTCTTTTTTCTTTTTTCGTTTTTTAGTTTAGCAAAGCTATTAATCACACTAAGGACAAAATGCCAAACCTGAATTCTAACAAAATGAAAAAGTCTGTTCATTGTTTCCCAATTTCTCTCGAAAAGACGGAACATTAAACAGAGCAAACATTACACAATAGGTTTTCACATTACGTCAGAAGACATGAATCTGAAAAGCGAGAGCGGCAAGCAGAAGGGAGGAGGGAGAGAGCACCTTGCCGCGGGAGAGGACAGAGGCAATAGAGAGAGCGATGCTGGGCTTCTCTGCGACCTGAAATCAGAAGCACAAATGACAATAGGGTAGCGTGTAAGGAAACTCGGAAAACCAACGCAGAGACAGAGACATGCATGCATTTATGTATGTATGTATGTATTTGCACAAGGAAGAAAGAGATTGAAGGGTTTGATCTGTGATTTGTGACCATGAGAACTTTGGGAGGGGCCATGTCGACTCCTTCTGCTCAACTAGTCTCGATGGTCTATGCCTGCTGATTAATTATTCGTCCTCACGCCTTGGCTCTGTTCTTTCAATTCGTGAGGGCCTCAACTGTTTGTGAATAGTACCCACTCGGCCACTCCACTCACTCACACCTACGGAGCCAGTCCCGTCCTCTCCCGTGATATAGTTTTCTCTTTCCAGGGCATACACTAAAATTTGGACAAAATTGTGGAATACTTTGCCGTCTTCGCACACAAAATTAAAAAAAAAAAAAATTGATGCTTTTATATAATTTTATATAATATTTTTCTTTAATTGTATACATATGGATAAGGAAATCAATTTATTTTTTTTTTGAATTGTGAGGAAGCAATTTAAAGATTTTAAAATATGAGAGATTAATTTACCACCCAATCCATGTTTGAATGATCAAAATGAAACTAATGTCATTTTAACACCTGTGTCTCATGTGACAAAAAAGTGCATATTGAGAGTCAATTCATATATTTGGAGGAGAATAAATCATTAAATTGGCTCCGATCAAGATTTAAAAGTCTTCACATATTCCCTCACTTTTTAAATAAAAAGACATATTAGTCTCTCTATTAATTCATCATTTCAATAATAAGAAAAAAAAAGTATAGCCCATTAAATTATTAATGTGGCTCTATAAAAATCTATGATCACATTAAATGATATTGTTTTGATTTGAGACTCAGGAAATGATGAAGAAGCTAAAAAATGAGTGGCTTTAAGATTTGAGATGCATAAACATAGTTAATGAAAAATGAAATTAAAAAATATTTAATATTATGTCATTTTGAACCTTAGTAAAGAGTGAAATCAATTATTTATTATTTAACAAACCATATGTATTTTCTAATATTGAAATAATGAGCCAACACAGGGACTATTGGAGAGTTTCAAATTCTACTATACAAATTTTTGTATTGTCAAAAATTTGTGAAGAAATGTCTTGCAGACTTAGGGGGTGTTTGGTTTGTAAGAAAAATTTCATTTTCATTTTTAGTTTTCATTTTCTGAAAACAGTTTTTATTTTTCAATTTTTCAGTTTTTAGAAAACTTGTTTGTTTTGATTCTATGTTTTCAGTTTCCAAAAAAATAAAAATTTTGAAAACCCATTTGTTTTAACTGTTTTCAATAAATTAAGAATTTTTAAAAATTATTTTATATGAACTTTGAATTAAAACTTAATTGAAATAATTTTATTTTTAATAGACTATCATTTGATTCTTACAGAATTTTTCTCATTAATGATGTTGAAATATTTTAATTTTGACATAAATTTGGTCCTAATAAATTTTGTCAAGATTAATTTAGTCTTATTTCTTTTAACTTTGACATAAATTTGGTCCTAATATATTCAACTCAATCATATATTTTTAATAAAAATCCTCTAGAAGAAATTGATGTCAAATTAAAAAATTTGTTGCCAAAAACATCATTTACTCAAAAAATATTGAGCTAACAATATAACTAACACAGCATAAATAAATCAATAATAAGCTTTATATGTTAAATACAACTTAATAAAGAAATACAATCATCACTCATCAATCTTTTCATCGGAAACTCTTTGTAATATCCAAAAAAAAAAGGTACAATCATCAATCATATAATGCATTTCATTGCCTTCGGTAACTTTCCCACATTTGATCTGCAATAGTTTCTCAAACTTGTGCCATTTGATTTGCTTGAATAGCATCGACATTAATGCCTTGTTGGTCAACCCCTAAGCCATGTTCATCTCTGGCTGAGTCTTCTGTATAGTAATGGCTAAAAAGTCTGTCTGTTCTATGTTGTAGTCTAATAAAATTATGTATAGCACAACAAGCAATTGAGATTAGCCTTTGTCTTCTAACAGGATAATTTGGCATCAATCTTAAAATTGGAAACCTTGCCTTCAATACTCCAAAACATCTCTCAATGACATTTTTGAATGAAGAGTGTCTATGATTGAACAATTCTTTTTTTCCCCGTGCCCGTCCCCTTCATGAAAATCACGCAAATGATCTTTCTTTTCAATATAGAGCAAGATAACCAGACATATTAGGAAATCCAGAGTCAACAAGATAAAATTGATCTGTAAAGTAATTGAAACACTGATCCTATATTAGCCATTAGTGATATACATAATGCAAATTGCTATGGGAAGAAAGCATACCTCCATGGGGCTTTGGAAAATTATTTTCAGGAGTTAAAGCATCTAAAAACACCATTGAATCATCTATAGAATATGGATTAGATATTGGGCTTGTAGCTTGGCTAGCTTGTGCTTTATATCGCTCTGCTTTAGCTTTCAGTGCTTCAGTTCTTGCTTTGGAGGATTCTGTCCTTGCACTCATTGATTCACTCCATTGGCTCAAAGCTTTTTCAAGTCTTTCTATTCTTGAATTCTTTGCCTCTTTGCATCGACGTTCACTTGAAGATCCCATATGTTTCCTTTTATTGTCAATTTCTTCGGAGACGTCATCACCAACATCAATGGGGCCAGCAATATGCACACCTTTTGAAAGAAAGTCATCTTCCATTTGTCTCTCCTCATCAGAGGTTGGTGGCTCTTGAGTGGAAGCATGGCTTAATTTGCCAGTTGTTGTACCAGAATTAAATATTTCACCTAGCATCTCATAGTCAAACTCAATTCCATGCTTCTTAAAGTGTTTGTAGTACTTCCCTTTCTACAAAATATAAATGAAATTTAATATTAGGTAAATGGATAAGTTACAATATAAAAACATTGAAAATGATCGTATTTTAATTAGTAAAGTTGAACATACCGAAACCAAGTCATCCCATACTTCTTGAGGGGCATTCACTTTATTAGATGTAAAGTCCCAAGTAACTCCTGTGCAGGATAGCAAAGTTCAAAATTCATGGTGTAGAGTGCATAGTCGTTGATACTTTCCTTTCAATCTGTTTACACCATAATTCTCTCCAATTATGGTAGCCAACTCATTGTTTATATCTTCCCAAACTAGTCCCTTAAATGATGAACTTTGTAATTGCTTCTTCTTCACTTTTCATAAAGCACATCAATGAAAGCCTTTGTCTTTGAGATATACCATTCCATACTATCGCCAAGTTCAGATTTTTCTCCCATCTTATGCTAATAACTTTATATCAATCAGTCATCATTCATTATGAACAACAACAAGTATATAACAACTATTTCTACAACATAAAAATCTATGCATATGAAAAGTTGAGCTAAATGTTACAAATTAGAAAACTCAATTAGCACCTAAATTAGACCCAATTAGCACTAGATAGCATAAAATAAAATCCACCAAGTGCAAGAAATTTAAAGAAGCATACCTGATTTTTTTTTATCTGTAATGTCAATTGAAATTTAACTTGGTTTATCTGAAAAGCAAAAGAAAGAAAATTGAATTAAACCACCCATGCACTTGAAGAAAATTTGAAAACGATATAGAAAATAAACACAATCAGGAAACAATTAAAAAAAATCAAAAAATTACTCTTAATCACAAGACAACCCGTGAAGAAATTTCACAACAACATAACAAAATTTTTACTAGTATAAGACAATGTCTCGTTGCTTTAAACATGTCACTTCAAATGATTTCTCGTTGCTTTACTAGTATAACACAATGTCTCATTGCTTTACTAGTATAACACAAAGACAACCCAGTTGAAATGCACCATTGCAAAGTGGTCACAGTAGTAGAAAGAAAGCAGCAGAGCAATCCTTATACTACAATTCCATCCCACACCCGAGAAGAAGGTAAGTAGACAAATTGTTTGGCTCCCAAATATTAAAAAAATAGAAAAATAAGGTTGAAACCTAGCAGCCTCCCTTCCCGGCAGCATTCCTTCCTGGCGGCGGCGTTGGCTCTCTCCTAGCAGTGGTCATAGATCAACTTCCGTGGCCCTTCCTCGCTGCAGTACTCCGGGCATTGTTCCCTTCTTGGTGGCTCACTTCCGCGGCAGATCTCTTTGCTTCCGCGATGGCGAACATCCCTTCCTTGCGGATCTCACTACTTTTGAGGCTAGCCGTCCCTTCCTCACGGTGGCTCTCGCGGTGGCTTCCTCACAACCGGCCTCTCTTCCTCGCGGCTCTGGCAGCCTCCTTCCTAGCGCCCCTTCTACACGGTGTGCAAGATAAAAAAAGAAGGGAAGGTACAAGGAACAAGAAGAAATAATGGATGAAGGAAGAGCATTTACCTAGAAGAGGACAAAGCGCACAATAGAGAGGAGTGTTTGGAGGCACTATCTATGTGAATGAAAGGTTTGATAAAATCTAATGTAAAGTTCATTAATTTTACATCTATGCCATCGCGTTTTCAAAATTTTCACTTTCATTCTCAATATTTTCGAAGGAAAATAGTGAAAATTGGTTCCCGTGGTTTTCATTTTTTTCACACTATTTGACAAAATTTTCTAGAAATTCTTTTCAAAATTTAAAACCAAACATGTTTTCACTTTTATTTTTAGTTTTCAGTGAAAATGAAAAGTGAAAACTACTAAACTATACACCCTCTTAGTTTTTTAAAAATAGAAATATTGAAATAGTACTTGAGACAAATTAATCCCCAAAGGTTTCTATGTGACTCATTACCTTTAACTAAAAAAAAATGATAGCCTTTATATCAACTCAGTCATTCCAACACATGCATTGTGATTGGATGACAAGTAATGACTATTGGGCATAAGGGAACTTGTCCCCTTATTTGGAAGTTTAATAATAAGCATTAGAGGATGGGAACCCATAAAGAATAGTACCTTCATTCTCCCTCAAAAACAAATTCTTTGTTTGGTCAAGATTGGGGTGTAACGAAGGGAACTAAAAACTTATGAAACTAATATAGGGGGTAATCAGGTTAGGTTGATTCAGGATTACGGAGAAAATGAATCCAAATCAATCAATCTTGATTGGTTGGTTTGGTGGTTGGTTTGGTTTGGTTTTGGTTCTAAGATTTTTTATGAGCAAACCCAAACCAAATTGATTATTATTAGGTTAGTTTGATTCAAGTAATTGAGTTACTTGATTATTATTATTATTATTATTGTTAGGGATGGCAAACAAGGAGGGGCTGGTCATCATGGGTTGGCCATAAAACAGGGCAGGATAGGTTGACCCATTTTAGTTATTTGGGTTAAAAGTATCAATCCGCTCCATTAAAAAATGGTGGGTTAGTAGAACAAGCCGGCAAGCCAACCTGTTTTTTGTTGTATTTCTACCTATGTTGCCAACTCACCCTAACTTGCTGCGGGTTGGCCATAAAGAGGGACAAGGCTGGTTGACCCATCTTAGTTATTTTGGTTGGAAATGCCAACCCGTCTCATCAAAAAATGGCAGGTTGGTGGACCAACCCGACGAACCCAATCCAACCCATTTTGCCACCCCAAATTATCATTAAAATGCAAAAAACTTTAAAAAAATCACAAACTTTAAATCACCAAAAGTTTTATTGAAGTCATATAAATATATATGCTCAATAACATCAACATACATAATTATGGGTTGTTAACCGCATATATTATATATTGTAGAAGCCTAAAAAATAAGAAAATCTAGAAATCATATATGATCAGGTTAGATTAGTAGGTTCAAATTTGTGAAATCTGATAACAGAATTGATATCGAGTTTAATTGGTTTTTACTCAATGTGACCCGATAACCCAAATCATTTAACTGGTTTGGTTTGGTTTGGTTTGGTCAAGTTCATCAAGTCAACCCGGTCCACTTACACCCTAACTTCCAAACAAGAATAGTGGCTTTCCTTTCTGTTTCCTTAATAATCATCCAAACAAGTAAAAATACACCTTTCCCTTCTAATTCAAAAAATACACCGCTTCGTTCCTTTCTTTCTCTTTCAAATCATTTCCTACTATTTCGAATCTATTCTGTTGGATTAAAAATTACACCACTCCCTTCTTCCTATATATTTCCAACCAGTAATTCTAACTAATTTGATCCCTTCCGTAAGTTGGAAAAACATTGAAACACAATGTTAGTAGAAAAGCACACATTGAAAATTAAATTGCTTAGTTGACCCTCTATTAAGTTCGACAATGATTTATTACAAATATCTCACATTAAAACAACAACAATTTAATCTTCTTCTCAATAACCACACCTATATATCCTCAAATCCTAAGAGTTCTCATTCTCTAAAATCTTCTTCATTTTCATATGTTTCAAGTTAAAATAAGGATGTTTAGGGGGCTATAATGCAATTTAACAGAGTCACGCCATCAATTTAACTTTTCTTGTGTACTTTTCTACTAAATGTTGGAATGACAATTTCATATAAGGACTATCTTATTTTATAAAAAGTGAGAGACCACGAACATACTTTTAGAAGGCGTTTGGTTTGGGATAATCTATCTGGACTATCAGTAATATGACTTAAAATTACTTGGGTCCACAGCAATGCTTTGTTTGATTACTTCACATGACTAACAATCCAAATTACCAAAGTAATCAACATTAATAACTAAAAAATATTGTTGTTGTTAGTAATTTATTTAATTATAAAATATTATATAATTAATAATTATTTAATAACAACAATAATAATTATTGTTATTAATGATTATTACTAATCAATAATTATTATTAAGTAAATAATTAAATAATATTATTACTATTATTAATAATTAATAATTAATTTTAAATAGTAACTAACATTGATAAGTATCATTACTACTATTATTAATTTATTAGTAAAAACATCTATTATCTAATAATCCTTATGATATATCTAACAAGGTCATGTGCATTACCAATTAGAATACTTGCATATGCTAAACGCTACATTGTAACATTACTAATAATTTAAAAGGTAGTAATCTTTTTTATAGGTAATCTAGATTACTAATAATCTTGTAGGCGCCAAACACCCCCTTAAATCATGATGGACTAATTTGTAAGTCATGAATGAATTTTGAGATTTTATATATTCTTTTTAATGTGTCCAAATATAATGTGTTAGAATTATACCTATGTAAGAATTTCTTTATGCCCATATGAATGGGGACTATAGTCGTATGTGTCCCAAAATAGCAATTTATTTAGGGTTGTTAAATTGAGCTTGACTAGTCAATCACTTAAAAAAGAAAAAAATGCAGGCAACAATTGAAAGATTTAGGTTTAATTAACCAATCAATCCTATAGTTTTACCAAGTTTTCAATTAGGTCCCTATTCTTACCGAGAAATTTAGTAAGGGTGGAGGTTCCTTAATCATCCATGTGAACCAAGGGTGGAGTACTTGCAAAGCCGCTTTGAGCTCAAGTCAATCAATGAATGAGGCATAAAGCGGTAAAAGTGAAGTATGTATTAAGATTGTGATTCCTGGTGACGTTAAACCCCTTATATAGTGAAAGGTGACACCATAATAAACTAGGAGATAATCTTCCCTGCGTATGGGAATATATTCCCAAGATTTAGTAGAGATTAGATGAGTTCCATATTTGGAAGAGATATGATATAATATATGAGATCCCGTGAGCTAGTAGGAGATCTCGTATAATTTTATAGTCAATCTAGGAGATATCTCATGTTAATTTGGTGAAGAATCTCTAGGAGTCACTATGTAACGTGGGTGAGTCATGGGACCCCTTGACTAAGTTATTTGAGATTAGGTTGAGGTCTCGGAGGGATCATGTTATGACACATGGGGCATTCTAAACAGAGGGTGATTACCTTGACACTTGAGTGGCAATTGTTGCTTATATGTTGGCCTTGGATTGAAGGGACTGGGCCCCAAAAGTTGGTTGAGCTGGGCAATTTAGATCCTTTAGTTTTGGTCATAGATTGGGCGATGAGTACCAAGGACTGTGGGTCGAGTTTGAATTGCCCAATCATGCAAGCATGGTTATGGTTCAATTTTTTTACTGTTGTGACTCATTATATCAAAGTGATGAGCATCCAGCCATTGATTAGGTAGGCTGTCTATTTTTGCAATAGTGTTCATTATGCTCTCTTTGCCTGGAATGATTTCTCAATCCATTTCGAATGGTCCTACAGTTGTTTGAAGGCAACTTGAGAAAGTTAAGGCCTGAGCTTGTACTAATTAGGGCGAGGTGTTCTCTTATAGATTTAGTCCGATTTGTGCAACTCTTAAGTTTGATAATTGGCTACGAACTATGTGTTGAGTCCATAGATGTCTCTTTAATGTGTACCTTCAGATATAGAGTGGTACTAGTCATGGATGTTCACATGGTATGTCAAATGACTATTTAGTCATGTGGCACATTTTCCTCTTTGTCAATGGGCGATTAAGGCCCCAGTTCATCAATTACTCCAAGGTCTTGTTGTAGTAATATGTAGGTTGGAAGAAATGCTCTCTATTCCTTTTTCTCTTCATTTGTAAGTTTGAAGATTTTGCCATGGTTTTCTCGATTGAAGAGATCTACTAGTTTAAGTATGGAGTTGAGCCCCCATTGTTGAATTCGGTCAAGGATGACAAGTTGTCTAGTTGGACTGTCGACTTTACTTCATTAGAACTCAATTGGGAATGGCATAATGTCTAGTCGAGATTCATACCAGGACTTATATTTTGAGCTTAACATATAAGCCTTTTGCTACTTAAGCTTGTTAGTTTTCTTCAGCTTGCATGCTTAAAAATCTACTAGATCTTTTCTCCGTGCAAGTATATGGGATTATGTGATAGGAGTAGAGAGGTTACTTTCGCATCTACCAATCTTTTGGCGAAGCTAGGAATGTCATGATCGATCCTTTTAGAAAGGGGATCTTATTATTGGCTTTGACAATAGTGCAATTTTAGTGCTTTTGCTAAGTTGGTTGTCAACCTGGTCTTTAAGTTCTTGTGACTCAATCTTTATGATGATTCGTCTAGTCGAGTTGTCAACTTAGGGATTCGATGAGGGCATGGAGCTTTGAGTTGGATTGCCGATTAAGGAGATGAAAAAGGTTCTCCTAAGATATGTGAAATGCCTACCCAGGTCACAGCTTAGATCTTTAGAGGTATGTCAGAAACTACGGAGTTCCTAGTCGTATATTCAATCTGCTTTGGTGTTGGCCTAAAGCAAAGTTGTGCTTCAGTTCAGTCACTTTGGGGCAAGTGAGGGCTCGACCTAGTAACTTTGTTTGAGTAGTCATGTTTAGATCATGTTCTCTTAAGGATGTAAGGTTGCTTGCTAGCCTAAGGTGTATATCTTGTCAACACACTTTTTAAATTTTGACTTCTTCAAGACCTAATCATGATAAAATTAATGTCTTAACAAGTTTGAACTCATCTTGGCCATATTGGAGCGAACCAAGAAGGTGCAGTGCCTAGCGCAAAGCATCAACTTAGGGTTTATTTTAATCAGAAGTCAGCAGGGAACATATCATGACCCGATTTGAGAATGTGACCTGCATGTGGATGTCTAGGTCCCCACATAAGCTTCCTGGGTATGAGGCTTATTGAATACATGAAATAACATGATTTTCACTCTTAAAACATAATTAGATCTAACTCATTATCAATTTCTCTATTCAAAACATAATATTCGAATTCATAACACTGAAATATTTTAACTTACATTACTCTGAACATATTTTAATCAAGTTTGCTATTCATGAAAACATAACCGTTTCACTTCTTAATCATAATCATAACCTAAAAATCAATTTAATACTTGAAAACTGAATTATGGATGCATATCTGGCTTATTACATAAATTTTAATCATAATTTAGTTTTCAAATTCATACTGAAATTCTAAAAACACAAAAGGATGTTCATAAATTATGAAAATAAATACATAATCCATATACGGAATGCATCGTTCAGATCATATCTAGACAACTACTGGAGCACTGTAATCTAACATAACCTTGGACTAGGCTTAACTACAAGTAAAGCTCACCACTAGAATACTTACATCTACAGGAATGGCAAATGAGCGAATACTGAACCTGCAACTGTGAAGAGAAAAGAAGATGGGTGAGTCATTGGACTCAGTGAGTGAATTCTCACCCATCACCTACATGGAAAGTGCTTTTCTATGTAGCTATGTGCTCTAAAATCATGATAACACATTCGTTCACAGAGAGAAACCATGCTTTACTCAATATTTTTTCAATCTAACTTAACTTGATATTTTGAATAATCATCTGAAATCCCAAGTCTTGAAAACGTGGTAATATCATATATCCATAAAAACATAGTTGTCAACTTTGAGAATTTGCTAAATCATGTATTTTCTAATAAATCCTTTCATGAGCATATGAAACACTTTCATCATATACAACAATCAATCATAGTCTCATGGTTTTCATAAAACACATTTTTCACGCTAAAATCGAAATCATAATTTTTTTTTCATTAGCTTAGCATAGTGTATAAAATCATGCACCATACATATTTTCACATCTACATCATGTTTAACAGTCACAATACAGAAAACATACTCATGATAATGAAAAGAATGTCATAAGTTCAAACCCACTCACCGTGAAGAGTCGGGTGAGAAGTATCACAACCACTTAACCTTGGGAGCTAGGAATGACATCAACAATTGCCATAAAATCACAAACAACTCATGAGCATACCATAAAAACACTAAGGTATCTTTAAAGACATTGGGGGACTACCTAAACTTGACAATATCTGAGAACAACAATAACAAAGCACAAAAAAGTGAAGAAAAGGGAAGAACCCTAGCATAAACCATGAACAATCCTTATCTTGAAGTTTGGAGGTGGTAGGATTGAGTGAGGATGAGAGTGGAATATGAAAGATAGGTTAGAGGAGAGTTAGAGTTTGGTGTTTGGGTAAAAAACGTATAAGGGAAAGGTATGTACAGGGAGAGAGGTATCATTAAATGAAACTGTGTCATTTTCCATTGTTTTAATATCGGGGGCATCGCTATAACGCTATAACAGTCCATTCAATGACCCTATAACTGCTATAATGGTCCTAGAAATGCCTCTTCTATATTTTTACTAACTCTCTACATCTAAGGCCTTTCCAACAACACAAGTGGGTTTTAGGAAACCTTAAGGCCATATTAAATTTGTTTAAGGACGTGTGGACTTGAGACATCACATACTGCCCCCTAGAAAGATTTGGTCCCCAAATCTAAACTTACATACCTTGAAGATCAAAGAGGTAGGATACTGGAACTGCATAAGATTTCAAGGATGGGCATGTATGCCCAAGACATGTTGACATGATACTTTGGTTGTATAGCTAAGAAAGTGTGAACCATATCCTCATATGAGCTTTAGATCAAGTAAAACACTTGTGTGAGAGACAAAACTATTTAGGGCACAAAACATTTAAGTACTTCAAGTATTTGTAGTAAAACATGTTCTACTTCCTTTTCTTCCTTAAGAAATACTAATCATGGTAATGCAACGTAGAAAAGGGACTACAACTTCATTTTGGCATTTAACTTTGGTGTAAATAAATCATGACTTCATACTAAACTTGTCTCATGTTTCTTGCAAAGAATACTTATAAAGCTCATTTGAGAAATCTTTTCATCTAAATTTGTGTAAAATGTTTACCAAGAACCTTAATCATTTTTAAAACTTTTCTAAATGTCAAAAACATAGTTATCGGGTTACACATTATGCTCATAAAACATGGTAACATTGTAGTGTTGAAGGAACCTTAAAAGCAATAAATATGAATTTATGAAGATCACAAATGTATTAAAGTAACTTATTCCAGTCATCACTCCAAAGGGCATGACCATTAAGTATTTAAATATGTGAAATCATATGCTCAACAATCATGGATGGGTTATTTATGTGCCTTAATCATTCAAAACTAATAAAATTATGAGAACTTCTATGGGAACATGCAGGATTTGAACTCTAAGTCCTTGGACATCACATAACATATACATATTCCTTATTTCCATACATGGCCTATGAGACTTGGTGCTAATAACTTGCATGTTCATTTCAATTCAATAGCAATTATCACAGTACATACACAGCATAAGAAATCTATTACACTGCTAATTAAAGCATTTCTTAAACATCAAGGCTCTAAATGTCACACATCATTCAAGTATTCCTTAGTCCAATTCTTGGTCTATGAGGTTCAAAGCTTTACATTCTTATTTCACTTTAATGATAATCACTGTAGCACACCAAGTACAAAGAATCCACCACCTTGCAATTTAACACATTTTCAAACATCATGTTCCCTTAGACTACTTACATGAGCACACGTAGTCGCAATCCTATTACTCCTTCTTTTAAAGTTCAAAATTATCATGACAAAATCCATCATTCATGCATTGATAAAGCTTCTAATAATTTATTCGTGTTAATTCTAATGACAAGCAAGAAAATATTTTAACTTGTAGCACATTCACACCATGCATATAATTGGGAGAGAAGAAAACAAGAGGTAGTTAAAAGCATCTTGATGCAATCAATACGCATAATAACTCACAATGGATATTCAAAACTTGTTTAATAATATATATCATGTTGTCGGCCTATTACACATGCATACTATACTCATATCATGTAAAAGCACAATTCCAAAATGAGCATCTTAAGAAACAAGATATACATGAGATTCATGGAATCTAAGATTACTTAAAATGATTGAACACATCAAAATCTAATCGCCAATCCTACGAGATTCCTACAATCATTATTCATGTTTCCATCATGATTTTACCTGTTAACTTTAGCCTACTCGTGTGCAAAGACATCAGCTGGGGTAGCCGCATTATTCTTAACTCTAGGTGAACGGGTTGCATTGGGGTGTCAAACTTCTCCGACCTCAGACTTGTAACTCTGTAAGGTAACATGCAATCCTTCTTATACTTCTTCTTGTGTCCTTCCTATTTGCATCCATAGGATGTGAATGTGCCCCAAAAACATTGGTCTCCTTGGCATTTTCCACATGTCTGAGAGACCGAATATGACCAAAAAGTCTGCACTGATCTTTGCCATTCTGGTCAGCTGCTACTTTGACACTTGATTAGGTGATAGTGGTATGCTTAGGGAAAGGCTCTAAGAGAGTGGCCCTAGTCGATAGTCATTCCTGGTTACACCCTCTACTAATACACTTTAGCTTAGATGTACTCACTGACTACATTTGCTAGGTTTGAAATGGCCCGCTCGAGATGTCATATGCAACTAGTACTAACTGACATGGTGCTACTATGGTAGCAACAATTATCAGCTGGCATGGCTCACCCCAAAGAGGGGGCAAAGGATAGGAGATCGGATCAAGAATTTGAATGAATGACAAGGAACCTCATTGAACCTAGACATGACTGACTCTCTTTAAAGGCCTCAAATAATACTACGTTAATGCAAATAGCTATAATTCCATTGACATAAACATCATGTCATTTGTGGACATTTGTCCCAGTACCATACAGGGAAACCTAGGGCCTTGATGCCCTATTGTCACGACCCGATTTGGAAACATGATAGACATGTGGGGGTCTGGATCCCCACATAAGTCTCCTAGATACATGACTTATTGAATGTATGAAATAACGTGATTTTCACTTTTGCTCTGAACACATCTTAATCAAGTATTCTATTCATGAAAACATAACTATTTCATTTCATAATCTCAAGCATAATCTAAAACTCAGTTTAATACTTGAAAACTGAATCGTGGATACATATCTGGCTTATTACATAAATTTAAATCACAATCTATTTTTCAAATTTATACTTAAATTCTAAAAATACAAAAGGATGTATATAAACTCTAAAAATAAATACATAATCCTTACATGGAATACATGGTTCGAATCCTGCTTGCACAACTACTGGAGCACATTAATATAACATAACCTTAGACTAAGCCTTATTACGAGTAAAGCTCATAACTGAAATAACTACATTTATTGGAATGACGACTGAGCAAATACTAGGCATGCAACTGTGAGGAGGAGGGGAGAGGGGTGAGTTGTCAAATTCAGTGAGTGGATTCTCACCCATCACCCACATGGGACAACCAACATGATATGCATAACATATTATATATGCAGCAAGAAGAAAATCATTAGTATTTATATGCATAGCTACGTAGAAAAGCACTTCCCATTTCATGGGTTTGTAAGAAATTATCTCTGAATTCATTGCCTCATATGAAATCACTTTAAACTTATGGTGCGGTAAATTCTAGAAAAATAGTGAACTTTGGATATATATATATATATATATATATATATATATATATATATATATATATATATATATATATATATATAAGAGTACCTCATAAGGTCCTATATTAGACAATTAACTAGGTTCCATTTTCTGATTTCTCTGTAGGGCAAGATTGTCCTCAGGCGGACAACTTGATACCAAGGCTAATGATCAATCACAACCATTGTCTTATAGTTTGCTTTTTTATAGTTAACATCTAAAACTAGCTTGCACATAAGTCAAATAAATCTGAAAACTTTTAAAGCTCTAGAAGCTTTAAATTTATATAATTCTGACAATCTGACTTTAGCACGGTTATGAATTAATGTCCAAGGGATCACCAGCTTAAAGATATAATGATTTCATAAACCTACAGAATATGTATCTGATATCTGTCATGAATCATACTGAGTTCTACACTTTCAATATCACAAGTCTAAAATTCTAAAATATTATTTCAAACTGACATATTTTCAAAGCTCGATAATTCTAAAATCGTATTTTAAAATTATGTGAATCATAATCGTGATAGCTCTAAAATTATAATGACATATTCGCTCATAGAGAGAAACCATGCTCTGTTCAATATTTTTTCAATCTAACTTAACTTGATATTTTGAAAGCATAATCCCGAATCCCAAGTGTTGAAAACATGGTAGTATAATAAATCCATAAAAATATAGTTGTCAGCTTGAGGAACTTGCTAAATTATGTATTTTCCAATAAATCCTTTCATGAGTATATGAAACACTTTCAAAGCATATAATAATCAATTATGGTCCCATGATTTTCTTAAAGCACATTTTTCATGCTAAAATCAAAATCATAATTTTTTCTTTTTCGCTAGCTTGGCCTATTGTATAAAATCATGCTCCATAAATATTTTCACCTCTACCTTGATGTTAACAATCATAATACATAAAACATACTCTTAGTGATGAAAATAAGGTCATGAATTTAAACTCACTTGCCTTGAAGAGCCGAGTGAGATGTATCACCACCATTTGACCTTATGAGCTAGGAATGACATCACTAACCGCTATATAATCACAAACAACTCTTGAGCACATCATAAACATACTAGGATAGCTCTAAAGATATTAGGGGAGTACCCAAATTTGACATCAACTGAGAGCAACAACAACTAAACACAAGAAATGGGAGGAACCCTAACATAAACCATGAACAATCCTTACCTTGAAGCTTGGAGGTGGTAGGATTGATTGAGGATGAGAGTAGAAGATGGAAGAGAGGTTTAGGGAGAGTTAGAGTTTAGAGTTTGGGTCAAAAAAACATAGGAGAGAGGTATTTATAGGGAGATGAGTTAAACTAAACTGCATCATTTTACATTATTTTGATATCAAAGGCATTGATATAGCGGTCACCTGCAAAGCCCACATGGTGCACTTGCACCAACAACTACTATAGAGGCAAAGTATAGTGGTCCTTGACTGCTATAGTGGCATTAGAAATGCTTTTTTTTTTTTCATTTTTGATGATTTCTGTATCCAGGGCCTTCTCGATAACACAAGTTAGTTTTTGGAAACCCTAAAGCTGTACTAGACTTAACTAGACACACATGGACCTGAGGCATCACAGAACGGTAGGGTACTTGGTTGGGATTTCTACCTAGGATTTATGAAGCTTGATGTGCTTAGTTAAATATGGACTAAGGGCTTGGTAATCTATTCGGATTCCTGGCTGACTCATGAACTTAGGATCCATATCCTGAGTTCATTTGGGTATTAAGGAGCATCAGTCTGCTAGGGATGATGTTTAGCTAATAGGCCCTTTTGGTGACCTAATCTTACTGAGTAATCATCCATATTGTGTTGTTTTTTCTTTCACATGAGACCCAATTGTAAGGGAACTGGTGTCTTAGAGGTGTTATACTTTGATTTGGTGGTATAAAAGCCTATCAAAGTCATGTGGAGGCATCAAAATTATGATATGAGCTTGACATGGGAGCAAATTAAAGTCATTGTAAAAGCCTAAACTGGCTACGTAGGGGTGCACTAAAGTCATTGTGAGAGCTCAGTCTGAGTACTTTAGTTTTGTGCTTCCAATTTATGATCAACTAGTGATGTTGTAATCAACTGGTGATGCTATCAGTTGAGTTTGTTGGAGTCAAATAGTTGAATATTAAAGCTGACACTAAATAAGGCTGGTTTTCATAACCCTCATGCCACTTTTTGAACTTGGTAGATCTTCTTCAAGACTAGGTCATGAGAGTTAGCTATCCCTCAAGGCAGTAATGGTGAGCTCATCCTAGTGGTGCAAGAGCAACTAGTGATATGGTAAGCTTGTTTGTTGTGCTGGGGACAACTCGAGATAAGAGTCCATTTGAGTTGTTGCACTTTGTATTTTTTTTCTTTTTCTTGTTGTGCTTTCTATTTTCCGATCATTTAATCCTTAAATAAGTTTTGTTTTATAATGTAGTTTTACCTCATCTATATTGAGTATCGGTTATTAGGGAGGTACAACTTATGCCCTTGGTCTGCTGGAGGAGGTCGAAGTGGATATGAAGTTCTTTTGGACTTTCTTTTGTGCTCTAGAATATGCTTGGCATTGGTTTAAGGACATTTTGACATTACATGTTGGTTTGTGCTCTAGAATGTGGTTGGCACTGGTCCAAGAACATTATGATGTTGCATGTTGTTTTGTGCTCTGGAATGTGCTTAATGTTGGTCCGAGGACATTCTGACGTTGCACGTTGTTTTGTACTCTGAAATGTACTCAGTGCTGGTTCGAGGACATTCTGACATTACATGTTGGTTTGTGCTCTGGAACATGCTTAGTGGGGATGACGACTAGGGCTTGTCTAAAGACTCAGACTAAAAGGCGAAGTGCCTAGCAGGGATGCCAATCGAGGCTTGTCTGGTGATCTAATGTCTAAAAGTAAGTCAATATAGTAATATGCTCATATGAGAAATCAAAGAATTATATATAATGCATTTATGAAGAACTGATAAGGTTTATAGAAAGCTCCCCTGTGATCTGTGTAACGCCCCGATTTTTCCCGTGTATAAATGACCAAAATGCCCTTGAGGTCATTTTTATCGGGGCCAGCCCCAGCTAACCTCAAAGGGTTGTTTTTATGTTGGACGGGGATTGTATGTGTTATGTGTGCCAATAGAGCAGAAGAATCTCATTTTTGAGTTCCGGCGTGTAAAATTACCAAAAATACCCCTGCAGTAATTTAATGCGAGATTAGCTACCGTTTGAACCCAGAATTTATCCGGGAGTTTGAAATGTCACTTTTAAGGGATGTTTAATGTCTGGTTAAGCTCGGGTAGTCCCGAGGAGTTTTTGAGAAAAATTACCGCTTTGCCACTAATTAAGGGCATAATGAGCTTAATCACATGATTAATAAAATCTAAGCAATATTAGGCTCTAATTAAAGATTAATTAATTTTAATAATTAATTTAGAGTTAAAATAATTGATTGAGGTTAATTAAGGCCTAAGATTGCTTAAGGAAACTCAAAATCCTTTTCTTAATTCAAGACTTTATGTCACATTTTCATGAATAGAATTTTCTCTCTCCAATTCCTTAAATCAAAGAATCAACAATGTGATGGTAATCCTTGATTGAATGAGGTTTCACCCCACTAATTGAGCAAAGGCACTTCTTAACCATGTTTTGTGCAACCTTAATTACTCACTTTCTCACCTAAACACTTAACTACAAACTCTTAATCAAATGCCTAATCAAAGATACTCCTAAACACACTCCTAAACCCACATCAAAGTGGGATATTTTCCTCCTCATTCCCTTAATACAACCGGCCACCCCCTCCATTCATCTCATTTCATTTTATTTTATTACACAAAATCAAAGACAACCATGCCTAGCCATACCCAAAGTCATACCTAGCCATTCCTACACCATTCCATGATATGATGCATGCAAAGAAATATTTTTTTTCCTCCCTTTTTTCTCCCATGGCCGACAGCCATACCTCCTCCTCTCACCCTCTCATGTTTCATTTTGTCTATAAATATGCACTAAAGGAAGCTTGCAAGAACCTTTGCTCATTCTTGCAACTTCAAGCTTTCTTTCTTTGATCTCAAGAGCTCTTCTTCTTCTTCTTCTTCTTCTTCTTCTCTACTCTTCAAGAACCACCATCCTCCACCACTTCTTAAACCCAAACCACCATACAACCACCATAGATCTTCCTTTAAACACATAACATTTTCACTTCCAAGATCAAAAACCCAAGACATAACTTTCTTCCTTTTCTTTTCCTCTTGGCTGAAAAACCATGTTGGCCCACGGACAAATTTTTCTTTTCATTCCTTTTCAAGATCAAGCCCTCTTTTATTCATTAAGAAAAACATCTTTGGTAGGGAGTCGTTTTAAAAGATTTCATCCTTTTCTTTTGTATTATTCTTAGAATGGAATGTTGAAATGTTGGTTCTCTCCTTTTCCACTTCATTTTCGGTTTCTTGCTCTCTTTTTTCTTTCTTTTCTTTTTCGGCCTTGATGGCCTTGTTGTGTGAAAACCATGGGTTGATGATGAGGATCTTGGATGTTGGTTGTAAAACCATCATTTTCTTGACCTCTAAAACTTAAGGTTTCACTTCTAAAAGTTTTTAGCAAGTGAAAATATCACTTGATTTTCTTTAATGAGTTTTGCTTGAGCAAAATGGAATAATATGTTTATGTTATCTCTTAATCATCTTACGTTCAAGACTTATCCCTTTTAACTTTAAAGTTGATCGGTGTTCTAGAGTGGTTACTCTAGATAGGAGTCTTGAACATAAAACTTAAAAAGAATAAATGGACATACATTCATCTTACAAATCTTAAAGTTGATCGGTGTTTTAGAGTCATTGCTCTAAATAGGAGTCTTGAGCTTAGGATCTAAAGAAATAATAAATGGAAATGCATTTATATTTATATTTCAAGTCTTTACATTCTATATTTATATTCAAGACTTGCAAATCATATTTAATTTCAAGTTGTCACCTAAAGCTTAAAGATAAGAAATGAACTTGCATTTCATATTTATATTTCTTGTCTAGCATATTCACATTTCAAACCACCATCTAAACTTAAAGATTAAAAATAAGCTTGCATTCTCATGTTTATACTCAAGTTTTGCATATCATGTTTATATTTCCATTGCCATCATCTTATAATATCAAGATTAAAATGAAGCTTGCATTTGAACGTTTAAGTTTATGCCATCATCTAAATAATCTAGTGCTCAAGACTTACCCCTTTCAACTTACATAAGAATTTTGGTTCATGGACATCCACCTTTACAAATATGATTTGGTTTTTCGAGGAATGAGGTCCTAATAAATGATATATTGTTGTCTTGAAACGTTGAAGTTTGTGTCTTACAACTTTTCCTTGAGAAATATGTTAATTCTTAAAGTGTTTAAACATGATTCATATAACCAAAATTCTTTTATTAAGCCTTCTAACTTTGCTACTGATCTAAGGTTATTACTTATGTTTCTATAAAGATAAAATTAATTATAAGTGTATTTCTTAATCTAGAATTAATTCTAAGAAAGACTAATTACTAGAAATAGTTATTGTTGCAATTGTGCATGCCTATGGAAAAATAAATTTTGGATTCCATTCTAACATTTCTAGATCTGATGTATGCTGTTTGGAGTGGATTAAATGTGTGAGATCTACTAGTAATTGTTGTGAAAAATCATTCTTGGCACCTTAATAAGTCCAGTAACTAAAAAGGATAAAAAAATATGAATTTTAAAGCTTTCTAAAAACTGAAAATGTAATTTATGTTTCAGCATGTTTGAAAACAATAGAAGTGTGTTATGTTAGGTATAGATGGGTAAAAATCACTAATAAATAGTTTAGGAATTAATTCTAGCATTTTAGGAAAAGTCGGTAATGAGAAAGGGTCAAAAACGTAACTTCTAGAACACCAAAATTGCTCAATTTTGTTTCTACCCAAACCTGTCCAGTATTGTTTAATGATGTTCTTGAGGTTAATAATTAACAAAAATCATTGCAATTGATCCCTTAGATGCATAAAAGAATAAATGCAAAAGTTAGGATTACCCGATTTAGAGGTTTAACCATTTAAGGGATAATCAAAGTGCTTATTTCATGTGATGATTATGTTTGCATACTTGGCTACTAGTTACAAGATTTATTGTGGCTTGTTATGATTACACTTGGAATGTTTAAGATGCATATGTTGAAGCAATATGAAAGCATGTGATATTATATGATATGTTTGTGTTCTTGCATCTCAATATAACATGCTAAGGTTAAGGTGACATAGAATATATGGAAATGATCCTTTGGACTCCCCGAATTAAAGGTTATGAGAGGTGATCCAATAAGAAAGTGATGTGTTTCCCCTCTATTACCCTATGTTAAATCCAGCAAGGGCTAGTTAGGTTGAGCTCATCTTAGGCGATAAGTGTGGTGAAGTTTTGGTGTTATTTGTATAAAATTCATCGGTGGAGGTATGATGGTTGATTTATGAAATTCACCAGTGGAGGTATGTTGGTTGGACTATGAAGTTCCCATAATAGGGTGGTTAGTAAAAAAAAAGGGAATTTGAAGGAATTATCATGGATTCTCTTGCATGCATATTGAATGTATTCCTTATGCTTCTACTTTATGTCATTGTATATGTGTAATACTGCATATGGTATTGACATGCATTCATGACTTACTATGTTACATTTATAATATTAAGATGCATGCTAAGCCTCGGCCAATGGTATTTTTAACTTAATAAATGAACCTTATATATGTCCACTATTTTCATAATGAAACCCGAGATTCTTGAGGACGATGATGATGACACGTGCATGGAAACGGAATACCCCATTGAGATTCGTATTTAAGTTTCTTACTCCCTCTCTTTTTTTCCATCTTCGTCTTCAGACAAAATCGATGGCGATGTCCGTGGGCTATCCTAAGATGCCGACGTAGGAGTTTCACCGTGGTCTAGATCAAAGTAGCGCAATAAAAGCGGAGATTGAAGGTCTTCCTGTTTTCAGCACTTAGAAGTTGTCTCGTCTTCGCATATGCTCGTGACTTAGCTCTAGTAGATGTGCACTCACTAGGAGTTAGTTACTTTTTAATCATGTTTGGCTTTTGTATTAGCGTGTGCTTAGCCTCTATGGATGGGCTCAATATATTTTGTGTAGTACTATGATTGTGGGATATGTCCGCATTATTATTATTACTATTTGATATGATATTCAAAATAAATGCTATGATGTGATGATGTTCGCAGTGTATATTGCACCTTATTGTAGTTTGCATGAAATGCTACGCGATGAATAATTATACATTATAACGTATACACGAACGGCTCATAGTTTGGTTTTTCAAAAAATAAAAGGGTCATATTTTCTATAGACTTATTTTCGAAGCTAAAAATTAAGTAAAATTCTGAGACGAAGGAGTAACAATTAATATTTAACCATTATGCGTGCTAGGCGTATTGTGTTGAAAGTTAGAGTGTTACAATCTGTGACATTTTTCTTAGGGGTTTGATGGTAATATGCCAATCAATATAGTATCCCAACACCACATAAAAATATCTAGATTAAAATATGTTGATTCTAACTTTTTTAGATCTAAAAAGGCCTAACAATAATGATAATATTATCCTCAGCATCCAAAAAATCTTCAAATAAATTAATTCCAAGAAAGGGAGGTATGCTCGGCATCCAAGAGATCTGCAAATTACTTTAATTTCGAGATATGGATACACTCGTCATGTAAATTAAGATAAATTAAATCTGAGAATAAGATATTGGTTGATAGGGATACACTTGGGTTGTGAAAAATCTTCAAATCACAAATAAACAAGTTATGAGAATAATAAAACATATCTTGTCAGATTTGGGCCAAGAAATGATGATATAACTAGGTCGTGGGGTTGCAACATACCTTAACCGGCAGCGGCATCGGAGCTCTACTGGAAGCAATGGTGGAGCACGGCTGGGCGCAGCAATGGAACTTAGCCTATCAAAGATAATGCTCAACATCCAAGAATACTTATATCGAAGTTAATTGGTCAAAATAACAAAAATTCTTCAAAGCAAAGTTGTTTGAGTACAGGATAAATATATATAACCATCCCATACTTATGGTGTAGTGGTTGTTCACTTTGTCATTGCATGGAAGGGGTGCTAGTTTGAGTCCTTCATCCTGAAATTTAGTAAATCCATGCTTATCCTCCTTTTTTTTCGATGGGCTGCAACCCAAAATCAGGAACCTAGTGGTTTTCTTCTTCACGAAATAGAAACAGCAAGGGAAGGCTGCAGTTGTAGGACTTGACCTTCACATTTCATCTGACCTAAGGAGAGTGAGCAGCCATACTGTCGAGCAGGCCGAGGGGCAGTGCTGTTGTAGCGGTGAGGTGAGGAGGGAGGTTGCACTGGTGGCATGTGCTTGCGAGTGCGACGGCCTCTAGACAATTGTGGTTGCATCGTGGTTTCAAAGTGGTAAATTCAGGAGGAGGGGACAGTGATCCTGGGGGGGTGGCGGCGCTAGCTAGGTGCGAGCATGGTGGTTATGCGGACCCTCGACTGTGGCCTGTAGTGGTTTGTCGCTGATGCTCCTATGTTTCTTGTTTGTTGTGGTTTACGTCTTGGTACGGTTAAAGATGCGACAATGATAATGTGTGTTCCCCTATAAAACAACTCCTAATTGGTGGAAACAATTTATAATGTGATGAAAATAATATTAACATGTGTTTGTGTCCTCTTAGAATCAATCAAGGAAAAACAAGCTCATGACTTAGGCTTCGTGTTATTTTAACCAACCGTGTTTGAAGAATTTTCCAGGATAGAAAGTTGGTTGTGATCTTAGTGTAATAGTGTGCTTGTATAAAGCAAGAAGAATTGAAACTCGAATCTTGTGAAAGTATAATTAAATTTATGGAGATGTGTGTGGGCAAGCATCTAATTTGGAATCACATGAAAACACGATTGAGGTTTCGAATTTCGGGCATAATTGTATCAAGTTAATATGCATAATGTGATTATATATCCACGATCCCTATAAAAGGAAAAAAAAGCATGGAGAGATATAATCTCGAGATTCGCTTTGATAATGACAGAGATAATCAAGGAGGATTTGTTTCCTATTGGTTGTTGGTTACGGACTAGCTCGTGTTGTTGACCTTGGTGGGGTAAGCTTGCTTATCGATTCTTACTTGGAAACCCACTAAGGTATGTATTAAGATTGTGATATTTGGGGTATTGAGCATCTTATATAGTGAGAGATTACCTCATAATAAGTTAGGAGATAATCTTCCTTGAATAGAGAGAGATATTCCCAAGATTAGTAGAGATTAGACATAATCCTATTTATCAGAGATATGATATAATATGAGAGATTTCATGAGCTGATAGGAGATCTCGTATAATTTGGTAGTCAATCTAGAATATATCCCAAGCTAAATTGGTGGAGAATCTATAAGAACCACTATGTCACGTAAGCAAGTCGTAGTACCCTTGGCCGAGTTCTCTCAGATTGGGCCGAGGTCTCTGACCCATATTTCCAATCTAATACAGTCCCTATTGTATAAAAATTTGTAATCAAATCTCTATAGTGAATAAAATTTTCTAATCAAATATTTGAAATGTTCATCTCAAAAACTTGAGATTAGTTGAAATATTCCTTGATTTCATCTACTACCATCTCTATATAGGTTGGTTTGAACCCCTCAAAGTTTAAAAATCAATAATATTGTCAAACTATCTATGAAATCCATCATGATAAACTTTTGTCCTTTTGTTATTAGACAAGAAATGCATTTAATTATTGTCGTTTTTCATCCTATGTGTGCATTCACATAAGAAGAAATAAAAAAAATTGTGTTTAATCTCACTTTTTTTTATAATGATGATGAAGTCCAGGTACTTAATCATGAATTTGTATTCATTATGGGGATTTGACTACAAATTTCTATTCACTATATCAACATGATTATAAATTTTCAATCTACAAGGACCTAATTAAAATTTTAGTGAAATTATAGAACCTTCAGAATATTAAACCAAAGATTTAATACCTCAATAGATTCATAATTGTGATTAAATATATTTTTAAAGTAATTAAAATTTATTTGTAAGATCATATAATTCTTACAAAACTATTCAATTTCAAGATCAAATTGATAAATGCTCTTTAATTTTAGGATCACCTTAATAAATTTTAGGTCAAATCACAAAAACATTTTCTAAGATCTTTTGCAATTATACTTATCTATTTTTAGATGTTAAAAAGATCACTTATCTCTTTGAATTATCAATATAAAATCATGATGGTTCCTTGCCTTTATTTCTCCCTCTATGATAACAAAAAGTTCAATTGACTTATCAAAATTGTCTCACAGCAATCATCAACCACCTCAACACCCGGCCCGCCACAACCACTGCAGCCAACCTTCCTCTTGATTTATTTGTTATTGAGGGAAGTGAAAATGAGAATCACCGTGAGTTGTTTGAAAAAGAAAGAAATCAAATACTTGCGAACCCCTTTCAATATTTTCAGAAAATTTCTTCTTGCTCATGGTTCCTCAGCTCTTATAAAGGCTTTTGATTCTCAAAGCAGACATGCAAAACTCGCATCTCTATTATATATTAGGCTTCGGAGCAAGAAAGTGACAAACTTGTTTATGCTCGCAAGGTGTGTATTATAATAAGAACGAAAGAATACAATCATTTCTTCAAATCACTATGAACGAATTTAACATTTAACATACAATGACACAAAGTAAGATTTATCTATCTGTCTGTCTATATATTGCATCTGTCGTAACCAGAGAACCACGATGGTTCTGCTAGTTTTGCAAGTTCACTGTCCTCTGCATTATCAAAGGGCTCCAACTGATGAATGACACTATGTGGCTCTTTGGAGTCATCATCATAAATGGGCATGACAACATCAACATCATCATCATAGGTCGGTCTTATTGATTCCTTCTGACGTGTTTCTGCAAGCAGCACATTAAGTGAGCTGATCTCCTTCTCATGTTTCTTCTTCAACTTGTCAATTTGTTTGTAGGCTTTTGCAGCTTCCTGCTCTGCATCCATAGCCCGTTTCTGCAAATTACATGTTACAGTCGGTCTCAAATACTTGAACTAACCTAACTATATTTAAGGCCGTTTGAGTTTGAATAACAGTACTTATTACTTTTTCTAACTTTGCAAAAGCCAAAAATCACATTTATGTGTTTGACTATACAACTTATTATTTCTCCAAAAATAGACTTTTTGAGAAGTTTAAGGCTGTATTTTGTTTTAGAAAATAATTTTTAATTTTCAATTTTTAGCTACATTTTGGTTTTCCAAAATTTTGAAAGTACAAAATCTCATTTTCAATTTTCATTATCAATTTTTAGGGTTTCCAATTTTTACTATTTTTTTTTTGCAAAATCCTATAAACAAGAAATGAAAATTGTTTTTTTGTGAAATCACACAACTACAAAGTATCTAAGGAGCTGTTTGCTTTGCTGAAAACAATTTTCAAAATTTCAATTTTTTCAGTAACTAAAAACTGAATCAGTTTTTAATTTTTTTAGTTTTTCCTTCACAAATCTAGAAAACTGAAAACTATTTTCAGTCAAACAAACAGCCCCTAAATTTCTCAGAAGTACTTTTCAAAACACTCAAAGCAAATATTTATGTCAGTATATTATCTATATAGTAAATAACTTATCCATAGAAGTTACTTTTATATAAGGATTTAAATAAATGGTTTACCCAAATAAACTTGAATGATGCATGATGGTCAAAAACTTCCTAAACGAGAAAAAAAAAAGGAGCATGTTTCTCCTCAAATAGTCAAACACAAAACACCCCCATTAGAGTGACATTGGTACTCCATAACTTGTCATATGAAATGACTGATCAACCTTCTTATGACTACTATCCTCTTTGCACTTCTGTTCATACCTTAAGAGTGAAATAGAAGAAAGCTGGGGAAAAGCATAAATACTAGTGAAAATATAAGATTTCTATGTGCAAAATAACAGGAATAAAACAAAATAAAATTAAGTCACTCAGCTGATAATATTATCAAAATGGAAGTACAATTGATTCTTTACTAACCTGTGCAGTAGTTACAGCATCTTCTGCTTCTTTAAGCCGCAAAAGCAATTCACCAGCAGCTTGCACTGCTTCAGCAGTATCCTTTAATTGGGACTGAAGGCCTCTATTTTCATCCCTTAGGATTCGCCTCTCTTTTTCTCTTTCTGCTTTTAATGCTGAAATTTCTGCAGCAAGTGCATTTATGAACTTAGACTCTGCACCTCTTACTCCTGCTCTGGAAGCTGCTTTCTTAACATCCTCAATTCCTTGCTGGATGTTTCTATGCCTTGCAAGCAATTGGATATGTTTCTCTTCCAGATCTGCATACTGTTCTAAAAGTCGAGCATGGCCTTCTATAGCCATATGAATGGCTTCCTGAAGTTCCTCACTACACTTCCTCTCAGAATCTAATTCCTGCTTCCTCTTTTCAGCTAGCAACCTGTTAGCTTCAAGCTCGGCTCTCAGTTCTTCAGAAAGAGAAATCCACTTGCTCTCTGCCTCTGTCCATCTAGTTCTTTCTTGTTGAAGTTTTACTTCAGCACTGTCCTCAGTTGGTGCTGGAATTTCATCCGTCTCAGTCCTCTCCTCTGTTGACTCCGGAATGGCAGTGAGGGTTGTTGCCAAACTAGGATCAGATGAATAAGTCAATTGCAATAATGGATATTGCTTCCTTGATGTGGATGAAGTGTCAATGTAAAACTGAAGCTGGCTTCTTAAACTTTGTATTTCTTCCATCAACACTTCCCTCTCCCCTAATTTGTAAAAATTCTGATACTCCTCTAGTTCATCTCTTACTCTTTTTAACTCTATCTGCATCTTCAAAACTTCTGGATGATTCTCATACTTCTCCTTTAAAAGCTGTTAATAGTAGATATGCATAAGCATCTAATATATTATTCATAACTGGGAAAACCCCGAAAGAACATGTTTCTACCTTGTGTTCATGAGTAAGTGTCACCAGCTCTTCATCCATGAACTCCTCAGTGGGTAAAACTCCATCCATGAGGCTCTCGAGGCGATGAATTTTATCTTCTCTTGTCTGTGCTATTATGGCATTGCACTCCCTCTCATGCTTGTACTGTTGCGCCTACAAATAGGATTGGAACTGGTCACAACAACATGCAAAGAAAAGAAAACATTTGCATGGTTGATAAACAAGAAAGAGAAACTTACCAAGCGATTAAGCTGCATAATCTCATAAGTCTGCTTTGCACAGAACTCTTCAAGTGCCATTTCTCTCCTTATAGATCCTGCCAAAACCTTCTCTACTGCCTATAACCAGAGAAAGAATTTATGACTGATATGAAATAATGAATTCAAGTTATACAGGAAAATGCAACTAAGTTCTTGCACGTACTTTCAGGACTTGCTTCTTTGGCTTATCAGCGGACTCCAGGCAATCAAGTGGTACTAACTGTAGATTCTTTGACTTATCAGCAGACTCAGGGCAATCAAGTGGTACTAACTGTAGATTTGAGCCATTGTCAGCCTCATTGGTATCCACTTGCATTCTGTTTTTACAATTATTACAGGTGAACAACACAGAATCTTCTTTGACATCATCATCATCAAGAAAAGTCTGAACGCCGGCATCAACTTTGTTAGCTGGAAAATTTAATCTGGATTCTCTTGGTAGTACTGAAAACCTATATGATGACCGCCTCAAAGCTGCACTACGATGGTGGCTATCAATAATTTCAAGACCATGGCGAATGCTTGCTGCTAAATTTTCTGTTTTAGCAAGGAAATTTGGGGTTGTCTGACTAGAAAAGGCAGCCGATGAGATTTTCTGATTGACAGTTTTGCCCAAATCACTTTCATGAAGATCATTCTCTGAAGGAGACATCCCTGACGAGGTCCTCAGACTTTTCCTGCTGCTGCTGACTCTTGGAGAAACACTAGGAGTTGGGGATTTTAGGATTGGGGATGAATCACACTGAACTATGCTGAGGGTAGCTGGGGTGACACAGTTCATTGTCACACTAGGAGAATCAGCGGATGCATCTGGGGCTGAAAAACCAGTAAAATCTCCAATGTCAGATTCACCCACAGGGCAAGAGAAACTGCTTGTTACCATTGCGTTGGATGATTCTTCATTAAGACATCTGCTGCCAAAGCCACGAGGAGTACTTTTATCCTCACCGGATTGAGCCAAATCCTGATCTTTGTTATTTTCTGCTACAATATTACAATTATCCAACATATTGGCACTGCTCAGAATTGCATCATGGTCTTCAACACATGCTTCATCAATCTCCATCTCTTCATCACCATCTTCGTCAACACTAGATAGTGGTGGCGGTCTATTGAGGCTAGACTGTAATAAACTCAAGCTTCTTCGGATCCAAGCTGCTGAATGACCTCCACTCGAGTCTGCTGGATTGTAACCATTTGCCTTAATTCGATGCAGCTCATCCTGTTGATTTCTTACACTTAGTCAAAATGAATTTCTTACTACGGAAAAACACAAATGATTGAACCTTGTAGCAGAGAATATACCCACCCTTAGTTCCCGTATCACTTGTCGCAAGTGGTTGACGTCATCCTGCATAACTTCATTAACAACAGCCTTGTTCTGGATAGCTTTGGCTCGTTGTGCAAATCTCAGTGTACTGAAAGTTTCACTTTTACAACTGCAGTGCCAAATCACGTAAAAGAATCCATAATACTGAAGCATGAAGACAATATACATCAAAATAATCAGTGGCTTACTGAAGAAAATACATCCAAAAATAACCATGGGCATACATACTACCTTTGTGCTGGGGAAATAGCACAAACCATTGCTAATTTTGCATTTCCTCCAAGGGACTCCTGCAATAAAAATGTCAGCCTGGAGTCTCTGTATGGTATATGGCGCTGCTTTCCTGTCTGAGAAATTTCTGCAAGAATATTTATCAAATTCCTGCAGTCCAATTTAATCTCAGTAAGTACTAGCTAATACTAATGCGAAATTCTTGATCCCATATATACTTATATATGCCCATAATATATAGTTTTCTGCCTTTTCCACATTTTTCTCTTTTAAGTTATTTGTTTTTAACTTAAGTTTCAAACAGGATAAGAACATAAGGAAGTTGTAATTTCATGTATGAGTTATGCACAAGCAATTGTTTACAGCAAATTAAGTACTGTTTACAGCATGCCCAAACGCTGTCAGGTAATGAAAAATAATCTGCCTACTTATATTGAACAATCCATGTTATACCTATACACACAAATATTAGGTTGATATTTACTACTCCACAATGACTTTCCCCCCGTTCACATTGATCCGAACTATTGCTCCAGGATATCTTGTTATTTTATTTGGCTGATTTCTGGGGCTCTCTGTGGTATAGAAATTCCCATAAAAAACCTCAATATATGATGCAGTATCTAGGAATTCATCTTTTAGGTTAACAAAATGAGTTTTCATTTTCTATAAAATATGGTACCAAATGGTTTGGTTTGTAAAGCCATAATTCACTATTTTTAAAAACTAACTATCATCAACCTTGGGAATCAAGTCTCAAAGTATAGCACAGACATGTTAAACCATACCCTAGCTGTGAGAGTGATCTATTAATATTGCCAGCTTCCTTCAAACGCTCTCCTGCAGCACCAGTTAATTTTTGTCTTTCTGACCCAGCTAGATCAACAAGATTGATTCTACTTGTTTTAAATCTGCTCATTCCATCTGCTGTGCTCTGCAAACAATTATTCACTTCAAAGCCCCTTCCAGATACAAATCACAAAAAATATAAGGAAACATTATCTGTATACAGCTCCATTGTCAGGCACAGTAATATCTCCCAATAGTTCATTGAGCAAAGAGGTACAGAAAAAACAAGATTCTCAATGAATAAATTCTCAAATCTTCTGTTCTGATTTCAATGCAGTTTTAAAACCCATTAGTTATCTGGACTTGCACCCTATTAGTATAAACTCCTCTATAATATAATATCAGACATTTACTTGTAATATTTAAGTTTATATTACTTCAAAATGTCAAGGCCACGAGAGAGGCGTGCATCTCACCTTGCATCGAAATTCAACAACACAAGTGAAAACAGTATGTGAGCGAGAACTCTCAGAATTTATACTGGTTGCACCTATTCTCCTGTTTGATAATCCCTGCATAATGCAAAGTTGATGATACGTGAAATGCACAAAAGAGTTAACCAAAAGATAAATAAATGGAAGATAAAGACCATAAATAATAACAATTATGATTTGTGGCAACATTTACCAGGTTAACAATGTATTAAATCTGTCTAATTGAAACAAAAAAAGAATAAGCGTTTCACGAGTATTCCTATACAAATATGTTTTGAGAGTCGAGATTCCTTACTCTTTTCAAAACTCCACGGGAACAATATGGCATATAAATCATTTTTTTTTTGGTGCACGACATGAAATCATTCACTATAAACAAGCAACATGAATACTTTAAGCTGAAATATGTTCCCCAACATAAAAAAATGACCAGCTACAGAAGCAGAACATTGAGTATAATCAAACTTAGGTCATAAAAAGGGAGAGAACATTTTGCATTAATAAAATGCATGTGAAAGAGCAAGTATGAATGTATGATGGAGTCACACCTTTATTAAAAGCCGAGTTACATCCTTCATAGTGGACACTTGCTCCTCCGTAAGATTTTCAACATAGACACCAGATTTGACATCTTCTCTTATCTGAATAAAAAACAAAAGATCAGTTACAGTATGAAGCAGTGAAACATGATGATTTTTCTTTTATAGGAAAAAAAAAAAACTTAAGTGCTTCAGATTTTACCTGTAGGTTTCTTTGATTTGGATCTAACAGATCTGTGATCTGCTCATTGTATATCTGCAAAAACAATTTTTTTTTGTGCATCAAAAAAGACTAAAGTAACAAGTTTGATCGAGGTAAGGAACATGAAAAGAAATAATCCAGAGTCACTCAACCTCAAGGAAAGAGCAGTGGCACTGATAGCTGAGTTGTTTGTCTGAATGCTTAGTTTGCTCCTGTGCAGGAAATAATTACAACGGTAAACATAACCAAACAATGCATACAATACTCAGTGAGAGAATTTATTAAAGGCATGCTTGTGAGTTTGGGTTTTGGTTTGGAGGGGAAGGGAGGACCCTCCAAAACCCAAACTCACAAACATACCCTAAAGGAACCAAACTGAATGCTTACTTCATTTATGCGTGTGAAGAGTCTCTCAAAGACTCGAGGTGTAAGGCCTCGTTGATCATTTGCTGCATTTTCTTCCAACAAAGAATTTGCAGGACCCCACATTGTATAAGTCTTTCCACTCCCAGTCTAACATTTTTGAAAATTAAGATAATCATAATTGTTATTGTAAATTTCTAATCATAAACACCAGCAAAACAGCACAACAAAATTAAAACGGAAAACACTGATGGGAATGGAAAATGGGGGTAGAAAGTAGAAAAAACCTTTACCTGTCCATAAGCAAACACTGAGCTATTGAAACCAGCCAAGCAATTCTCCACAAGTGGCACCCCAACATGCTCGAAAATGTCCAGCTGCAAAAAAAACACCGAAATTCAAGTGAATAAGTAATTAGCATGTCTGAGTACTAATTATTTCAGAAAAATAATGATTATTTTTAAGGTTATCTTGGAAAACTTTCGATTACAACGAATCTGAATTCGAAATAAGCTAATCCAAAGGCCCAATCTGACCAAGTAATAGAATGAACTACTGGTTTGACCGAAATAGAAACCATGCTCAAAAATATCCAGCTAGCAAAATGGAATAAGGCTTTACAAAACACATAAATTCAGGCAATTAGCATGTGCAGCTATCTGATTATACTGGAGAAACAACCATTTCTTTTTAAAGCCGTCTCATAAAACTTCTGTTAAAAGCCAATCTAGAAATCAGTTGAGTTTTTCCAGCTAAAATAGAAACCATGCCTGAGTAGCCTCCATGTCCGCAACAGAGTCGAACGTGAAAGTCTGGCCATTAATCGATACCGAATCACTAGAGATCTTCTGAACGATAGGTTCCCCTTCGTCCTTATCCTTATTCACCGGCCTCATCCTCACAACAACCTGAAAAAAAAAAGAAAGAAGAAGAAGAAAATCAAACCATCAATTTGAGAGTAACAGCATGGTTACAGTTTTAAAAGGGAGGAAACGGCACCTTGACGCCGGAATCGGCGGCTCCGGAAGCGGAGATGGAATTGTCTGCGAGTGCGGCGGCATCGGTGGTGAGCTTGCGCTTGAGAGGGTTGGAGGAGGGGGGCCTAGGGGGAAGGGGGCTCTTCAATTTGGCAGGCGAAGGAGAAGGCTTGGAATCGGAGGGTAAGGCTATGATGAGGTTGGGATCTGAGGGAGGATCGTTCTCTTTGGAGGGTTTGTGTTTGCGAGAGTTGGGCCTGCTGGGTTTGCTGGGGCTGGAGGAGCAAGGGAGCTCTGACGACGAGGAGGGAGCGTCCCTTTGGATCGCGTTTCTTGCTTGCATGAAGTGCTTCATTTTTTTTCTTTTTCTTTTTTTGTTTTCTTTCTGCAGGTAAGGTGGATCTGGGGAGAAAGGAAAGGGTTGAGGAGGAAGAGAGGAGAAAGGGGGGGAAGTAGCCGTTGTGGTTGTGGGGGAGGACGGGATTTTGAATACGAAGAATGATTAGAGTGTCAGAGAGAGAGAGAGAGAGGTTTTTGAATTTGTGTTGGATCTGGAGCGCCTGCCTGTAAACGGGTTTGGATTGGAACTGGGGAGTTGGGACGGTCCAAATCCAAAGTCCGAACAACCGGGATCCGATAGATGGGCATGTAGTCAACTACAGAATTATAATTACATTTTTTTCCCTTTTAAAATTTTAAGTCGGACAAATTAATCTCTGTAAAAAAAATTTTAAATTATTCTCTGCAAATTGAATAATTAAATAAATTGATCTCTATAAAATTGAATAACCAGCCAAACTAGTTACTCTAATAAGTTGGGTAAAGAAGACTAACTTATCTGACAATTCACTTTTATAATGACTAATTTGAGAGATTTTATTTATAAGGATTAATTTATCTGCCTATTTGATTTTGCATGGACCAATTTGAGAATTTTTTTATATGTACCAATTTATTTGATTTGAAATTTTAGAGGGAGCAAAATAGATGTTTTGTCTATATTTATTTTTGGTGTGATTGGTTTTATAAAACAATTTTCAAATTTTTTGTTCTGTTTTTAGTAGTTTTTAATAAAATTCTTTAAAATAGAAAACAAATTAGAAACAGTTTTTTATTTTTATTTCTTTCATAGGAGTATGCTGCAACTTGATTTTATAAAATTAATTTTGATCAAAATTAAGTTAGTATCAACATAATTTATATTTAGTATCTTTTATATTAAAAGTGATTATGGTAGAATAAATATAGTTTTGATGACATTATTCAAAATCACTTTTAGATGTGAAATTACTAAAAATGATATTAGTTTTATGTGATAAATCTAATATTAATCTTTTATTTTATTTATATTTTTAAGTACACTTGAATTAAATATATAAATATTATTTTTTAATATTTTTGGTGCCTGTATTTGTAAAAAAAAAAATGTTGCTGGTATTAGATTATGAATAAAAATTTCACAATAATACATACAGAATAAATCAAAATTAATTAGATTGAAATTTTAACTAACAAAATTCTACAGTGAATGTTTTCGGTTATTTTAAGAACAACATTTGCTAAACAAGTTACAGAACTTTACTGCTATGAAGAAAATTGATGCAAAAGTATGTAGCTTATGTTTGTTAACAGAAAACCAAACTAGCAAATTTTATATGCAACATCATAACACAGTAATTTGCGTAAAGTATTTTAAAGGTCAATTCTAGGCCAAGTTTAGATATTGTTCTAATGCAATATGAATGGAAGTGTGTATTTGGATGGAGTATTTTCAAAATATAAAGGAATTTAAAATGCTAGGAAATTAAAATGCTTCAATTAAATTTCTTTCAATTTATAAATTTTTTGTTTGGATAGATAATTATATTTTCTTTGTTTGTAAAATACTTTGTTTTGGTAAGGTAATTACATTATCTTGATTTTAATATATTTTATTTGAAAAACATGATATATTTTTTTAAAAATAAGTTCTTTTATTAATATCAAAATTCAGCCAATCTAAAATCAATTATAATAAGTTTATATTTCATAAATTATCTTAAATTTCATTCACAAAATATTTTAAATTTGAATTATAAACTTAAATTATATCAATAAAATGAAATGATACATAAATATAATATCATATAATATCAACTGAATGTTAAAAAAATCTAAAATGCAACAAAATGAATTAAAAATAGAATTACAAAAATCTCATAAATATAAGTTTGACCTGTGCGATGCATGGGGAGATAATAAAAAATAATTTATTTATATATATCAGATAAAAAATTGGGTATATAAATTTATCTTAAAAGTAAATTTATAGTTAAATAATTAAATAAGTGGATAAAATATAAGTGTATCATTCTATTTTATATCTTATATTACATATCATATGTATAAAATTGAAAATATCTTAATAGATAACCTATAACTAATAATAAATAGCCTATTTTATGAAAATTTTACACATTTCAAAAGTTAAAATTATTAAATAAAGAAAAAGAATAAATGGATAATTTTATTATATCGTGAGCCATTTATAGGGATGACAATGGGTATCCATGAGAAAAGGGACATGTCCTACGCCTCCCGTCATCGTTTAGAATTTTGTCTCTCATCCCCATCCCCCTTATGGGTCCCCATTTCTTATTTTTCATTTTTCGTAGGAATTTTGAATCCCCATGGTATTCAAGGGTTTATTAATAAATTTCAAAAAAAGAAAAACTTTAAACATATTCTACAATTTGAAATATAAATATTCATAGTTACAAATACTATTAATGTAACATAATCCAAATTAAAATAAAAAAATATACAAAATACAAATATAATAAAAATAATTAAAAAATAAAGATATATTATCCATGTCCCTATACCGTTTGATAAATAGAGACTTAGCCCCCATATATGTATATAGAGAGAGAGATCATCCCTATGAAAGTAAAATATGTGTCAATTCCTTTTCCTATTAGGTAATTTCCGTGTGTTCCTATTTTCAATTTTTTTATCATCCACAACTGTTTATATCTTCTTAGTAAATTAAAATATTTAATTTATAAATAAAAAAATATATTTTCTAATTAATAAAAATAATACATAAATTTAATTTATATGATTCCAATTACATGTCTTTTCCTTGTATATTCTTTTAATAAATTTAAATATTAATTTTAAAATATATGTTATAATTAATATGGAATAATTAGTAAAAAATTATTTATAATTCTAATTTATATAATTTCAATTATTAGAGTAGTATGTCAATTATAATTTTTTCAATAAAAAATAATATATTTATTTAATTTTTAGAAATTAATAAATATTTAATATCATTATCAGAGAAGTGTAAATTATAAAATTGATTTTTTAAAATATTTTAGTGTTTAAAAATTAAAATTATTTTTTTTCAAAACAATTAGTATGAAAAAATTATGGAATTGATAGATTAGAATATTTAAGTTGTAAAGAATTAAATAGAATATAGTGATATATGTAAATAGATAATTTTTTTATTATGATTTTTAAAAGTTCTACATTTGAAATTAGAAAATTTCTCCTAATCCCATTTTCGTTTAGAATTTTGCCTCTATTATTATGCACATCCCCGTCACAGGTCCCTATTTTTCATTTCGTATGGAGATTTGAATCTCTATTGATATTTGCAGATTTATTAAACAAATTTTAAAACAAAAAATTTCTAAAATACTTTAAACTTCAAAACATAAATATCTATAATAATAAATATTACTAATGCAACACAATTATAATAGATTTGTCATTGTTAATACTATAATTATATTATATATATATATAATTTTTATGCTATAATATATTAAATTATTATTTTTTTATGCTATTTTTATTTTTATATTGATTTTGTTAATGATAGAGAGATATGATGGTATGATTGGAAAAAAAAATTAATAATTAGAAGATAAATTAAATTCAAAAACTTACTTTAAGTGTTAAGATTATGAAAATAATGAGGTATAATTTTTCTATGAATAACACATGGAAGACTTTTTATATAATGAGTCTTAAATATTAGTATTATATTAATTATTATCATATCAAAATCAATGAATTAGCAATTTATTAACAATTTGACCTACCTATTTTCTTAAAAAAAATATATTAATTTTAAAGCTTATTTATTTTAAAAATATTTCCTTTATAACTTTTTGTATTACTTTTATAATATGAGGCTATTAATGGTTATTAATTTAATTGTATATCATAATTATATTAACATGAATTTTCTCTCAGTGCAAATCATAATATTTAATGATTGTAATATTTGATTTTTTAATGATTGTAATATCTAATTTTATTTCATATGAAAAATAATTAATAAGTAAATTATAAATTAAGTTTCAAAAAATATTTAGACATAAAGATTAAGAAAAGTGGGGCCTAAATCACTATATCAATGACATGTGAAGCGTAAATCACTATATGAATAAAATGTGTAATAGTTTTCATGAAATGAGTATGAAATATTAGTATAGTAGATTTATACAATCAATAAATTTTATGTGGAATCTTAATCATTAATAAATTCTAATTATAAATGAGATTCTGATAAATCTCTATCATTTTTTTCTTTTTAAAATCTTCTCCAATTTTTTTAATTTTTTTCAACACTAACTTTTTTCAAAAAAAAATCATTCAAATCTTTTAAAGTATAAAATTATCAAAATTGTCATGAATTGTATGATTATTATTTTTTCAAAATTCATTCAAATCTTTTAAAATATAAAATTATCAAAATTATTTGTCAGAGCTCAGAGGCTATTGTAAATATAATTTTATAGTCATCCCAAATGATCCCAGATTTTTTATTTTCACCTGCATATATATATATTTATATTTATTGAATTGGCATATTCTTTGTCTTCAACTCATTAAATTAGTCTATATATATAATCAAATAATGTCATTACTAATGACACGAAAAAATACTCTGCCTTTAAATAATTAAACTCATCATAATCTTATTGTTAATAAAAAGGTAAATGATATAACCTAGTGCATATATTTAGCATCTTTCTTATAATTTATATGCTTAATTTCATAAATTTAATATAATAGTATTAAAAAAAATTGCCAATCGCATCAAATATAAAAATTTTAAATGTGAAATTAATACTAAAATTATGAAATTAATTTATCAATATAATTTACGATTTCAGCATTGAATAATTAAAGATATTTAATTAATTTAATGTAATCCTATTATTAAATACAGATGATTATCAATGATATGCTAATAATATGTAATAATTACGATTTTATTTTTTTCAAAAAAATTAATGAACAACTTTTTAAAAGATGTGGATCCTAAAATATTCTCATTGTGACACGTATAAAACTTTCCCTCAAATGACTCTAAAATATTAATATTATAGATAGATTGTAATGAGATATAATAAAAATGAGATTTACCAAAATGAGAAAAGCATATACTTAAATAGGTAGAGATTTCCAAAATTTCCTCTCTATAGGTAGAAATTAAAATCCTCTGTTTTAGGTAGATAAAATCCCTCTTTAAAATTCTGTAATTTTTTTTTAAGTGAATAACTAAACAGAATATTTTATCATAATAAATTTTAAATCTTTTCAAAAATTACATTTTCCCTATAATTACTCTATCCAAACGCACACTAAATATAAGCCATGTTATTAAAAGTCTGACTCTGTAAGAACTATTTAGGGGATCACACTTATCTAATAATAGAATGATACATAATGCCATGATCATATTAAAAAAAATGGACTATACATAAGAAAATTAGACTCAATCTATCTACTCCTGTAAAAGAGGGGTAATAACAGGTGTCATTAATCACCACTTGGCAATTAAGTTTTCCCACCTAAATAATTCTGCTAAATGGTTGCGTCTTATTGGACGGCATATGCTAATAGGGGTTTCATTAATATTGTTATATTATTTTGATTGAAATCAGGGTATCTATCGCCAATAGCAATAATTAATCCTTTCGCAGTAAGAGCTCTCCCGAAGAGACAAATAACTAGTCACGAAATGCACTTCATTCCCATAAGTGAGAATCGAACCTCCAACCACATGGTTAGAGGACAAGGTGAGTTGCTACCATGTCACATCTCATAATTATATTATTATTCTTATTGATAATAATTATAATTATTCCATTATGTATATTGTTTTTTTCCAATACATTGACCACCAATTAAGTAGGTGGGAGAACTATTTGTTCAATGATGTGTAGAAATGCCGCTTTTACATTTAATCTATTGCATTTCCTAACACGTAATTATAGAACTTCTCCAATCGTGAAAACTAAATGGTCATTCTCTTTGCTATGCTATAGTGCTCATTACATTTTATTATTATTATTGTTATTGTATTCCCAAGACTTAATCATAGGAAACCAATCAAACGTGAGAACTAAATGGTTATTCTGTTTCCTACATTGCTCATTGTTATAGCAATAAAATGGCCAACGAATGTCCACACAATCAATCTCCAAGTTTGTTGGTTATATTATTATTATTATTATTATCCCAAGACTTAATTGTTGAACTTCTCCAAGCCTCAAAACTAAATGGTCTTTCATAAGAAGCCATGTATGAGGGGCCACTATTATTATTATGTTATATAAGGAGCCATGTGCTTTCATTTCCACTATTGTTGTGTCACTCTCATATCTCCAAATACCATCACTACTGCTGATTGAGCTCCCTATTAGAGTTTTTTTATTCTAAAAAAAATTCCATCAATAATGAGTGACATATCTTCACCCTCAAATTTTCTACCATTCCTTTGTGATGATCTTATTTATGAGATTATTGTCCGTATTGATCATAAGACACTTGGCAAGTGTGTCCTTTCCAAGTCATGGTTACACACAATCTCCCATCCTCATTTCCTGTATGACCACTATAAGAAGAATAGGACTTCAGAAAGTATTCTACTGTTGCATTTGGGGTACCTAAACTGGTCTTTAAGATCGGATTGGGTGACGAGTTTTCTATTGATGCTGGTGGCAGAAGTCCATTTCAATTGGCTTTTGAGGTCAGACCTTATGGATGGTTTCGAATTATAGATGCAAAAAATTGTATCCTCTGCATGAGATTCTCTTCAGATGATGCTAAGAGTAAAATAATTATTCAAAATCCTCTTACTAGGATTCATGTCTTATCGTCGACCCTGTGGAGCATAGAGGCTGCACATTCAATTGTGAGCATGCACTTGGCTATATGACAGGCACTCTTGATTATGTTATTCTTCATCTTTTTAAACGTGATCATCTTGCAAATTTTCACTACTTCGCGACTTACTCTTCCATTGGTCAGGTGTGGTCCACCCCCAAAAAAATGTCAAATACAAATATTATTAAGTTTGGTTTAAAGGCAATTGTTCATGAGGGGTTGGTGTATTGGATAAATTGGATTGGCCTTGGATAAGATGAGACGGGTTCTGTTATTACTTTTTGCTTCAGGACCTTTACCTTTGATGACATTGAAATTCCTGAAAAAGTTAAGGCAAATTATGGAATTCTAGTAGTTCATGACAACAATATTGGTTATTTTTCTTATAACCATGTCATGCCATGTTATTCCATTGATTTTTGGAGTCCTAAGAGGTCTGTGGGTGGAGTTGTTTGTTGGGAAAAAAAGGTTCAAACTTAATAGTTTTAGCATTCGAGAATATCCTCAATAAATGGTTGGTAATTATGTGCTAATAGTCATCGAATACATAGTAGGTAAGTTACCTTAACTGATGTCCACCTTACCCAATTATATCTTACTACGGTAGAGACTTCAACCTGGGTAACAAAGGTGGTTTATGCTGCCTCTTAGGAGGAAGAAGTCCACCTCAAGTGCCTGACTTTGTTTTCACATAGACTATTTCAAATTTAATGCTACTTTTTTCTATGTTGATGTCCATGTTTTTAGTATCTACAGGTAAGTGATTTCTACTTTTATAGATTTCAATAACCCATTGTTACAATCTAACATGTGTTTTCATTTTTTCAAATCATGCAGTGTCACAGAGGAGGAAAAAGCTTGGATTGATGACTGCTTTTTTGGAGGCTGACCAAGGTTTAGAAATTTAACATTTTATAATTTTGCCTATGGTTTTCATTTTGGGACATATATATATATATTTTCTGACAATGGTATGATATGATCAAATGTATGCTTTGTATTTTTTGTGAAATTGAAGTTAATGGTGAATAAAGTTATTATACTTTTATAGTTTTGATATGGCTAGAAACCCATGGTCATAATTGTTCAACACAACAAAAGGTATGGTCTAATTTATAGTTGTGCAAGTAATTATATGTGTGAATAAGACATAATTTTTTTCTTATTCTTTACATCAAATTAGATTTTCTCAATTTGATAAATTACAAACATAAAGTTCCTGTAAAGTTGTGGTAACACACAAATAGTCAATCAGTCAAATGATTTTTGTAAAATAACAATATATGATCGGATATAGGTGTTAAATTTTCCTATATATTGATATTTGATAACGTTGTCTATTTGATATTTGATATACGACCAATCTTTAATCTTGGTCCACTCCATGCACCTATATCCAACCATTTTTTTTTGTTTTTTACAAAAATCATTTGACTGACTAACTGACTATCTGTGTGTTACCACAACTTTACTGGAACTTTATTTTTTGTAATTTATCAAATTGAGAAAATTTGATTTGATTTAAAGAATAAGAAACAATTATGTCCTATTCACAAATATAATTACTTGCACAGTTATAAATTAGACCATACCTTTTGTTGTGTTGAACAATTATGACCATGGCTTTCTAGCCATATTAAAACTATAAAAGTATAATAACTTCATTCGCCATTAACTTCAATTTCCAAAAAAGTACAAAGCATAAATATGATCATATCATAGCATGGCCAAAAAAAAAAACTACATGTCCCAAAATGAAAACCATAGATAAAATTATAAAACGTTAAATTTTCTAAACCCTTGATCAGCCTCCAAAAAAGTAGTCATCAATCCAAGCTTTTTCCTTTTTTGTGACACTGCACGATTTAAAAAATAAAAAGACGTGTTAGATTGCAACAATGGGTTAATAAAATCTATAAAAGTAGAAATGGCTTACCCGTAGGTACTAAAAACACTGACATCAACATAGTAAAAACAACATTAAATTGGAAATAGTCCATGTGAAAACAAAGTCAGGCACTTGAGGTGGACTTCCTCATCCCAGGAGGCAACATTAACCACCTTTGTTACCCGAGTTAAAGTCTCTACCATAGTAAGATGGGTGGCCATCGGTTGAGGTAACTTATCTACTATTGCATTCCATGATTATTAGCACATAATTACCAACCATTAATTCAGGATATTCTCGAATGCTAAAACTACTAAGTTTGAACATTTTTTTCCTAACAAAGAACTCCACCCACGGACTTCTTAAGACACCAAAAATCATTGGAATAATGTGGCACGACATGGTTATAAGACAAATAACCAATATTATTGTCATGAACTACCAGGATTCCATAATTTGCCTTAACTTCTTTAGGAATTTTAATGTCATCAAAGATAGAGGTCCTAAAGTAAAAAGTAATAACAAAACCCGTCTCATCATATCCAGTGCCAATCCAATTTATCCAATAGGCCAATCCTTCATGAACAATTGCCTTCGAACCAAACTTAATAATATTTGTATTTGACATTTTTATGGGGTTGGACCACACCTAACCAATGGAAGAGTAAGTCGTGAAGTAGTGACAATTTGCAAGATGATCATGTTTAAAAAAATGAAGAATAACATAATCAAGAGCACTTGGAATATAGCCAAATGCATGCTCACAATTGAATGTGCAGCCTTTATGCTCCACAGGGTTGACGAAAGACATGAATCCCTAATAAGAGGATTCCAAACAATTATCTTACTCTTTGCACCATTTGAAAAGAATCTCACGTAAAAGACACCATTATCTGCACCTATAATTTGAAACCAACCATAAGGTCTGACCTCAAAAGGCAATTGAAATGGATTTCCGCCACCACCATCAATAGAAATTCTTGTCACCCAATCCGGTCTTAAAGACCCATTTGGGCACCCCAAACGCAGCAGTAGAATGCTTTCTGAAGCCCTAATATTCTTGCAATGTTCATACAGGAAATGAGGATAGGTGATTGTGTGTAACCATGACTTGGAAAGAAGGACACACTTGCCAAGTGTCTTATGATCAGTATGGACAAGAATCTCATAAATAAGATCCTCATAAAGGAATGGTAGAAAATTTGAGGGTGGAGATATGTCACTCATTGTTAGTGGAATTTTTTTTAGAATTAAAAAAACACAAAAAGGGAGCTCAATCAGCAGTATTGATGGTACTTGGAGATATCAAAGTGACACAAAAATAATGAAAATGAAAGCACATGGCTCTTTATATAATATAATAATAATAGTGGCTCCTCATATATGGCTCCTTACAAATGACCATTCAATTCTCAAGCTTGGAGAAGTTCAATAATTAAGTCTTGGGAATATAATAATAATAATATAACCAAAGAATTTGGAGATTGATTGTGTGAACGTACATTGGCCTTTTTATTACTATAACAATGAGCAATATAGGAAACAGAATGACCATTTAGTTCTCACATTTGATTGGTTTTCTATAATTAAGTCTTAGGAATATAATAATAATAATAATAATGTAATGAGCACTATAGCAAAGAGAATGACCATTTAGTTTTCATGTTTGGAGAAGTTCTACAATTAAGTGTTGGGAAATGCAAGGGTTGCATTTCTATACATCATTGAACGGGTAGTTCTCCCACCTACTTAATTGGTGGTCAATGTATTGGAACAAAACAATACATATAATGCAGTAATTATTATTATTATTGTTATTAAGAATAATAATATAATAATATTAATAAAACCCCTATTAGCATATGCCATTCAATAAGATGCAACCACTTGGCAGAATTATTTAAGTGGGAAAACTTAATCACTAAGTGATTATTAATGGCACCTGCTATGACTCATCTTTTACAGAAACAGATAGATTGATTGAGGACTTAAAAATAACACAACTCTAGATATTCCCTTAGACTCATCAATCTTAAGCAAGTTTAATTAATACTACAGAAGCGATGCAGCCACGCAGGCATATAATGTTTCCCTTCATTACAAGAAAATTGTCATATAGTGACAGTAAAAAACCAAGGGTAAAAATATAAAAACCATAGGTATAAACTCAAAAACTTATACCACGGATATTTACTTCTATCATTTTTACTATGCCTTTACCCACTTTTTTTTTGCCGTGAGTATAACATATAATGACGACACCCATTATCGTCAGAAAATATCTCAACTTATAGCTACAAATTTTATTGTGTCACTATAGATTTAAGTGATAGAATTAAACACCATCATAAATAATCACCAGGTAATTACCCACAAAAACAATTCTGTCACTATATATTTTAGTGCAAAGATCTTTTTTCCATGAGTATAGCTCATAATCACACTTTTATTGATTTTATCTTTTCAGTGGGTATAGCTTATAAAAATTTTTTTTGTGGGTACAAAAAATTAAAATTTGAAATTCAATTTATACATACACACGCACACATGTGAATAACAATCATATTAAAAAAAAAGACCCCAATAATATTAAAAGTAAAATAAGTCTTAAAGTAATAGGTATCAATATTACGAATAAACAGAAACATATCAATCTAAAGAAGTACATATATTATGCTCCCATAAAATAAATATGGTGCATACAAAATATAATTTCAAAACATAATAGGCATGAGTCATCACTAATTAACAAAGATGAGCACCTTCGCTTCTAGTTATCACCTGCAAATTACAATGAAGTATTAATATTAGCGTATGTATTTAGCAAAACTGATATCAATATTAATGAAAATTAAACAAATTAAGTACATACTATATTCATGATCTTCGTTATTGAAACTTTGAGATATTGAATTGCTTTGATCATTTGGCATACTTGAACCATGTGGAACCTATAAAAAATTATACAATTTTAGATATATGTGGTAGTAATAAAACAGTATTTGGCAATAGGGAACTAATATTCAATTTAACATGGTTCATATGAAAATGGTCAAATTGTGAAATGCTGCAAAGGATGCTGACAGTGGGCTTGATGTTTTATTCAAACTCAGATGAATTAGAGTCCTTTAGTAGCAACTCCAAGTTATACCACATGTTGTCCTTTAGTAGCATTACCTTTTTTTACAGAAATTATCTTGGGAGTAGGATTTAAACCACATAGACATACATGATACAAAGATCAAGACAGAGACAGCAGGCACTAACCAAATTTTGTGTCTTCAAGTTTCTCATAATACTTGTTGCCAAATTTATCAACACCAACAAGCCTTGCACCAATATTATGGATCTTGGTTTGCCTACATAAATTCAGGCAAGAATTAGATTAGCAGAGGAAAAATACCAGTAACACAAGAGTGTTCAAATCTCACAGTAAAATATAAATAAAATGGTGGCAATATATAATCTATATCTATATAGAGATACATTGCTCAAATGAAATTAGCATTTTATATAAATTATATACACACACAAAATAAATAAATAAAAAGAACTCACACAACTCCGAGCTCACCGTGGAAGCTTGATAGCTGAAGCAGCTGTTCTAGTTTCTAGTCTTTGCAAAATAGAACAAAGGATTTTTATTAGTGAATTCCATGAAATTCTTGAAGTTTGAGAACTAGACACAAATATAGTTCTACTAGAAATTCAAGTAAATATGACCTTACGTGTGACAAGAATGAAAAGCAACTACATTAGGATCCAAATATTCATATAAGTTGAAATAAAAAATAGATAATTAAAACATAGAACCAAATGGTGATTGACAGCATCAAAATGACCATCAATCATTTGCATTAAGTTAATCGATCCCTTATTCTCATACAAGGACATGGCGCTGGCACAAACTCTTCACATGACCCCAAGCAAGCTAAACTGGTCTCAATGTAACTTCTTAGTGAATGGTTACCAATTTTGTAAAAAGTCATTATCCCTTCTCATAATCCTGTTCTCCCACAACAATATAAAGAACGAAGTTTATTGCTCATCCTACTTTGGAAATAATTAATTCAATAGCACAGTATTCAATTTGCTCTGCCCCAATACAGCATTTTAACACAAATCAGAGCCTACCATTTTTAGGACACTGAATCTGAACAAGCCAGAGATTTTGAATATTTGTTGGAGAGCCATCCTTTATACAATTCACCCTTAACCAATCAAATCCATTTCTATATGCAACAGTTTTCTTCTTTCATTCTATTACACAATTGTCACCTTATATTTCATATCTAAGGGAACAACACACACCAATATATATATATATAAAGGAATAATAAACTGAATAATAAGCATATGATGACTATGGTAGCTGAATTGAAACATAAGAAGGAAGAACGAGAGCACAAATTAAAATGTTTCTGAAAAGATTCTCTATAGACACCACGTCCAACAGCTAAACAGAGTTTTTCAGAACTCTGCATAAATTCTTGATATACAAGTTTCGGCATTTAAAAGCAATATAGGAAAAGTAACAAGATAACTAAAGATGGCATCATTAACAAATTGAAGTAGAAACAACCAATCACTAAGGAAAAGGAGGGAACCTAACACCTCACATGAAGGGAACCTAATACAAAAACACAAAAAACACAACCAGCATCATGTATTGGATCATTTACAAACCATATATTTTAGAGACACTCTACGGATAAACAAGATATTGAAACAAATTTTAATGTATAAACAAAATGCCTAATTCTGATTGGAAATGAAAGACCCAACTATAAAAGAATTGCTAAAAAAACATCTTATGTAACTTATGCAAGTTAGTACCTATAACATACCTTTGAGTAACTCTAATGTAGCTTAGACTACCTTAGAAAATCTTTACAATATCATATAAAATCTCTAGAATATACTATGGAATCAATTAGTTATCTAATTGAGGAATCAAACTTAATTTTACTATGTTTCCATATTTCTTTCATTATTTAATTAGGAATATAAGTGACCTTGGGCTTTTGCATACTAGTGACACTACACTAGTGCTTGACCTAATAATTAGTACATATAGATGGGACCATTGGTCAGTATTTTGTATTACTATTACATCATTGTATACAGTATTAATTTAAAAGAATATTTTTGAACATCTCTTTTCTCTCTTTTCTTTTCATTCTTCACTTCCTAAACCCTATAATTTCAAAAATACATATTACACAAATCCAAACCTCATGACTCCAAATGAACAGTAATAACATTTTATTTTAGTTCTAACTTCAAGAGAATTTAACAAAATGAAAGAGAATAATAATTTTGAATGTTTTGATGCAGTATTTAAGGCATGTGCAAGTACCTCATATGATATGGGGTTGTGACCACTAGAATAATACACATCCTCTAACTCCCCAAATGGAGGAGGTGGAAGGGAATTTGGAATCGCTCCAAAGTGAAGGGATGTGCTTCCTTCACTCCTTTCAAATAGTGCTGGATGGTTGCAAACCTACCAAATTCAAGGAACCAAACTTATTATGGCCAATCTTCGTAGACAGAAAATGAACCACACAATTCAAACACAACAATCTGTATTTAAAATGGACAAAATAATTAAACTTTAAGCTACTAAAATTAAATATAAAAATAGAAAAAAGGCTTAAATAATAAGGACTATCTACCTTCCTTAATTGAATAGCAATGTTCATTAAATTCAAAATTCTCTTCTAATTGTGCTGCCTACGATTACTATCAAACAGCTCAGTGAGAGAGATCTTGTTTTTGATTGCTTGATAGAAAGCCTGCTGCCAAGAGCTCAACTTGCAAAGCACTGTAACCTTAGTTTTTGTAGTCAGATCAGAAATTACATCTTTTTTAACACACCGCAACATGAAAGGCTTTAGAATTGAATGCTATTGGAAGAAGAATAAACAAAATACAAGTCAAAAAGTTTTAGAAGACAAAACTACAAGTTTAACAAAAAAAAGCTGGTGGTGTACTGAATCAGCAATGTCCTTGTCATTCTCGGCCTTTGGCCTTCTTTTTCTCCAACTTCTTTCTCACATTTCTATAGTCACAAACAAGAAAAGGAGCATATTAAAGCATCTGATTCGCCTTCGATTTGTTACATCTTACGTAGTCGAATTTGCAAATTCTATTTAATTAGTAATTTCTGCATCTAAAATTGATTTTGTTCTTACAGTTCTAGCACCACTCAGGGAAAGCCAAAGTACTCCCCATGGAATGATTACCTTTTTGAGACTACAGTCCATATACAAAGACCTCTTTTGCCTTCACGCAGAAGTACTACTCAAAACTTCATGTCTCAATGTTTCAATGTTTCAATATAACTTTTATCATATTTTCCTCTAGTTGGTTATCTTGCAATTTAAACACTTTTATTATGCAGAGAATTTCCTATAACAAATGCCAAGGCCTTAAGCTACGTCTACAGTAGCAAGCAATTCAGGACAAGTCAGGGTCAACCCGCAGTAACTACCACAACATGGTTAGTGAAGTTTACCCAAATGAAAAACATCAAAACACAACAATAACTCCCAATCAATCAAAAACCCAAACCGTCATATTCCAAAGAATCAAAGCATGAAATCATTCTTTCAACTTGTAGACAGCTGTGAAACCCTAGCCATTTACACATAAAAAGGGGAAAATACGACAAACCTTCAACTTATAGAGCTGTGATAGGAAGAGGAGGAGGCGCCACTATGGAGGCGGCCTATGGGCACGGAGGATGTCCCGCCCTCGCGTTGGCTCCTTTGCTATCTCAGCAATGTTGTTGTTACTACTAAGGATGGTGGCAGACAGACACGATGAACAACCAAGGGACGATGAGTGGTGGACAGCGTTCAAGAGGTTCCACTGTGTCTGATGGAGTGGCGTGGCGGCGTTTTGCTATGGTGAAGAACAAGCCCAGACAGAGGGTTTGAAGGGCTCTGATGTGAAGAGGGACCGGTGCTATGGCAGTGCTGGATGGCTTAGGATGACTGTGAATACCCAATTTTGTCCAGCCCAAAAACAAAATTTTTCTTCCAATCCATTCCTTTTTAGTACTGTTGTTGTTTTGGTAAGCCCATTTTAGGTTGTTGTTTGATTATTATTGAAAATAAGAAAAGTCCATCCCATTTTTAATTATGAAAAAAGTATCAACCCATTTCTTTTCTCTTTTTATTTGGTTATGTCATTTAATTTAGATTAAAAAAGTTTCAGCCCATTTCATTTCAAAAATTTTAACCCATTTCATTTTTTATTGTTGTTGAGCCCATTTCATCGCCAAAAACAAAAAAAAACTTTTGCAGCCCATTTCAATTTCAATTTCAATTTCATTTTCATTTTTATTTTTATTTTCATTTTTTGTTAAAAAACAAAAAAAAACATGAAAAAAAAGAAGAAAAGAAAAAGAGACAGTACAAAAGAGAGGGTGCAAATATCAGTAAAAAAAAATATAAATAATAAAAGTAGGAAGTTGAAATCCGAAGCAGCCTGGAGGAAAAAACACGGGAGGAAATAGTGCTGGAACGTGATTACCCGAACAAGACAAGGAAAACAAGTTGTAATCCTACACTGGAGTCAAATACAATGGCACACCTCACATGCAGGAGAAGAAAATGCGAGGAGTGCAACATGCAAGATCAAGAACAATCCCATGAAATCAGCAAATCATATCAATTAAATCAAGAATTGCTGCTGTGAGGTTTAACAAGTTAATTCATAATTGTGTATGAATAGGAATGAAAGTTCACAGCCGGAAAAAAAGGGGGGAGACAATCTGGTTTTCCAACAAAAAATCTCTCAACACCACATTTCATCTAACATTCTGTGATATATACAGAAAAAAGAGTCAGTAAAAGTCACAGGTAAACCATTTTTAAATCATTGATTCATTTTTTTAGCGTCTATTTCTGCCAATATCTAGCAAAGAAAACCAGACTCGGTTGGCAACCAAAATCTAACCAAACCAGAAACCAAAGCCCCTGCAATCTGAACCCATTCACAACTAAATACAACACAAATCCAGCCAATCATATTTAGATGCAGTCCAAAGTCCATCAGCAGTCCATTACAATACAGTTTTAGTGCAGTACCAAGATTTTCATTTCTAAGCAAAAAGAGGAAACATAAACTGAACCAACCACCGTGAGGGGGAGAACTGCGCGACTGGTCCACCGCAAAGTCTGGCAACCTCTCCAATCACCAGATCGGTCTCCGCTCGAGACACCGCCCTCCGCCACCGCCAGATCGCGGCGCTCCCTCCATCTCCTCCCTCTGTCTTTGCATCACCACCGCCTTCTATCATCCTTGAATCACCTGAAAGACCAAAATCACAATCAACCATAGATTTAGGATCTTTTTTTTTTTTTAAAAAAAAAGGAGCTGAAAGAAAGAAGGAGGTGGGTGGATCTTCTTGGCCGCCGGCCACCCACCCCTGTGGATCTTTCCCTCCGCTAGCACCGGCCGTGAACCAGTCCTCGAAGCTCCGCCGTGCTTCCGCCTCCTTCGTCGCGTATCCGCCTTCGCAGCCGTGCGGCACCAGTCCGCGAAACCCAGCAATCGGCCACCTTCGCCGCACCTCCATCACCGCAATCGGTCTGACTGCCGCAAGGTGGATCCACCTCTGCCAAGCCTCACTCCGCCGCTGCGCCGCTACTGCCGCGTGGAACTCGCGGCGGCATCCTCTCTCTTCTTCCTCGGAACCACCCTTTCAGAAGTGCCACGCGCCCTCATCGCCACCAGCCACCATTCGCGCCTCCCGCTTAGCAACTACCGCCGTTACAGTTCCTCCTCACGGTGCCTCACCCGCGGCAGTGATGATCTCCGCCGCGCCGGCTGCGCAGCTCTCCTCATGTCGCGGCGCGCCTCCACGGCTGCGATGTGGCCACCGCCTGCACTCCCCTTTACTCGCTCGCGGCTCCCTCTTTTCCCTCACTCTCTTGGATCCTCTCTTTCTTTCTCACTTTTCATTTCACCCATACTCTCAGAGTCTCAATGTGTGATTTGCTTTTCATTTCTTTTTTTTTTCGCGTTGTTATGTGAACATGTGGTGATAGTATGTGCGTGTGTAGTCCGTGAGTGTCAGTGATGGGATTTTGAGTGTGTGTGAGCGTGTGAGTGTGTTTGGGAATCGGTAGAATAGTTTTAGGGATAGAATTAAATAGGATTAGGTTAAATAAAATTTAAAATTAATAAAAGAAGAGTTCTAGATTTATTTTTCAGTTTAAGTTAGTATTAGAATAAGTTTTGAATTCTTGAGTGTCCATTCAATCTTTAATTTCGGTTGTTTTAGAATTAGTTTAGTTTAAGTTTATTAAAAAGAGACTTGTTTTCTTTTGAGTAGAATTAAATAAATTAGTTTAGGGATAGGTATAGTTATTTGTTTAATGTTTTGGTAAATTTTATATGTAAAATAAAATATAAAATAATAAAAAATGGTAGTTAAAATCCTTGATTTACTTTTAATCTTTAATTGTTATATTTGTTCACATTTTTTTTTACTTTTTACTAAAATAAATAATTTTGCCTCTAAATTAATGTTGTCAACTCATAATTAAAATTAGCCTTTTCCTCCTTTCATTAAAAGTTCATTTAATTCATCAACTGAGTAATTGGATTTTTTAAATAAATAAATAGGATTAATTGAGCCGTGACGGCTTATTAATTCTAAATTCCGGAATATTTTAGCTATGACAGCTTGATATTCTAAAAATTCGTTCTCAAAAAAAAAATCAAGTTTATAAATTCACAAACATTTTATACAGAACTACGTGACTTTGAATTCTCTATTGCACCAGGGGATACGTGGGAGCAGGCGATTTCGATCCCTGTCAAGTCAAAATTAAATTTACATATTTATTTTACTTGTTAATAATTTTTTAATGATTTCCTTTTTTAAGAGAAATATTCTGTTAAAAATATTAATTTAGCCGAGACGGCTTGTTAACTTAATAACTTGGACATTTGAGCTGTGACAGTTTAATGATTCGAAATTTCCACGAAAAATATACTTATTCTTGTTTGTATTTATTTATTTATTTATTTCTTATTTCTTTTATAAAAATGCCAAAACTATTTCTTTTTCTTTCTTTCTTTTCTTGTTTGTAAATATTTATAAGATTTTTTTTATCGAATATTTTATTTCAAATAAAAGTGTTAATTTAGCCAGGACGGCTTGTTAACTCAACATTTTGGACATCTGAATTGTGACAGTTTGATGCTCCAAAATTTCTTTTTAAAGAAATTTTTTTTTATCTTTTTTTGAATAACAAATGGAAAAATAAATATTTCAAAAGAGTTATTAATAATCTGCACAAATCAATTATAGGTACCGTCTAAGGACGGGTGTACTAGGGGTGCGTAGGATTAAATGCCTGCCTTTCTCTATGCATAACCGACTCCCGAACTCGAATCTGTTTCAAAGACCGTTTAAAAATAATGGGTTTTTCTATATTTTCCCAATTTCAGTAAATTTGGTGGCGACTCCAATTTTTAAAATAATTCTTTTTCGCCGTCCCCGTCACAATCCCGGTTGCGACAATGACGGAAGAGTAGCTCAGTGAGGTTGGTAGAGTTGGGGGAGAGAGTTTAGCTTGGTTGAGGGAGGGAAGAAGGAGAGAGCAACTTAGCAGGGGGTTTGGGGGGAAACTGAGTGCAAATTTTTCTTTCACCTTACTCAACCATGTGGCCTCCCTTCTGCGTATGTACAATAAGAGGCACCCTGTATAGTACCGTATGCGTCCGCATATGCGTCCCGGCTATGCGTTAGAGTATTATTTTCCTTTACATAGATTGTGAATTGGAAATGATGGGTTGAGTTAGGTGGAGAGGATGATGCTGATAAAGCAACCCACCTTTTGCGAAGCCTTAGCACGTGCCTTCTCAATTTTTCATCTTTCAATTTTTGATAAACTAGTGTGAATATCCATGCAATGTAAACGTGCTGATTATATGAATATAGGGATATAATAATTGGTTATTTATATTATGTATGATAAAAGATTCATTTGTATTGGTATAAGACTTGTTGTATATCTTACACATTTAATAATTTTTTATTCAAGAATTTTTTTCAAAACCCGCTGTTGGATTCAAAGCATATATGTTATGGATAATCTCTATAAAATTTTACATTAATACGAAATTGTTTGATATATTTTTGGTATACATATAAATTAGTGTAACAAATACCTCATAAATATATGTAAATAAGAACCGCACAGACAATCAACATTATATGTAGTTATAATTCAATGGTTAGATTGATAAAAACTATATTCTATTAAAAGTTGTCAAAAGTGTAAGGGTCTATTTGATTTGAATTTTCAGTTTTCAATTTCCATTTTTAATTTTTTAGTTTTCCATATTTTGTGAAGGAAATATTGAAAATTATGAAAACAGAAAAAACTAAAAATGAAAACTGAAACCAAACAGACCCTATGTGTATTAAGTCCTACACTGATATCAACGGATCCCTCTTATACAAGTATGACGAAAAAAATTATATTACAAAAAAATTCCTTTGTTTTGATAGTTATAATTAAAAAAATAGTTGTATAGGATATATTAAAATAATGAAAAACTAAAAAAATATGTGAAATGATAAATGAATATATTTTAAAAATGAAAATTCTAATTTTCAAATTTTGTTTGAGAAAATAAAATTTTTAAAAATTTTTGTAAAAATTTATTCTATGTTAACAACTTATTATAAAATTATAAGAACTAAAAGATAAAGTAATTTATTTTGATTACCTTTTCTTTTATGAATGAAAACTGTAACATCCTAATTTTTAACCCAATACTCTAGAACATATTTAGGTTAATCATTGATACATTGCTTCATAGTTCTCATTTAACTTTGAATTACTTAGCGGAAAATACGGGTAAATTTTTTTTTGAAATAAAAGTGAGAGCCACGTGATACGATAAGCGGTAAACCGTGCAAAGTAAAACAATCGTCTCACAATCATCTTAACATAAGGCACATCATGAACATCACTGAATATAATCTCATATATATATAACTTGCCCACTTATAAGTGTGGGACTTAATTTAGTACAAGGGAAATACATAAAAGGCAATACAACATAAAACATAAACATAATCTACTCCACTGCGAAAGTCGTCAAATGGAAACCTCACAAACAAAAGAAGGTTTATCCCCATCTAAGTGGTGTGTGCTCTAACTGCCATCATCACGGCCTCCCTCGGGCGATTATCTCGTGATCGAGGCGGATATCCAGAGAAATCGGGCAGCTCTCGGGCATGAAGAGGCGAGCAGGGATCGAGTGTGAGCCCTGGTATGGCCGCATCTCGGTCAAATGCCGTGCACGCCTCGGCTGAGTCACGGTGGGCTCGCTATCTCTCCAAAGTCCATAGGTATGGAAGGGGAAGATCCTCGAGGGTGTCCTGGTTGCCAAATCCTGGAAGGATCCGTCTCGAGAAGGACGACGGGCAACGGCACATCTTGGGGTAGTCTCGGCGGCGGGCGAGGATGATGGGGTCACGGCCAGTCTCTCCTCTAGGGGACGTGCGCGCTCGAACACCAGGTCATCGCCAAAAGGTGAAAGCGGGGAGAAAGCGATGGGAATGTCTGCGGGGGGAGTGAAGGTCGACCCATGAACATGAATACTCTGCTTAGTGCATCGACCCACAAAATGGAATGACCCGTGGTCCGGTCATGGTGCACCTCCCATGTCGGCGTGTCCACGAACACCACTTAACGTCGCCATACGAAGGCGTGGCCGGAAAGAAAGAGGTAGAGGTGAGAATCTTGCTAAAGAATCTCGGTGGGCCTCCTACTACCTAGGTGTCATCATCTACGTCTCGAGGAACCTTGGGTTTTAATTATCTGAATGTGAACATGCATTTAGTTCATTTTAAACTTCAAAAAATATACTTTAGCCAAGGTCCGTTCATTTTAGGATGATCTTAACGTCATAGATACAACATAATAGAAAATGTATACATGACCTTACCTAAAGCACATACATAAAACATAACATCAAGTATCATCATCATTGGTGGCATAAAGTGGCAATAGTAACTTTCATATGGGACAAAACTTAGTGACATAATCATAATCATGAACTTCTCTTCCTCATGGGCCACCCTAAAGACAATCGGGTTGGGGTGCTCATTAGAGCCCAACCGGTGTCACCCGTAAGCGTGTCATACATCTAGGTTATGAGCTCATACCTTAACTGATCGTCACTAGTTCTTACTTACCACTTAGCGATAAGCGTATCGCATAAATCCCGACTATCTCGAGTCACGGGTTGGGGGCAAATCTCTTAGGGGTGCTCTACAACTTGTCACCTAAGAGTATAAAATGGTACCGATGTCACATGAGTTCTATGGAGGTGCTCGGCGAACCGGTGTCATCCTAGAACCCATCTTAGTACCTTAATTTTCAAAATCTCTTTAAGTCCCCAAATTTGTCGGAATCGTGACCGGCCAAAAGTCATTACACCGAATTTCCTTCCAAATTTGCTTTATGCCACATAAACATATAACCTCATAATTTCCTCATATGAATAACATCATCATCATTAGCATACTTCATGTATCATCATAAAATATTCAAACGCTTACTCTTACGGTAGCTTATGCTTTGACCATACAGGGTCTTAATCTTGAGATATAGTTCTCTACATCCGTCGTTCATATTCTTAAGCACCTAAGGCTCATAATTAAACATCATTCCTAATCCTCATGTTCATACTTAAATCTGAAAAGCATGGGACAAGTTCTCTAACTTGTATTTACGGGGTTCTAGAACTTACGTTTTAGACCACTTTCTGGTTCCGTTTTTAGCGAAGGCTATGTATTAAATCTAACTCAATTATGAGGCATTCCTATGCTTAAGGACTAATTATTATTCATGTTTATCATGTTGTAAGGGTGCTGGACAGAATCCAGAAAATTAAATGTTCTAAGAGTTCTACATTTGCATTTTTACGGTTTTCTAGTTACTAGTTTCCCCATAGGTGCTAGAATTCAATTCTAACTCAAATGATACCAAGTTTTCCATGTCTAAACAATCTAAATCTGATTATGTCCCCATTAAAATAGTTTGGAAAAGTTCCATAAACAAATGGGTCAAAACTATGTTAAATTCTAGCTTTACGGTATTTCTAGTTAGCTAGTTTCTTACCTATCACGCATAGGATCGCTTCTACATCATCATATGATATTTTCACACATTCCAACACATCAAAACATCATCATACAGCATCATACTCATCATGTCAGAACCGAAAACATTTAACTTCAATAAGAAAGTTAAATTGACATTTCTAGGTACATAAGTTAACTAGTTTCTCTTGGAATCATTCTAGAACTTCTAAAACTTTTTGCAAAACATTATAATTCATCAAGAGGCTAAGTGAAGCCTTAGGTCAGTGACCAAAACATATTCCATCCCCTAAAAGAGATTGGAATCACATCTTATGATGACATAGCCTTATAAAGATTTGTAAAACTTTAAGGAACACTTAAAACATAGACTATTGGTCCTAGTAGCTAGATGAAAACTCATTGCAAGTCCATCATCACTACTTGGCCGAAAAACATACATTCAAAGTATGGTTTACATTAAACTTTAACTTGGAATGAAATGGGCAAGTCTTTGAGCTCTAGGTTCTTAAGTTATGACATAAACTAAATGTGCTCATGCTTTTCATTTTTAATCTTGCTTACAAAGCAAAGTGATGACTTAAAATTAAATATGCAAGGCATAACTTAAACGTGCAAGCTTGAAAGTAAATATGCGAGGCATAATCTTAAACGTGCAAGCTTGTAGGTAAATATACATGGTTCAATTCTTTATTTTAGTGCTCTTGGCCCAACAACAATCGACTTTAAGGCCGAAATAGATAGGCATTCGAGAAATTAATTAGGTGATAATGCAAGTTCAATTCTTTATTTTAGTGCTCTCGACTGACCAACAACAATCGACTTTAAGGCCGAAATAGAAGGCTTGAATTAAATTAAGTGAAGATGCAAGTTCCATTTTAATCTTTATGTTCTTAGGTGATAGCTTGAAAATAAAGATGCATAGCAAGAATGTAAATATGAATGCGAGCATAAAATAAATTATGCAAGTTCATTTTATCTTTCTAGAGCTCTTAACAAGACTTTAAAGGAATTTAAACCTTAACCCAAACTCATTTAAACAAGGTAAAGTCAAGCTTAGAGTTCTTAGAACTCAACATAATATCTTTGGAAATCAAACTATGAAACTTAGAAAAATTAAGGGAATGGCCGAAAACTTCAAGAAAGAAGGATACATTTTTAAAACTCTAGAGTTCATGACCTTGATGATATATTAACACCAACATCATGAGTCCTCATCATTGAGTTCATAGAGCCATTTTAAAACATCATCAAAATTAAAGTTCTCAAAAGTTCAAGAAAGGAAAAACTAGAAACACTTTTGCTCAAGAACAAAGATCAAGCTCTAGAGTTTGTTTCAAGTGATGAACATCATCATGAAACTCTCATCATCAAGCTCTCATTTCTTTGAACTCCAAGGCTCATGGCCGAAAATGAAAAAGTAAAGGAAAGAAAAAGAAGTTCTAAAAAGAATCAAGAGAAACTATGAACATTAAGCTTAGAACAAGAACTTTAAAGAAAGAATACATGAAAGAAAATCCCTACTTTGTGTGATGAACTTGAAGATGGAAGAAGAAGATGAAGGTGATGAAGAACTTGGAAGAGCTTGAAGAACTTGAAGAACACAAGAACTTTTGAGAGAAAAGAAAAGCTTTGAGTGTTTCCTAAACTTAGCAAATGATCTAAAAGTGGTGCAAGCTCCTCAAGGCATTCTATTTATAGAGAAATGAAACAAATGGAGGGAGCTCATGGAGGAAGAGGTTTCGGCCATGAGGGTGCAGATTGGAGGCTTTCCATGAGTTCCATGAGGTGAGATAATGTGTTCTTGAGGTATGGTGAGGTATGGTTCAAAGCATGGTGAGGTATGGCTCAGTATGGCTCAAGCGTATGGTTCTTTGAGTGAGAAAACAATTAAACATGTGGTCAATGGGGGATGAGCTTGACCATGTGCATCAGATTGGGGAAGGATTGGTTTGCATTTTAATTGTGGTTTAGAGTTGTGTTTAGGTGTATCTTTGATTATGCTTAAGATTAGGGATTTGTAAGAAAGTGTTTAGATAAGGAAAATGGGTAATTAAGGTGGTCTAGACATAATTAAGGAGTGGTCTTGCACCATTAGAGAGTTAAATCCTCAATTTAGAGTCTAAACAACTCTAGACACATTTCCTTGATTTAAGGAATTGGAGAGAGAAAACACTATTCAAGATTCCAAGACTAGGAGTCTTGAGTTTTAAAAAGGGATTTAAGTTTAATCTAAGCAATTTTAGGTTCTAATTAACTTTAATAAATTATTTTGACTTTAGATTAATTAGGGAAATAAATTAATCTTCGTTTAGAGCCTAATATTGCTTAGGTTTGCTTAATTACGTCATTAAGCTCTAAAACACTATTCTAGGGGCAAAATCGTAATTTTACACTAAACTAAAGCCGGGACCACCGGGACTTGAACAGAGACCTCTAGACACATGAAAACATGTTTTTAAACCCCTGAGGAAAGTTTCGGGCTCAAACGGCACGTTCTGTCAGAAAACGTTTATAGGGAGTATTTTGGTCATTTTGACCAAAGCTGAGGAAAATGAAATTTTCGCTTCCTGAAGCATTCAAAAGCGCCATTCAATCCCGCTTCAAACATTGAGTTGACCTTCGACGACGGCAATCGAGTTGGTTACCCTCGAGTTCGGGTCAGGAAATGACCTCAGGGGCATTTTGGTCATTTCCCTCGGACAGAGAAATCGGGGTGTTACAAAAAGAATTAATTAATTTTCAAGAAAAATTCAACCAAACAAATTCCTTATAATAACACATTAATAAAAGTTTGATTTGGTTTGTAAGTATAACTATTTTTAATTTTTAAATGACAACAAAACAACTCAATAGATAAAAATTATTTTTTCTCCTTTATCTTTAGCATTATAATAAAGTAATTTTTCAAATTAAATAAATTTCTTGAATTAGAACAATTAAGATGTTAATACCCTTGTCAAATTCAATAGGCTTCAAAAAAAAGAATTCGCAATAATACTGTTGTTTGGGTCTCTAGTTGCAGTCACACCACAGAATGTGCCATAGCACGAGTAGCAACAGATTTCAAAATCAAATATGAAAAAAGTTATTATGCAATTATTACATAATAAACTTTACAAAAGTAAAAAATATTTTTATTCAAATTCTTCTATCCAGAATTAGAATGTTACGGCTAGTACATTGGAGGTTTTCTTAGAGATAAACAGTTGTTCTTAAAGTTGAAGATGGATCAGCTACAATAATTAAAAAAACTACAACCTATGAATATAATTTAAAATAAAAGCAATGATTTATTATTCAAGTTTAAAAATTGAAAATGATATGCATAATGTTTTCAAGGTTCTACTTCAAAATGTGAAAGATTTTACCAGTTTTTAACCCTGATAATAATTTGTTTATTTAAATTAAGTTTTTAACCCTTATAATAATTTGTTTATTTAACTTAAGTTTTTATATAGAATGAAGAATGAATGAGTTGACTAATTAGAAGTAGGAGATAATAAATTATATAAATGTAATATGATATATATTAAAAAGTTGTTACTATAATAAAAACTATTAAATTAGTGGAATAAGAACGTACTTGAGTGAAAATATATTCGAATTTATTTTCAAAAACTTTCCCTTTTAGGTAAAAATAGGATTAGAATTTAGGGAGAAACATAATCAAGCTTCCAAGTGTTATAATCAAGCATAATCAACTTTATTGTTAATGGTTTTTAATATTAATAATATAGATAAATAATACTAAAAGGATAGAAAAAGTGGGTATGCAATTGTAATACCCCATGTACACTTGTCAGTAGACAGGTTCTGTAAGGCCCCAAGGTCCTCCGAGACCTGCCTGTGTAATCAGGAAAGCCCTAGATGTAAGTTTGGGTGTGGTTGCTGCAGAATTCTGCATAATAGTCTCGCTACAGCGAGAACACGAGCCAGAAGGGTAGCTACAGCGAGCTGTGTTCGATGCAGTGAGTGGCAGCTTTTTCAGGCTCACTGCAGTAAGATTTACTCACCGCAGCGATCAGGCCCAATGTCAGCACAATAGAAAACGACGCAATTTTGATAAATGAGCCTCCACCCCTTTATGAACCCCACCCCTTCGGCTTCCCGATTTAGAAACCGAAAACCCTCATCCTCCTAGCTCTCTCAACCTTTGCTCTCTCAACCTCATCATTCATTCTCCTTCCAAGATCAAATGTAAGGGATTTTGTTAGTTGTTTTCTATCTTCTTTGTTTCCTTTTCATATGCTAGGGTATGGGTTATTATTGTTCTTCATTGTTGTTAAGTAGGGATGCTCCTTTAATGTTGTTAGAGTTGTTCTAGAGTTTTCTAGATGTTATTAGAGTTTGTTCATGTGTCTTTGTTGCTCTATAGTAGTTGTTGGTGTCATTCCAAGCTCTCAAGGTCAAGTTAGCAGTGCCCACATACTCCCAACTCCAAACGGTGAGTGAGTTTAAACTCATGACCTTATTTTCAGTCATTATAAATATGTAGTATACATGATGATTGTTAAGTCTAAAATTTGAAATGAGAAGAAGTATAGAATATGATTTTACATGATTACGTCAAGTTAGCAAAATTATGAATTTCAAACTCAAAGTCAAACCCAGTTGTTAAAACTATACGTCATCTCTTTGCCAACTTGATCAACCAACCTGGATTCAAGAAAAAGGAGTTCAGAAAGCAAGCTCAGAAAGTAGAAAAGGAGTTTCTGAAGAAAGATCAGAAAACTCAAATATTACAATGACTTCTGCAATCGATGTGATAGATTTGTTAGCCTCTTCTAGCTCACTCTTCCAAGACACAACTGATGATCAACACATGTCACTTGGAGATTTGATCAAAGGCAATAGTTATGAAGGGTAGACCGCTATATAAATAGAGAGATGCGATACTGAAAAAGATGATGATGACTATAAAAGAGACTTGTACTTAAAAGAGAGGAAACTCTGTTTTAATCTTTTCTCATCCTGCAAGGTTTTAATCTTTTCTCATCCTGTAAGGTTCATCATTCTTATGTAATCAGATTCCTTACATATAAAAATCTTCCTCCATGCTCTTTATTAGATAAATGCTTTTCTTAGGGAAGAAGTAATAAGAGGAAGTCGCTCTTGTTTCCCAAGCTTATTATTTAATGTATCATCTTTAAGGAAACTTGACTGTAGGTTAGTTTGAGTAGCAACCCAAACACAAACCTTTCTATCCTTGATTCGTTAGTGGTCAATACGAGACATAGCTTGGAGAGGCTATTGTAAAACTACTTACAATGTGATAGTGAGATGCTCTTACTTATCATAGTTTAGTTTGGAGAGGCTAGTCAAAGACTACTTGCGGATTGAAGAGGTCGGGAACAGACTACTTGCGGCTTGGAGAGATTACTTATGGCTTGAAGAGGCTGAGAACAGACTACTTGTGGGTTGGACAGGTCGGGAAAAAACTACTAACAACGTGCTGAAGGAGTTGCCTGTCAGTCATGGGTTGGCTTGGAGAGGCCAGAGTTAGAATTACTCATGTTAGCTTAGAGGGGCTAGTCAAAGACTCCTTGCGGCTTGGAGAGGCCGAGAACAGACTATTTGCTACTTGGAGAGGCCGAGAACAGACTACTTGCAGTTTGGAGAGGTCTGGGAACAGACTACTAACAATGTACTGAAGGAATTACCTGTTAGTCACGGGTTGGCTTGGAGAGGCCAGAGTCAAGACTACTCATGTTAGCTTGGAGAGGCTAGTACAGAACTACTCAATCTGTGGCATCAAGTGATTTTTGAGGGTCACAGATGAGAGCTTGGGAAGGCTAATGTAAATACTATCCATTTGTTCTTTCTCAAGTTGAGAAAGATGTTATTAGTGAAACCTCAATAGTTGTTGAGTACTGGATGTAGGCAGTTTGACCGAACCAATATAAAATCTTTGTGTCTAATCTCTCTCGCTCTGATCTCCTTTATATTTCGCTGTTATGCTTTAATGGTACATCATACGCTTATTTAATGTTGTTGTTGCTTTGTTATTTGATTTATGATGAGCATGTTTTAATCAGTTTTAGAAATCTACTTTCTAAAATTATTAACTCGTTTCCGCTGCACTACAAGTTTTATACTTGATAGCATCTGTTTCAAGTGTTTTAGACAAACATGAAAAAAAAGCAATGCATGATTCAATCCCCCTTCTCGTGCACATTTCCACCTACAAGTGATATAAGAGCAAGGCCTCTGAGGGGTTGAGCAATCCAACAATTGTAAAGGACAAAGATCTAAAGGACAGAATGACATACATCATTTTCACAAGATTAATCAATCATCTGACCATCAAATCTTTTGCTGCTGAGGTATCAGGATCTATCCTAGCACACTCTTATTGAAAGGGTTTCTAAAAGATCGGTGGACAAGAACAACAAATGGAAAAAGTCCAGTTATTCCACTAAGTCAAGCCTCTGCTCATATATGTTCTAAGCTGAAGCTAAAAATGTTACGTATGAAAGGCTATATGAAACAGATTATGCATGATATTTGAAGATCTTAAACCATTTCAAGAAATCCTTGATCCTGAGGTTGTCATATCAGATGCAATGCAATGCTAAAGCAGGACAGGAAATATAGGGACAATAGAGACAGTGGAGACGGAGATATAAAAAATATTGCCTATGTATCGTATTTGGTTATAGAGTACAAGATATGATAATTGCCTCCATATTTTATTTGGCAATACATGGACAGTATAACAAATATATGATAAACGACATATGTACTCCTGCTAGACCCCATTGACCAGCCATTGACCACCGTCTTCTAGCTTTGACCACCGCTGGCTGTTGACCTACCGTTGACCACCGCTAGTCGGGCATTGACCGGTGCTAGCCGGGTGTTAACTGGCAGCCTGACCGTTGTCGAAGGTTACTACATAAGGGGTATTATTGCAAAAAAATATATTAAATTTCTGTCTCTGTATCTTGTCTCTTTTTTTCTTTAGGGATAGAAATATAGAAAATTTTTATCTAGGGAATATAAATTTTTCCGTTCCTGTATCCCGTCTCTACCACTAAACACTCTTCAGTCCCCATTGTCCCAAGACAGTAAACAAACACTATCTAATAATCGCTATCCTTCTTTTGGGTGTTTCATTCCATGAGATGAGATTAATAAACAATATTGGATGAAGGCTTTTTTGAAATCATAAAAAATATTGAAAAATAAATGGGTCAATTTTTGTTCTTTCAAAACTGTATGCCATTGCAAACATTGAAAGATATTTGAAAGGAATTACTAGAGTTTATTTTGTACACTCCTTCGAATTTGAAATTGATTGACAAGACCCATTTATAAAAAGCAACTTTTAATGTAACTGAGTGGCATTAGTCCTTTAATGTAACTTTTAATTTGAAATTGAGTGGCATTAGTCCTTTGATGTAACTTTTTTTTTTCACAACATGTATTGTGACATGCAATTTGAGAAACAAATAAAAAAGCATTATTAGGTGTATATCATAAGTTGGATTTAGGCATCTTCCATGACCAATGCAATATTAAATAAAAAATTAAACAAACCACTCATGAGCATACCATAAACAAACTAGGACAGCTTTAAAGGCATTGGGGAATACCCAAACATGACAACAACTGAGAAAGTATAATACCCAACTCAAGAACATAGATGAGTAGGAAAAAAGAGAGCATAAACTAAAATAAATTTCTTACCTTGAAGCTTGAAGGAGGTAAAATTGAGTAGGGTTAAGAGTAAAGGGGTGGGAGAGGGAGAGAAATTAGGGTTTTGCGTTTTTGGTTCAAAAATGCGTAATGGGAGGGTATTTATAGGGTGGAGGTTGTCACTAATCAAAATCGCATTGTTTTGCACTATTCTAATATCAAGGCACTGATCAAAAGAGGAAAAACATCTTATCATGCACCTACGTGACTGTTATAACGATCTAAGACCACTATAGCAGTCTCTCCAAAGGTTAACAACACCCAAGCCTGAACATGACCAGAGAAAATGCTGTTATCGACATATCTTTCCTATTACTGACGGAAAATTTCATTTTCGATGAATTTTTTGACAAATTTTTACCACCAGTAATAACGTAGTTGAAAATCATTATTGCGGAAAAAATCAGTCAATAAAAGTTTTCGATGGAAATACCGACAAATTTTTTCTTCAAAAATCCATCAATAATGAGCTGAATAATTCATTAGCAAATTTGTCAGGGATGAAAAGATACTGATGGAATTTATATTATTGTCAACGGATTTTTCCGTCAGTAATTTTTAATTTAATGTGTAATTTTTTAATATTCGAGTTTTATCAACGAAAAAATTCATTGGTAATTATTAAATTTTATAATTTTAAAATTTTTATTTTACTGAAGGATAATTATTGAATTTTATAATTTCTTTATTTTTATTTTGTCGATGGAAAAATTTAAATTTTATCAATATTTTTATTTATATTACCGACAAAAAAATCCACCAGTAATTGTTAAATTTTTTTATTTATTTTATCGATGGATTTTTCCATCGATAATTTTTTTTTAAAATAAATATTCTATAATCTGTGTGTTACCTAATCATTTAAGGGTTTATTTTTTATTTAAAGTTAATTATTAATATATAAATATATTTAATAATGAAAAATGATAAAAAAATTCCTAATAAATAATAAATGCGATGAATTTAAGTTCAAAATGTAAAATAGATAAAATATCAGAAAGTGTACAGACACAAATGTAGAAAGTTCAACGTATAATAAAGAAAGCAAAAACAAGAACTTAGATCAGGAGAAGTCAGCAGCATCAGCATCATCATCACCATCACTATCGCCATCACCCTCATCATCATCATTATCATTGGTGACTAGTGGTGCGGAGGAGCCTGCCCGCATCTTCTTTCACAAAGATGGCATCTCCTTCCACAAAGACACCATCTCCTTCTGAAAGTAAAAGTCTTGTCAGTAAATAATTTGTGCTCTTTAACTCAACAAAATTTCAGCAGCAACACCCTTAAATTAAGATTCCACTCTTTAAATTAAAAACAAATTCGATAGAACCTACTCTAAAACTAAGACATCCCAAAAAATTAATTTCAATATATACATATATCAATCCAGTAAAAAAAACTGAATAATGCAATCAAACAAACATTTAAAGATCCTAAAATCATTCTAGAGCACACCCCATTATAACATCATAGCATGCATATCCTGCAATCTCCGTATACACAATTAATCTCCACGGCAAACAATACAAACAAGTCAAGGAAGGACTTCTACGCCTTTCCCCCCAATCATGCAATCTCAATTTCCTACAACTCTATCTTAGAAATCATAAGTCTTTATCCTAACAAAAATGTAATTAAATAAGGAGAAGAAACAATTACTTATCTTAAAAAAGACAAATGAATAATATGCTTCACCAAAGAAATACTCGAACCGGATTCAACGTTTTGGAACAAAATCAGATCCTGTTAAAGATGGAAAAGAATGATGAGAACATGAACCAAACTACTTAAAACAAAGCAATAGCTTCATAATTCACATTTGGATTAAATGCCTAATGCACTAAGCCTTATGATCTTCTACCTCCTTTCCTGTTAATGAGATTGAAAAAGTTAAATCGGGGCAAGTATTTTAGAAGGTGGTTCAACCATATCCCACAACTGAACAAATCCAAACTCCTTGCAACCCAAATTAACAAGAAAAAATCAAACCAAACCAAATGTCAACAAATAAACAATCCAAATTGCTTGCAATCAAAATTGATAAGAAAAAACAAAACTAAAAATAAGTAAGAGAACCCAATTACATTAAATATATATATATACACAAATAGCGTAAGCGACAGAGAATTAGAGGAAAGGAGGGGAGCTTACCTTCTCCGACGTGGCTAGACAATGAGAGGCGGAGGTTGCTTAATGTGAGTGCGGAGAAATGGTGACGCGAGAGAAGACGACCCACAGGTTGCGTGAGGAGCTCGCTGACACGGCGGTTCTCTTATTCGCGTAGCAGTGGTGGTTCATTGTTCACTATTTATGCATGAAGGTGGTGGTTCAGGCTTCCTATGGACGACAGATCTCGCCTATCTTGTGTGTGAGACGGTCTTCCTGTGCAAAGTGGGCTGCACGGCGGTTTTCTCATATTGGGGGCGATCTTCTCTTATTAGGGGCGGTGGCACGGAGGTCTTTGATCTGGTTTTCAATCTCATATCCTCACTTATTCTTTGATCTGCTCGCGTCTAGGTCATTCAGGTTCTGTGCATGACAGAGGATCCCTTATACCGGTGGCTTGGTAGCTGGTCGCACCTTGCTGGGCGAGGCTGCTTGTGGCTTGCTTCGCAAAGGAGGGTGGCGGAACCTTTTGCATAAAGAGAGAGAGGGAGAGAGTTGAGTAGGGAGAGAAGGGCCGGAGCGGGGAGGAAGGGGGAGGCGTGGTCAACGGCATTCGGAGAGGGAGGGGCGGCAGGCAGCGTCCGGGGAGGAAGGGGGCAGTGCTACCTTTTGAGAGATAGAGTGTGTTAAGAAGGGAGAAAGAGAAAATAATGAATAGATAAAAAGCTGAAACACCCTTGTCTTTTGAAATTACTGACAGAAATTTCTATCAATAATTAAGGTGCTATTTCCATAATTTTAGTTACTGAGAGATAATTTTTATTATTGATGAAACAAATTATTTACCGACGAAAAAAATCAATCTATAATGAATAAAACAAAAAAAAAATTGCTCGGATTTCACACTTTCCGCCGGTAAATCTGTTAGTAACTCTCGTGTTTCTTATTAGAACAACCTGATTGTTAAAGCGGTCCCCAACTGCTATAGTGGTATCAGAGTTGCATGCTCTACACTTAAGGACTCTTTCATGCATCCAGAGCCTTCACGGCAACAAGGATGAGTCTTAGAAGACCCTAAGGCCATACTAAACTTGTTTAGGGATACGTGGACTTGAGGCATTACAATATAAATGGGTTATGGCAATACATTCAACTAATTTTTTCTTACCAATTATATAAATTGTGGTTGAGTTCTATTTTTTAGTGAAATGCAGTACTTACCCATTTGGGATATACCTCATTTTACTAAAGTTGTATTTGGAATATAATTTTGTATTAGATCAATGACAAAATAAGCTATCAATATTATACATTGTGCTCTTAATTGTTGTTTGATCCATGCAATGTATTGTAGAAGCTTGAAAGCTTATTCATTATTACCACACTTTCATAATTAGATTTTTGATATAATATTAATATAAAAATAATTATGAAACAAAATTGAGTTTAATTTCTATATACTAACAATACAAAATAAATATTACTTTACACAGTCAATGCATACATGAAAATACAAATTTTATAATTTTACTTTAGTTCATTTTTATTTTCATAAAATAAAAATATATAAATTAAACCACTTTGTTTTTCTTATACATTTTGAGCGTTCCTATTTCTACTTATGAAAACAGAAAATATATCAAAGTAATATATTTTAATAATAATTTATATACACATTTTAAAATATTGATAAATAAAGTATTAATCTTCAAAATCTATTTCAAATATATTTATTTTATCATATTAAATATTTTCTATGTAATTTTTTTGGCATATTGATTCTCTTTAATAGCCATATATCAATTATGATTGTGGTTACTCACTATTTGGTTGTATTGATAATAGCTTTCTCCCTACTGTGTATTGTCTACAAATTTTGGGTATTACCATGTGATAGTTTTACTATAGATCATTAATTTGCCAATTTTTTAATGCAACAACTTTAAAGAAAAGTTTCATATTTCCTTGCAATATTTATAGGTCTATAATCCCTTTTATTAATTCTATATTATTAATATGATATAATATAATATATTTTATTAATCATTTGTATATAAATTCAAAAGTATGATAATTACAATAATTTATAACAATTATTTAAACATATTGATTTTATTACATAGAATTATATGTTGTATTAAAATATTTCCTCTACAATTTTTTAAGCATATCGGTTCTCTTCTAGACTTATACATCAATTATAGCCGTGGCCACTTACTATTTGGTATTTGTTGATATTATCTTCCTTCCTATCACTTGGCTCTCATATTCAAAAGCAATATCATTCACTTTGGTTAAGATACTTTTATACACTGGATACAGATTTTGAATTCTTAAGTTTTAAATATGTTCAATATATGATCATATATTTTTTTTCCCTAAAACTCGATAAATATTTCATTATCAACCAGTTATAAACTAAACAGTTGTTTGATTATCCCTATATTATGTCTATAAAACTTCAAAAAATGATAAATTGAACACTACTTCAATAATTCTTTTGCCTTTCATAAAGATAATATTTCTTATTTTCAATGAAGTATTTGTACCAATTATAATATTTAAGTTAATTTATTTATATAAATAAAAAATAGTTAATTTCTTTGCATGCATATCACGAGGTATACACTAGTACAGTAATATAGTAAATAAGATTAAAAATAATTGGAAGATAATGGTATGTTTGGTTTGAGTTTTCGGGAGGTTTTTAGTTTTGTGTTTTTCAAATTTTGTAAAGGAAGTATTGAAAATTATAAATTTCAGTTTTCAATATTTTTTTTCATAAAATCCTGAAAATTAAAAAATTGAAAATAAAGATAAAAAAACTGAAATCAATGAGGTGTAAATGGGCCAAAAATAGAGAAAATGGACTACCAGGAATTAAATATAAGAGCCCATTACCCACCCTTAACCCAAACCCTTGTTTCCTCTCTTTAGCTGGTTTCCTCTCATTCTCTGATTTCTTTCATCTATCTTCCTTTCCTTCCCAAGTTCTCCCACACTTTTGCTCCCCGCTCTCTGCTGTTTTGAGAGAGACTGAGATTCGCTCTTCAGTTCAGTAATCAACTGCTCTCTAGTCTACTCCATTTCCCTTTATTGTTGTTGTTGTTGTTGTTTATTTGTTTCTTTTTCAGCTTTCCATGAGCTATGAAAATGAAGGTGTGAAAAATATGTATATGTACCTCTAAATTCACACTTTTAGAAATTTGTTTGGTTTAAGTTCTGATTCTGATTTTTGTTGTTCATATTTTGTGAAGAAATATCTTTGGCGAAAATTGAAATTTGTAATTTTAAATTTTGATATTTCTTTCACAAAATCAAAATCAAAATCAAATGAAAACTAAAAACTCAAACCAAATAGGCCGTTAATATTCAAGATGTACTCCTCCACAGATGACTTCAACATTTACCTTTCAACGAAGGCAAAAGGCCATAGGGTAATAGCTAGGGGTGTACAAGACGGGTCGGGACGGGTTGGACCAAATCCTAACCCGGCCTGAGTTTTAGACCAAGTCATTGTTTAAAACCCGAACCCAACCCGATAATGACTTGATAAGTGATCGGGTCCAATCAGATCAACCCGGCCTTTGAACAACCTATGAAGATTTTGACATTATACATAGTAAAGTTTTAAAATTTTTCAACTAAGAAACAAAATTTAAGAGATATTTTGAGATACATATTTCAAAACAAACCATTCAACTATAAAAATCATATCAAGTTGTCCAAAATGTATTAATTTAAACATAAATTCTTATAATTTATCACTAATTATTATAAATAAATATAACTGTAAAAGAAATTTTGACTTTTAGTCGGGTCAGACCAACCCGAAACATGACCCAAACCCAGGTCGAAAAGTGTACTGAATCAAATTTAAGGACCAAAACTCAACCTAATAAACTTTGAGCCAAGATGGGTTAGTGGATCGGGCTGGTTTTTGAACTCCCCTAGTTATAGCAAATAACTAAGAGGGTAATGATATTAGTGACTCATTTTAGTCTCTAACTTTTAAAATTAGTCAAATTAGTCCAATAGAAAATATGAGTCAAGTTAGTTCCTCATCTGACTTTTATGTAATATTTTATCAATTAAATGATGATGTGTAATATTAAATAATACTTTGATATATCATGTGTCACGTGAAATATAATGAAATTTAAAACAACTCAATTGGTGTTTAAAATTGTACAAATGAATCATTTTATAATTTGAAAATAATATTTAAATGATCATTTAGTGTATTTTTATATATATAAAAAAGTCATTTTAAACTTAATTCAATTTTAGATAATATAAGGTATATAAAAGTGTCACTTAACATTACACATTATTTAATTGATGGAATCGGTGATAAATTCAGAAGATTTTGACAATAAAGACAAGAATCACACATAAATATAGGAATACATGGACAGGATTGTATTTTAATATTTTCTCTTATTTAAAATTAGTGCGAGATAAAATATAATAAAATTATGAGGTCAAAAAATTTTCATATCTACATAATTATTAAGAAAATTTGAAAATAGCTGTGCCCCATCTCTCATAACATAGATAGGTCCCTGGATGAAATATTAAATAAAAATGTACTGATAAACTCACATCTTATCTTATTTGAAATCAGTACAACTTATTTTGAAAATTAGACACAGATCACTCACTACCCACTAGCATAAAGTGGGCGACTGAAATAACATGAAGTAACAACCTCAAAAGAAGACGCAGGGTAATAACGTAATTACAAGTGTAGTATGAACCCAAAACTAAAAACCCAACAAGACCAGGGCAAAACCAAGCCTAGCAAGCTACCCTTGCCGCACCGCGCCGCGCCGCATGGTCGTTCCTTCCTTCTCCATGTCTCCACTCTCCACCATCTTGATTATTATAAATTGCATCTGTCATTCATTCATTCTAAGGTAACTAACTCAATTGCCCCTCCACTTATATTATTTGGAAATCAATGGTAAAACAAGTTTCCAACACACCATGGCTAGCTACTCACGTAAATAATCAAATTTCATATCACTTGTCCCTCGAGCACTCTTTCACATTCCTTTTTTTTTTTTTGGCTACCAAAATGATAAGAATCTTGTTTTATTCTTTTTTTATGCCTCTGGAATAACCGAACGGTGAAACAAAGAAACGCCATTTGGTTCAGAAGAGGCAGATATCAAGTAAAGCGTTAAAACCCTGAATATGTTTGAGGGTACGGAGTGTTCTACCATATGCTCCTTACCTAGATTATATATATTCGGATATCCATTCCATTCCGCTCCTTTATTTATTTCTTTGCTTTTTATCTGTTATTTTGAATTTGGGAGTCCCAATTATAGAAACTAAGAAAGTATGATAATTTGCTAGCGAAAATTGTGAAAAAAAATGTTGAATAAAAATACAATTTTGTAGTAGTGTGTATATGAAAAACTCAAGAATTATTATTATTATTATTTTACACCATCAGTGCGTGGAATTAAATCCTATATTTTTATTAATAGGTAATGAAGGTACCTGTTAACGAATTTTTCTAATTCGTCATATTTAATTAATAGTAATTCGTTTAGAGTTCATATTGGAACTCTCTAGTTTGATTGCAATGTAGAATGTAGATAGAGGAATGTATCTCTCGTAAAGTTTTGCTTTTGGAATTTGAATGGGGTTTAAATTTTGAAAGCCTTCACCAGAAAGCTGAAAGTGATAAATGGAAGATCTTTCGGTTCGCACGGAGGCTGAAAGGGAGAGGGTAAATGCCCCCTGAATCTTTTGAAGGAAAGGAACAAATTTTTGCACCTTTGTTCTTTTCTCATCTTGTTTCGGACATTGCTTTTATTTCTTTTAATACCTTTTTCATGCATTAAAACAAGCTGTAATAAATAACTTGTCATTTTCTAGCTTCTTTTCCTTTACATATGCCATGGCAAATGATGAAATTGTTTCAAAGTTAATTCTGATCAGAGTTGATTGCCCTATTGGATGTGAAAATCTGTAGTTATAAAATAAAAATTCACGTGCTAATCCGATACTTACGCCTATTTTTTTTGCTTTTGTGGTTTGCTAATACTTCATATTAGTGGTGATGTTGTTGACAACTTTGCATGTTCTATTCTTTCTTTTTTTATAAATAAAATAAATCTATTTTTCAACTAACATTTGCTTATTTTAAATATAATTTTTAACAGGGGTTGAAATCTTTCAATCCTCCATTCTATCATCCCTATGAAGGACAAACACTCAAAGAAAAAATTGAAAACCATGGCTGAGTTGGATAAAGATGGTGAGATGAGCGTTGAAGATGTGGCTTGGCTTACCTCCCTTTCAGAGACAGAGATTGTAAGTATCTAGTTCATTAACTTGTAGTATAATATCATTGTTCTCTTTCATTTTAGATTCTTTCTGTTGTTTTGTATTAGATAATATCATAGTTTTGGTTTCAGGTATTGAGCTTCACAAGTATCAGGGTTTGAGCTTTATGTGTCTAGTTAAATGTTTCATGGAAAAATTCATACCTGGAAAGTTCCTCAGCAGTTTTTAAGTAGAATAACTTTAACTTAATAAAGAGGATAGGAGAAAGTACAAGAGAATAAGATGAGTTATCCTCGATAGAAGGAAACAAATAAGCAAAACTAATAATAGTAATCCATAAGTAACACAGGAAACTAGGAATCCTACGTGGAAGCTCAATCTGTGGGCCTTAGCTTTGTGTGCTAGGGCCACATCTTAATATATATATATATATATAGTGATCCTCAGAATAACATTCTGGCGTGTTGGATGAATGCTGGGTGTGCCCCTTCACCTTGAGCAGTTTCTTTCTGTTCATTGTAATGGTGGCATTAATGAGGTGGCTAAAATTTTGTCAAGGTGTGCAATTTTTGCAGTCCTGTGGTGCATTTTATTGGAGAGGAATGCTCACAATTTTTGGGATGCATATTTGCACTTATGTTTGGGGTTGGATCGTGTTTATAGCTTCTCTTTGGTGCTCATTTTTGTTTCAATGGAGTCACCATTACAAATATTATAGAGATCAGACATTCTTGCTGCATTTTTGCATATTTCTATTTTCTCGTTGGTGATTTTATTTTGTGGAAGATATCCTCTGCTAACTGTACTTTTCCTAATATCTCTTTAAAAAACTTCGTTTTCAATAAAGAAAAGTTAAGGAGCCTACAAAAACATATTTAATTGGGTAATGGTTGGTGAATTGTTGAAAAATGGTTGTATCATATAGCCTATGGTTTTGACTGGGTTATGTGTGCAAATCTAATTTCAAATAGACTTGACTTGCACTGCTGTTATGTGTTTGATGAATAGTGAGTGTATGTCACTTTAGAGTTTTGATTTGTCATGAAAATTCTTATCAAAATTTGAGATTTTGGCAGGATATCCTGATTAGCTTGAAATTATTGATCATTCAGCGTGCAGAAATGATAGGCTATGCTAATCTAGCTAATAAATTTGACCTTAAGATGATTCGAGTCATTGGTATGCCTTTTTTCCTAACTTATAATCATACTTTTTCAAAATTCCTGGTGTGTACTGTTCCTTGGTTATGCATGCAAATTCCTGGTCCCGTATTTTGTCTATTTATCTGTTCCTAGATTATGCCTTTATTGTTTACTGAAGCTGAGGCAGGATTCAAGCAAATTTTCTTTATTTTTTTTCCTTTTAAAAAACATAACTAGCAAGAAAGAAGGGAAAACATATTCCTAGCGTTGGGATTTGGTTTAATGTTGAATCTGCATGAAGAGTCCGGATCAGATTTTCTCATTGTATGTGTAGCAAGATTCGGATCAAATTTTCTCATTGTGTGTGTAACGAGAATAAGTTAATATTTCTAAATGTTCTTTGCATGCATCTCTTGATATCGTTGAAGGATTATAGCCTTTTTGGCCTATCATGACTGTTGCATATTTATACAATGAATGGACGAATGGCATGGATTCATAATCCTTCCTGATATGTGTTTGCAACTTGAATTGCCAAGATTTAACAATAAATTGAATTTCACAGGATCACTTGCAACTAAGTAAAGTTCTGACTACTTAATGGATGAAAATTAATCCACTTAGTGTGCTAATAGCTAGATAATTATGATTACTTATTGGTTTAACTGTTTGGATAGATGCATTTTCTAACCTACTATGAGCTTTGATGCAGCATTTGTTTTGATGGAACTTCTCAAAGAAGAGGTAAAAGATTCATCAGTCATCCCAGATACCGTGAAATCTGTTGCTTTCTTAGATGCCTGCAACCTATCAAAATGTGATAACAGGGTTCCAGCAGCTATTGAAGAGCTAAGTACACATACTGGTGCTGATATACAAACATTTCTTAGTAGGTACGTTTACTAGAGCATGTATGTTTCTGAGAATTTACTAAATACTAAGTGAAACTCTGGTAGTATGAATTATTTAAGTGATTTGTTCATAAAACATATTTTGAAATTTGAATTTGTTACATGTCATGGGTCTATTTGGTTTTAGAAAACAGTTTTCAGTTTTTTATTTTCTAGTTTTCAATTAGTTTCTTGTTTTTTTAGATTTATGAAGGACTAGTTTTCAGTTTTCACTGCTTCCTTCACAACATTCTGAAGAGAAGAAATTGATTGAAAGCATAAAATTAAAAACTGAGAAACAGTTTTTTGAAACCAAATAGACCCTAAATGGACTGTGCAAGTAGATGTACATAGACATCTATGGACCATGTGCTGAGAGCTAGAGCTTTGTTTCTAATGGATACAGAGCACGCTATCCGGTTGTCTCCTCTGAGCACCTGTTTAAGATGCAATAGTACTAATCAACCACTACCACTAGAGCATTGTTACTGATGAATATCGAGACCTGCTACGAAATATGCTTGACACTTCCCTCCATGTAAATTTAATAACAAACAACTAGAAGGAAGAATAAATAAACAGAAGGGAACAAAGCTAATGGAAAGTCTTGGTCTTCCTTTCAGATTTGTCTGTCTGCAGGATCTTGCGCTAGTATCGTCCTGAAAGAATATCATTTAAATAATTTGGTGTAGTATATTTTTATATGAATTTCCCCCATTGACGCTTTCATTCCTGTTTTCATCTTGCTAGTGTTATGTTCCTCCATTTGATCATTACGCTTTATGCTTATATCAAAATTTTGCAGGTTTTAACAGTAAGAATATTCTGATTTGTTTGTGCAGTTCGCCAACTTCCAAACGAAAGGAGGAGGAGAGGTTAGATGCAGAGAATAAACCATTTAGGAAACTTGCAGATTATGTACACTTGACAAACGTCTCTATTTTTGCTGTGGAGAGTGATTCTGGGTGCCCCACATTGGCAAATACACATTTCTTACTATAGGTTTCTAAAGCTTTTGCAAATTGCATTCCGCTGAGAGGTAGCTGGAGCAATTCTCCAGTTAAATTTAGAAAAATTGTTCCAAGAATGTGTAAAGGATGCCATGCAAATGTTGGAGGTAATTGTTCCAATAAATTTAGCTGGAGCATCTGCTGGCTTTTGTAGCTAAAACAAAAAAGCCTCCCCGTGTAAGCGAAAGCCAAGAGCCCAACTTCGTTTTTGGTCGACAAATGCCTTGGTCCAAAGCCAAAGTCCTAGCTAAGAGCCCCACTTAAACATGCCTTTTAACTTCTTACGAGTCCTTTCAAAAACAAGCCCAAACCACAACCTCAAGACTTGTCCAAATAACAAAGGATTGGTCCAAGCCCCCGTTCCAAGCTTAATGAGCAGTAGGAGTGCGAAAAGGAAGAATGGTCGAGGGTATAGGACTTGAGGGCGGGGGCAACAAATGGCAGGGGTCAACAAAATAGAACATAATTTACTACCAAAAAAGAGGAACAGTTGTTTTATTAAACAACAATGGTTTGGACAAAAGATGATTAAAAAGTTAATTTTCCTTTAAACCAAACTATGGTCTATAGGGACAAGATAAAACATGTGTTTTAGTTTTATTAAAATGATTTTTAATTGAAAGACATTTGTGTAAAAGTCAAGGAAGAGAAAATTGGACCGGGCATCAAATCGGTTAAGATATTGGTTCAAAGATTTAGAGGTCCAATCGATTTAATTGGAATATAATACACACACATATGATTAATTAAAACATAAAAAAATATTCTTAGGTTTATAAAAATAAATATAATCTATATAAAATTTTCTTTAGTCTCAATTTTTTAACACGATCATAAAGTATTTGAAAATAATATTTGTTAGAGATTAGTGAGATTAATAGTGAGCACTTTACGAATGATGAAGAGAGAAAAATAGTAATTCAATAATTTTTATTAGTACCCTATTTTGTTCCATTTTTTTCTTTACTATATGGCTATTATAAAATGTTAGTATTTAAGTTTTAAAAAAAGAAAAAAAATTTTGAATTGGTTGAACCGGTCCAGTTTGTCAATTTTCCTACTTTTTTTTGGTTTTAACTTTTTTAATTTTTAGAGCTTAACTGAACTGATTAGTTGACTGGTTTCCTATCAAACCGGTCGGATCGACCGGTTCGATTCGATTTTCTCTTAATGATAAAAGCAATTAAAATTAGTTCTATGCAGAAGATAAAACAGTTTTTAATTTTTCAATAAAATTCAAATAAATAATTGTTATGAAAAGTGCATTTTGTAATTAAAAATTGAAACAAAACGTACCCAAAATTAACACTAGTGCTATGACGCAAATAGGGAAGCCAACGGGTGTGAAGAAAAAATCACATCATTAGTCACAGTCACTGTTTTTGTTCCTTGCATAGAGGATAAACACAAAAAGGAGCTGAAAATTCGATTAAAAAATAAAAAATAAACTGTTAATTTGGTCCTCAACCAAAAATAATTTCGAATAAATTAATTTATTAAAAATAGAAATATCCTTTAAAATTAGATAAATTAATAACTTTTGATATTTTGATAGACTTATTTATTAGATTTATACTTTTATTAGGATCAATTTGAGCTATTTTTATAAATTAATGTGTAATCTATTTCTTCGTTATTAATCATGAACGAAACACTTATTTATACCATATTATAAAAATGAGTAGGTTTGGTAGCTATTTTTTGTGTCTCCTTACTATATTGAATTTTTTTTCAAGTCTATAAATATATGACATATATCATTTACAAGAAAATAAAAATAAATAAAAAGTAAATGTGATTTTTTATTAAGTAATAATTATAAACTCTTGACTTATATTCTTTATACTTTTTCTATTCTTTTACAGGAAGAAAGTATTTTTATTAAACTATAAACGCATCTTGACAGCCACCAACCAGTTTTTTTAAAAGACTAATTTGTCCTTACTTACATGAACGGGGTAAAAAAATAATAAATCCCGAAATGGTTTATTGCTAACTGGCGTTCAACGCTGCCACGAGTTGTTACGATTGTCAAGGCTCAGTTCAGAAGTGACTCTCTTCCGACCGTCGCGCTTCGTTCTTCACTTCACGGTCTCTTCTTCTGCATTTATTGTATTGAATAGCATTTTACAGTGACTCGCTCTCTGTAACTCTCTCTCCCTTCATTCACCCCGTTCTCTTTCTCTCTCCTCACCTTCTCTTTCCTTCATTTTCACATTGCTTCCATTTTTTCAGCGTGACAATCGAGAAGAGAGAAAACAAAAGGGCAGTAACTTTTGGGCCAAACCCACTCATTCCCCCTTATTCTTGTTCTGTTTCTTCCAAAGTTTGCATCTTTGGGGTGGGACTAGACTAGCTTCACATGCACGACTTGCAACCCAAGGCTGAACCTGATGAGTCCCCTCCCACGTTTGATTCAAGCGGACACAGAAACTTGAACGACATGGGCATTCCCGAGATCGTTTCCGTTTTGCGTGCCGATGTTGGTAGAGCTGAAGAAGTTTTGATGGCCAGAGATGCCAAGCACAAAGCAGAGATAGGGTCACTCCAGGAGAAGTATGAGTTGGAGAGGCTAATGAGGCTGCAAGCCGAGCAAGAACTCAAGAAGAAAGAGGAACAGCGTCAGAAATTGGGGCGTGAGAATCTCAAGCTGATGGTGGGTTTGAGGAAAAGAAAACGGGTGGATGATGATGATATTGATGACAGCATTGTTGTTGCTGAACTGAGGAAGAGAGTGGCTGAACTGGAGGATGCAGATAAGAGGAATTTGGAAACCATTGAGAGGCTGAGGGCTGAAAACACCAAATTGGCGCCTGGGAAGAACAATGCTTTTTCTGGAGGGAATAGGAATACCGAAGGGGAGCCTCATGCCCCTTCACAAAGAAATATAGATACTGAACACCTATGGACGCGGACGGACGAGGCATGGACATGGATACATATTAAACTTAAAAAATTATAAAATATATGACATATATATGAATATAATTTTTTTTTATTTTACTGTATAATTTTTTTGTCAGAATTTTTTTTTTGTTATATTTGTATAATTTTTTATCAAATGAATTTTTTTTTATTTTTTTGATCAATCGAAGAATTTTTAAAATAAAATGACCTAACATATCCAACTAATTAATTTTTGATGCATCAGGTATGGAAATTAATTCTTTATTTTTTTTTTATTATTGAATGAGGCATGCATTTCTTGAGCGTTACTTCATTTAGAACACTGAACTGGATAAAAGTCTTGAGATTAATATACCCGGCCCTCACAAATAGGGATAGAGGATGATAAATAGAAGGACAGATATTATCTTAGAGATGACAATTTATTCTAGATGATAGATAGAAGGATTTTTCACAGGAATAAAGAAAAAACATTATTAACGTCAATGTCCTTTTTGAACCTTTTTTATTTTTTTAACAATAATGTCCCATTTTCGAATTCTTAGATGAAATCGTTGCAAGCCGCGAAGATTTCCGTGTGATTGTTACCTATAAATTTGAAATTGTAGAAGTGGTGAAAATGAGGGCTTGCGTACGAGTACTGAGAGAAAGTGATTTTTGGAGTCTTGAGAGTCTTGAAGATATCTTGAGTATGTGTAATTGAGCTTGGGCAAGAGTATTGAGACAAATTCACTTTTAGTCCATATTGAGGAAAGTTTGGAAAAAAGAGACAAGGCAGCACAGAACAACCTCTACCGCCATGATAATGAAAGCCATAAAGCAGCAAGACTCGATGTGCAGGTAATTTTTTGTTTGGTGTAATTTATTTTATTTACTTTTATTTGACCTTAGTTTTATTTTTTTTCCGTTGTAGAAATGAGCTTTTTTTTGGATATGTTATTTGCACCGAATAGTTGTGATAATATGGGTGTTTTTGGGAAATAACGGGGGTATGGTATTTTGAAAAAACTCGACATTGTCATTTTATAATTAAAAAAAAATTGAATAATCCCCTTTAGAACTCGACAATGTTGAGTTCAGATTGGGATCAATTAATTTGTTAAGCACAGAACTCGACAATGTTGAGGTTTTTAGAATAAAATACATATTTTTTAATTAAAGTGAACAAATTTCCAAGGGAAACAATGAAGTTGACAATGTCAAGTCCTAATAGATAATATAATATTTTTTAACTCAACGGATATTTGAGCGCTATAAAAGGGGCTCAGCTCATTCATTCTCTCCGCAGTTGTTAGTGAGTGTATTTTGAGTCTTCTGTTTGTTCAAGAAAAAGGGAGTGTTGTGTGTGTTTACAAAAAAAAAAAAAGAATAGAGAGAAAGAATATTGTTGAGTGTTCTACTTGTTGGGGAAAAAAAAAGAGATTAGTAGTATGACAAATATATTAGTATATTTTAATGGTGATGTTCTTACAAATACTGGTGAGGGAGTGAAATTCATATGCGAAAACCCAGCACACTTTTGTATTCCCTGCACAATGTTGTTTGTGCAACTCGTGGCTTGACTTTGCCAATCCATAAATAATAGCACTTCAAAAAGGGTTGCAGCAATGCAGGTGTCTAATTTCCATTTTTGGTGGCTTCATATAATATCAAGATATTCCAGTAAGTGATGAGGATAGCATGCAACAGATGTTAGTGATACAGCAATTGCCTCAGACAAATTCTTCTTTCGATGAAGTTGCTCAAAATGAAGGATTCAAGTCAAGCACATTTCCAAATAGAGGGGTAGAATGGGAACAAAGTGAAGAAGATTATGAAAGCAGCCAGGATGGTGCAGATGATGATGTAGAAGATGATGCAGATGGCGAAGGCGTCTCAAACAATGTGGCTATGCCTCATCTAAACATGGTGCCAAGTTTCATGCGTGACTTAGATTTAGAAGCTATGCATGCGCCTAAGTTTCCTCAGTATGCAAACATGGGTATGTAGCACTGGTTCTTAAATTTTTAATATGTTAAAGTAGTATATCAGTTCTGTTATTTTTTTTTTGTCTTTTATGAGTTTATCATTTGCCATTATTTATCTTTACGTTTTCTAATTAGGAAAAAATAGCAACAATTAGTCTCAAAAGTAAATAATTTTACTCAAAAAATAGTAATGTAATTTGTATATTATCAAAAAGTCTTTACTAAAAATGAGCTAGATTAGTGAATGTAATTTGGCTAAAGCACAAAAAAAATGTTGATAAGTGGCTGTTCAGATTTTTAATATGTTAAATTAGTATATTAATTCTGATATGTTATTTAATTATTAAAATTTAGATTTATAACTATTTATGTAACTATCATGTATTTTTACCTATAAATTTTTATTTAATTTATCAATTTACATTGGATTCTTTGTAGGCGTTGCCGTTGTAGATGGCGAACTTTTTATTGGAATGATCTTCAATTATAGAGAGGATGTTGCGCGAGCAATTAAGAAGTACAACATAGATAGAGGAAAGGATTACAAAGTGTTAGAGTCAGAACCAAAGACATTTTATTATAGATGCATACACTATAAGGTAGGTTGTGGATGGCTTGTTAGAGTCAGTTTCTGAAAGAATGAGGGTTTTTGGGAAATTAGGAAATATAACGAAGTGCACACTTGCACTGTGGGGAAGTTTCCATAGATCACTCAAAGTTGGATTTAGACACGATTGCCCAATTTATAGAGCCAATGGTACAATCCGACTCCTCTCTTAAAGTAAAAACTATGGTGGCAGAGGTTAAATCTCGATATGGGTACACGATAGCGTACCGAAAAGCATGGGCAGCAAAGCAAAAGGCAATTGAAAAAGTTTTTGGCAATTGGGAACACTCGTATGAAGAGCTCCCACAATGGTGTGGAGCATTGTGTTCTGTTGTTCTGGGTTCAATTGTGATGTTTGATGCTGTAGATGCCTACCATGGCAATGAGCTGATGCCAAACTTTTGACTATTTCGCCGAGTGTTTTGGACTTTTGGTCCTTGCATAGAAGCATTCAAATATTGCAAACCACTTGTCCAGGTGGATGGGACCCATCTGTATGGAAAATATAAAGGAACTATGTTGCTTGCAGTGGCACAAGATGGCAATCAAAATATATTGCCAATTGGTTTTGCTGTAGTGGAGGGTGAGACAGTAGATGCGTGGCATTTTTTCCTCGACCACCTATGCCGACATGTAGTGACCCGAGATAGAGCTGGCATTATTTCTGACCACAATGAGTCAATTAAAGTAGTAATAACTAGGAGCAATGGTCAGTGGGAACCTTCGAAAGCATTCCATATGTATTGTAGTAGACACATTACTGCCAATTTCTTGCGGAGATTCAAGGCACCTAACTTGCACAGAATTGTTGTGAGCATAGGTAATTTACGTTTTGCTTTTATTTGTTAATCAAGTAAAGGTTTGAATGTTGTATTCAACAGATAACATATTGTCTTTTGCAGGGTACTCCAGGACTAAGCGTGAATTTAATTATCACTATCAGCAGATGCTTGAACATGGCTTGCAATATATAGATTGGCTTGATAAAATTCCACGGGAAAAATGGGTTCAAGCATTTGACGGTTGACATCGATGGGGGCACATGACCATGAACCTAGTTAAGTGCATCAATTTTGTGTTAAAGGAGGTTCGCAACTACCCATCACGGCACTAGTAAAAGCAACATACTTCCGGTTGGCTGAATTGTTTGCTCGAAAAGGGCAGGATGCATATGCTCAAAGAAATGCAGGTCATGAATTCTTTGAAGCCGTTATGACACAATTGCAAGAAAACCAGTAGGCAGCCAAAAACATGGATGTTGTAAACTTTGATAGACATCTTGAGTCTTTCCTTGTTAAAGAACTATCTAATGGGCAAGAATACATAGTTGATCTGAGGCATAAATTTTGTGACTGTGGCAATTTCCAAATAGATCGATATCCTTGTCGCCATGTAATTGCTTGTTGTGACAACAAGAGGTTTGATCACCGACGGTACGTTGATGATGTTTATAGGATCAGAGAAATTTGCAAAGTTTACTGGAGAGAGTGTGGGATCGTGATGCCCCAAAGTTCATGGCCCCTATATAAGGGTTTAGCGATTTGTGCTAACCCCGACTTAAAGCACACAATTAAAGGCCGACCTAAATTAACCTGATACCTTAATGAAATGGATACCCGTGAGATGCGAGGACCACGACATTGCGGTCTTTGTTAAGGCGTAGGACATAGTCGCAGTCATTGTCCATACATTGCTAACCCTAGTTTGTAGAGATGCGCTTGTGTTATTAACAATGTGTTGTACTCGTGTTAAATTATTTGGTTGTATGATGTCTTGTACTCATGTTATTTTATGAATGATGTGTTGGACCTATGTATGGTTACTTTCCTCTAAAATTTTGTTACAGTGTGCAATTTTTGCAGTCTTGTGGTGCATTTTATTAAGAGGAATGGCATATTTAGGGTAGGATTATGTTTATAGCTTCACTTTTGGTGCTCATTTTGTTTCAATGTAGTCACCAATACAAACACTATAGAGATAAAAAATTCTAGCTATATTTTTGCATATTTCTCTTTTCTTATTGGTCCTTTTGTTTTTGTGTGTGGAAGATATCCTTCCCCTAACTGTACTTTTACTATTCTCTCTTTGAAAGACTTCATTGTCGATAAAGAAAAGTTAAGGAGCCAACAAAAACATATTTAATTGGGTAATAATTAGTGAATTGAAAATGGTTGTCATATAGGCTATGGTTTTTACTTCGGTTATGTGCGCAAATCTAAAATCAAATAGACCTAACTTGTGATGCTGTTAAGTGTTTGATGAATAGTGAATGTACCCTGATATTTTAGAGTTTTGGTTTGTCATGAAAATTCTTATCAAAATTTGAAATTTTGGCAGGATATGTTGATCAGCTTGAAATTGCTGATCATTCAGCGTGCAAATTGCGAAAAAGGTAGGCTATGCCAACCTAGCTAATAAATTTGAGTTTAAGATGATTTGAGCCAGTGGTATGCCTTTGTTTCTAACTTAAAAATAATACTTTTTAAAAATTCCTGATAAGTACTGTTCCTTGGTTATGCAAGCAAATTCTTGTGCCTTCATTTTGCTTATTTATATGTTCCTTGATTATGCCTTTATTGTTTACTGAAGCTGTAGCAGGATTCAAGCCGTTTTTCTTTTTTTGTAAATAATAATAATTAGCAAGAAAGAAGGGAAAACATATCCTAGAGTTGGGATTTGATTTAATGTTAAATCTGTATTAAGGGTCTAGATAGGACTTCCTCATTTTGAGTAACAAGAATAAATTAGTTATTATTACAAAATGTTATTTGCATGCATCTCTTGGTATCGTTGAAGGGCTATAGCCTGTATCATGACTGTTGCATATTTAAACAATGAATAGTTGAATGGTGTAAATTCATATCCTTTCTGATTTGTCTCTGCAATTTGATTTGCTAAGATTTAACAATAAATTGAATTTCACAGTATTACTTGCAACTAATTGAAGTTCTTAGTACCACGTGCATGAAAATTAATCCACTTAATGTGCTAGATAATTATGATTACTGATTGGCTAAAACATTTGGATAGATGCATTTTCTAACCTCCTTTGGGCATTGATGCAGCATTTGTTTTGAGGGAACATCTCAAAGAAGAGGTAAAAGATTCATCACTTATCCTAGATACGGTGAAATTTGTTGCTTTCTTAGATGCATGCAACCTATTGAAATGTGATAATGAGGTTCCTGCTACTATTTAAGAGCTAAGTACAAACACTGTTGCTGATATACAAACATTTCTTAGTAGGTATGTTTACCAAAACATGTATTTTTCTGAGAATTTACTAAATATTATGTGAAACTCTGGTGGTATGAATTATTTAAATGATTTGTCTATAAAACATATTTTGAAATTTGAATTTGTATGTGACATGTCATGGGATATAGAACATTAAATGAACTGTGCATGTTGATGTACATTGACATCTACGGACTATGTACTGAGAGCTAGAGCTTTGTTTCTAATGGATATAGAGCACATTATGCGGTTGTCTCCACTGAGCAGCTGTAATGTACTAATCAACCAATGTAGCATTGTTACTGATGAATATAGAAAGCCTACAAGTAAATTTAATAACCAACCACTAGAAGGCAGAATAAACAGAAGGGAATAATGCTAATGGAAGTCTTGGTCTTTCTTTCAGATTGTCTGTCTGTAGGATTTGTGCTAATATTGTCCTGAGACTATCATTTGAATAATTTCTTGTAGTATATTTTATATGAATTTCCCCACTGATGCTTTGATTCCCATATTAATCTTGCTAGTGTTCTGTTCCTCCATTTGATCATTACACCTTATACCTCCTACGCTTTGATCAAAATTTTGTAGGTTAAACATTAAGAATATTGTGATTTGTTTTTGCAGTCTGCCAACTTCTAAACAAACGAAGGAGGAGGTTAGATGTAGAGAATAAACCATTTAGAAACCATTTAGGAAACTTCTAGCTTATACTCTTGGCAAAAGTTTGTACTTTTGTTGTGGAAACTGATTTTGAGTGTCCCACATTGGCGAATACACACATTTCTTTCTATAGGTTTCTGAATAGCTTTTTGCTTTTGCAAATTATATTCTTCTGAGAAATAGCTGGACAGTTTTCCGGTTAATTTAGAAAATTGTTCCAAGAATGTGTAAAGTATCCCATGCATATGTTGGAGGTATTGATACCACTGTTCCAATAAATTTAGTTGGAGCATCTACTGGCTTTTGTACAAAAACGAAAAAATGCCTCCTTTTGTAAGCAAAAGCTAAGAGCTCAACTTAAACATATCATTAACTTCTAAGTCCTTTCAACAACAAGCTTAGACCACAAACCTCAAGACTTGTCCAATCAATGAACCATTGGAGCACCCGTTCTAAGCTTAATGCGCAGAAAGAGTGCAACGTAGGGAAAGAAGAAGCAAGAAATGGCGACGGTGGAGGGCGGTAAAGTTATACATCTGCAACCTATTGTGGTTGGGAAAGCACCTGCAACGGGTAAACATGAGGGTAAGGGGATTTCAAGGGCATATTCCTGACTTCAGATATCTTGTGATTATCTTTTGTCTTGAGCTTTCAAGTACTATCTTCTTAGTGGAATTCATTTCAAGCAGTTCATCCAAATTCTTCATAAGAGTGAAATGCCGAAGCATAATATGTGTTGTGTTTATTTAGACTTGGAGCCCAAGTAAGTAACTAGATTCTTGTTATTTTGTTGGTTTGTTGTTGGGAAGATTTGACCAGTTACAATGGGCTAACTTGAACTCAAAATGAGTTTAATTTGTTCCTTGTCTAAAAAGCAAATGCTTTAAGATAAACTGAGGTAACTTTTCTACCTTAAGCTTTTTCTTGTTATTGTTTATTAATTATTTTAAAATGATTCATTTCTGAAATTTTGTGGTGGTATGATTTATTTGTTTTATAAGGTTGACTGCACTTCCTTTAATAATAGATCAATGGTTAAATTTAGGGTTTATGGGAGGAAGTGTATAGAAGAGACAAGAGAGCAATTAGGGCATAGGGTATTGGTCTGGCCAAGTTAATGATGGAGAAAGATTGCTTGCATGAGGAAAATAGTATGACCACCACAAAAATCATTTTCTTAAATTTACTTTTGATATTCTCAAGTCAAATACAAATCAATTCTTTAAAAGTAATTTCTCTAAAAGTATTTTTTTTTTCCAACTTAATTCCTTTAGAAGTTAGACCCTAATATGATCACAGTGAAGATTTCATTCAATGCAAGATGCTTGAATTTCAGGACTTTTCTGTATGAAAATATTTAACAAGTGTTTGGAATGTTTTAATGAAATATAATTGAATTAAATTCTATGAAGAAATTGAATTCTTTTCCCTGATTTGGAATAATTAAAGTAAGTGTTGATATGTGAGATAAAAAGAAACCGGCAAGGCGCACACAAGCACGGAGTATGTTCTTTTAGATACTTTTTAAGCCCTTGTTGGACATCATTTTCTATACTAAATTGCGATTGCTATGGAAATGCTGATGCTGATGCATCATAGCTTATACCACAATAATGTTGTTTAAATTTGAATGGTACAAATTAAGTTTCAATTTACCTTAATCTTAATCTTATACTATATATTAAAAACTGATCATTCAGCAAGTGTTGATAGTGACAAAATCTAAGTTGTCATCCCATTGTGATTTCAGCTTGCCCCCAATATGTCGGAATGGATTATATCGTGTTGATGGAGCTAGAATTTTGTTTTGAATCCTTAGCTTATAGAGTTGTTAAGTTTGGTTCATTAAATGAAATTTTGGCTCCAGCATACTCTTCCCTGCAAGTTTTCAAACACACCAATAATACACGTAGTAGCAGAGCTTCGACATAATTTTTAGGGGGGCCATTGGGCCAACAACTTTAATATGTAAATTAGATGATGATAATTAAATTAATTTTAATTACATATTATATACATTTTAAAGTAAATAATTGACAAGACAAATGTTAATACGTACTTCGATTAGAGGAGCCTAATCCAAATTTTTTTTAATAATTGATTGTAACTAAAATCGAGACATTAAGATAAAAGAACATTGTGTTATGCTTAAATTATATGAAAATAACTGATTTTGTGTTATGAATTATTAAAAAATTATATAAAATAATTTATTTGTAGTTTGACCAAAAAAATTTATAATTCTAAAATAATTAACTTTTATCTATAATTGAGAGTTTAAAAAAAACTGCACTCAAATTATTAGTGAGTTTCACACTTAAAATTTTAATTCTTCACATTTAAACTATTCAAACTTAAATTATGTTAAAATAGCCTAAATTGGAGATTTTTTTTTTTGGCATTTCAGAACATATGCCAAATTATGTTAAATTTTTTCTAATCATTATTAGTCATCAAAATAGAGTTTAGAGTTAATAAATTCATTATTTAATTATTGAATTTGTTGCTATTAAAATCTTATAATTGCATATCTATTGTAATAAAAATATTTATCTCTAAAATTACGTTCAATTGTGACATGGTTTTTTATTTCAATTTTTTAATTGGAAAATGTCTTAATACACATTTTAAGTTAGAGAAGCCCACTTATATTGAGTAGTATCATTTATATAAAGTAGTATATTTATTATACAAAACTTATCTCTATGGGTGCATTTATTTTATACTTTTTTATAGAAAAAATTTTAAGTAAAAAATATTAAATTTTTTTTTTATTGAAGCTATTCATGTGATCTTATATTTAAAATTAAAAATAGATTATAAGACTTTTAAAATAGTGAGTGACTGAATCAAGATATAACAATGCATAATTGAATGTTTATGTAAAAAAATTTACATTAATAGTTTATAAAAATTAAATTCACACACACACACACATATATACACACACATATGTGTGTGTGTAATTTTTCAAAAAATTTTGGGGGGGCCATTGCCCTAACTAAGATTCACCACTGAATACACGCATGCTGATGGAGCTTTAATGTGTGCATGTTGCTGGAGTATGGTTTCGTTTGAAATAGACAAATGATGGAGCTTCTATTGATGGAATGCATGAGTGTGAGGTGTAATGGTTCCAAGCCAAGAAATGCTTTTTCATCCCAATAGATCTACAATTATACTAGCAGGATTTTAAATTTTCAAATTCAAATAGCATAAGTATATTATGCTAGATTTTATTTTATTTTGTATTCATTATTATAATTTTTCTATCTTCCTGGAACTTAAAGAGCTCATCATGCTTCTCCTTATTGAATGCCAATCCTTTTTTGTTTGGTTTGGCTTTTGCTAAAACAATTCTGGTCTGGTAGTAAGACAAATATAATGAAGTTGTGTGTGTTTGTTCTTCCTAGCAACTTTTCAGACACTCCAATAGTACATGCATGACGATGGACGTCCAATGATATAATAAGTGTTTAGTAATGGAGCATTTATTTGAACTATTCTAATTTCCATCACCTTAACCATGAATGCGATACTCATGGGCTGCATTCAAAGCAACATATACTCCTATCATCTATTTTAACTTCTGGTATTTCATTTCAATTTTGAATTCCTATTCAAAATTCAAAAATTTCAAATATATGAAAGAAGAGTTTCAATGTATAGGAAAGAGACGTTTTCTTTACATTCCCATACTTTCATTTTTTTTCTCTTCACCCTATTCTTTCATCATTTTTCATTTCCTAGATCCTCCCATTCCCCCACCTTTTCTTCGCTGAAACCCATTTCTTTCTCAGATGCAATCAGAAAAACAATGCGATGACGTGACGATGAGGTGGAGTGCGGCTGATCCAAAAGCGACATGAGGCGAAGGGCATTAATGCCCAGTCCATGCCTTGCCATTTTCACTGGGAGCTGCCGTCGGCAAGATGTGTAGCATGGTTTGTTGAGGTGACTAGATCAAAGAGATTCATCTTCTCTTTCTTTCTCTATTTCAGCCTTTTTCCCAATTCTATCAAATTTATAATTCCTGCAGTTTCTCAACAACTCGGCGATGCAGCAACATGGTTGGAGAAGAGTTGATCCATAAGCGACTTGAGGTGGAGGGACACTGGACAACAATGTTGGTATGTATTTTATTTGTGGGATGAAGTTTATTTTTGTGAGTTTAGTTCGTGATTGGGTTTTCAGTTGCATTTGAGCGCAACATAAAGTTCTCCAACATTACTTATTAGTTATTATAGCTTCAATTGTGTGTGTGTTTTGACATGAATGTTTAATTTTTTGGTTGACTTCCATCTTTTTCATCTTTTGTATTCTCACGGCTTACTTCAGATTTTTTTTTTCATTATTTTGGTTAATTTACAGTATATTTGTTGTTCTTATGATTTTGGCCCAATGTGTTAGAATGTAAATGAGCTATTAACTTTTCATTCTCTCCGCCCTTGGCTTTTTCCCTTCTAAGTTTTCCTTTTGTTGTCTCCAGTGGGTTCATTAAGGATGATGCAGATCATATCTGATATGCTGGAATGCCATCCTAAAGCAGGGACTGAGGTGCTTTTGTCAATACTTGAAAGGTAATTTATTTGCTTGGTTGTTGGGACCTTTTTTTTCCCCCAAATGATTGCTAAACATTCTGCTGCGTACTTTCATTTTTAGCAATTGGGATTGCTTACCCGTCAATGTGACATGGACTAATTGATCTGTGTTTATTTTAATGATATAGAGCAATATTTAAATTTGGTATATGATGAATTAACTTTTTATGGCTTTAGAATGAGAGGCCATTCGCTATCAGGACAATTGCTTCTCCAAACACTCTTTTAGTAAAGGTATTTAGATACAATTGAATGTAAATATTTGATCACAAAATTATCACGAATGAGATTATTGGCTTGGTAAAACTGCAAAGGTATTTGGAAGAATACACCAATGATGGTAGATCTTCTCGGTTTTTGGTCATTGAACTTGACAGTTTAGAGTGAGTTGAATATCACTTTCTATGATATTACAGTTTGAACTTATTTTACATACATAACAGTTTTTGTTTATTGTGTGATCTATTTATTAACGGGTGATTCCAAGTTGAAATGTACTTTGGGGAAGAATTTACCTATTAATTTCATAAATATGTATAGGAAAATCAGTCCCCCAATTATATTGTTGCGCTTTAGTTTGGAAGAATGAAGATCTATAGAGGTTTATTGGTTTTGATTCTTGTAGATGAAATTTTTTTACGATACCATGGTGAATAAATTTTTACTTGATGTAATCAATACTGATGTTGTTTGTAGGAGCCATGAAAATCTCTAATACAAGTCATATTTCAAAGCTTTATATTAATGATGATATCCTTGAAATTAAGGAGTTCTATGCCATGTAATATGCATAGATCATCATATCAGCTTACTTCATATTTGAATAGAACCTTCAATCAAAGAAATTTGCCTGTCGTTTGTTCATAGGATTCAAAGATCTGATTCACAATCTTCTCAATCATTGACACAATTATTTAGTTCGTGGGCCACCATACTCCGTGCAAGATGAATTTGTCTCTTTGTCCAAGCATAAGTGTATTACTGGTATGAAAGAAGTTTTGAAGGAACAGGAGAATTGATTTTGTTTGCCATTTGAAGCATTTTTGGATTAGATTATGACTATTTTGAGTGAGGATGAATTCTCATGGATTTGGCAAGAAAATATTGCTGCTATTTTCATGGTTTCAAAATCTAATAAGTTATTCATTAAGATCGATGCTATATTGCCTTTTGTTTAAGGGTTTAGTTGTCCTTTTCTTCATAGTAGTAATCCAATGTCAGTCACTTTTCATTAAGTGTCCGTTGTGTATTTGGTGGGGACGTATTGTAGTGTTTTATGTGATTTTGGGTAATGAATGTAGGTGGATTCTTATGTCATTCATTTCCAATTTAGGACCACAAGGTGGTTGTTAATACAGAAAAAATACGGGGCAAAATTATAATTTTAAAAGTAGGTTTAATGATACATATCAATGCATTTTTAACAAGTAAAAACAAGTTTGAACCTCTGCAAGTCCATCTCAAGCTCCGCTAGGTTGCCTAGAAGAAGATGACGACTGGGGGAAAACGCCGATATGGGGGGAGCGGTAGAGCACGAAGGCGAGGAAGAGTTCATTGTGGAATTTACGGATGCCCTATTATTGGGAGGTGGTGGTGGTGGGGTGATAATTGATTTTTTATCACACTTTATTTTTGCAATTGAATAATGATCTTGGGGCAATTTAGTGTGTAAATATTGGTTTTTGGTCTAAATTGGATTTTGGGCTTTTAAGTGGAATTGATTATAACTTTTGTTTCAGGTTCCCGATTTAAGGCCAAATTCAGACAACAAGGCAGTCATGAAATGCTGGAGCAAAGTTTAGTTAATTAAGTGTCCAAATTTCAAGGGACCATTAGTTTTCAGTTTTTGTTTGGTTCGGTTCTTGTCCTTTGAACCGGTTTATTTTATTTGTTTTTTTTTTAGAGCTGGAAAGTGAAGGGACTTGGGGGAGCTGTTATATTTTCCAGCAACTTTTCGTATTTAGGGAGCAGTTCTTGTATCAGAGGTATTCGAACTTTTCGTGGATTGAACCTTTTCCATTCCAACTTTACATTTCGGTGTTCTGTTCTACCATGGTTGGCTAAGGCACTGATCGATCAACCCACGAATTGAGTTCCGCTAATCTAGAGAACATTTTGCCTTACTGAGTTCGTTCTCTTCCTTTCCTTTCTGTATTTCGATTCTGGATAACTTAAGGGGAAGGGGTGTTGAATGTTAGATTTAACATCTAGGTTGATTAATCAAAAAGGGCTTAAAATCAAACGGGTTTAAGTGGGCATTGTACGTTGAATGAATGAACACGCCGAGTTTCTGATAAAATGCTAGGTGATTGCCTAGAAGATTCGATTTTTCTAATGAATGCAGGGATTCCGATTTGTTTAGAATCAACCACGAACTCAGTGATCAATTGTCCAATGACGGATCTTTAGGAACTCAAGTCTAGGTTGGTTGCTTTCTAATTGTTAATTTCATTTTTATTTGCTATCTGTTATCTGCATTGAAATTGAACAAACCTCCCCTTTTGTGTGTTTGTTCCTGTTGCTAATTCTGTATTGTGTTGTTTTCAATTGAGCAAATTGGTTCTTTGTGAATTCCTTGGGAAACGATTCAGGTTGCTCTATAATACAAGTTTATAGCCTGATTAATTTGAGTGAGTTTGACAGCCACGTCAAATTTTGGCGCTGTTGCCGGGGAATTTGCATTGTCCTTTTTACCTTGATTGCTGCATAATACAGTAGAATAAATTCACCATATAGCATAGCATAGGATATTTTGCATTTTTTCGGTTTCTGTCAACTATCTCCAATTGCTCTGAAAATTGGTCAGGAGGTAGGAAAAAAATCAATAAATATTTTTCAGTTGCCTACGGAGTAGGTGGGCTAATGTAGGGTCTAATTTTGCCAAATTCCATCGTTTAGACCACTTTTCCATTTTTTTTTCAATTTCATGATTTTTAAAAATTGTCAAAAAATTCTAGAAAATCAAACATACCTTTTATAATTTTGCTGTGGTGTTCGTATAATTTTTAAAATTCATTTGATAGTGTTTTTGATTTTATTGGGTTAATTTCTTGTTTCTGCCTATTATGCCTTATGCTGTATGACTAGGAGTAGTAGCAATGCACATGATTTGTTAGTTTTTGATCCTGAGATAGAGAGAACATTGCATGCTGCTCAGAGGGCTTCTAGGCTAAGTCATCCAATTGTTACTGAGCATTCTGAGCATACTGATTATATTGATTCTGATTCCAATTCTAATAACATGGATAACCGAACATTAAAGGAATTGGCTGCACCTGATGTTAACTATCAGCCTTTATGCATCCAATATCCTAATCTTGAAGCTGACTTTGAGCTTAAATTTGGTCTTATCCATTTGCTTCCCAAGTTTCATGGTCTTACAGGTGAGGATCCACATAAGCATTTGAAGGAGTTCCATGTGGTCTACAGCACAATGAAGCCGCAAGGAATTGATGAGGAATAGATTAAATTGAGAGCTTTTCCTTTTTCTCTAGATGGTGGAGCTAAAGACTGGTTGTATTACCTCCAACCCTCATCTATTGGAAGCTGGAATGACATGAAGAGATTGTTTCTGGAGAAATTTTTCCTAGCCTCAAGAGCCACTGCAATCAGAAAAGAGATATGTGGAATAAGACAAGCAAATGGGGAGAATTTGCATGAATATTGGGAGAGGTTCAAGAGGCTATGTTCGAGCTGTCTACACCACCAGATAGCTGACCAGTTACTGATAGTGTATTTCTATGAGGGCTTGCTGCCCATGGACAGAAATATGGTGGATGCAGCTAGTGGTGGAGCTTTGGTTGATAAGACACCTGCTGCTGCCAGACAATTGATAGCAAACATGGCAGCTAATTCTCAGCAATTTGGCACTAGAGCAAACAGCAGTGGGGCGGTGTTCTCAATTCAAGCACCCCCAGCCCAACATCACAATGCCTAGAAACCAGCAGTAGTGTCCAGTACAGACCACCAGAGACTAGAAAACAGACTTGATGAATTGACCTCATTGGTAAGGCAATTGGCAGTAACACAAACAGTTCAGGCTCCCACTCCTCATGATGATGCTTGCTTGACTTTGCAAGAAGGAACCCCCCTAGACCAATTAGTAGCTGCTGCAGGAGTCTTTCCTGGAAAACCACAGTATTAGCAGCAGCAACAGCAGCAGCATAATCAGTATTCCAATACTTACAATCCTGGCTGGAGAGATCATCCAAACTTCAGGTGGAACCAGAACCAGCAGTACCAGCAGAGGCAGAATTTTACACAGCAGAGACAAAATGTCCAGCAGTCTGTACCTCCACCACCAGCACAACAGCAGACTAGTAGTGGTGGTGGTCCCTCATTGGAAGATTTGGTGAAGCAGCTTGCAACAAATAGTTTGCAATTCCAACAAAGAACAGAATCTTCAATTCAGAATTTGCAAACTCAGATTGGGCAGTTAGCCACTTCATTGAACCAACTGCAACCCTAGGCATCCAGTAGCTCTCTTCCTTCCTAGACAATTCCTAATTCGAAGGGGAATGTCAGTGCTATATCCCTAAGGTCTGGCAAGCAACTACAAGAGCCCAAGCAAGCTGCTGCTGAAGCTGAACCAGCCTCAGAAAAGGGGAGTAATGAAACACTGAAGCAAGGCAGTAATCAGTCCAAAGCTCCCCATATCTATCTTGGTCCTAGCTGTTTTCAAGAAAGGCCTCCTAAGAATAATCGGGGATCCACTGCTAGGAGACTCACCTTCCATCTCTAAAATGTAAAAATCAGCAGGAAATATCAATTCATTGACTCTAACCAGAACATCTTCAATCAAATAGTAGGGTGAGCATTACTCCTATTAGCTAACTGGATGACAACACCAGTAGCATGCAAAAGGCCAAGACCAAGAGTATTATAAACAGATTCGGGCATGACATTTATGGAAGCACCTAAGTTTAACATGCAATCAGAAAATTTACAATTTCCAATAATGCAAGGAATAGTAAACGTCCCTGGATCTTTGCACTTCTTAGGCATGGGCTGGATGAGTGCTGACACATTTCGACTCAAGCTCACTCGCTCATTCCCTTGTAGTCGCCTCTTGTTGGTACACAACTCCTTCAGAAATTTGGCATATTTGGGAATCTGCTTGATTGCATCTAAGAGAGGAATGTTGACTTCAACTTTTCTGAATATCTCAAGGATCTCCTTCTCTTGTGCTTTCTCTGCCAATTTTTTGGATTGAGGGGCTCTCTGAGGGAAAGGTAGAGGGATGGGAGTTTTATTACGAAGGTATGGAGTGATACACAAGGTTGCCACAGCATACCATCCACAGACCAATGGCCAAGCTGAAATCTTGAACAGAGAGATTAAGCAAATTCTTCAGAAAACTGTTAACTCTAACAGGAAAGATTGGAGCAAGAGACTAGATGATGCATTGTGGGCATATCGAACTGCATACAAGACTCTGATTGGGATGTCTCCTTTTCGGCTTGTTTTTGGTAAGGCATGTCACCTTTCGATAGAGTTAAAGCATCAGGCATATTGGGCCATTAAGCAGTGCAACATGGATTTGGTCAAGTCAGGGGTGGAGAGGAAGCTGTAGTTGTAAGAGTTGGAAGAGCTTAGATTAGATGCCTATGAGAGTTCACGTTTGTACAAAGAAAAGACAAAGGCATTTCATGATAAGCACATCCTGAGAAAAGAGTTTGTTGTGGGCCAGAAAGTTCTTTTGTTTAACTCCCGTCTTAAATTTATGCCTGGTAAACTTCGATCCAGACGGGATGGCCCCTTTGTGATTACTAATGTCTTTCCTTATGGTGCAGTAGAGTTATGTGATGAACAAACTAGGAGAATTTTCACTGTGAATGGACACCGCCTAAAGCATTTTTATGAGGGACCTCAGCAGCAACCTGGGGAGACAGAGATTAAGCTCACTGATGCAACATACCCTCCTTAAGGGAGTTTTCTTTCCTTTTTCCCTATTTTTCTTTTCTTTGCGCTTTCAATTTCAACTTTGATTGTTAATAAAAGACCTTCTTTCTGATAATTGTTGAGTTGGACATAGTATTCTTGGACTTGGATATTTTGTTTTTGATAGATCTTTCTGTTGGATTGAATTTCTTGACTTTTGGATTATCTGACTTGGTAGTTGATCTTGTGATGCTGAACGTATGTTGGTATTGCCCTTTGTGAGATTTTGGACCTGTGGGAAAGGAATATATTTTCTGCATTTTTTCTTTCTTGTGTGCTTCTGCTCATGATTTTGTTCTCTAGAACTTGCTCTTAATCTTTTTGAAACTGCATTTTTCACTTGTATGCATGAATATGATAGAGGCCTTCTTTCTTTTAGTTACCACTTTGGCCAGATAGCCTTCCCTTGCATTGTATTCCCGTTGGTTAGCCCCTTTGTGCTTTTTTGTATCATCCTTGTCTTAGCCACATTACAAGCCTAAGTGTAAAACCATTTTATTCTGCACCTTGGACATTTATTGAGCATTGGTTTCACCTTAGTGTTGTGTTCAAGTGTGGGGGTTGCCCAGGTGTGCAACAATTTAAGTGTGGGGGGGGGGAGTTATTTGATGCCAATTGTTATTTGGTATTAGTTTCTCGTTGTTTTGTTATGGAATATAAAACCTTCCAAAAAAAAAAAATCAACAACGCATAAAAAAAAAGTTATTTGTTTGTAAATTTGCATTTCATTACTTAGTTGGTTTTGAGCACACCTTGGTGTTACTTGACTAATGCTCTTTTAAATTTATTGGGTTCTTAGCCTTTCATTCCTTGTCCATGCCTTGACCATAGCCCCATTACAACCTTGAATAATAAGTCCTCTTGATTTGTGTATGCATGTGTTTTGTGTAGTAGAGAAGTAGAATTTGAGCAAGCTTATGGTAGGGCAATTTTGATGAGTGGAATTTGAGTGATACACTTGCTACCCTATACACTTGAGAGATTGATTGAGAGCATACCTTGAGAGGCCATCTTGTGTGATTAGCATCATCAATTGAGATTGTCATGTCTTGTAATTTGAGATGAAGAAATTTCTGTCAAGATTGGTTGGTTGATCTTTTGAAGTTTTGTGTTCGCTATCCAAATTTTGCATTCTTGACAATTGTTAGAAGGAGAGGTCTATATCTTGAGTCTTTGAGTCTTTATGTTTTGTTGAGTTTTTAATTTTGCCTCGGAGTGCAAAAGGATAAGTATGGGGGGATTTGATAATTGATTGTTTTATCACACTTTATTTTTGCAATTGAATAATGATCTTGGGGATATTTAGTGTGTAAATATTGGTTTTTGGTCTAAATTGGATTTTGGGCTTTTAAGCGGAATTGATTATAACTTTTGTTTCAGGTTCCCAATTTAAGGCCAAATTCGGACAACAAGGGAGTCATGAAATGCTGGAGCAAAGTTTAGTTAATTAAGTGTCCAAATTTCAAGGGACCATTAGTTTTCGATTTTTGTTTGGTTCAGTTCTTGTCCTTTGAACCGGTTTATTTTATTTGTTTTTTTTTTAGAGCTGGAAAGTGAAGGGACTTGGGGGAGCTGTTATATTTTCCAGCAACTTTTCGTATTTAGGGAGCAGTTCTTGTATTAGAGGTACTCAAACTTTTCGTGGATTGAACCTTTTCCATTCCAACTTTACATTTCGGTTTTCTGTTCTACCATGGTTGGCTAAGGCACTGATCGATCAACCCACGAATTGAGTTCCGCTAATCCAGAGGACGTTTTGCCTCACTGAGTTTGTTCTCTTCCTTTCCTTTCTATATTTCAATTTTGGATAACTTAAGGGGAAGGGGTGTTGAATGTTAGATTTAACATCTAGGTTGATTAATCGAAAAGGGCTTAAAATCAAAACGGGTTTAAGTGGGCATTGTACGTTGAATGAATGAACACGCCGAGTTTCTGATAAAATGCTAGGTGATTGCCTAGAAGATTCGGTTTTTCTAATGAATGCAGGGATTTCGATTTGTTTAGAATCAACCACGAACTCAGTGATCAATTGTCCAATGACGGATCTTTAGGAACTCAAGTCTGGGTTGGTTGCTTTCTAATTGTTAATTTCATTTTTATTTGCTATCTGTTAGTTGCATTGAAATTGAACAAACCCCCCCTTTTGTGTGTTTGTTCCTGTTGCTAATTCTGTATTGGTTGTTTTCAATTGAGCGAATTGGTTTTTTGTGAATTCCTTGGGAAACGATTTAGGTTGCTCTATAATACAAGTTTATAGCCTGATTAATTTGAGTGAGTTAGACAGCCACGTCATGGGGTCCATGAGCTTGACAGCAACGGCGGTTCTTGCCAGCCACGAGAGGGTGCCGATGGACATGGTGCCAAAGCTGTCGTGGCCGAGTGGGGAAGAGGAGGAGTTTGTGGTGTGGCAAAGGACAGAGTACGAGAGGTGGTAGGGTGGCTTGGAGTCTGCTGAGGAGGGGGCCGTGGGCTCGCAACAGAGGAAGAGGAGGAGGTGGTGGCGGTGGCGACAATGAGAGGGGCAAGGAGGCGGTGGTGAAGGGGTGTTGGTGTTGGGATGTCCACCATGGACAACAGCGATAACAGGAGTTTCTAGGACGACATGGCAATAGAGATGTGGTTGCGGAGGTTCAAGTTTTAGAAAATGGGTTGGTCATGGTTTTGGAGATTATGATCAAAGTTTTGAGACTTTCTTTTGTTTTGGGGAATTGGATGAAGAAATTAGAGAGAGAGAGAGAGGGGGGGTAGGGAGATGAAGAAGATTGGGGGAGAATGTAGGTTGGTGGGGAACAATTTTTTACCAAGTTAATCAATAATGTTAACAATCATAATTAATTAATACTTAACCAGTATTGTTTTGATATTAAATTAATAATCATTATTAGCTTTATTGAATAGTGGTAGATAATTTCAACAGAAAAGTTTAATAACTCAATTGAAAATAATTAAAATATGATTATGGCAACTAATCTGATAAATAAAAACTATGAGCCAAAGTAATATTAACAGATTTTAAATTGATGAGAATATTGGGGAAATATTTATATTATTAAAGACTATGAAATACTTTTCATGTTAGTCATAGGATAAATTTTTATACAGCTGACATTTCATCAAAATGTGGTCCCAAATTCAATTTGTCCCATGTAAGAACTCACCAATGAATGAAGAGAACTTTGTCTTTGTGTACTTTTGATGTCAATGTTAGACTCTTTATGTACCATATGGTTTTTACGTAGGTACCTTAAAATCATGTAATATGGCTTTTAGGCATGGAAGAATTAAACTTTTTGTACCATGGCTCTTAACTATTTTGGAATTTGCAGGTGAATGCTAAGGTTGTTCAGCATGATGCCCACTTGCTTCTTTTATATGAATTATTAGTATTAATTTTAACTGTTTAATTCACCCGTGCAAGGGCTGGGCTAGTATGTATAGTAAAGTTGTGTCGTGTTGCAATTCGTAATTTTAAGTCTTAACAACAATGGTTTGGACAAAAGACGATAAGAAAGGTCATTTTCCTTTAAACAAAATTACGGTTTATTTGGGCAAAATAGAACATGAGTTTATTAAAGTTTTATTAAAAGACTTTAACTAAAAAATAAGTTTATTTGATGTGTTGATAGTGTAAATTTACTACTATACCTCATTTGCATGATTTTTAAGTAGTGAGAAGAAAAACCAATCATTATTAGTCATGTATCAATACTTGATTGAATGATTGTATAAAAAATGTATACATTATTAGTGCATAGAATTAAATTCTTAAAACACTGAACTTTTTTTAAGTTTGGTGAAATTCAATTTGGTTCCACTCTATTTGTCCATGTAACATTGACCTTCTCAATCTGAATCCACTGTTCATTGTGTGAAGGGAGACAATGTGATATTTAGGGAAGATTGATATAATAATTTCACAAATCTAGGGATATCTTAAGCAAAATTTATAAATAAAAAGGGATCAAGATTAATTTTATCAAATTCAAGGCGGTCAATATAATTTGCTCAAAAAATATTTGTGTAAAAGCTATCACTAGTTTTTTGGTACAAAAAAAATTTAGGGTAAGAGGATAATATCTTATACTACTCACAGAGAAACCTGCATTTATCTTATTCCAAAGAGATGAGTGGAGATTCGAACATGTGACATGTCATATGCAATGACTCTGTCATGCTCCACTCGAGCAACTCTTAGGATTATAAAAGCTATCAATACTAATTCTACATAGAAAATAAAACAGAGTTTCTAATTTTTTAAATGAGAATTCAAATAACTCATAAAAAATTAATTAAAAATTGAAACAAAACTTAACCAAAATTAACACTAGTGCTGTTATGCATATCAATTTCTTTTAATTTCTAGAATTATATTAATTACAATGAGATTTAAACCTAGGATTTTTATGTATACTATCCAAATTTCTCACAACTAAACATTCTATTGGTTTTCTGCGGTGCATATCATCGGTCGTCGCTTCTAGAGAGATTCTCATATAGATACAATTTCAATCTCTTTCATTTAGACACATTCACAATGAAAGTAAATCATATAAATTTTATTCTATATTAGTGGACATGTCTATCAATCAACATTTTAAATTTTAGTATAATTTTTTTATTGTTTTTAAGGCTAAATTACATTTTCCTCCTTGAGATTTGTCTAAATTCAACTAACCTCATCTTTAGTAGTTCAAACTATACTAACCTCCTCTAATTTATTCATTTGGAGAATGAATTACAAAAAATGCCTTTACCATCACCTTCCCCCTCTCCACTCACACTCACCATCATCAATAACCCATCTTTGGACGGGGATGACTTGTCCTTCTTGTCCCTCAACGAGAAGCCCAATCGGAACATGACTTTGCTCGGCGATTTTGAGGTTGAAGAGCTCGACTTCGGTTATGGCCCCAACCACCAAAGCGGTTCATCTCTTTTTCGTTTAGTTAGATTTAGTTGTGAATGATTAATATGGTCTACTCGTATCAAGCTCAACGTTTACTTTTGAACTTCTTGTTGTTAGTTTAATTAATCTGACATTTCTAGTTCTGTGGAAACTTTTTAGGTCTTATGGATGGCTGAACTTAGTAAATACGTGTTTGTTTGTGCTGTGCATTGACCTTTGCGTTCATGTTTGCTCTTGCATTTCTGAATTTCAATGTGTCAACATAAATATAATGGGTAATTGTCTAACTGGTGATGGTGAGTGAGAAGTTGCGGCCGTGGAAATGGAGGCAGAGAACAAGAGAAGAGGAGTCTGTGAGTGGGGAGAAAGGGTGAGGATAATATATTTTTGGTTACTCACTTTAAAATAAGTAAACTATGGGAGGTTAGTGTTCGTCACACAACTAGAGATAAAGTAGGTTGAATTTACAAAATTCTCAAGACACATGACTATAATTCACTTTTTTTTAATCTATAGTATGAAAGGGAAGATAAAATGTGTTACTCGATAGGAATGGTTATCGATAATTTTAAAGTGAAATAGGAGTAATAGGAGAAGTTTCTTGTTTATAAGTGTATCTTAAAAAATACGTTAATGAACTTGAAAAAATAATTAAATGTACTAATGAGATGAGACCTCAAAAGTAGTTTCAATAACTACTTTTGATATATATTCACTAAATTGTGAATTCCACCCATTTTTTTAGGGTAAAACCCTAGAATGGTCCTTATTGATTTTCAAATAGGACAATTTAGTTCCTTACACATATGAATTGATAAATTGGTCTCTAACCTTTTAAAAAATCAGACAAATTAACCCCTAATCTTCTAAAAATTTGAACAAGTTAGTCCCTATTGAATGACTAGAATGAGACTCGATAAGGGGACTAAATTGTTCGATTTTTAAATAGTCAAGGACCAATGTGTCTGTTCATTTTTGTTAGGGACTAAATTGTGTAATATTCTAAAAGGTAGAAACCAATTTGCCAATTTTTTTTTTGTTATTTAAAAATCAATGAGAACCATTTGGGATTTAGTGATTTACTCATAAGGGTGGAAATAGGCCGAGTTAGGTTAGATTTTAGTTTAAATAGGCCGGACTTGTATTCCTATAAAGAAGTCTGAGCCTAGACATATTACCTTACATAGGCATTTTTTATAGCTTTAACTTGACCTTTTTAAAAGTCTAGTTTGGCCTGAAAGCCTATCTTTAGGTTTATTTGGTTATAAAATATTTAGAAAAATCAAAACACTTAGTATTCAATAAGTCAATATATTACTAAATATGTAAAAAAAATATATTTTTAAATAGACTAAAACTTAAGTAAGTTAAGAAATATTTTTAAATATACTAACACATTTATATTATCATTGGATATTTCAATAATAATAATAATAATTATAATAATAAGTAGACCAGTTTATTAGACTTGATATACTATTTTTATTGTCTGGGACCTAGTGTAATTAACTAAAAAGACTTTTTAAAAAGTTTTAATCTAATTTATTTACTAAATAGGTCATACTTAATTAAGTTAAATGTAGGCAAGGTCAAAAGGCGTCTAATGAATGGCGGGGTTTATTTCAAACCCCATTTATCCTGAATGACTTGCCATAATTGCTGAAGGCTACAATTGGGCTAAATCCATTTCTATGCTCTCTTCCATGTTGATGGCCCTTCCATTGATCACAGTGAATTATTGGGTTTTCATTTTTTTTTCAATTCAAAATATAGGCCTAGCCAAGGGCACTACATTCACACCAAAAATATGTCTCAGGTTGCAAGTTTTTTTTTCACCACAATGTGCTAAGTGGCCCAACAAAACAAGAACACCCTTCTATCAAAGACTCACTTACACTCTTTCTTCAAAACACAATACATCCAGACGAATTCTAAAGCCACTGTTCATGCCACGTGTTCAACATAAGCCATTTCTCAAGCATCAATCTACTGCCAGAATTTTTCCAATAGTTTTACCTTTTTTAAAATAAAAATTGCATTGAACTCTGCTTGATACATTTACCTTGGCTTACATCTAATAGCACATATAGCCACGCAACTCTATTATATACATGAGAGACTATCGAGCCCAGAAAGAAATTGGTCCATCTCTTTTACCAAAATTTGTCTCTTCAAGCAAAGAAAAGCCAACATACTAGGACAGAGCATCTAAAATATATTTGCAGAAGCTTTGCATCCCTATCACTATGCAGTGCAGCAGACTTTTTTCCATGAAATTTATTCATTGCAATCAAGATAGCTACTCACTTTTCTCAATGATTTCCTCATGAAATAATGAAATAGAAAAAATTTAGAGTAAGTTTGGCTAATTAATCTCAACATGTTTTGGGGCAACCTTTGGGGCTTCAACATCAAAGGCTTTTTGCAAGCCCACGAGTAAGCCACACTACATCGAAGAAAGTGTCACTGAGGATTAGAAACATTTGCATTGAGAGAGAACCAGATGTAGAATGTATCAATCTTTTTTAATGAGTGACACCCTCTCCTCCTCCTCCCCAGCCTTCCTCATTTACTTTTCTTCCATCTGCCCACTCTTTTTCTTCATTAGTGCCTCCATCATCTCTCCCATGTTGCCTTCATGCCCCTCCTTTTCTCTTTCCACTCTTCCTTCTTCACGCCCTTTATTGCACTCTCCAACCTCCTCTTCATCTTTGACTCGGCCTTCACCATAGTACCATTGATCCAATGAACACACAAAACGGCATTGGCAAGAAAAAGGTGGGGCCCACACTGCTGGATGAGCATTTACTCAATAGATTCGTTGAGTTTGCAATTGTTTCTCACTTCAAGAGATTAAGGGTAATTTTGATGTTGATTGTCAATGCAATTGCTTAAATATTAGTTTTAATTTATTTCATCTTAACTCTTCTCAACATTGATTAAACTTTTTAGGTCTCATGGTTCAAATATGGATTGAGATGGAGAGAATTGATAAAGAAAGCACAACTACATTCATAGTCAAACATAGAATACTCAAGTTGCAACCAAATGACAAATACATAAGGGAAATGGAGTCCTTGCTAGGGGAATAGTAAGTTGAGACCTTGATTAATTTTTAAATTTATATTATTCTCTTCAATTTATATAGTACTGTTTTAATATAAGTAATGTTTCTCTTCAATCGATGTAATACACACTCTCTTTGATGATTTTGGCACTACAACTTTTTGGTTTTGTTTGATCATGGTGGTTTTTGAGTTGTTTTGTTTGTTCTGTGATTCAATGTTAGATCTCATGTCTTCTCTCTGATAATTCCACTTGTTTTGTTATGTGTTTTGTTGATATTTCTGAAAGTTTTCTTTTAATGATTATAGTATGCTACTTCCATTATACACATCTTTTGTTATTTATATCTATATACTTCTTTTGATATAATACGATGATCAGCTTGATTTAGTGTGCACTATTTTATTTGAGTTAGTGCTAGGTGTCTTTGTAATAGAATTCATATTTTTTAAATGCTATATTCTCATGTACTCTAATATCATGGTTATTTAGTAATGCTATGAAATGTTAAGGTGTATTGAGATGGTTTTTGTTCACTTATAACTTCTTTTTTATTTACATCTTAAGTAGAATGGAGGTCCTTTTGGTCATCCTCAAGATTTTGATAAGCTTTTAATTCAAAAGTATCTTCTTTTTCAAGTTGAGGTGAAGGAAGGTACAAACAATTTGAGCCTTCTTTCAATTTTGTTGATACTTGAGCTAACAAAGCTATTATTCTAGCAAAATTTAAAGAATTCATCCATGCTCTGTTATTAACTGAGATTTGAAGTATTTCAAAATCTTTATGTGATTCTTTTTCTTAATAGTTGTTATTAATGTCATTAATTTGTTAGGCTTTAGTCTTTTATTTATTTATTTTTTAAAATTTCCAAGCCTAATTTAACTATCGGTTTGCCTCTTGGGGAGAATTATCCAAGCCTGGAATTTCACAATTTTCAACCTTCACCTATTGCAATTGTTTAATTTCTCGATAGTAAAGTGGTTATGAGGATCAATGGCATTAATTGTTTTCATCGTTTTGATGTGATATTATTATAATCATAGTTATAATTAAACAGTTTGTTAATTTCAATTATTTCAACTTTTTAAGATTTAATGAGCAAGCTTAGTCAAGTTGACTGATTTCAATCTCGCTAAACTCAAAAAATGAGTGTCTAAACATAACTCATGTATCCAATGTTGTATTTTGCTGCAAATAAATAATTTATTACTTTTGCTTTTGTTACTTTGAGCTATCTTATGAGGTGTTTTCCAAATATTTCTCAGTATTTTATAATTACTTTAAGTGGTGGTGGTCCTGATGGCTTTGAGAATTGTTTGTATATAGGGAGAATTTTATTGAACTTTGATTATTTGATGGGTGGATTTTACCAGAAATTGTAGTCATGAGTATTCAATTGGTCTTTATTATGAGTGTTGGTTAATATGTTTATTATTCCTTATTTACTTTAGATTAGGTCTCATCTTAGGCAATAATCCAAAATGAGCCTATTATGTCATTTATCTAACATTTCTAGGTGGCTTTATTGGTGTTTGAAAGGTCCATATGTGCTTGATAGTTTTTGTAGTTTTGATACTTGCAAAGATGCTTCAATGCATGGAAGTGAGCTGCAGTCTAGCAGTAGACTCCTACACGTCTTAATGAGCTAAAGGAGGTTACAAGTTCAACTCCTATTCTTATTTCTATCCCCTAATATATTAGTTAAAAAAAAGATGCTTTGATGTATATTGGTTCTATTGGTCCTATTCTATTGGAGCATAAAACTTGAGGGATAAGTATAATGAGAATACATGTCTATTGGGATATGGGTAATTTGTGAACATCAGGTGTTCATAGATGTAATCTTTTCTCATCGGAATTGTGGGATTGCATTAAGGAGAAATTCCTATGGTTATGAAGATATTCTTTCATATTTGGCCATATTCTTGCTTTGAGAAAGTGTATTTGGCAATTTGGGTGGTGTACTATCATGTGGAGGACTTTGGCCATGAATAAAAAAATTTTAGTACATAAATTATTTTGCTTAGGTCTTAGCTTACTTTAAGTCTATTGTAAAGTTTTTACCTTGGTTTCTCACTTTTCCTTTACTAAAATGGGTAATTGTTTTTATTTTATTTTTTTCTACGTAGTTACACAATTAGATAGGCAAGAACTTACCTATCCCAGTAATGAAAACAAACCGATGACATTTGTTGAAGACGGGATGATAGAGGTGCCGTTTGATATGAATGGTTTATTTTGTTTGCTATTTCAATAATTTGGACTACTTAATCGTTAGGTATTTTTTTAAAGTGTATTTTGATACTGACAATAGTTTTATTATGTTGATTGAGTTAAGAGAAAATTTTAGAGTAGTGTTATTTGTTGTTATATTTTGTAGAATATTATATCAACACACTTTCATTTCTTATAGGATGAAATGTGACTTCTAAACTAATTGGGATTCACATCTATCTAATAGTAGATAAGAGTATATCTGTATAATATCTTATAAATAATGAGTACAAATAATATTTATTAAAATTTTCTTGCATTTATTGCTGTGACAGGATAGCATAAGGGTGGCCAATGGACATGCATATAAGAGTTAACGTTCGGACCTTTTTAAATGTCATTTTGGCATTTGTTTCTTTTGTTTTGTCATGTTATTTGAGTTATGTTATTGAAATTTTAAATATTGTCAGTTTGTAATGAAGACCGGAACAATTTGATTGGTGTATTGTTGATATCCATGAATTAACTGTTCCTTTGAGATGTATGTTAATGGATTATAACATGTTATGCTTTTTATCATTACATTTATATTTTTATCACATTTGACTTTACCATTATGTATTGGCACAAAAGTATCACGGTTCTCTTATGACGATCTTTTATACAAGAGAAATGATAAATATCTATTATTATATTTATATCATATATTTATATCAAATTAAAAGTTATACACTTATGTATTAATTTATATATTAATTTATAATTTTTAATTTGATATGATTATATGGTGTAAACATGATAATGATTATATATTACTCCTCTTTATATAAATCTTTTATACCTTCGTAATGCTTATATTGCCATGAGTTGAGCTTTTCATATTAAACCCAATGGGACCTGAAAAAATAGAAGGTGAACAGGGAATGGCACCGTTTTTCGACCAGTTGTCATCATGCAAAAAATTTCCGTGGTTTTACTTCTTACACACAGGATAAACCGATAAGCACAAACGGGTACTGAAAAGGTGCGTTGGTAATTTAATAAAATAAAAGAAAGAAAGAAAGTGCAATGCTAAGTGGCACACAACATAACTCTCCCACAAGTGAACAACTCGAGAGAGATTTCATAGAGCGACTCTCTGCCCACCGTCACGCCACACTCTACAACTCACTTCAGAGTCTCCTCGTTTTGTAGTCTCTGCTTGCTGTTGCACCTACCATTTTCATCTAATCATCTTCCTCTTCCTCTCCATAACTCTCTTTCCCTTCATTCCACCGTCTTACTCTCTCTTCATCTTCGCATTGCTTCCATTTTCCCAGCGTGACAATCGAGAAGAGGAAAAAAAAAAGAAAGCAAGTAACCTTTGGGCCAAACCCACTCATTCCCCATTATTCTTCGAAAGTTTGCATCTTTGGGTGGGACTAGACTAGCATCACATGGACGAGTTGCAACCAAAAATCGAACCCATATTTGATCCGAACGGCCATAGAGACTTGAAGAAGGTGACCGTTTCCGAGGTTGTTTCAGTTCTGCGTGCCGAGGTTGACAGAGTTGAAGAGGTTTTGGTGGCCAGAGATGCCCAACACAGAGCTGAAATTGGGCCACTCCAGGAGAAGTATGAGGTGGAGAGGCTAATGAGGCTTCAAGCCGAAGGAGAACTCAAGAAGAAAGAGGAACAGTGTCAGACGTTGAGAAATAAGAACAGCGAGTTGGAGCGCGAGAAAGTCGAGCTGATGGGTTTGAAGAGAAAACGGGTGGATGATGATAGCAATGTTGTTGCTGAACTGAGGATCAGAGTGGCTGCATTGGAGAATGAGAAGCTTGAGCTTGAGGATGCAAATAACAAGAATTTGGCAACCATTGAGAAGCTTAGTGCTGAGAACCGAAAATTGGCACGTGACGAGAAGAAGAAGAAGAAGAAGAAGGCTGATGAAGAGGTTTTGGGGAATGTGTGTGCTTCTGTTGCTGGAAATACTGAAGGGGAGCCTCTAGCGCCTTTGCAAGGAAATATAGATACTGGACACACTCTTGGTGCATCTGCAGGTATGGAAATTAATTCTGCATTCTTCTTTTTGTAACTGGATGGGTATGCATTTCTTGAATGTTAATTTAGAACATTGAATTGAACTGGGTAGGAGTCTTGAGATTAATATTACTCCGGTTAGCACGGATACGGATACAGGATGATACATAAATACGATAATTTTATGAAACTGTAAAATGCGAATAAAGCAATATATATTAAGAAAAGTTATATTTATTATATAATATTAGTATTTATAATAATCTTAATCAAATATTTATAATAATTATCTTGGTGATGACAAGTTATTCTAGATGATAGACGGAAGGATTTTTCGGAAGAATAAAATAACAAAAGAGCATTATTAACATTGATATCCTTTTTGAACTTTTTCCTACAAAAGTGTCTTGTTTTCGAATTCTTAGATGAAATTGTTGCAAGCTGTGATGATTTCCATGTGGTTGTTACCACTAAATTTGAAATTGTAGAACTGGTGAAATTTGAGAGTTTGTGTAATAGCATTGAGAGAAAGTGATCAGTCTTGAGAGTATTGAAGTGATCCTTAGTTTGTGGTTGAGTTTGTGTAAGAGTATTGATTCATTTTTAGTTTGTGCTGAAGAAAGTTTGGAAAAAAGAGATAAGACGGTGCAGAAGAACCTTTACCGTCATGATAATGAAAGCCATATCGCAGCAAGACTCGACGTGCAGGTAATTTTTTGTTTGGTGTAATTTAGTATATATACTTTTATTTGACCTTAGTTTAATTTTCTAAAAATTTTTTTGTAGTAGATATGTGTAAGAACTGGTATCAGGAATAGTGAATTAAGTGCTGAAACAATAGTGAACAAATCAGAGAAGGGATGATACCGGTACAGTATTGCTCCTTCCTTGCTGTAGATGGTTGTTAATGGCAGAAAAAAAGGAAAAAATGTACAGGTAGCTAAGTGTTCGAGAGACTTAGCACTCTCCTAAGGTTAATTCCTTTCCAACTATTCTGAATGCCCCCTCAAAGATCCTCCCACTCCCCATATATTTCCCCATCCTCTTTCCTCTAACAGAAAATGCAAACGTTCTCCACACCCCACTAACTAAGCCAGCTAGGCAAAGCTAGTTACACACCCCTTCCTTCCTTCCTAGTCACATGTTTTCCCTCGTGTCCCCAATCCCCTTTTTATTCCTTCTCTCATAAACCTTGTCATAAGGTAAAATTTTATTACTAGGGGTCCTAACAACACCCCTTCAAAATCCACCTTGTCCTCAAGGTGGAAAGAAGGAAACTTGACCTCTGAATGTCCGCAACTAGTTCCCAAGAATTCTCAAAGTCGTAGGGCCTGCCATTTAATCAACACTTCCAACCGACTGCTTTGCATTGGTGCGGACAGCAAGGACATCTTCTGGTTGCACTTGGAGTTCCCATTCTTCAGAAAGGACAGCTGGAAGTGGTTGGGTCTTAACATCTTGAGAGATACATTTCTTAAGCAGAGAAATGTGGAAAACAGGGTGCACCTTAGAATCAGCTGGAAGCTTCAGCCTATAAGCAACAGGACCGATCTTCTCTCAGAATGTCATAAGGCCCATAATATCTGGGGCTCAATTTACAGTTTACCCTTTTTGCTAGTGTCTTGAGTCTATAGGGTTGCAACTTCAAGTAGACTTTATCTCCTATTGCATACTCTATATCTCTTCTCTTCAAGTCAGCTGATGCCTTCATTCTGTTTTGAGCCCTCTCTAGTTGGAATTTCAGCTCATCCAACATCTGATTTCTTTCTTCCATTAGAGCATGAACCTCCTCAACAGTGGTCTCCTTATCACCCCTCAATAGTGTCGAGGGGTTTCTTCCATAAAGTGCTTTAAAAGGAGTCATGCGAATAGCACCATGGTAATTTGTATTGTACCAATATTCAGCCCAAGGAAGCCACTTAGGCCACTGACGCGGTTTGGAACCGGTGAAACAACGGAGATAAGTTTCCAAACACTTATTGACCGCTTCACTTTGGCCATCGGTTTGGGGATGGTACGCGGAGCTATACTTCAATTTAGTCCCAGCCATTCTCAATAGATCGGTCCAGAAACTACTCATGAATACTCGATCCCGGTCGGAAACAATGGAGTTTGGGAACCCGTGAAGGCGAACCACCTCTTTGACAAACATGGCTGCCACATCCCTTGCAGTAAACGGGTGGGATAAAGGGCAAAAGTGGGAGTATTTTGTCATTCTATCAACTATGACCATGATGGTGTCCATTCCTAGCGCCTTGGGCAGCCCTCCTATAAAATCCATGGTGATATCGGTCCATGTGTTGTTGGGAATTGGCAATGGCTGTAAAAGTCCTGCTGGTGCTAGGGTTTGGTGTTTATTCTGTTGGCAAACATCACACTCCTTGATGTACTGCTGAATGTGTGATTTCATGCCCTCCCAATACAGCAACCCTGAGATTCTCTTATACGTGCGGAAAAAACCAGAGTGTCCCCCAATGCTGGAATCATGGAATTCTCGCAGTATTAGGGGTATTTTTTCTGAATTCTTGGCAATTACCACCCTGTCCTTGTAATACAACTTCCTCTTTTTCAGCGTAAACCCCGGATGACAGTCCCCTCCTTGTAGCAAATCCTGAATAATTCCCCGTAATCTTGCATCTGCTTGAATTTCAGCCTCCAAATCAGTCCAGTCGACAATATTAATGGTAGAGAGGCGAATCATCGAGCTTTCTAGAGAGGGCATCGGCTACTCTATTCTCACTTCCCGCCTTACACTTGATGTCAAAATCATACCCTAGCAACTTTGTCACCCATTTCTGCTGATCTTCACTCACCACTCTCTGTTCCAGCAAATATTTCAGACTTCTCTGGTCTCAGATGCACCACAAAATCTTTGTCCTAACAAATAATGACGCCATTTCTGAACTGCCAACACTATAGCCATCAATTCTCTGTCATAAATGGACTTTTTCTGAGCTTGTTCAGATAGGACCTGACTCATATAAGCAATGGGTCTACCCTCTTGCATCAAGACAGCCCCAATTCCCTTACCGGATGCGTCCGTCTCAATCACAAACGGCTTGGTAAAGACTGGGACAGCCAACACTGGTAATGAAGTCATATTCTTCTTCAACTTCTCAAAAGCAATCTGAGCTTCTTCTCCCCATTTGAAACTGTCCTTCTTAAGGAGTTGCGTTAGCGCCCATGCAACCTTACCATAATTCCTTACAAACCTCCGATAATACCTGGTCAACCCAAGAAACCCCCTCAGCCCCTTCAAATTAGTAGGTACAGGCCAGTCTACCATATCTTGAATCTTTTTAGGGTCCGCTGCTACACCTTCCCCAGAAATGATGTGCCCCAAGTATGCTACTTGAGGCTGTTCAAAACAGCACTTCTTCTTATTGACATATAACTTGTTCATTCTCAAGATCTCAAAGATTTGCCGAAGATGCCTATGATGGAGCTCACTATTTTGGCTATATATTAAGATGTCATCAAAAAATACTAGAACAAATTTCCGCAGAAAAGGTTTCAGTACCTTGTTCATTAGGGCTTGAAAGGTAGAGGGAGCATTAGTGAGTCCAAATGGCATTACTAGGAACTCATAATGCCCCTCATGTGTTCTAAAAGCTGTTTTCGGAATGTCCTCTTCCTTCATCCTAATCTGGTGATAACCAGATTTCAAATCCAGCTTGGAAAAAACTTGCGCACCTCCCAATTCATCTAGCAATTCATCAATAACGGGAATGGGAAATTTGTTGGGAATGGTGATCTGGTTTAAGGCTCTATAATCCACACAAAAGCGCCACCCCCCATCTTTTTTTCTTACTAAAATTACTGGGCTAGAAAAAGGGCTAGTACTGGGCCTCACAATTCCCGAAAGCATCATTTCATCTAAGATTTTCTCAATTTCAGTTTTCTGATAATGGGGGTACCTGTAAGGGCGGATGTGAGGAATCTGAGCCCCTTCTTTCAATACGATGGCATGGTCTTGCTCCCTGGTTGGAGGTAGCCCTATAGGGAGTTGGAAAAGGTCTTCATAATCAAGTAATAGCCGTCGAACTTCCTCAGACAATTCCTGAGTCTCTTCTTCAATAGTTTCAGCTGGCATCTGTGTCACTAAGTAACCTTCCCCTTCAGCCTTGAGAGCCTTCAGAGCTGCCTTCCAAGATGACTTGCTTTTGCATAACGTGGGATCTCCCCTTAATAACACCTGTTGCCCCTTTTCCTTCCAGCTCAACGTCATGTTCTTGTAATTCCCCACAAATTCCCCTAGTCCAGCCAACCAGTCCACCCCCAGAACCACCTCGGGCCTGCCTAACTCCAACACAAAGAAATTCTGGATGATTTTGATGCCTTGTACTAGCAACTCTACCCCTCTACATACCCCATATCCTTCTTCAATCACTCCATTACCCACTTCCACCGTAAACCCCTTCACGTTTTCCACGGGTAACCGTAATTTTTCTACTACTTTAGTGGAAATAAAATTTGCAGTAGCCCCTGAATCTACTAAGACCACCACTTGCTCCCCTTGAATTTTCCCCCACACCTTGAGAGACTTATTAGAAGTTAGACCCCAGTAGCTGAGAGAAGATAGTTGGTGCTGCCTTACCTCTGATTCCAACTCCTCTTCTATGGTTAGCTCCCGTTCTTCCTCTTCAAGGTCCTTCTCCATGCCTTCCTCCAGCAAAATGAGTTGCTGATTTCGCAAATGACACTTGTGCTCCGGGTTCCATTTGTCTCCGCACCGGAAACACAGCCCCCTTCGCTGCCTCTCTTGCCACTCTTCATGAGACAATTTTTGGACCTCACTGATTCTGCTCCCAGCGGAAGCACTCCCTGCACCACTTATTCCATTACCGTGGGCCCTACTCAAGATATTACTCGCCCCAACTTGTGGCCTTGAAAGTTCTGGGCCTACATCATTCCTTAGCCCGCTTCCTTGCGTGTGCACCGTATTGGGCCTGTTAGTAAATGGAGACCTAAATGGAGTTGGGCCCCTTGAAGGTCCACCCGTGGCCCTTCTGCCTGGATGCACCCTAGCCTCCACCCAAGCCAAGTTTCTGTGCTCCAATTCCATAGCCTTGTCCATCATCGCCGTGAGAGTTCGGAACTCCCCTACCGTCATCTCCGCTCTTATTTCCTTCCTGAGACCATTCAGGAAAATACACATGAGGATCTCAGGGTCTAAGTTCTTCTTGTTTCTAGCCACCAATTCGAACTCCTTTCGGTATTGCATCACGGAACTCGTCTGTTTCACCTCCAACAGAGGTCCCATCGGATTTTGAGCCTCCCCGGGTTGGAATCGCCGGAGCAGATCCGCCTTGAACCTCCGCCATGATTGGAACTCAGTTTGCTCCTCCCACCATTCATACCATGTCAAAGCCTCGCCCTCCATTGCTATCAGCACCGCATGGAGGCGGTCTCGCAAGCTCACTTGTGCGACGCGGAAGTAGCGTTCCGCTCGCACCAGCCACCCATTCGGGTCTTCGCCGGAAAATAGTGGGAGGTCCATCCTCCGGTTCATCTCTACTCTCCTGGGCCTTCGAGTCTCGTTCCCCCCTTCCTCTGAGTGATCATCCTCGTCGTCGCCTTCTTCTTCTTGTTGCGACGATAAAGCATCTTCCCCGTCCGGATCCTCGCGACGCCGCCCGTTGCGCCGCTGGTGATGGTTCCGGCATCGCCGTTCACTGTGCCAACTTCGAGACCCGCTCGAGCTCCGGTCACGCCTCAACTCCTCTATCTGGCGAGTCAGATTCGCCATTGCTCGCGCGTTCTCCGCTGTGGCTCGCGCGTTCTCCGCCATTGCTTGTGCGTTCTCCGCCTGTATTTCCACCAGCCTTCGTTCCATATCACCAAGTCTAGCTTCCATGGTAGCGCGCGTGGTGACCATTCACAGAGCTCTCAAGATCGAGAGCTCTGATACCAGTTGTAAGAACTGGTATCAGGAATAGTGAATTAAGTGCTGAAACAATAGTGAACAAATCAGAGAAGGGATGATACCGGTACAGTATTGCTCCTTCCTTGCTGTAGATGGTTGTTAATGGCAGAAAAAAAGGAAAAAATGTACAGGTAGCTAAGTGTTCGAGAGACTTAGCACTCTCCTAAGGTTAATTCCTTTCCAACTATTCTGAATGCCCCCCTCAGCATCCTCCCACTCCCCATATATTTCCCCATCCTCTTTCCTCTAACAGAAAATGCAAACGTTCTCCACACCCCACTAACTAAGCCAGCTAGGCAAAGCTAGTTACACACCCCTTCCTTCCTTCCTAGTCACATGTTTTCCCTCGTGTCCCCAATCCCCTTTTTATTCCTTCTCTCATAAACCTTGTCATAAGGTAAAATTTTATTACTAGGGGTCCTAACAATATGATTAAGATTTAGGTTTAGTTTTGTTTATTAAGAATGATGTGTTAGATCATTTTAATTTAATATGATTTAGTATAAAATTTTAATATTGTTTCATATTAATGTTATTTAATTTATTTGACATTTAGTTTAATAAGATTATAAGTATTAGCTTGATGGGTTGTGATTTAGTTTATTATTGGACTTCTGTTGTACAAATTTTATTTACTATTTTTTTATTCATGTAGCCCCATCGAGTGTTGCGGCCTAGGCGTGCAGGAGCTCCGAATCCGCACCAACGCATGGAGATTTATTTGCGCCAAGCAGGTTTTTGGGAAGCTAGCCATCTTGGAACCTTCCAATATGACAGCACATTGATTAGTGCGCTTGTGGAGCGGTGGCGCCCAGAGACACACACCTTCCATTTGCCATATGGAGAGTGTACCATCACCCTCCAGGATGTGGCTTTTCAGTTCGGTCTCCGCGTAGATGGTATGCCAGTGAGTGGTTGTATGAGTGGATGGCAAACTCATCTTGGCCGTGATATATGGACCATTTGCGAGGATCTGCTAGGGGCAGTGCCAGGTGAGGATGATAGAGTTGGTTATGCGGTGAACTTGAAGTGGTTTCAACGGACATTTCCATCGTTGGGAGATGATGCACCTGAGCAAGTGGTGCAACAACACACTCGGGCGTACATCTTGGAATTGATTGGACGGTTCTTGATGGTCGACAAGTCAAGCTCCCGTGTCCATATGAAGTGGTTGTTTCTTCTAGAAGACTTTGGGTATTCAGGAAATCTCAGTTGGGGCTCTGCAGTGTTGGCAACATTATATCGCAACCTTTGTCGAGCAGTTAAATACAGTGTGACTGACATTGGAGGATGCATGGCCCTATTGTTGTCGTGGGCATATTATCGAATCCCTATGTTACGTCCCCCAGGCCAGTTTCAGCTCCGGTTTCCATTAGCTTCGAGGTATATACTTTTCATCATGATTGTCGTGTGTGTTTATATATATATATATATACATTCTTCCCTTTCAAGCTGACTAACTATTAACATATGACATCAAATTTTATTTTTTACTAGGTGGGTGAGACTAACACCAATGTTAGACACAGAAAGGAGCCGATTGGTGCAATATAGGGCATGTATTGACGCCATCCCTATTGACGGGGTAAGCCATATCGAGCAATTTAATTATTGTCTTTTGAATTCCATGGCTTTAGTAGAAAGTTTAATGCATCATTGTCAATCATTGTAGTTTAATTGGACACCATACAATGACCCGAGCATCATTGCGATCACGCCTGAGTATGTGTACGGTGATGCTAGTGTTTGGCCATCTGTTACTGCCTTGATTTGCTTTGAGATTGTTGAGTGGCACCATGTGGATCGCGTTGTTCGACAGTTTAGGGGACAGCAACACATACCACAGGCCCCGCTCAACATTGATAGGCTACATGCTAAAGATGGGCGTGGGCAAGAACAGGTGTGGTGGCCTACTTTTCATGCCGAGTACCATAAATATTGGGATAATCGTCATAACCTCGTCATTCAATATCCGCACACGCAAGACAGTCGCCCATCAGTCGAGTATTTTAGATGGTACTCGGGCATTGCACAAAGGTTTTTATCTGCAAACAAGGTCTTGCAAGACCCTCGACAGGTTGAGCTGCCTGACGATGTACCTACCAATGTGCCGCCAGCACCTGCTATGTGCCAACTCTCAGGGGCCCCGGATCAACGTAATCGACAATGTCGTTTACGTGCTGGGACCCGTGCAAGCCAACGCCGGTATCCCGGGGACGGTGACGCTTCAAGCCAAAGAATTCAAGAAGAAAGAGGAACAATGCCAAAAGGGGAAGAGGGCGCAAGAGATTTATGAAGTGTTGTTTGAAAGAAGCAAAGAAGAGTGAGTTGCTTGATAATTATACTATTGAAGAATTGAGGAATATGAACTGAGAGGTGGAGCATGAACATCTCAAGCTGATGGAGCTGGAGAGAAAATGGGTGGATGGTAGCAATGCTGTTGCTAAGCACAGGATCTGAGTGGCTGAATTGAAGGTGAATAAAATGGATGCTTGCAACTCTGCCCCTTTGCAGAGAAATAAAGAGACTCACCCCTCTTCTGGTGCATCAGGTGTGGAAATTCTGCATATGCTTCTCTTATATGTTGATGTGCATGTCTTCAATCTTACTTTAAAACATTGAACTTGATATCTTCGAATTAAGTTAATGTACTTTGCTCAGGTTTCCAGGTAGATGGAACCATGAGGTTTCATGCTTTATTTAGAGAAAGTTTAGGTCATGACTATGTACAGTTTAGAGCAATGTTTTAATAACCCCTTTGAACTAGTTTGAAATCATGTTAGAGGTGGAGCATCAGACCCAGGTCTGTTTGAGGAAGACCACGCCCATGTCTGTTTTACACAAGAAGAAAGAGGGGAAGGGTAGATTTGGGAGTAGAAATGGGGAACCATTGGGACCTGGTTGATGAATAATCCGAATTTAAGAAGCAAGGGAATTTTGGTAAAGTGAATTACAGGAAGGAAGCTACATTTCTTGTGTTTGCTTTTGCATTGTATTTCCACTATGTTATTTTTCTGGTAGTGTAAGTTTATATACTACTTGGAGATCAATATTGTGCAGAGTTATTCTTAGCTCTATTAGATGACAACTCACTGGCATCATCTGTGTTTATAGTTTATGTTGGACTTGGCTTGAAATTTGGTCCCCTGGCTTCATATTAGCTTGTCTTCCTCTTTGGGTCTTTAGACCCTGTCTTATCAACCAAAGAAAAATAATTTGTTGGATTGGCCTCAAGTTAGGCAACAAAATTTTCAGGTGTTTTGAAGAAATCAACAACAAAAAGGGTCAGGGATCTGATATGTAACAATGAATGTACAATTACTGACATGTAAAGAGTAGTAAAAATAATTCTACAATGCATGAAAATGATTGACATGAACAGAAGAACTAGAAAGAGAAGGAACTTAAATTACACAAATGGAAGATTGAAACTTCATTATTAAAGTAAAGAGAGAAAGAAAAGGAGATCTGAGGTGTCACTTGAATTTTCCTTTAGTCTCTATGAGTTTGTTTGGTACTCAATGATAGAATTAGCTGCATGATCAACCCACTTTCTCTACTCGTCTCTGCCTATCTTGCTTTAGAAAATGATGAGGCTGACTTTATGGTCAACAACTCAATTCTATGCTCTGTGCACTAAGCCCACAATTAGCCCCAATAGCATTTCACTATCAGCCATCCAGCTTAGGCTTCAATTGGCTAACTCCTCACACGGTTGATTATCATCGACCAAGGACCTTGTCCTATTGTCACATACTTTTGTACTAATAGGTGAATATTGGAAACCATATCGGATGTGTATATTTCAAACTCATGACATTGTTATTTTCTTATTATCTGGCCACAACGAAGTTCTATAGCACCATCCATTTTTTTACTGGTCAAGAGGCTAGCAACTCAAAACAGCTCCTTTGCCGCTACAGACGGTGAAACATAATGCCAAAACACACACATATCATAAATGATAAATCATTACTTGAAACGTTTTCCATTAATCAATTATTAGTTATCTTTATTTTAGATTACACTATCTTTAGTTAACTTGTTTAGTATTGAGTATAAAACTATTAAGGTGTGCTACAAAAGCTCTGCACAAAATGCAAAAAGGTAAGTGTTTTACATGAGATTTCTGATTCTGACTCTGACTCAATGGATTCTGATTTTGTTTTGATTTTGTTTCAGAACATGTGTCTCCTCAATCAAAGAAAGCTAGAACCAGAAACGCTGTTAAGATCAAGTAGATAACTGACAAAGAGGTCAAGCTCAAGCATATTCTTGTTCAAATCATTAAGCAGTTGTGAAGGTTCAGTGATGTCCAAAGGATGCAGATGAAATCCTCTATGAAAGAACTCAAGAATGCAGATAATAGACTTGAGGTGTGCCAAGAACGATGGAGGCTTTTCTACACTCAGTTGGATGCGTCCTCCTCAGATTTGGAATACCTTTGTGATTCTTATGCTGTTATTTAAACTCAGTCTCTGATGGAACCTGTAACTATCTTGTATATCTCATGCCCTTTATTTCTCTTTTGGATAATCATAACTACTGTGGATCTATTTATAACTTTATAGTTGAAGATCTTTGCTGTTGCATTTTGTGCTTTTTACTTATCGGCCTTGTGCCACAAAAGGGGGAGTAGCTAGAGATGGGATGTAATGATGTGCCACTGAAGACTGCTGATGTGCCGAATTGGTGTTTGTTCAGGGGTGAGAACTTGCTGATATTTACTGATAGTAATCATGCAGTTAATTGAAAATAATTGTGTTATGATATGATGACGTGTGCTGAATATGATGGGATTAAATTTTCGCCTAGTTTTTGTTTTCCTTTTGTTCTGCTATGTATAAACTTGTTGAATGTTGTTTTTTTAGACTAAATATCCAAACAGGTTCCTCAGGTTTATATTTGGAGATAAATTAGTCCTTCAAGTTTTGAAAATCACAAATTGGTCCCTCATATTTTAAAAAATGGAACAAATTGGCCCTCTGTACAGTTTCGTATAGTTAAAGAGAGGATAAATTGGTCCTTTTGTACACTGTAAAGAACTGTATGGAGAATCAATTTGTCCCTCTTTTTTGAAATGTGAGGGATGAATTTAGGATTTTCAAAACATAAAGGATTAATTTGTCCCCCAATACAAATTTGAGGGATTTGTTTGGATATTTAACCTATTTTTTATTTTTTTATTTATTTCTATTATTATTATTATTATTATTATTATTATTGCATGATTGAAAGATGAATATTTTTTATGCGTGACTGAATTTGTGGCCTGCGTGTCGGTATGCGCAGCCTTGACTCACTCTTTTGATGAAGACGGAAGAGAGGAAAAGCAGGTCATGGTCAATGTTTTCAAAGCAAATCCTTGAAAAATCCTTTTTTTTTTCAAATTCTGACGTACGTGAAGAAGGAAAAGGAATTTCAATGTTGATGGGTTGATAATCATTAGGCTAGAACCTTATGGACGTAGGAAAAGATGTAACTCGATTTGTGGGCTGCACTTTATGATAAATAAGGACAGTGAGTAGGTGATGGCATAACGGGTGTATATGAGTTGGTTCAAAATTGGATAAATCCGAAATCAGTTTGGTTTGAATTTATAATTTTTTTCTTTGTAAAAGCCGAACTAAATCCATGCGATCAAATTCAGGTCAGTTCGAATCAAGTTATTAGATTTGTCCGTTTTACTTTTTAAAATTTTTGCTAAAGATTCAAAAAAAAATTGTAAACTATCAAAATTTTATATAAGTAAATTTTCATATGTTAATATGATATTTCAATATATGAAAGCTAAAAACATAGAATATAATATCCAAATAGGATAATTCTAATATGACAATATTCAAACTTGAAGTTCTTGGAAATCACATTATAGTATTCAAAACACAATTCTAATAGCATAAAAATTCCAAATTAAAAGCATTAAATAACATGATTCATATTACATGTCCATGGAGTATATATTTTGGTTGGTTGAATTTGGATCCCGAGTAGGAGATACAAATTCATTAACCAAACTAATCTATGCTCAGTTATAATCAAATTTAAATAGATTAATCTGATGATCCAATCTAAATTAAACCAATTTAATTATATCTGTTCGAATTCATGGAGTCGATCTTACTCATTACATCCGTTGTATACCAGCCAAATAAAGAATAAAAAAAACCCTTCTCCAATCATAGATTTGATATTCGAACTCATCACCTTGTTGTAATATCATTTGTTAAATTAAGCATTTAGTATTACCTAAAAGTTTTACTAGTTGGCAATAATATAATTATATTTGATTTTTTTTTTAATTTTCTTACACGCTACTAAATCCTTTACATCTTAAAGGTATTGTTCATCAAATACAACCCAAAATTGAAATAAATAAAAAGTTATATAGGCACACTAGAAGTCAAATCTATGACATTATGCCCCAAATTATCACTACCATGTGTATTTCTTTTTTTTTTCAAAAAACTAAAACCCCCATATTTTATATTTTTTTTAACTTTCTTATAAATTGTTTTTATCAACTATTCATTTATTTTTTTTTTATCAGTATGATGTTTATTCCTTTTTTCAAGTAAAACCCTTATATTTTAAATAAGTTTAATTTTGATAAAATTACAATGTAAAAATTTTTTATACTATCATCCAATTAATTCTCTTATTTTGTATGATTTTATCAAGTAGTGAGATGGAAAATAATTATATTTGCTAATATGTCACTATATAATTTGATGAATGGGTAAAAATTTTTTATATTATCAGTGTATTACAATTAAATCTATTTTATGTTTTTAAATTTTTTATAAATTATTGTTATCAACTATTTATTTTAAATTTTTAATTAGTTAATTTTTCTTGAAAAATGTGCATATCCTTCAGTAATATATATAATTATTTTCCGATGGGCAGTAATATATATAATTGTAAATAATAAAATCAAGTATAGCCACGTCGAATATATATTTATCATATATTTTTTTATCAAATATTTTTTAAATTCTGTATAGTGTGTGTTTAGTTTTATGTTTATAATATTGATTATAGATAGAATTAATTTTATCATAAATGTTAAAATTGATTTTAAAGTAAAGTGATTTATATTTAATAATTTCTCTAAAATGATTCAAATATAAAACAAGAAATTTTTGCTTCTTCTAAAATCACCCATAGAAACTAGAATTAATTTTCAAATTTAAAAACCAAACAATATTAAAAGTAATTTGGGACCAACCCCCAATTCGAACCTTAACCAAGGTTTTCTCCCAAAATGGATTTTCCTGGTAAAATGTTTAATAAGACAGCTTAGTATACGTATTACAAAGATATATATACTCTTCTTCCCTTTACTAAGATTTTTTTCCACAGAGTTTTTTCTTAGTAAGGTTTTTAATGAGGCATATGGTCTACCCCACGGACATCCAAGAGGGGAGTGTTATAAATAAAAAATTTATATGGATGTCCATTACTATTTTTAATAATTGATTAGAATTTTATTTATTGTCGTTAATATAATATTGTGAATCATTTTATTTCAATTGTATTCAAAGGGTCTATAAATAGAGACCTATAGTAATATTACAATGCACGGTAAAATAGAAGTCTCTCCTATTTTTTGATTGCTTCTCCCTTCCTCTTCTTATTTTCATTTTCTGATCACTTCTCCCTTCCTCTACCTATCATTTTATAACAATCATTAATTTGTTAGGCTTTGGTCTTTTATTTATTTATTTTTCAAAACTTCCAAGTCTAATTTGACTATCGGTTTAGCTCTTGGAGAGAATTCTCTGAGCTTCAAATTTCACAATTTTCAATCTTCACCTATTGCTATTGTTTAATTTCACGATGGTAAAATGGTTGTGAGGATCAATGGCATTTATTATTTTCATCGATTTGATGTGATATGTCACAACCCGACATGGAAACGTAATCGGCACGTGAGGAATTTCATCTCCACGTAAGCTTATTGGGTGATATGTCTCTCTAAATGCATTTAATATGTATAATATTATGCTTAAAATACAATCTTTCTTCTAAATCATTATTTTTTTCTCTAATTAAAGCATAATATTTAAATTCATAAAAACTGTGGTATTTAGAATACATAATTCTTAAAGCATCTTGATCAAATTTGTTATTCATAAAAGGGTCAACTATTCCGCCCTCTAATCGTGGTCATAAACTGAAAATCGATTTAAATTCTTAAAAGCTGAAACAGTAATACATTTTTGGTTCACTAAATAAATCTTTAGGCACAGTCTACATTTCAAAATATATACTTGAACCTTGAAAACATATAGGGAAAAACATAATCTTTGAAAATAAATATAGTATCTCAAAATAAATGTATAGCTTAGATCCTGCCTGCACATCTATTAGAGCACTTTTACTACTAACATAATTCTAAACTAAGCCTTACTTTAAAATAAGGCTCACCACTGGGATTAGTTGCTTCTACAAAGCTGGGGCTGACACAAAACCTGTACCTGCAACTATGAGAGGAATGGAGAAGGGTGAGTCAATGGACTTAGTGAGTGAGCTCTCACTCATCATCCATATGGGACAACCGAGGAATATACATATAATATCATGCATATAATAATCATAATCATTTGATATTTAAATATATAGCTATATAAGCAAATGTTTCTTATTCTGTAAATTCATGAACAAACAATGGTAAACTCACAAGCATCATGAAATCATTTTAACTAAAGGTGCGACAAAGCATTGGGAAACAGTATCTGCTGAGCTGAATATACATATATAATAATAAAGCTGTAAATCATAAACTTTATTAGAACAAGCTGTGGGCACCTAACTAGGTCCCGTTTTTGTATATGCTGAGGGCGATATTGTCCTCTGATGTACAACTCGGTACCAAGGTTAATGATCCTATTCAGTCATTAACTAACTGTCTGTTTCCTTATCTCTACCGGATAAATTAGTTTGTCAAAAATCATAACTAAAAAGGGCGTACTCGATTCCCTGTGAACACGAACCTCTAAATTCTAAGTACTTTGAAAGTTCTGGACTCATATAACTCTAGTAATCTAACTTTAGCATAACTGTGATTGTGAAATCATACCCAAAGGATCACTCATTTGTAGGCAACCCGATCTCAAGCCCATAGAATATGTATCTGATAGTTGCTAAGAATCATACTTAATTTTGTACCTCTTGGTACCATAAATTTGAAGTTCTAAGTTCAAATCTTAAGCTAATATAACTTTTTATATACTTGATAAATCTAAAATCACAAATTTAAACACTGGGATTCATAATCATAATAGCTGAATTTCTTTTCTCTAAAACTCTGTTTCATGCTTTACTCTAGGCTCAAAACTCTTTTATATAAATTTTATACTACTCTGGAAATCATGATAACATTTGTATGTAAAAGCTAAAGCATACTCTACTCTATATATTTTTATAATAAATCAACTTAACATTCTAAAAGCTTTTTGAAATCCAAAGTCTAGAGTATATACGTAATAATATCATAACTCTTAAAACATATTTGTTAAAATAACAACTAGATAAAATCATATATTCTTCCAACAATCATTTTATTAGCATATAAAACATTTTCCATTAACACAACACAACAATCATGGTCTCATGGTTTTGTAAAACTCATTCTTTCATGCTATCATCATAAATCATAATTTTTCATGCTTAACATAATCATGTAAAATCATATTCTATACTTTTGCTCATCTCAAATTTCATATTTTACAATTATCATATATCAAACATAATCATAATAGCTAAAATAAGTTCATGAGTTTGAACTCACTTACTGTTTGGAGTTGGGAGTATCTGGGCACCACCAACTTGACATGGAGAGCTTGGAATGGCACCAACAACTGTCATAGAGCAATCATAAACTCTAGATTAATCTCTAAAAATCTCTAGATAGCTCTAATATAACCTTAACAACATTGGGGGAGCACTCCCACTTGACAACAATGCAAGAAAATAATAACCCATACTAAGAACATGGAAGAATGGAGATAAAATCTATTAACATAAACATACTTTGATGATTTGGGGGAGCTAGATTTGACGAAGAATGAGAGAAAAAGAGAAGCTGGTGGTGGGGAAGGGTTTCTGATCGCGAAAATCAGGGAGGAAAAAGTGAGGAAGGGTTTATATAAAAGGGGAAGGGTCCGTAAGTGGAATGACACCGTTTTGGCACTGTTCATGCACCAAGGGGAGTGCGATAGCGGTCTATGACCACTGTAGTAGTCAAGGCATTCTTGCGCACCCTGAACTCATCACTTATGACAAGACCGTTATAGCAATCCTCAGACCACTAAAATGCCTAAACTCACGTACTGTGACCGCTATAGCGGTGACAGTTCACCCAACTTTTGCAGTTTCTTAGCCATATATGTTGGCATCTGGGCTGTCTCAGCACTCACTTATTTAATATATTCATCTATTTTTCTCTCTATTAACTTCAAAACATAAATATAAATAAGAAAATACCCCCCATTTGGATTTAAATAAAATTATCATAAAAATCAAAATCCAAATTTTGGGTTTTAGTTCAAATCCGAGAATCTTCGAGATTTCCTAAACTTGTAGGTTAAAAACGAAAAATTTAAAGATGTCATTAAATTCACTAAAAATCACTCTTTAACTTATTTTCCTTTTAGGAACAATTAGTGGGACTTTTGATTCCAAGAATGTGGCTCTAACATATAGCCCTCCAAGGAGATGTAGGATCCAAACTTAGCAAAATTTAGGACTCAACAACATGGGTAGGTCTCTGGGGACATTAGGGTCGTATGGAACTTTTCCACTGATACGTGTATATCGGGTATTACATGATATTATTAAAATTATAATTATAATTAAATAATTTATTAATTTCAATTATTTCAACTTTTTACAATTTAATGAGCAAGCTTAGTCAAGCTGATTGATTTCAATTTTGCTAAACTCAAAAACTGAGTTTCTAAACATAACTCATATATCCAATGTTGTATTTTGCTGCAAATAAATAATCTGTTGCTTTTGCTTTTGTTACTTTCAGCTTTCTTATGAGGTGTTTGTTGGATATTTTATGTGTGTAGAATAGCAGAAATCATATTTTATTATAGTTTAATTTGATTGCAGATTAATTGGATGCCAAAATATTGAACCACGTTGTTTAGCCCATTTTCTAATTAATTTTGTTATTGGGCTTAACTGTGATTTTAGTTATTAGTGGATATGGTGTTTTTTCGGTTATTGTTAATGGGCTGAGCCATAATAGGCAGGCTTGGCCCATCCCGTTATTAACTAAAGGGGCCCCTGCTCCTAACCTCATGAGAGTGCTGCTGCCCCATTGAGACAGTATAGGCTTTTGGAACTGATGGGTGATAGGAGGAGCTTCTCTCTGTATTCTCTTCTTTACAATTTGGTTTTCTGTCACAGGATATAGGAAGCATCTAGTCATAGATTCATTAAGCTCTACCGTTCCAGGTAATTCTAACACCTAATCCTGATTATTGCTTTTGTATATCATTTGTCATATTGAAGAATTGGATTAAAATTCCTTCAAGTGGTATCAAAGCCTGTCTAATTCTGATATGACAATGATATTACTGTTCTAGATTAGGTGTTGAGGATGTATTTTCGTGTTGGTGATAAAGCCTAATGTATCAATTTCGGATTTTGTATTTTTACTGATTAAATTCAAAATTGATTAAGGGCTTTTGTTAGTGGTAATGTTATGAATAAATCAATATGAAGATTGTGTAAAATTGTTGAGTGTACAGATAGAATTTCGATTTTGAAATTATGAAGCCTTTTTTTGAACTGATTCAGATTTAAGAAACCCCAACCCATATCTATGTGAATTTGTTTTGATTACCTTAGGGCTTTTATAGAGGATAAAATTTTGAACCTATTGACACCAAAATCATGAATTTGCATTAAGAATTAAGAGAGAAATCATGGAAAAATCGAGTCTATCCACTCTATTTTTCACGGAATTATCTCAGAAGTTATAGGCTATGATTCGAAACAAAATTATATGGGTTTTGTAGAGCATTGAAAGAAGAATCTATAGACACTAAAATCACTCGATTTGGTTGAGAATCAAGAGAGATATTGCGATCGACCAATTTCGAGTTTGATGGGTCGCCCTCGACCCACTAGGCGGAGAAGGCAATGAACAGTAGGGAGCGGCGTCTATCCACTCATGGGCCCAGGCACATGGGGGCCCATCCGGGGCTCGTTTTGGTCTATTTTTTTCATTTTGGGTTTTTTTGATATTTTAGAATTATTGGTAATTTTTATTTATTTTTCTAGACATCAGAAATAAATATTGTTAATTTTCCATTATATATATTGCTTAAAAATATTAGGTGCTCTCCAAATTTTGGTCTAAAATTTTTTGTGCATATTTCTAATACGGTTGGGCACAGTATATACAGTACAATGTCAGATTTGATATCATTTGTTTAATTAAATAATTTTCTATTCTATTATAAGCATATTATTAATTGTTGTGATTACGTCATATTGCTATTATAAAATTTTGTGACATATATTCCTGAGATATGCTATTTTAGACCATTTTGTGACAGCATTATTGGGATCTATTTCAACTAATGATGATGACTGGTGTATATGACTGCGTCATTATTGCTAGAGCAACAAGTGCTCTATAAGTGTTTTAAAGCTTAAATAATTGAGTATAGATTATTGGGCATCTTGTCTGAAATATACTCTCAGAGTTTATTTGATTTAATCACTGAGATAATTTTGTGGTATTTATATTTAGTATATTGCACATCGAATTGTAAAGTGTTATTATTATTAAATAATGTGCAATATTACTCTAAGAGCTTCTATTAAAGAAATAATAAGATACTTTATACATTTTGATTTGAGAGAATCATATTGATGTCATTCGGCACATTACAACTTTACACTCTCAGAAATATTATATTTGGAATTTTTTTTATTATGTACAGTAATGTTCTCTGCTAAAGAAATTCTAAGATATTTTATTTTGCTGTTGAATCATGTTTTATATGTTAGAAAATAAATTTTATACCTTTGAATTATTTTAGTATTCTGGAATTATTTATTTTGTCCTTTCAGATTTTATAATGTTAAAAGGTAGGGGCACTCTTAAATCTCACTACATCAAAAAGGGGTTTTCGCAGCAGTTGATTTCAGGTTCTACAGCGGTTGTAACCGCTGCTATTAACTATCGCCAGCAATTTTGTGGCAACTTTGAGCAACCGCTGGAACAACCGCCGTAAGCTATTTTGCTGTGGTTTCAGTGGCGGTTAAACCGCCAAGAATTGATTTTTTAAAAAATTGGTTAAAAATTTAGCGGCAGTTTCCTATTAGTTTGCGTTTTTTTTTATGTTGCGGCGATTTTAACTGCCATGATTTTTATTCATAAAAACTTATTAATGTTTTTGCGGCACTTTATGCAGCCGTCGCTATGTAATGACATTATATGTTGAACCAATGTTGTGGCGATTTGGAACCGCCATGATATATTAATTTTTGTTTTTTTTAAAAGAAATTGTTGCTACTGTATACCAATGCATATTTGATTTTTTTTTTTCATTTTGATCTCAATAACATTTTCAAACTACCTCTACTTATGTAATCTTTCTTTGAATCCCTTTATTTATAACTTAATCAAAATCATTAATGTGTCTAAAAATATTCAAACACATTGTTCCAATTATATAATTCAAAACAAATTGAGTACAAATCAATGCATAAAATGCAAGTCTATCTTACTAAAGGTGCTAAGTAAACATAAATCCTTAATATAAAAAAACTCTTAGGCATAAATAGATTTATAATCTGAAGAAAAAAAAACTAAGGATTAGAAGATGATGACAGTCCTTCATTTTAGGGTTCATGACTAGCCTCCGAAGAGTACCTTACTTTCAATGGTGACCCTAAATCTGTTGCCTGAAATTAGAAAAAAAAACTCAATATTAGACCTGTGATCCACAAGCTTTAACTTTACATGTGCCCCAAAGAATAAGAGAATACCCACAAACGAGACATGTAAATATCATATTAATTAGACAACAAATATAAATAAAAATTTCAAACAGTCTTCACCAACCTAGTGAAAATGCAAATAAAATTTGATACAACAATGTAGGTTATGTTTCTTGCCATTTAGCACGGGACCATAGACAATATCCTTTACTATCATTTGAACAAGAAAGACTACCAAATCTGACAAACCATAATTGAAGAGCAGAAACTAACAAATTGAAAATAAATAAATTGAAAAAATGAACAGAGAAAGTAATGTTCTATCTAAAAACATGATTATGGTTCACTAACTTAAAGTTCATAGCAAATCTACATAATAGATCGTTAAATTTATTGACTAACTATAGAGAGTAGGGAATGAATTATAAAATCACACATTCTTGACAAAATCCCCATTCTTTCATTATTTTATTATCATTATTATAACCAAATTGGGTAGAAGCTCGAAGAAACAACTATGAAACAAGATTCCGTAGTTTTTTGTTCCTTTCTGTTTCTGTACCAATTCCCAACTCAACTGTGCTGGATAAGAAAATCACATTGCATTGCACCATATATTTTACGAAATAAGAAAATAAAAAACAACAAAACAAATCTACCATATGAACTAAGAAGAATAAGAAAGAGAAATCACTTACAGCACTTGTAAGCTAGTTATTGTTCCAATTAAGGATGGAATAGCTCCACGAATGCTGTTTCCACTTAAGTTTCTGTGAACATGAAAAAGAAAGCATAAGGAAGATTGGTGAATATACTTGTTGTTTGTTTTGTTTCTATTTCTTGTGAAATAGTGAGTCAAAATAAAAAAAATAAGGAAAAAGATAAAATCCAGACAAACTATACAAGTATCAATGCTTGTCACTTGTAATTTAATTGTTGACAATACATCGTGCATAATTTATACATCTATGAATTGAAATAAATATGAAGGCACACAATATGTTTGCTTGAAGTACAAAAAAGCTATCTAGAACTCACAGGATTTGTAGATTATGCAGTTTGGATATATCATGAAACCCTTTAGACCTTGATTGTCAAGACCACTGTTCATCAACAGAAACAGTACCAAGTAAGAGATATATTGAGATTAACTATCCAATGTAGTTTTCAATGCAAAACACAATGGCTTTGTATCCTAGTGGTACCAACCTCATTGCTAAGTGTAGACTAGAGTTCTAAGTTTGTTAAGATGACATTAGCTAACCTTTTCCATGCGGATCCTGATGTTAAGATGAAGCTGGACCCTGCCACCAAAGTCTTGCTTCAGACAAGTGAAAAAACAAGTACTCTTAAGGAAAGCATGGACTTTCTTTCACCAAGAAGCTCATTCCATGTGTTAAGGACAATCCACACCCAATTAAAGATATTAAAAAAGTAATTCATCATGGATCACTTTCACTTGTTAATTCAATGAATACGTAGAAAAACACCCTATTGAATTTGAACAGGCCTCCCCAACTCATCAGAATTTTATCATCCTTGGAAGTATATATAGTGGCCTAATTCTTTGACGTTCAAGGAATGTATATAGTTTAAAGCTCCAAACTATCACTTTGAGGATTATATTTTTCCTGAATTGATTTGATCAACTAAATTATCATGTTGCAGCTGATGAAGAAAATGTTAAATTTTCCTTTGTGCTCCCATTGAGGTGTTTTGATATTTTGATGCATTGGCCATTCTATGAGATACAGGGATCATTATATATCAACTGTTTGCTCACCTTCCCATTGCCGGATGAGACCCTTTCCCATTGAGTCTCAAGAAGATTAAGAAAGAAGAAACAAAATGAAACACAAAAACAAAACCCACTATTTCAAATTACAAAATAAATCAAAACACCATTGTGGCAGAAAACGACAATAAAAAGAGAGAGAAAGAGGGATACCTGCGAATGGTGTGCCAAAAGTAGCACCAAACACACCGAAGCACTACTGAGATGAAACACAAAACACCGCCGAGCAGGGGCTTCGTGGAATCTAGGCGACGGCGATGGAGGGTGTCGGTGGAGAATAAGGGCTGAGAATCCAATCAGGGCGGTGAACGTACAAAGGCAAACGAGCAAAGATGGAAAGTTAGAATCACGAGACAAGCAAGGTACCAAATCCACCCAAAAAAAAAATGGTTCCACCCAATTCCTTATTCGAAAGAAAGAAAATGATGGAAATTTCAGAAGAAATGAATAGAAACAATGCTTGAAGAAATCAAATTTAATGGGAATGCATGCAAATACCCAAAATAAAGAGGGAACCAAATCGATTGAGCTGAAGCTTCGAATCCGAACACACCCCAATTTCGAATAAAGGGGTGAAAATAAGGAGTTAGGGCATGAGGGTCTCTGTTTGGCTTAGGTGAGAACAAAGAGTGGGTGAGGGTTACTTGAGAAGAGAGATTTCATCTTCTTCGCACCACTCCAATAGTTCTCCAAATTTTTATTTTCATTTAAAAAATAAGGGTAAAGATAAAGAATCTAAATTTAAATTTAACTGTTATATTAAATAATAAAAAAGAAATTCAACTTGTCAATACAAAACTATATTTTTAAAATGATAGGATTTAATTACTATGCACAGACAGTGTAAAAAAATTTTACATAGTTATCCAATTATGTATTGTCATATAAGCCATAATAATTTACTTTTACACTCATCAGTTAAAAAATCATCCAAATGAAATTTTTTAATTGGACGATGATGTAAAATAGTTTTACACCATTAGTATATCAAAATTAAACTCAAAATGATAACTATTAAGATTTTATAAATTCGTAAGTAATCAAATTAATGGATAAAAAATTAACTATTTAATTATTTAAGTATTTTAATAGTTTATTAAATATTAATCTCATTAATAATATTAGTAAATTTTTTATATGTACGATAATTTAATTAATAATTTTAAGTACTTAATTAGAATACACTGACAGTGTAAAGAAGTTTTATGCATTCATCTAATCATGTAATAATACATCAGCAAATATGATTACTTTCAACCCTTACTACCTGAAAAGTCATATAAATGAAGAGATGTGATTGGATGACAGTGTAAAACTCTTTTACACTGTCAATGTATTAAAATTAAACTCTTTTAAAGATTTAATTGGAACACACTGACAATATAAAGAAATTTTACACCTACATCCAATCATATAATGATACATCAGCAAATATAATTACTTTCAATCTCCATTACTTGAAAAGTTATACAAAAGAAGAGATGTGATTGGATGACAATGTAAAACTCATGCTAGTACATCAAAATTAAACTCTATTTTTAAATAGAGAAAGATGAAATTAATTGCTTTAAACATAAAAAATGAAAATAAAATGAAATTAGAATCTCATTTCTATCAACCAAATCATTATCTAATTATTTTTTTAGATAAAATATTTCTTAACAATTTTTTATTTTTTAATTAAGTCTTCTTTAGATTTTTTTGTTTTTATGTAGTGTCAATCAAATCTTTTAAAACAAAATTGTTTCTCATTGTGGCATGCTCTAAAACATTGTAGCAACATATTTATAAAAAATTTAATCACTTAAATAACAAAAAATAAAAGTAAAAAATGTGAATCAACATAGGCATGATACTAGTAATAATAATAGAAATATAACATTTCATTTTTTAGGTATTTGTGTAAAAAAAATTTAAAAAATTGAAGTTACTAGAATTGGTCTAGTGGTAATTTGCAACAAAAAAAAAAACAAAATTTTGCAATTTGCGGCAGTTACAAAATCACCTCTATAAGGTGATTTAAATTGAAACTGCCACTTTAACCACCGCAATATGTTGAGGTAACTTGTGACCGCCATGTAAACCACTACTAATCTGCGGCGGTAAGCATGAAACCACCACTATATGCTAGTAATTGGCGGCGGTTGCATAGCCATTGCAAGAACCGTCGTAAAGTATTTATTTGGCGGCGGTTTTCATGAACCGCCGCGAAACCCACTTTTTGGTGTAGTGTCTAGAGTTCAACTTTTGTGAATATTTGGAAATATCTAGCATATCATATTTTATGTACTCCTAGAGCTGATTTATTTTGTCTATATATTGGAAAAATTTTATGCTTCCTTTGAGTATATTACTGGAGTTATGTACTCCCTTGTTAAATTTAAACGAAGAGACTCATGAACTTACTTATTTTATACTATTGCTGGGAGAAACCCACTTGATGATTGAGCACGACAGGTGCATGGCTTCACTAGATCAGGTCAGATATATATTTTGTGTATAGTTATGGTATTATTTGGCATATTGTTAAATTTATATTCTCAGACTTGATATAGTTAGCTATCTATTCTATTGAATATTTTTCATAATTGTGAGGTCACCTTCGCAGGATTGATTGTGATAAAGTGCCATTTGTGAAAATTGTGTATTATGTAATTTTGAAAACTATAAATTATCTTATCTAATATTTTATATCATGTTCCATATGGGAAAATATAATTATGTATTGTAGTTTGATGGGAAACTACAATTATTTGATTTGGTTTAATATTTTGAGTTTTCCCTTGTATAAAGTTTAGGAACATGATTATACTCTTTTCTCCCATATTATATTAAATAATTCTTTTGTAAAAATTTTGTCATCTAATTTATGCAGTCCAAGTGGGAGAATATGTGGATTGTATGGATTTGCATAAATTAGTACTAGATTTAATTCGAAAATCCAAAATTATTATATGCAAAAATATTATAGCACATTTTGATTTTGAAAATACTGAGTTTTGGCTATTTCCGCTACTTACGTAAAATTTGTTATGGTCATAATGTTATTTCATTTGGGCTAAAATTCCACTTAGCATAAAGAGAAAGATGTTTTGAGGTGACGTTATATACCATTATGAAATAAGAAAATAATTATGAGTTTGAAAATCTCTTCATATTTTGTTTTGCAATCAATGTTATTTTATTTTGAGGGGATTTAGCTCATAATCTTATACTTATTATTTATTGTGTCCTCTTTTGGATATTGTGAGTATTTTCTTGGATATATTCAATTTTTATTTTTCCTCTCATTTTGGCTATATTGTTTTACTTGTGATGGCTAATTTAAGATTACTGCATTTGAATAATATTAAACTATTATGGCATTAAGAGTTATAATAATAATGAACTTATCCTTCGATTTGTCTTTATTGATATAATTGTTAATGAGTTGATAATCATGATTTTAGAGCTTTCAGTATCCTCTTGGTACTAGCTCTAACGGTATGATTTTACTATGTATGAGCATTAGCTCTTGAATAATATTAGGAATAATTACCTGTTTGTTGGGAAATTTTGTAGCAATCCAATATTTTATAAATCTTTTGCAAATATTGTTGAATTATATAGATAGTGGACATGCCCTTCGGTTTGACATTATATGATATAATTTTTTTTGGTGTTGGACTGCAAATGTTATTGGGTTATGTAGATAATGGACACACCATTCGATGTGACATTATTTGACATAATCATTGGATGATAGAGAAAAAAATTTGAATTAAATTGTTTAAGAATTTTATATTATTGTTATTGTTTTTCTTTGTCACGTTAGAGAATCTTATATATTGTGATCTGGGACCCTTTGGTGGGATTACAATGATACAAGGACTTTAGTTCAATTAATTGCCCAATTAATTGAACGTGAGAAAACCACATTAATTTTATGTTTATTATAATATTCTATTGTATGGTTTTCTCTTCTCCTTGTTGTTCTATCATCGTTGTATTGTGTAAGACCTATATAGAGGATATTGTTGAGTCTCTTAGATTATCTCATGATGTTGCACCCATTAATGTTGAAATTTTATTATAGTGGTAGTCAGAGACTTTATGTTTTGTTATGTCCTTGCTGTTAATGTGTAGGACTAAAATACTTTCGCTGGCAACTTACTTTGTGCTTAAATGATCATTTGATTATTAGTTTGCAATGACAAAGAAGAAATATTATTGTACAATGTCAATTGGACATTAATGATCTCCTCAGATTATTTCGGCAAAGAATGTTAAACAATTTTGTGAGATTCTATTATAAACAGAAATGACTGCACTCTTGTGTCTCTCTATTTTATACTATTGTTGCTAGAGAGAATAATGGTAAATTCAAACTCACATTGAGTGCTTAACTATAGAGTTATAACTGATCCTACTATTATTTATTATACCATTAGAGTATTTTGAAATTTTGAGACCTCTAATAGGAATGTTTATGATGTATTGGATTAGTAGGAGAAGTGTGCACTACTATTATCATTATGTTATTTGTCTCGAGATTAATTTGTCAAATTGTGATAAACTATTATTGAGTTATTGTAGAACTTATTGTTGTTGATCCCCTATCCAAAGGCTAGCCACTAAAGTTTATTGTTGGTTACATAACCAGTGTGGATATATTGAAGTCCTTTTGGTGTTTTGGGTTAGTAGGAGCTAGTTTTGTATATTTATTGTGACCTCATATGTTATTGTCATTTAAGCCTGTGCAGTAAAATTATTGATATAATTGGTATAATGGCAAAATTATTGAAATATTTTAGATGCATTTTCAATTTGTTGCCATCCTAAGATATTTTATTGAATCTTAGAGAGCATCTTGGCTAGATGCTTATATTGTTATATTTTGTTGTTATTGATGATGTTACTATTGCTGTCGTGTTGTTATTATTTGCAGTTGTTGGTGTTGTGCACACTCTTATGTTAATATAGCACATTATGAGATATTTTGGATTCAGTTTCATTTTGTTATTGTGCTGAGACTTGTTAGATCTCATTTAGCATCTTGGGCGAATGCTAGGCCATTTGATTTAGAATTGCACTTGGATCACATAATGTTGTGCAAATTTTGTTGTGCTTTCCCATTTATCCATATTCCACTTTGTTGTTGGGTCCCAGGATATAGGTTTCTTACAATATATGATATCACTACTCCTTCGAGTATGATTTTCTGCATTGTTAAAATGCTTATAATTTCATTTTGGACATTTTTTTTCGTGGTTAATGTTGGCTTATTTTAGCATCTTGTTGATTAATCTAGAATAATATGATGTTTTGATTTATGTTGTCCAAATGGGAGGATGTTGGATATTTTATGTGTGTGGACTAGCATAAATCATATTTTATTATAGTTTAATTTGATTCCAGATTAATTGGAGGCCAAAATATTGAACCATGTTATTTAGCCCATTTTCTAATTAATTTTGTTATTGGACTTAACTGTGATTTTTGTTATTAGTGGATATAGTGTTTTTCCGATTATTGTTAATGGGCTAAGCCATAATGGGCAGGCTTGGCCCATCCCGTTACTAACCAGAGAGGCCCATGCTCCTAACCCATGAGAGCGTTGTTGCCCTATTGAGCCAGTATAGGCTTTTGGAACTGATGGGTGATAGGAGGAGTTTCTCTCTGTATTCTGTTCTCTACAATTTGGTTTTCTATCACAGGATATAGAAAGCATCCAGTCATATACTCATCAAGCTCTATCGTTCCAGGTAATTCTAACACCTAATCCTGATTATTGCTTTTGTATATCATTTGTCATATTGAAGAATTGGAATAAAATTCCTTCAATGTTTTCCAAATATTTCTTAGTGTTTTATAATTACTTTAAGTGGTGGTGGTCTTGCTAGCTTTGAAGATTGTCTGTATATAAGGAGAATTCTATTGAATTTTGACTATCTGATGGGTAGATTTTACAAGAAATTGTAGTCATGAGTATTCAATATGTCTTTATTATGAGTGTTAGTTAATATGTTTATTATTTCTTATTTACATTAGATTATGTCTCAACTTAGGCAATAATTCGAAATGAGCCTATTATGCCATTTATATAATATTTCTAGGTGGCTTTATTGGTGTTTGAAAGGTCCATACATGCTTGATAGTTTTTGTAGTTTTGATACTTGCAAAGATGCTTCGATGCATGGAAGTAAGCCTACAGTCTAATGGTAGACTCCTATATATTTCAATGAGTTAAATGAAATTACAAGTTCGACTCCCATTGCCTAATATAATAGTTAAAAAAACAAAAAGATGCTCGGATGCATATTGGTTCTATTGGTCCTGTTCTATTGGAGCATGAAACTTGAGGGATAAGTGTAATGATAATACATGTCTATTAGGATATGGGTAATTTGTGAACATGATGGGTTTATAGATGTAATCTTTTCTAATTGGAATTGTGGGATTACATTAAGGAAGAATTGCTATGGTTATGAAGATATTCATTCAGATTTGGCCATATTCTTCTTTGAGGAAGTGTATTCGACAGTTTTGGTGGTGTACTAACATGTGGAGGACTTTGGCCATGAACAAAGAAATTTTAGTACATAAATTATCTTGCTTAGGTCTTGGCTTATTTAAGTTTATTGTGAAATTTTTACCTTGGTTTCTAACTTTTGCTTTGCTAAAATGGGTAATTGTTTTTGTTTTTTGTAAGTAGCTATACAGTTAGGTAGGCAAGAACTTACCTACCCCAGTAATGAAAATAAACTGATGACATTTGTTGAAGATGGGATGATAGGGCTGTCGTATGATATGAACGGTTTATTTTGTTTGCTCTTAACTTGGACTACTTAATCGTTAGGTATTTTTTTTAAGTGTATTTTGATACAGACAATAGTTTTATGCTGCGTTTGTTTACTGTTCTGGAATAGGAAATACATGGACAGAAATAAAAATACAAGGATAATGGAGACATTAGAGATAGAGACAGAAATAATAAATATGTATAGAGGTATTATTGAAATAAAAATATTAAATTTTTATCTCAGTATCTTGTCCCCATTTTCCCCATATTTTGAAGGTACAGAACTTTTATTTTTTTCTGGCCCCTGTTCCTGTCTCGATCACCAAACAGATTTGCATCTCTATTATCTCTGTATTTCTGTACTGGAGATAGTAAACAAATGCTACCTTATTGTGTTGATTGAGTTAGAGAAAATTTTAGAGTAATATTATCTGTTCTCATATTTTGTGAGACACCGTACCAACATACTTTTATCTATCATTGGATGAGACGTGGGTGCCAAATTAATTGAGGTTCACACCTCATCCAATAATAGATAGGAGTGTATCTATACTGTGTTTCATAAATGATGAATACAAATAACATTTGTCAAAATTTTATTGTATTTATGGTTGTGACAGGATAGTATAAGGGTGGCGAATGGACATGCATGTAAGAGTTAACGTCTGATCCTTTTTTAAGTGACATTTTGGCATCTATTTCTTTTGTTTTGTCATGTTATTTGAGTTATGTTATTGAAAATTTAAATATTTTCAATTTGTAATGAAGAAGGAAACAATTTGGTAGGTGTAGGCGGATTCTGCAATACTCCCTATAAAGTAGGGAGTGTCAAACACCTTGTAATCTAAAGGTTGAGATTTGAAGGTGTAACTATGTACCAATTATTGCTAGAACATTATAGGATGTCTCATTTTCTTATCTTTCACACTCCTCTCTCTTGAAGGACATCAACATGTGTCAGATCCAATATACATTTTCAATTGAAAGCTTCTCTATAAAACGCAAACTACTAATTGATAAAACATTTTCTTTTGTTAAAGTAAATATATATTAGTTAATTAATTATATTATATTATACTGTTACTATTTTTTATAAGCATTTTCTTTTGTTTTTTCTTCTATGAAATTTGATTGTACTATTTACATCGTCACTATCTCCATTTTATGATAGGTGACATTGATAATCCTAGAACAGAGGTATTGTGTGTCACAGGTTTACAAGTTTTTCTATCACGGTTTACAAGTTTTTACCACATAGTTTACAAGTTTTTATAACATAGTTTACAAGTTTTTACAATATCATTTACAAATTTTTTAGTCTAGGTTTACAAGTTTTCTCTTCAAATTCAACACCACTGTCACTTTTAATTCTCACAGGTATTCCTCTATCACATTGAGGATATAAATAGTACTAAATAACAATTTTCTCCTATTTTTTCCAAATAAAAAAAGTAAAAATCCTCCCAAAAAAATAGCATAATGGCAATGGAGAAACTAAGTTTGATGAGCAAGGAAAAAAAAAGAGTTACAAATATTTTTCTTTTTTATTTTTCTTATTTCTTTCTTGGCTATGATCGAAATCAACAAAATAGAATTAGTTGAATTTGAAATTTACATAATAAGCAATCTTCCTAATAATTAATTACAAATAAAATTATGATAGTCACGATGATAATCAAACAAATTGTACAAGTATCCTGGTGCAGAGATCAAGTTTTTCTATCACGGTTTACAAGTTTTTACTGCATAGTTTATAAGTTTTTACAGTATAGTTTACAAGTTTTTACAATATTGTTTACAAGTTTTTTTTATCTAGGTTTATAAGTTTTCTCTTCAAATTTAGCACCACTGTCACTTTTAATTCTCACAGGTATTCCTCTATCACATTGAGGATGCAAATAGTACTAAATAACAAATTTCTCCCATTTTTTTCAAATAAAAAAGTAAAAATCCTCCAAAAAAAACAGCACAATGACAATGGAGAAACTAGGTTCAACGAGCAAGGAAAAAAAAGAGTTACAAATATTTTTCTTTTTTATTTTTCTTATTTCTTTCTTAGCTATGATCGAAATCAACATAATATAATTAATTGAATTTGAAATTTACATAATGAGCAATCTTCCTAATGATTAATTACAAATGAAATTATGATAGTCACGATGATAATCAAATAAATTGTACAAGTGTCTTAATGCAGAGGTCAAGTTTTTCTATCACGGTTTACAAATTTTTACAGCATTTGTTTACAAGTTTTTATAATATAGTTTACAAGTTTTTACAATATTGTTTATAAGTTTTTCGGTCTAGGTTTATAAGTTTTCTCTTCAAGTTCAGCACTACTGTCACTTTTAATTCTTACATGTATTCCTCTATCATATTGAGGATACAAATGGCAGTAAATAACAAATTTCTCCTTTTTTTCAAATAAAAAAATAAGAATTCTCCAAAAAGGACAGGACAATGACAATGGAGAAACCATGTTCGATAAGCAATGAAAAAAAAGAGTTGTAAATATTTTTCTTTTTTATTTTTCTTATTTCTTTCTTGGCTATGATTAAAATCAACATAATATAATTGGTTGAATTTGAAATTTATATAATAATCAATCTTCCTAATAATTAATTACAAATGAAATTATGATAATTACGATGATAATCAAACAAATTGTTCAAGTATCCTAGTGCAAAGGTATTGTGTGTGATAGATTTACAAGTTTTTTATAACGATTTACAAGTTTTTACCACATAGTTTACAAATTTTTATAGCATGGTTTATAAGTTTTTATAATATCATTTACAAATTTTTTAGTCTAGGTTTACAAGTTTTCTCTTCAAGTTCAGCACCACTGTCACTTTTAATTCTTACAGGTACTCCTCTATCACATTGAGGATATAAACAGCACTAAGTAAAAAAAATTTGCCCTTTTTTTCCAAATAAAAATCCTCGAAAACGGACAACACAAAGATAATGGAGAAACCAGGTTTGACAAGTAAGGAAAAAAAAGAGTTAAAAATATTTTTCTTTTTTATTTTTCTTATTTCTTTATTGACTATAATCGAAATTAATATAATAGAAGTAGTTGAATTTGAAATTTATATAATGATCAATCTTCTTAATAATTAATTACAAATGAAATGATAATAGTCACGATAATAATAAATAAATTGTACAAGTGTCCTGGTGCAGAGGTATTATGTGTCATAGGTTTACAAGTTATACTATCACGGTTTACAAGTTTTTACAGCATGGTTTATAAGTTTTAACAATATCATTTACAAGTTTTATAAACAGCAATCTAAATGTTGATTCTAATTTTTTTATTTGCATTTTTATTATTTGAAATATAACTAGATAGCACAACACTTTGGGAAAAAAAAAGGTCAGTGCTAACAAAAATTAGAAAAAAAACTGAAAAGAACAAAATTGAAAGGAAAAAAAATTGTAGACACAATTAAGGCTTAAGAATACAGTAGATTGAAAGGAAAAACAAAATCAAGGCTAACATTTTATTAGAAACACTACAGGAACTTGCCAGTGAGACTTAGAAGAGATAAGAAAGGGATAGAATGAAGAAGAGTCTTTGGTTTTATTAGAATTTTACACTTATTATTTTTAAATAATAATTAAAACTATATAAAAGACAGAGAGGCGAGAGAGAGGAGCAAGGAGTCAGTGAAAAAAGAAGAGAAAAGCAGATTGATTGGAATGAGGTGCTGAATCTGACAAGGAGATGATGGCGAGGAAGAGAGAGAGAAGAAAATGAAACTTGCTATAATGCTTTGGCATTACTTAATATATAATTATACCATCAAATCTTAACTTTTAGATTTCATGATGTGTGGCATACCATATTTAATAAGGTGCACCACAGCAACTACCATAGGTGTATTGTTGATATCCATGAATTAACTGTTCTTTTGAGATATATGTTACTTGATTATAATATGCTATGCTTTTTATCACTATATTTGTGCTTTTATCACATTTGACTTTACCATTATGTACTGGGACATATGTATATAGTTTTCTTATGGCGATCTTTTATACATTTGTAATGCTTATATTGTCATGAGTTGAGCATTTCATATTAAATCCAATGAGAGCAAAAAAAAATAGGAGGTGAGCCTAGAATAGCACGAATTTTCGACTAGTTGTCTACATGCAAAAATTTCCCGTGCTAAAACTTCTTACACCCAGGATAAACCGATAGGCACAAAAGGGCACTGAAAAGGTGCGCTGGCACTTTAATGTGAAAAAAGAAAGAAAGAAAGTGCATTGGTAACTGGCATACAACGTAACTCTCCCACGAGTGAACAACTCGAGAGAGATTTCATAGAGCGACTCTGTTCCCACCGTCATACAATAGTCTCTTCGTTTTGTTGTCTCTGCTTGCTGTTGCACCTACCATTTTCACTTGATCATCTTACTCTTCCTCTCCATAACTCTCGTTCCCTTCATTCTACCGTCTTACTCTCTCTTCATCTTCGCATTGCTTCCATTTTCCCAGCGTGACAATCGAGAAGAGGAAAGAAAAAAAACAAGTAACTTTTGGGCCAAACCCACCTATTCCCCATTATTCTTCGAAAGTTTGCATCTTTGGGTGGGACTAGACTAGCATCACATGGACGAGTTGCAACCAAAAATCGAACCCATATTTGATCCGAACGGCCACAGAGACTTGAAGAAGGTGACCGTTTCCGAGGTTGTTTCAGTTCTGCGCGCCCAGGTTGATAGAGTTGAAGAGGTTTTGGTGGCCAGAGATGCCCAACACAGAGCTGAAATTGGGCCACTCCAGGAGAAGTATGAGGTCGAGAGGCTAATGAGGCTTCAAGCCGAAGGAGAACTCAAGAAGAAAGAGGAACAGTGTCAGACATTGAGAAATAAGAACAGCGAGTTGGAGCGCGAGAAAGTCGAGCTGATGGGTTTGAAGAGAAAACGGGTGGATGATGATAGCAATGTTGTTGCTGAACTGAGGATCAGAGTGGCTGCATTGGAGAATGAGAAGCTTGAGCTTGAGGATGCAAATAACAAGAATTTGGCAACCATTGAGAAGCTTAGTTCTGAGATCCGAAAATTGGCACGTGACGAGAAGAAGAAGAAGAAGAAGAAGGCTGATGAAGAGGTTTTGGGGAATGTGTGCGCTTCTGTTGCTGGAAATACTGAAGGGGAGCCTCTAGCGCCTTTGCAAAGAAATATAGGTACTGGACACAGTCTTGGTGCATCTGCAGGTATGGAAATTAATTCTGCATTCTTCTTTCGTAACTGGATGGGTATTCATTGCTTGAATGTTAATTTAGAACATTGAATTTTTTTTTTTTTTTTTTTGGTAAGTATTTAGAACATTGAATTGAACTAGGTGGCAGTCTCTTTTGATTAACAGCTAGGTAAGAGTCTTGAGATTAATATTACTCCGGTCAGCACAGATACGGATAGAGGATGATACATAAATACGATAATTTTATGAAAATGTAAAATACGAATAAAGCAATATATATTATCAAAAATTTATATTTGTTATATAATATTAGTATTCATAATAATCTTAATCAAATACTTATAATGATCATCTTAGGAAAAATGTTATTTGTACTCATCGAATATGGGACACCATGACGACTCACACCTCATCCACTATTGAATGGGATGTGGACCTTGTTTGAATGGGGTCTACATCTCATCCAATAGTAGATGAGATATGAGTCAACACAGTGTCCCACACCGTATGAGTACAAATGACACAACTCTTTTTTGGAAGAATAAAATAAACAAAGAAGAGCATTATTAGCACTAATATCCTTTTTGAACATTTTTATACAAGAGTGTCCTGTTTTCAAATTTTTAGATGAAATTGTTGTAACCTATGACGCTTTCCATGTGATTGTTACCACTAAATTTGAAATTTTAGAACTGGTGAGATTGAGAGTTTGTGTAATAGCATTGGGAGAAAGTGATCAGTCTTGAGAGTATTGAAGTGATCTTTAGTTTGTGTAGTTGAGTTTGTGTAAGAGCATTGATTCATTTTTAGTTTGTGCTGAAGAAAGTTTGGAAAGAAGAGATAAGACCGCGCAGAACAACCTCTACCGTCATGATAATGAAAGCCATATTGCAGCAAGACTCGATTTGCAGGTAATTTTTGGTTTGGTGTAATTTAGTATATATACTTTTATTTGGCCCTAGTTTAATTTTCTAAAAAAATTTTGTAGTAGAAATGATAAGATTTAGGTTTAGTTTAGTTTATTAAGAATGATATGTTAGATCATTTTAATTTGATATGATTTGGTATAAAATTTTAATATTATTTTACATTAATGTTATTTAATTCATTTGACATTTATTTTAACAAGAGTGTAAGCATTAGCTTGATCGGTTGTGATTTAGTTTATTATTGGACTTCTGTTGTACAAATTTTATTTACTATTTTTTTATTCATGCAGCCCCATCAAGTGTTGCGGCCTGCGCGTGCAGGAGCTCCAAATCCGCACCAACGCATGGAGGTTTATTTGCGCCAAGCAGGTTTTTGGGAAGCTAGCCATCTTGGAACCTTCCAATATGATAGCGCCTTGATTAGTGCACTTGTGGAGTGGTGGCGCCCAGAGACGCACACCTTCCATTTGCCATATGGAGAGTGTACCATCACCCTCCAGGATGTGGCTTTTCAGTTCGGTCTCCGCGTAGATGGTATGCCTGTGAGTTGTTGTATGAGTGGATGGCAAACTCATCTTGGCCGTGATATATGGACCATTTGTGAGGATTTGCTAGGGGCAGTGCCGGGTGAGGATGATAGAGTTGGTTATGCGGTGAACTTGAAGTGGTTTCAACGGACATTTCCGTCATTGGGAGATGATGCGCCTGAACAAGTGGTGCAACAACACACTCGGGCATATATCTTGGAATTGATTGGACGGTTCTTGATGGTTGACAAGTCAAGCTCACGTGTCCATGTGAAGTGGTTGTTTCTTCTGGAAGACTTTGGGTATTCAGGAAATCTCAGCTGGGGCTCTGCAGTGTTGGCAACATTGTATCGCAACCTTTGTCGAGCAGTTAAATACAGTGTCACTGACATTGGAGGATGCATGGCCCTATTGTTGTCGTGGGCTTATTATCGAATCCCTATGTTTCGTCCTCCAGGCCAGTTTCAGCTTAGGTTTCCATTAGCTTCGAGGTATATACTTTTCACCATGATTGTCGTGTGTGTGTGTGTGTGTGTGTGTGTATACATTTGTCCCTTTCAAGTTGACTAACTATTAACATATGATATGAAATTTTATTTTTTTCTAGGTGGGTGAGACTGACACCAATGTCAGACAAGGAAAGGAGTCGATTGGCGCAATATAGGGCATGTATTGACGCCATCCCTATTGACGGGGTAAGCCCTATCGAGTAATTTAATTATTGTCTTTTGAATTCCATGGCTTTAGTAAAAAATTTAATGCATCATTGTCAATCATTGTAGTTTAATTGGACACCATACAATGACCCGAGCATCATTGCGATCACACCTGAGTATGTGTACGGCGATGCTAGTGTTTGGTCATCTGTTACTGCCTTGATTTGCTTTGAGATTGTTGAGTGGCACCATGTGGATTGCGTTGTTCGACAGTTTTGGGGACAGCAACACATACCACAGGCCCCGCTCAACATTGACAGGCTACACGCTAAGGATGGGCGTGGGCAAGAACAGGTGTGGTGGCCTACTTTTCATGCTGAGTACCATAAATATTGGGATAACCGTCATAACCTTGTCATTCAATATCCACACACGCAAGGCAGTCGTCCATCCGCTGAGTATTTTAGGTGGTACTCAGGCATTGCACGAAGGTTTTTATCTGCAAAAAGGGTCTTGGAAGACCCTCGATAGGTTGAGCTGCCTGACGATGTACCTACCAATGTGCCGCCAGCGCCTGCTATGTTACAGCTCTCAGGTGCCCCGGATCGACGTAATAAAAAATGTCGTTTACGTGCTGGGACCCGTGCAAGCCAACGCCAGTATCCCGGGGATAGTGACGCTTCAACCCAGAGAATTCAAGAATAAAGAGGCACAATGCCAAAAGGGGAGGAGAGCACAAGAGATTTATGAAGCGTTGTTGAAGGAAGCAAAGAAGAGTGAGTTGCTTGATAAGTATACTATTGGAGAATTGAGGAATATGAACCGAGAGGTGGAGCATGAACATCTCAAGCTGATGGAGCTGGAGAGAAAATGGGTGGATGGTAGCAATGCTGTTGCTAAGCTCAGGATCTGAGTGGCTGAATTGAAGGTGAATAAAATGGATGCTTGCAAGTCTGCCCTTTTGCGGAGAAATAAAGAGACTCACCCCTCTTCTGGTGCATCAGGTGTGGAAATTCTGCATATGCTTCTCTTATATGTTGAGGTGCATGTCTTCAATCTTACTTTAAAGCATTGAACTTGGTATCTTCGAATTAAATTAATGTACTTTGGTCAGGTTTCTAGGTAGATGGAACCACGAGGTTTCATGCTTTATTTAGGGAAAGTTTAGGTCATGACTATGTACAGTTTAGAGCAATGTTTAATAACCCCTTTGAACTAGTTTGAAATCATGTTAGAGGTGGAGCATCAGACCCAGGTCTGTTTGAGGAAGACCACGCCCATGTCTGGTTTACACAAGAAGAAAGAGGGGAAGGGTAGATTTGGGAGTAGAAATGGGGAACCGTGGGACCTGGTTGATGAATAATCCGAATTTAAGAACCAAGGGAATTTTGGTAAAGTGAATTATAGGAAGGAAGCTACATTTCTTGTGTTTGCTTTCTGCATTGTATTTCCACTATGTTATTTTTCTGTTAGTGTAAGTTTATATATTACTTGGAGATTAGCTCTGTTAGATGACATTAAAATAGTATTTCTTTTATTATATATAGATATATATACTCATGTGTCCATTACAACTCACTGGCATCATTTGTGTTTCTGGTTTATGTCGGACTTAGCTTGAAATTTGCTCCCTTGACTTTATATTAGCTTGTCTTCCTCCTTGGGTCTTTAGACCCTGTCTTATCAACCAAAGAAAAATAATTTGTTGGATTGACCTCAAGTTAGGCAAGAAAATTTTCAGGTGTTTTGAAGGAATCAACAACAAAAAGGGTCAGGGACTTGATCTGTAACAATGAATACAGTTTACTGACAAGTGAAGAGTAGTAAAAATAAATCCCACAATGCATGAAAATGATTGACATGAAAACAAGAACTAGAAAGAGAAGGAACTTAAATTACACAAATGAAAGATTGAAACTTCATTATTAAGGTAAAGAGAGAAAGAAAAGGAGATATGAGGTGTCACTTGAATTTTCCCTGAGCCTCTCTGAGTTTGTTTGGTACTCAATGATGGAATCAGGATCATGATCAACCCACTTTCTCTACTTGTCTCTGCCCATGTTGCTTTAGAAAATGATGAGGCTGACTTTATGGTCAACAACTCAATTCTATGCTCAGTACACTAAGCCCAAAATTAGCCCCAGTAGCATTCACTATATTCAGCTTATGCTTCAATTGTCTAACTCCTCACAAGGTTGATTATCATCGACCAAGGACCTTGTTCTGTTATCACATACTTTTGTACTAATTGGTGAATATTGGAAACCATATCGGATGTGCATATTTCAAACTCATGACATTGCTATTTTTTATTTATATTTTATTAATTATTATTATTATTATTTTGGGCATGATTGAAAGATTAATATTTTTTATGCATGACTGAATGCGTGGGTGTGAGCATGCCCAGCCTTGAATCACTCTTTTGATGAAGAGGGAAGAGAGCAAAACCCGGTCATGTTCAACATTTTCAAGGCAAATCCTTGAAAAATCCTTTTTTCAAATTCTTACGGACGTGAAGAAGGAAAAGGAATTTCAATGTTGATGGATTGATTATAATTAGGCTAAAACCTCATGGACGTAGGAAAAGATGTAACTCAATTTAGCGCGCTGCAATCATGATAAATGTTGCGAATCAGGATGTTAAGGAGATTGAGTAGGAGATGCATAGGGGGTGTACACGAGTTGGCTCAAAATTGGATAAATCTGAAATCGAATAAATCTGAAATCAATTTTTGATTGGTTCTACTTGGTTTGGATTTATGATTTTTGTTCTGTTTTGTAAAATCCGAACTAAATCCATACGATCAGATTCACGTTAGTTCGGATCAAATTATTGGATTTGTCTGTTTTATTTTTTCAATTTTTGCTAAAAATTCAATAAAAAAGTATTGTAAAACATCAAAATCTATAATCTATAATACTAATATTTTAAAGTTGAGTGAGAAAAAGTTTTATATGTATCGCAATGAGAATATTTTAGAGTCTATATTTTTTAAGAAGTTATTTATTAATTTTTAAAAAAAATAAAATCACAGTTATTACATATTATTAGCATATTATTGATAACCATCTGTATTTAATAATAAGATTGCATTACATTAATTAAATATTTTTTATTATTGCGATGCTGAAATCATAAATTATATTGACAAAATTAATTTCATAATTTTAGTATTAGTTTCACATCTAAAATTTTTATATTTGATGCAGGTGGTGATTTCTTTTTAATATTATTATATTAAATTTATGAAATTAAGTATATAAATTATAAGAAAAAAATAAAATATATGCGCCACGTCATATCATTTATGTTTTTTCATAAACAATAAGATTATAATGAATTTGATTATTGAAAGGCAAAATATTTTTCGTGTCATTAGTAATGATATTATTTAATTATATATATAGGCTAATTTAATAATTTAAAGACTAAGAATATGCCAATTCAATAAAAAAAATTATATATGTATGCAGGTGAAAATGAAAATCCTAGGATCACTTTGGATGATCATAAAATTATATCTTCAATAACTTTTAAGCTCTTATAAATAATTTTGATAATTTTATATTTTATAAGATTTGAATGAATTTTGAAAAAAAATTAATCATACAATTCATGACAATTTTGATAATTTTATACTTTAAAAGATTGGAATGAATTTTGAAAAAAAAAAGTTAGTGTTAAAAAAAATTAAAAAAATTGAGAAGATTAAAACAAATGATAGAGATTTGTTAGAAACTTATTTATAATTAGAAGTTATTAATAATTAAGATTCTATATAAAATTTATCGATTGTATAAATCTATCATACTAATGTTTTAGGTTCATTTCATGAAAACTATTACACATGTTATTCATATAGTGATTTAGACTTCACATGTCATTCATATAGTGATTTAGGCCTCACTTTTCTCAATTTTTATATCTAACCATTTTTTAAAAATTAATTTATAATTTACTTATTAATTATTTTTCATATGAAATAAAATTAGATATTACAATCATTAAATAATTAAATATTACAATCATAAAATATTATAATTTGCACTAAGAGAGAATCCATATCAATATAATTATGATCTATAATTAAATTAAGAATCATTAATAGCCTCATATTAAGAAGGTAATATAAAAAAATTATAAAAAATATATTTTCAAAATAAATAAGCTTTAAAATCAATATATTTTTTTTAAAGAAAATGGATAGGTCAGATTGTTAACGAATTGCTAATTGATTGATTTTGATATGATAATAATTCAAAATTCAATTTATACCCAATTTATTCTTAATTAAATATTTAAGACACATTATAATACTAATATAATAATTTATTCTTAATCAAATATGATAATAATTGATATAATACTAATATTTAAAACTCATTACATAAAAAGTCTTCCATGTGTTATTCATAGAAAAATTATACCTCACCATTTTCATAACCTTAACACTTAAAGTAAGTTTTTGAATTTAATTTACCTTCTAATTATCAATTATTATTTTTCCAATCATACATTCATATCTCTCTACTATTAAAAAAATTAATATAAAAATAAAAAATAGCACAAATAAAATTATAATTCAATATATTATATCATAAAAATTTTATATATATAATTATAGTATTAATGATAACAAACTTATTATAATTGTGTTGCATTAGTAGTATTTGTTACTATAGATATTTAGTTTTGATGTTCAAAGTATTTTAAAATTTTTTATTTTTAAAATTTTTTAATAAATCCATAAATATCAATAGAAATTCAAATCTCCATATAAAATGAAAAATAGGGACCCGTGATCGGGATGCGCATGAGAATGGAGGCAAAATTCTAAATGAAGATGGGATTAGGGAAAATTTTCTAATTTCAGATGTAGAATTTTTGAAAATCATAATAAAAAAATTATGTACCTATATATCTCACTATATGCTATTTAATTTTTTACAACTTAAATATTCCAATATATCAATTCCACAATTTTTTTATACAAATTTTTTTGAAAACAACACCTTCAATTTTTTAATACTAAAATATTTTAAAAAAATCAATTCTATAATTTACACTTCTTTTATAATGATATTGAATATTTATTAATTTTTATAAAGTAAATAATTATATTATTTTTTATTGAAAAAGTTATAATTGATATACTACTATAATAATTGAGATTATATAAATTAGAATTATAATAATTTTTTTACTAATTATTACACATTAATTATAACATATACTTTAAAATTGATATTTTAATTTATTAAAAGGATGTACAAGAAAAGGACATGTAATTGAAATCATATAAATTAAATTTACGTATTATTTTTATTAATTAAAAAATATATTTTTATATATTTTTATATTTTTAAATTAAATATTTTGATTTACTAAAAATATATAAATGGCTAGAGGTGATAAAAAAATGGATACACATGGAAATTACCCAATAGAAAAAGGAATTGGCTCATATTTCGCCTTCATAAAGATGATTTATCGGGGCTAAGTCCCCGTATGTTAAACAAAATAGGGACATGGATAATACATCATTATTTTTTTATTTATTTTTATTATATTTACATTTTGTATATATTTTTTAATTTTAATTTGGATTATGTTGCATTAATATTATTTGTTATTATGGATATTTATGTTTCAAATTATAAAATATTTTTAATATTTTTCTCTTTTTAAAATTTATCAATAAATCATTGAATACCATAGGGATTCAAAATCCCCACGGGAAATGAGAAATAGGAAATGGAGACTCATAAGGGAGATGGGGATCAAAGACAAAATTCTAAACGGTGATGGAAGGCATGGGACGTGTCCCTTTTCTCATAGATACTCATTGTCATCCATATAAATGATTCATAATATAGTAAAATTATATATTTATTCTCTTTATTCAACAATTTTAACTTTTAAAATGTGTAAAATTTTCATAAAATAAGTTTTTTATTGTTAGTTGTAGGTCATCTATCAAGATATTTTCAACCTTATAAATATGATATTCAACATAAGATATAAAATAGAATGATACATTTATATTTTATCCACTTATTTAATTATTTAACTATTAACTTACTTTTAAAATAAATTTATATATTTAATTTTCTATAAGATATATGTAAATAAATTATCATCTATTTTTATAATAATCAATAAATTATTTTTTATTATTTCCCCTTGTATCACACGAGTCAAATAACTAGTTTTATATAAATAAAAGTTCATATGTTAATATGTTATTTTAATTTATAAAGGCTACATGCATAGAATATAGTATCAAAATAGCATAATTCTAATAACATAACATTCAAATTTGAAGTTCTTGGAAATCACAATATAGTATTCAAAAAGCACATTTCTAATATTACAAAAATTTCAAATTTAAAGCACTAAACAACACTATTCACATTACATGTTCATAGAGCATAAATTTAGGTTGGATGGATTTGGGTCCTAGGTTGGGGGATACAAATCTAACAACTAAACTAATATGTAATCATTTATAATTAGATTCAAATAGATTAATTTGATGATCCAATTCAAACTAAACCAATTTAATCATATCAGTTCGAGTTCATCACGCCGATCTTATCCCTTGTATGCTAGCCAAATAAATGAATAAAAAACAGCATTCTCCAATCATAGATTTGATATTTGAACTCATAACCATGTAATTTCATTTGTTAAATTAAGCATTTAGTATTACCTAAAAGTTATACTAGGTGGCAATAATATAATTTTATTTGATTTTTTCAAATTTTCTTACAACGCTACTAAATCCCTTACATCTTAAAGGTGATGTTCATCAAATGCAACCCAAAATTGAAATAAATAAAACGTTATATAAGCACACTAGAAGCCAAATCTATGACATTATGACCCAAATTATCACTATGATGTGTATTTTTTAAAAAACTAAAACCCTTATATTTTATATTTTTAACTTTTTTATAAATTATTTTTATATACTATTCATTTTAATTTTTTTAATCACTATGATGTTTATTTCTTTGTTTAAACTAAATATTTTATATAAGTTTAATTTTAATAAACAGACAGTATAAAAGATTTTTACATTTTCATCCAATTAATTCTCTCCTTTGATGACTTTTTCAAGTAATAGGATGGAAAATAACTATATTTGCTAATGTGTTACTATATAATTAGATGAATATATAAATTTCTTTTATGTTATTAGTATATTCTAATTAAATCCAATTTATATTTTTAAATTTTTTATAAATTATAATCATTAAATATTTATTTTAAATTTTAAATTATTTTTAATTTTCTTAAAAAATGTGCATATCTTTTAGTGTTATATATAATTTTTTCTTGACGGGCGTAATATATGTAATTGCAAATAATAAAATCAAGTCTAGCCACGCCAAATATTGAACTTTAAATCCAGTATAGTGTGTGTTTGGTTTTATGTTTGTAAAATCGATTATAGGTATAATTGATTTTATCATAAGTGTTAGAATTTTTTTTTTTTTTTGTAGGTAAGTGTTAGAATTTTTCTTAAAGTAAAGTGATTTATATTTGATAATTCCTTAAAAATGATTTGGATATAAAACAAGAAATTGTCACTTCTTTTAAAATCAACTGTAGAAACCAAAATTAATTTTCAACTTTAAAAATTGAACGATATTAAAAATAACTAAAATTAACTTGGGATCCATTCTAACCTAGCCAAATGAAATCCAAACATACTGATAATCTGAAAGGAAATCAGATAAAAAAGGAATTAGGGTGCAAAGTAACGAATTTTCACTCAAATAAAATAAAAAAGAGAGATATTATATAATTCTCCCATTTTTTCAGTTGTTTATATATATGTCCATTTTTTTAATAGAATTTGATTTGAACAGATTTCCTTACTTCTCAAAATTTTTGTACTGAAATAACATTAAAGTCGATTTGAATTAACTCCTGTTTTACTAACTTTGTAAGTAAAGGTCATACCATGTCCAATCATGTTAGGTGGGCCAATTATACACCAAAGTCAATTCAAATCGATTTTATAGAACCAGATCAATCGACTCTGCACTGACACTAACAACCTGACAAAAGCTGATTTAGCTTTGTAAAGTCGATTTGAATCAAATTTTTCAAATCAACTTTAATGTTATTTCGGTACAAAAATTTTGAAAAGTAAAGAAATCAGTTCAAATCGACTTGTATTAGAAAAAAGACATATATGCAAACAATTGAAAATCGGAAAACTATGTAGCGTTAATGCTTATTGTAATTCATAATATTTCATGTATGAATCATTTTAATTCCTTACTTTTAAAGTGAATTAATTTAATCCCTCACATTTACAATTGCCAATTAATTTAACCCATTTATTAACTAATGTTAAATCACTGTTAGTCACATCAATTGCTCAGTTCTTTTGATCCTAGCATCGAGAAATGAGAATCAAGTAATTCACACAAAAATAACTGAAAAGGTTGAGCCTTAAGAAATCAACGCATAAAGATAAAATGATAAAATTAGTGCCATAATATCCTATATTGCTGTCGTCTATCATGTGACTCCCCAAATAAAGTAAGGTAAGCTCTTAGTTACATTCCTAAAGAATAAAGTACGTGCTTATCTTCAGCTTAACCTTGTGCGCCGTAACTGAGTTTTTCTCTCCAATGTTGTAATGTGTTGGTGTTGAATGTTGATGCCTGAGAGCAAAGCTACTTCTAGGATGGCACCGAAATATCATATCATCCCTTTCTTGCTTCCCTACTTTGTTTCTCATGGCCAAAAAACCTGATCAGCTCCCCAAATGGACAACCAGTAAGAATCTGTGTTATTGAACCGACAATAGATATATCTCTACAAGTGATTAAATTGCATAAACTTCAGTGAGAACTAAGAACCCTTTTCTTTCTTTTTTTTTTTTTTTGAAATTTCCCCTACACTTTGTGCAAGACTAAAAGAATGTTTGGCATCATATCATTTGTCTTTAAAAGCTTTTGATTTGTTTTGAATCTACAATAAGCTAATCCAAACACACACTAAGCTAGCTTGCAATACATACGAGGTAGCATGTTGCTCAAAAAACATTCTTATTGAACTTGATTCCCTCCTTTAATTGCTGCAGTAGTGAGTATATCTCATCACATTGTGGGTGGGAGTGATCTTCAGCATTGAAAGCATGCACTTTATTTTTCACTTCTATCCAACTCCAACCAGGAACCTTTTTCACTCCTCTTTCCCGCATCAGCCTTGTTACACTAGCTTTTTCATCCCACATCTTGAGACGCCCATACATGTCTGATAGTAGGACATAGGTGCAGTGCTCCTCAGGCTCTAGCTCTAACAAAGTTTTTGCTACATCACTAGCTAATTCAATATCACCACTAATTCTACATGCACCTAACAAAGTCTTCAACACCATTGCGTCGGGTCTGAAGGGCATTGATTCAACCAAAGCTTTTGCCTTCTCTAGATGCCCAGCTCGACTGTAGAGATCAATCACACATGCATAGTGCTCCATTCGGGGTGGAATGCCAAAATCAGACTCCATTGACTTTATGAAGTTGCAGCCTTCTTCTAGAAGTCCATTATGACTACACGCAGTTAGCACTGCAACAAAAGTTATATGATCAGGTTTCACCTTTCTCTCTAGCATCAAGTGATAGAGGTCAAGCGCAACATTGCCTTGTCCATGTTGGGCATGCCCAAATATGATTGAATTCCAAACTATAGCATTGTCTTTGGAGGTTGCGTCAAAGGACTTCCTAGCATCTTCTATCATCCCACATTTAGAATACATGAAAATTAATGAACTACTAACATATTGATTGGTATCAAAGCCTACTTTAAGAGCTAAGGCATGAACTTGTTGACCTAACTGTAGCATAGCTAAATCTGAACACGATTTGATGGCAGCTGAAAAAGTATAGTGGTCAATTTGTATGACAAGAGATCTCATATGTACAAATAACCTCAAGGCATCTTCACTCAAACCAACTTGTGAGTACCCTGCTAAAATGGAGTTCCAAGTGCAAGAATCTTTGAGATCCATGGAAAAGAAGATTTTTAGGGCATCTTCCATGCACCTGTTATTTATCCTGAGATACATGGCAATCAAAGCATTAGAAACAGGAACAGAATTTTCAAGCCCCCGTTTGATTACCAAACCATGTAAACATTTGCCATGGCCTTCATGCTCTTGTGTAGAGCAAGCACTGACAATCCCAGTGAAAGTATAAATATCAGGCACAAGCCCAAAATTTTGCATATCAATGAAGACTTTGAATGCAAGATCTTCTTTCTCGTGCATCAAGTAAGCAGCAAGCAAAGAATTCCATGTAACCAGATCACGACAAGCAGCAGCACCATCAAATACTCTCTTAGCATCATGCAAAGAAACACACTCTGAATATGCCATGATAGTGGCATTGCAAACAGTATTAAACAATTCCAGCCCGTGTTTCACAATTTTACAATGCAACTGCATAACTAACCTGTAAAACCCAAAACCATCAAGCAATGTCAAAAGTGGAGACACTGTGCCATCATCAATCCCAACACCATCAAGCTCCATACACCTAAGCACCCAAAATGCCATATCAAGATCGCCAACTTGTGAATAACCTGCAATCATTGCATTCCATGACACATAGTTCCGTTCCGGCATGAGTCGAAACACAATGTACGCATCATCAACGCTCCCACACTTGGCATACATGTCAAGAAGGGCGCTACCAGAGAACACATTGTCTGAAAATCCCATCTTGATCACAAGTGAATGTAGTTGGTGCCCAAGCTCAAGCTCATGAGCACAGGCAACCCCTTTGAGCATGCTCCCGAATGTGTGGCCATCAAATGCAAGTCCACACCTTCTCATGGAAGTGAAGATACCCCACGCGGCCTCATGGTCACCAGAGTTCACATAACCAGAGATCAAGGTGTTCCAAGACACAGAGTCTCTGTTGGGCATTTCATCAAACAGCTGGTGGGCCAGAGTTAATCCTCCGCATTTTGCATAACAACTTATGATGTTGTTGGTGGTGTAAAGATCAGCAATGGATCCTACCTTGATTGATCGACAATGGGTTGCTTGGGCCGCAAACAAAGCGATGGATGAGGTACGAATGAGGCAGTGCAACCTGTTCATTCATTGAAGTAAAGTCTCAAGAAGAAAGAGGAACAGTGTCAGAAGGGGAAGAGGGCGCAAGAGAGTTACGAAGCGTTGCTAAAGAAAGCGAAGGAAAGTGGGTTGCGTGATAAGAATACTATTTGAGGAACTGAGAAATAAGAACCGCGAGTTGGAGCGTGAGAAACTCGGGCTGATGGATTGGAAGAGAAAACGGGTGTATGATGATAGCAATGTGGTTGCTGAACTGAGGATCAGAGTGGCTGAATAGGAGAATGAGAAGCTTGAGCTTAAGGATGCAAATAACAAGAATTTGGCAACCATCGAGAAGAAGAAGAAGGAGGAGGAGGAGGAGGAGGAGGTTGATGAAGAGCTTTTGGGGAATGTGTGTGCTTCTGTTGCTGGGAATACTGATGATAGGGAGCCTCAAGCCACTTTGCAAGGACATATAGATGCTGGACACACTCTTGGTGCATCAGGCATGAAAATTATATTAATTCTGCATTCTTCTTTCATAACTCTATGGATATGGCATTTGTTGAAATATTGATTGTTACTTAATTTTGAGCATTATTGAACTAGGTAAGAGTCTTGAGATTAATATACACTAGTCGGATTACTAGGTAGTTAATTGGAACTTGGATGGAACCATGAGGTTTCGTTCTGTATTAAGGAAAGGTTTAGTTCATGACTATGTTCAGTTGAGACTTGATAGCAGTGTTTTAACAACGAGGAATGATAGGCGTACATCATTATACATCCACCGTGTACTTACACCGTGCTAAAGGACAAAATTGGCGTAGAAGGAGAGTATGGATACGGAGGGGCATTTTGGGAAAAAACGGAAAAAGGAAAGAGAAGGTAAAACACGTGTGCACACACATTAAAGAGAAAAAAAAAAGAAATGTGCAGATGTGACGGTGGACAAATCAAAAAGATTGGAAAATGCTCACTCTCTCCAACCCCGCTTCTGAAAGCTTCCATTGTTTGTCCATCGTTCGATCATTGCTCCCACCCCCTCAGAGCTGTCATTGTTGGTAGCGCGCAGGGGAAGAAGAAGAAGAGCATAAAACCAGCTCTCGTTCTTGGCGTGACTCATGTCATTCGTGTTTTTGTGAAAATTTTATAAGGAAGTGCAGGAGAGGGAGCTTGAAAATGAGTTCTTTGACAGCTGTTGAAGAGTTGTGAAGGCGTTTCTGCTTGTATTGTAAGGTATGTGAGTGCATGTTTCCAGTATGAGCACTTACGTGTTTGTGGTTGGTGTAAGAAAATATAGTTTTGTTTATTATAATATGTTAAGAAAAAAAAGAAAATGGGAATGGCTGTGTTAGAAGCTAGAAGCCAAAGTTGAGTGCAAACGTGAGGTGTAAATGCCGTGAAGGAAGTTGTAAACCTTTTCAAAATGTTGTAAACTCAGGAGGAAAATGTTGTAAACCCATGAGGAAGATATTGTAAACTCATGAGCAAAATGTTATAAACCCATGAGGAAAATGTTGTAAATCCAGGGGCAAAATGTTGCAAACCCATTAGCAAGAAGCTGTAAACCTTTTCAAAGATGTTGTAAACTCCTGTTATACATTGGTATTAATGTATGTTTCATTTGAATTAGTCTCTTGAGCAACAAAACAAAGTGGCAAGGGCTCCGTTAGAACTTGCGAGGTAGTGTTAATAGTGTAACGATGATCCCATAAATGCATGAATGGAAGTTATGCATGGGTACTATTTTTTGTTGTATTTTTTTATCAGAGTCTTTTCAGGAAAAAAACAAACGGTGAATAGATCTGTTACAATTTTTAAATCAGTGAAGGAAAAAGGGTGTAAACCAATTTGTGAATTTGTGAAAAATAATTGTAAAGTGCTTTAGGTTTTGTTGCAGGTTTGTTGATATAAAAAAGTGCAGAAAATGGAGAATACAGTGAATGTTGATGCTGATGTTGATGTGGAAGTGCAAATAGATCATCCTGAAGTGAATCATGATAACGAATGTGATTTAGAAACAAAAATAAGGGCTGTTATGGTTGTATGAAAAAGATGTAAATTAAAGAATAAGAAGTTATAAACTAAGTTGACAACATCGTAAACCACAATTTAAAATGTTGTAAACATATGGTAAGAAATTGTAAACCTTTTGGAAGAATGACAACTTTTTATTACTCCTAACCAAGATGACTTCCCACATGTGTACAACTTTTTTATGTCAGATTTACAACTTTTTCCCGCAGGTTTACAACTTATTTCCGTGAGGTTTACAACTTATTTACGTGAGGTTTATAACTTTTTCCCACAGATTTACAATTTTTTTTACCTGCGGTTTACAGCTTTTTTCTACAAGTTTACAACCTTTTTACATGAGGTTTACAACTTTTTTACCTGAGGTTGACAACTTTTTTCTACAGGTTTACAACTTTTGCATGTGAGGTTTACAACTTTTTTACCTGAGGTTGACAACTTTTTTCTACAGGTTTACAACTTTTGCATGTGAGGTTTACAACTTTTTTATGCAGGTTTACAACAGGATTCCCACATGTTTACAACTTTTTTATGTAAGGTTTACAACCTTTTTTACGTCAGTTTAACAACTTTTTATTGACTGATTTACACCAAATACATCCATGGCTACAAAGAATGGTGGAAATATCCAAACAAATACAAAGTCCTAGCCCATCTACAAATATATTTGAGGCAATGATTATATACACGTCCACAAAGAATGGTGCAAATATCCAAACAAATAAAAACGTTAACCCATCATTTACATACAAATAAATCACCATCAGTCGTCTTCCTCATTGTCTTGGGCCTAACATGTGATGTGGTATACGGGGTGGTTAGCTGAGGCCCGGGCTGCTTGGCTCGCTTGTGGGAATATGTCCTTTTTTTCTGGTTGAGTAGGGTTGGATGCCTCTTCAGCAACTGGACCATCAGTAGATATAGGAACAAAGCCTGCAGCCCTTAGTTGAGGTTCAACTGCTGAAATGACTTTATCCCTAAATTTTGTTCTCCCTGTCCATCACCCACTCAACCAATAAGTTACGCCTTATGCGCGCCAGCTGAACCTGTGATAATAGACAGCAACAATTATCCATACACGTCCACAACTTACTAGGAATTTAAGGGATTCCAAATAAAACATGGAACTTACCTCATCCCATACTGGCATGGTCAGACCCCCCTCATATGTACTAACCCCGTCCCACATCTCCATATACTTCATCACATATACACCACAATCATCTCTGCATGATGGAAGGTGGAGATAATAAGGGTTGAAACAATCAGCACATATTTACTGCTAACGGAAGCAAATGTTAGGGTCTATGATGACTCACTTGTTTGGTGGTATAGGCAGGGGCTGTATCTTCAGCTCAAGCTCAAATTCTGGGTCCATATTTGAGTCGAGTCATGCCAGCAACTCTTTGAATCGTATAACCTGCCAAAATGAATCACCAACAGTGTGAATTGGTGTGAATTATCAGAATCTAGTTGAAAATGTTGTCAACGTTCTTCAAAATGTTGTAAGCACAGTTCAAAATGTTATAAACTAGTACACAAAAAGTTGTAAGCCTTGTTCAAAATGTTGTAAACTAGAACACAAAAAGTTATAAACCTTGTTCAAATTGTTGTAAACCACCAAAGAAAAAGTTGTAAACCTTGTTTAAAATGTTGTAAACCTTGCTTAAAATTTTGTAAACCAGTGCAAAATCAGTTGCTAACCAATATAGAAATGTTGTAAACTAATATAAAAAAGTTGCAAGCTTATCTCATAGTCCGAAAACCCTAAACAAAAAATTTAGAGGACTTGATGAAAAACCCTAAAGCATAAACCTGTTTCATGGCGACTACTACCCAAAACCAGTAAACCAAACCTAAAAAAGATCTAAATCTGGTAAAAAAATGTTCAAACAACTTTCACGCCAAATGAGCACACCCACTAAACACGGTCAGCCAAATAAGTTGCTGTCAACCAGGGTACAAAAATGTTGTAAACCATAAACAGAAATGTTGTAGACCCTACACATAAAAGCTGTAAACCGTCAACTAGATAGTAAATCTTCTGCAAAAAAAAAAATGTAACTCTTTACTACTTACAATGCAAATGCCAGAAGGAAGAACATGAACTTTGTCAGATCAACAATGCGAACAATGTACCAAATCCAGTGGGAAATGAAAGCTTAAGAGAGCTTTAGGAGGGGAAGCGAACGTGAGCTCAAACATACGCGAACAGGGGTCTAACGTGGTAGACGTGGGGTTGTGGGGTTGTGGAAGCTTCTGATTCGAACTAGAGGGTGACAGATGGGAAGTGACAAATGTGTGTGCACGCGCGTTTTACCTCCTCTTTCCTTTTGTTCGTTTTTCCCCAAAATGCCCCTCCGTATCCATACTCTCCTTCTACACCAATTTTTTCCTTTAGCGCGGTGTAAGTATGCGGTGGATGTATAATGATGTACGCCTATCATTCCTCTTTAACAACAGCAGCTAGTTTGATCGGATCATGTTAGATGCGAAGCATTTCACCCAGGCCCATTTGAGGAAGACCGAGACACGTGGCCGGTTTAAGGAAGGGAGGGGAAGGGCATAACTGGGAATAGAATAGTGGAGAACCATAGGACCTACTTGGTGAATCAATCGAACTTAGGAAGCAAGGAAATTTTGTTAAATTGAATCATAGGAAGGAAGCTACATTAGTGGCCGATGATGTTTATGCTTGAATAGGTTGAAAAGATCATGAGAACGAGAAGGGGTTGGTTTCTAGAATTTCTATCATCATCTCAGTATTATGCTAACGGATAAGCTTGTGCTTGTTCATACGCTCATATTTGTCTCCTTCAATTTCTCTGTGTTTGCTTTTGCATTGTATAAATTTCGATTTGTGGATATTTTTCCAATAGTTTTAGTTTTTATACTACTGTCATTCATACTACATTTTCTTTCTTATTTTATAGTAATAAAAATATACGCTGATGCTAGCAAGGATAGGTCAGATAAGGGAAAGACAAACCGAGCCTTATAGAAAGGCGGGTCACTGCACAAGGGTGGGTTAAACATACAGGAGGGGACACAGAAGCATTTAGTAATTCTTTAACCTTTTTACATTTTATAATAACATTTACTATATGTGAGTTATGGTAAATACTATATTTTTATAACTTTATTGTGCCTATTTGTGCAAGCGAGGGAGTTAAGTCGCCCTTGGACACAGGGCGAGCTATTTCGAGAGACCCACACCCGAAATGGTGAGCATAAGGGGGAGTCTGGAGAGGTATGGGCAAACCCTTGCTCTGGGACGACCTATGTAAGTTTAAATTTAGACATATCTTTACCTAATTTTTATTATTATTTTTATTTATGTCATAATTATTACTTACAATGTGTTTTATCTTTTTTCCTTTGCAGCTCGAGTTTACAGACCTCTGGGAGCAGGCACGGACTCAGTACCAGACTCAGATGGCTAAGGCTGGGCTCGATGCTGACATTACTCCTCCTCCAAACAAGGAGGATGTCTGGGCCCATGTGGTTGGCGGCCCTTACAAGGGTTGCATATATGGGATGGGATACTACCCTGAGAGTAGATCCCCATCTTTTGCCACTGGGTCAGCTACTGGGGATAATGCCCTGAGAGAGTGTATGCATGCCCTCAACCACTCAACCAGGAGCTGCAACAGCAAGTACAGTTGATCCAGCAGCAGCAGAAGCAGCAGGCACAACTCCTTTACCAGTTCCAAGAGTAGCAGGCAGGGCGAGCAACTGTGGAGTAGGAGCTGAGGGAGATTCGAGGGCTTAAGCTCTCCTTGGAGCGGCAACAACAGGAGGAAGTAAAGAAGGAGAAGGCTAAGTTCCGACAGATACAGCAAAAGATTACTACAAATGTGATAACCTTCTTCCAGGACATGCAGGTTTCGAGATCCTCCAGCTTTGGCAAGATGCTTTCCTAGATCTCATTCCCCCATATCCTACTCGCCTCCATTTCTGAGGGCCACTCATAATCGGATGGTGCAGATGACGATGATGGTTTAGATGATGATGATGATGTTGCTGCCGACGATGCCGACGCCCAGGAGTTCAGCTATTTTTTTCTAGCTTCATTTGTTTCCATTTTGGATTTTTCACATTTATTGTAATTTGTATATATTTTATTGTACTAATTTTCTATCTTATTTAATCAATTTAATTTATTCATTTTATTATTTTCTTATTTGATATCAATTTAATTAATAATTAGGTTATTATATAAATAAATAAATAGTAAATTACTAATCACTTCATAGTTAAACAAAAAAGAATAAAAAAAATTATAATTTTTTATCGACGAGTATAATCATCGATAATACTTAATATTTTTAAAATAAATTATTTTTCATAAATCAAATGACCGTCTCTATACTCGTCGATAAACCCATCGGTAAAAGATTAAAATATTATTTCATTTATTTAAATTTTTGTCAGTAAAATTAAATATACCGTTAGTAGAATTATGTCTCTGACGGCCATGGTGATGCTTTTTATATAGACGGCTAAATATTATATTACACGTTGGTAAACACGTCAAAAAATACCGACAAGTGTTATTCTACCGTCGATAATATTCATCAACGGCGTGAAAACCGATGCCCTCGTACTCATCGGTACACCCATCAGCATAAATGCTAAAACCCGTCAGTAAAGGCATTGGTTATTCGCCCTTTTCTGGTAGTGGCTAAGGCTGAATCACCCAAGTCTAGGGACACTGTACCTCTTGATATACCTGAGCCTTCTCCAAAAGCTGCTCCATCAACATCGGCACTTATAAATTTACCTCCTCCCCCCTCAACCGGGCCTCCAGCAAGCTCTCAATTCAATCATCTTATCTTGCAGCATTTGAGAGAGTTTGCTTCCAGACTGGACAAGCTTGAGGAGACAATAATAGAGCACGGTGGCGAACTCCAACATCATGAAGAATTACAACTTTAGATTCTTTAGAACTCTCAAGAAATTCTCTGAGAGATAAGGCACCAGGGCTGATGATCCTATTGCTGGCTTCCAGCACACCTCCTTTTTACTGATGTCAAAAAAGGGAAAAGGAAAGAGAAGAAAATCTTGTGATGAGAAAGATAGGGGCAGTTGCTCAGAGATTCATTTCAGCCATCTTTGCATTTTGTTTATCTTATATTTTAACCAGACAATTTTTTTTCTCTCTGGTACATTTTTTATTTCAATTGCTCTGATACATTTATTTCGGATTATAAATCTTTGTTTTACTTGTCTTGATATATATATATATATAACTTAGCTAATCTAGCATACTATGATGATGTATGAAGTTTTTGTTGGTTTGATTGATCTAATATCTCACTATATCTATCTTTGAGTGATGACATAACAAATTCTGAGAAAATATTCTAAAGAACGACTAATGTTTTCCTTTGAGTTTCTTGAGATAAGAAACATGTCTTTTCGAATTGCATAATACGTCTTGAATCAAAAACAAATTCACTTTACATATGCAAACATATTGTATCTCATGTAAAAAGATAGAAACTTAATAGAAGGGAATTTTGTATCATGCAAAATATGTATATATGCTTAATGGATGGAACAAAAATCAAAATATGAACAAGAAGTTAAGGCTGGGATATTTAGAAAGTAGAACATGACTTCAGAAAGTGCTCATAAAATGAAGATATCAAACTAGCTCTGAAGCAAGGATGTTCTACAACCTTCAATCATTATCATCAAAATTAATTTAATTATATACATGCTCTGATTGAAGACTGGAATATCGTTAGTTCATCATGAAACTTATTCCGCACCTCAGAAATCTCACTTGACAATGAACAAGTGCACTCTACAAGAAAAAAATGGAAATTTGAAATTTAAATTTAAAGTCAAACCTAGTTACAGATTGACGTGTGATCTCTTCTACCAACTTGGTCAACTACCCCAGCTTCTAGAATGAAGAGTTCATAAAGTAAAAAGTAGTTTCTGAGGATCATCAGAAACTTCAACTTTACAATGGCTTCTCCAATAGATTCGACAAATAGACAAGTTACTCTTCTAGACTGCATTCCTAAGACACAAACAGATGATCAACATGTATCACTTGGAGAACTTATCAAGACCAATAGTCATAAATGAAGACCATCTATAAATAGAGATGATGTGCTTTCAAATACAAGAGATAGAACTCTACACAAGTGCTGAAACTCTATGAAAATTTCTACTCATCTCTTGTTTAGTTCATTACAAATTGTAATCAGTTTTCGTGTTTGTAAAAATCTTCTTTCTATGTTCCTAACTAGTTTATACATTCTTCCAAGGAAAAATCATTAGAATGAAGTCATTCAAGTTATCCAAGGTCATTTATTGTATATCTTAAGAAAACTTAAGTGTAGGTTATTTTGAGTTGCAAACCCAAACATAGACTTCTGTATCCTTGATCCAGTAGTGATCGGTATGAGTTTAGCTTGGAAAGACTAGTCAAAGACTACTTACAATGCTACAGTACTAGTCAAGGTTTAGTTTGGAAAGGCTGGTTAAAGACTATACAGTTTAGTTTAGAGAGGCTAATAAAAAACTATTTGGTTCAGCTTAAAGAGGCTAGTGAATAACTACTTAGTTTATGACAGTAGGGGTTGTCTACTGGTCACAGGTTAGAGCTTAGGAAGACCAGTGTAAGGACTATCTGGTTTCTTTCTCGGGTTGAGAAAAGTGTTAATGAAACTCAACATGGTTGAGAACTGGATATAGACAAGTTGACTGAACCAATATAAAAATACCTATCCAGTATCTTCTTCTCCTTTATCTCTTTTACATTTACTGCTCTGTGGTTATTTGTTTATTTTTGTTTAAAATATAATTTTTTAGCTGTTATGTTACTAATGCTGCTATTCAGAAAGTAACTTTCTGAAATCTCTAACATTGTTTCCATCGCACTACAAGCTTAAAGTTTGATAGTATTGTGTTAAGGTTTTTAGAAGATAAAAAGTGAAAGAGAAACAAAACTCGATTCAACCCCTACTTCTCGTGCGCTTTGCTACTTACACAAGCACACGTTCGATGGAAGCCACACCTGAGCTCCATCTAAACTCATTTCACTCAGCCTATGGGAGCCGTACTTGGGCCCCATTCTGCTTCAAGCACACGTTCGATGGAAGCCGCCCCTAAGCTCTATCCAAACTCATCTCACTCAGCCTAAGGGAGTCGCACTCAAGCCCCATCCAGCTTCAAGTACGTGTTCGATGGAAACCACACCTAAGTTTCATCTGAACTTATCTCAGTCAACCTATGGGAACCATACTCAAGCCTCATCTGGCTTCAAGCTCACATTTGATATGAAGTCAGTACTCCCCTGAGTTTGACATTGCTCACTCGAATGGATGTGAACACAGTAATCCCCAGGTCCGACATTACTAGCTTGGCCAAATGAGAAGACACGTTTGATGAAAACCACACCTAAGCTCTATCCGAATTCCTCTTGTTTAGCTTATGAGAGTTGCACCTAGAATCCATCTAGCTTCAAGTGCAGCTTTGATGGAAACTGCACCCGAGCTCCATCTGAAGTCTTCTTGCTTAGCCCATGGGAGCCATGCTAGAGCCCTATCAGGCTTCAAGTGTATATGATATAGAAGTTGCACCCAAACTCTATCCAAAGTCCTTTTACTTAGCTAATGAGAGGCGTAGTTGAACTCCATCTGGCCGTAAGCACTTGTTTGACACGAGTTGCACTCGAGCTCCTTTTGCTTAGCCCATGAGAAGCGCACTCGAACTCCATCTGGCTTCAAGCATATGATTAGCTCGTTCAAGCCACACCTCGTGCTTCATCTGAACTCATAGACTTGGAGCCTCGCCTCGGGCTCCATTCGAACTCATGGAGCCCTTATGAACAACCATTTTACCAAAGTTTTCGAAGTGCAAACAACACCTATAAGAAACACTAACTTGGTATAAACCCTTTTCGAGATTCGTACGACCTAAGACTACCCAAAAATTACTTTCCAAGATGAGAGACGTCCTAGCGAAATATGATTCGACCTACCTGTTTAGCCTGGATGCCAAACAGGGTGGGCTATCCTGAACTACCTGGCTAGCTCGGGGGGGAAATAGAATTGCCAAATTCCCCATGTAAACTGGATGTGAACATCTACTCGGACTCTACTCTAGCACTTCACAAGCACTTAGTGCAAGCATGGACTCTTCCTAAGCTCCTCATGACCGAGCATACTCGATGAGAGCCTCTATCCAACTTCTACTCGTGAGAGCCCGGTGCGACTCATTATCTGAGATCCGCCTAAACTTCATATTTTAGCCTAATTAGACCAGTACAAGGCGCCTAATTCTATGTCTAATCTCTAAATATGGCCAACTTGGATTCACTGCCCTAGGTCTAGATTTATTTGTGGATATTTGAACTTCGTAGGAGGAAGGAATCTAAACTACCCTCTTAGTTTGGCTAAAATAGGGTATGCAATCTTGAATAACTTAGCGATGAAGTTGAGGGCAATGGGAAAGAAGAAGGAGGGAAAAGATTCATTAATCAAAATTCAAAACACAAAGGGTGTCTCGAAAGGAAGAATACATAAACAAAAATGACCTACTAAGACCTACTCATCCTCCTCAGGAATGTCCTTTATTTTGTAATCTACAACGTGGCGATACATCCCAATGGTACAAAGGTCGATGTCTGGTCCAATGACAACCTAAACCTATGACAAAAGGTTCTCGTATAACTCCTTCGAGCTAGCAGACTAGGCCTTGACAATCTTTACCTGCTCAAACTTGAGTTCGGCCAGGAGAGCATCCACCTTGGCCTTCGAAGCAACGAGCTCCTTCTTCTCCATACCCCAACCCTTCTCATTCTCTTCAAAATCTAGCACCTCCTACTTGAGGCCAGGATATCTTTCCCCGGCTCCTCTTTTTATTCCTCCAGCCTCTGCTCGGTAGCAAGATCCACCTCCCAAAGACTAATCGTCTCTATCTCAAGGGCCTCAATCACATTAGATGAAATGATAAAAACTCAAGCACTGGGGTGAACCAAAAGTAATCCCTGGACAAATGCAATTTCACTAAACGACGAACGCAACTTTGTTGTGGATACTGCATCGTACCCTTTGCCAATTAAATCTTTCAACTCTCGAGAAATACAAAATATCATGAGAAAAGAACTCAACTTCCGTCAAACTAGCCCTAGCCATTAAGTTAGAGGCAACCATTATGATCCAAGACCTAGCATCATAGATCTTAAATGGAGGACATGATCACCTTCCTCCTGTGGTGCTTGAAAGGCCAAGGAATCCCATTCCGAGGTCCAATAAAGGCTAGTAGCATCAGGCTCGAACTTGGCAAAGAGATCCTCCCTGAGGTAGAAAAAATAACCTAAGGCAAGGTCGCAGGAATGCCTAGCGATCACAAGACAAAGTACAGACATACAGGATAAAGTCCAAACAACTGTCATGACTCATAACGTGTACACTGTATCAAAGGACTGGTAACTTAGCCATAAGGATTCCCTTCAACTCATGGAGCCCTAATATTTAACTTAACACGCCTAAGACGCATTTAAGTTAATTATTAGTCATTACTCTTTTGTTCCAGTTTTTAACTCAAACTTCTTTAAAATACTTTAGTAAAAATATGGGTAAAATTTTTTTTTGAACTTAAATAACAAATCGTGAGCCGCGCATACTAAATACCTAACGTCATTACCTTACCTGCGTAAGAGAGATGTTAGAAATGAATATCAGGTAAATACAGAATACAACCATAACATAACATAACTCAAATAATGATGACATATCAATAACTGTATCATAATAGTGATGTCTTGTAATCTTAAGGACATCAATATATATCCGTCAATAATATACAAAGCGATAATCGAGATACAATTACTCTAAGGAAAAATATCCAAAAGGAAGTTATCTCGTAGCTCCTCGTCCACTCTCAAGACAAATCACGAACTACACCTTCATTCATGTCCAGAGACGACACTGAAAAGAAAAGGGATGAGAAAGTTATACAAGAATCTCAGTAGGGCTTGTCAACTATAACACAAGTGTCATCGTCATCGTCCCTAGGAATCTCGGGTTTAATTATGAAAATGGTGAACATATATATAAGGTTCATTTATTAAGTTCTAAATATCATTAGCGAGACCGTATCTTTTAGCATGAATCTTAATTTCATGAATGCAACATATTAATCATGGATGCATGTCAATATCATATACATAATATCATAAAATTCATAAAACAATGCATATGATATAAAGAACATCATGATCATCATTCTTACAAGTGACTTAAACTTCTTTTTCTCTTTTCCTTGGGGGCAGCCTATAATTCTCTCTTTTCGAGAGTTCTAGGTTATGAGCTCATACCTCACTAGTCGTCACTAGCGTATTCTTATCCCTTTGATAAGATAAATTCCCGACTCTTAAGGTGCGGGATAGGGGCATTAGGATCACCTTTCATAACCTTTAATTCGGAGTCTAAAGGATCATTTCCTATTTGAATCACCTCTCATAACCTTTAATTCGAGAGTCTAGAGGATCATTTCCATGTGTCTTATGTCACCTTTAACCTTGGCATGTTATATAGAGATGCAAATATGAATAACTCATCATTTCAACATTTCATGCTCATAAACTTCATGGAATCATGCATCTCAATTTATCAAGCATAATTATAACATACCATAACTTAAACTACATAAACATGCATCATACTTCATTGCATATATCCATAAGCCATATAAGTTTCAACACATGAATATAGCCTTCACAAGATATCAACGCATTCATGCCATCAAATTTATCAACATTTACGCTTAAGCCCCAAAGGGTCAAATCACAATTTCTCAAAGGTTCACGGGTCAAAATGCAAATACCCTTTTGTAACACCTTCTCACAAACTAGAGATCTTTAACATTAACCAATACTTTTAATAGACATATAACTATTAGAAACCGTTATAAACTCATCGTAAAAACCTTTTAAGGCCATAAACCAAATTCCAATACATTTTAGTGGTCAAAGTGCAAAATCGCTTGTTTTTAATATTTAACGACGACCGAATTTCTAAATCTTTATATAAACTTCATAAATGGTATTTTGGACTCATGGACACATTCAACATCATTAGTAGCTTTAAATAAAATCATTTGGCTGAAATAACATAATTGATAGTTCAAAACACAACTTTCTGCATTTTGCAAAACGGCCCAAACTAACACTTGTAACTACCCTTTTATGCATCTATGGTACCAAAAATAATTTTTACAATAACTATTAGCGATTTAAACTCATCTAAACATCCTAAATCAGTAACCTTTTCAGTTCTAAAGGATTAGATCAGAATACTAAAATTTTAGCATTTAAAATCATGAGAAAAACCATATTCTTAATCCTTTATAATTTGTAGGTCTTTCAAAATTTCTTTGTACAAATTTAAAGACAAGATCATACCTAAAAATAAAGTATATCAAGATTTAAATCAGAATTATATAAGTGCCAAAAATAAATAGATGAGAAGTGTCCATGATCAAAGTTGTCATTTAAAATAAAACAAGTAAATCTTGAACTTTAGGATTTAAATGATAACTAGAATCATAAACTTGTCTTGTAACCTTATTATTATCATTATAAGGTGATAACTTGGAAAGATAAATATGAAATGCAAGGCTTGAGATATAAATATAAAGATACAAATTCATTCTTAGGTATTTATGATTTAGGTGACAACTTGAAAGTAAATATGAATATGCAAGTTCATATTATTATCTTCAAGAATTAAAGTGATAACTTGGAATATAAATATGATTATGAAAAGCTTGAAATATAAATATGATATGCAAGAACTTATAACATAAATATGGATGCAAGTTCATTTTTATGTCTTATTAAGCTTAAAACTCAAGACTTAGTAACACCTTTAGAAATCTTTTGTCATCAAGAATTAAATCTTGGGCTTTAGAGGACATTTAAATGATGGATTCACAACCACCACCATGATTCCTCATCATCAAGCCATGGTCATTATCAAATCATAAAAATCGAAAATATAAAGGAAGAACAAAAGAAAGAACATGAAATAAAATCCCTACCAAGTTGTTTCTTTGTTAATTAGAGCAAGAGCTTAATCTTGTATGAGATATCAACGACAAAAATCTGATTTTAGTGATGGTATATATTTGGCCAAGTGAAGATGAAATGGTGGGAGGATTTTTGTTGTGTTCTTGTGTTTGGATATGGAAAGTTTAGGTGCTTAGGGGTTGGTTTACGGTATGTATGTGTTTGTTTGAGCTTGGGAACTTGGATGGATATCAAGAATGGAGTCTCTTGGAGGTGGAGAAGGAAGAAGAAGAGAGCTTTGTATTTAGAGAGAGAAGAGAGGATTTTTGGCTAATTTTTGTGAGCAAGACTACAACAAAAAATACAAATGGTAAGAATGAATGTTTGTGTGTGAATTAGGCTTGGAAAACACATATTTATAGGGATTTTGGGGGGTGAGGCAGCTGCATTAATGGCTATAATGGGGAGTATTTTTTCAATTTTTGTGAGTGGTAGGACATATATTTGATGGGTATTTAATTTGTAATGGTTTAGAAATGATAAATTAGTGTAAGTGGCTTAACCATCAAGAGTTTAAAATTCCTCAAGACAAGATTAAATGGCCAACACTTATAGTGGAAATTTTAGTGCTAATAATCTGAAGTAATAAAATAAAAATAAATCTAAAATATATTTTATTTTTGAGAAAAAGAAATTGTTAGTGGAAAAGAAATTGATAAACTAAAGTAAGTGCTTAATAATCAAATATTTAAGGTGCTCCACTACAAAATTAAATGGCCAACATATGTAGTGAAATTTTTAGTGCAAATAATCTGAAGTAATAAAAAATAAATAAATACAAAATATATTTTATTTTTAAGAAAAAGAAATTTAATACACTAATTTCCTATTATGTGTCTTAAGAACCCCTTTTTAATTAAGAAAGAAAAACAATCTTTTCTAAACTAATCTTATGCTTTAAAATTACCTCAAATAATTATTTTGACTCAAGATAAATAAATAAAATTAATTTATCTTTAATTAGAGCCTAATATTGCCTATATTTATTTGATTACGTAAATAAGCTCATTTATTATTAATTAGGGGCAAAATGGTAATTTCACACAAAAACTCCCCGAAACCACCTGAACATTTTCAAATATCAAATTACACATGTAATAAACATTTTGAACTCCCGGGCGATGACTGGGTTCAGAAATTACTTAATCTCGTGTTAAATTACCACAGGGGTATTTTGGTAATTTCACTTGCGGTAAAAAAAAATTGAAGTTAATATTTTCACATCTACAACACACATAATCCCCTTCAAGCATAAAACTAACCCCTTGAGGATAGCCTGGGTAGCCGTCCTTGATTTCGGGGCAAAAATGACCTTAGGGGCATTTTGGTCATTTGTACATTGAAAAATTGAAAATCGCGATTTTTGCACATATTGCTATTTAATCACCATATAATGTTATTCTAATATCAAAATATCCTATTGAAGATGGCCTGGACCATTTTGGCCTCAAATCTTGTGTAGAAATGACCTAGGGGTATTTTGGTCATTTTGCATAGCAATAAAAATCGAGGCGTTACATTTCTACCCTCCTTAAAAAGAATTTCGTCCTCGAAATTCGTTACCTGTGAATAGTTCAGGATAATGAGTCTTCATTTCTGATTCCAATTCCCATGTGAAATCCCTCATCTTACCTTGTCCCCATGCCACCTTAACCAAAAGTACAACTTTGTTTCTTAACTGTTTAACTTTTTTGTCCATGATCCTCGTGGCGATAAGTTGAAAGTCAGGTCCTCCCTTAATTGTACTTGTTCGCTCTAACACATGACCAGTCTGGTGATACTTCTTTAATTGGGAGACATGAAAGACATTATGGAAGCTGGATAGGTTGGGTGGTAAGGCTATACGGTATGCTACTGAGACCGACTGACTAAGGATTTCAAATGGACCAAGAAATCTAGGATTTAACTTCTTGACTCTCATAACTCGACCTATGCCTGTGGTAGGGGTGATCCTAAGGAATACATGTTCTCTTTCTTGGAATTCTAAAGGCTTTTCGCCGTTTGTCCATATAGCTTTTCTGTCGACTTTGAGCAGTGAGAATTCTATCCTTAATTCTCTTGATTTGTTCTGTTGTTTCCCTCACAATATCAGGTCCTAACAAGTTTTGTTCCCCGGGTTCATACCAGCATAAAGGTGATTGGCATTTCCGGCCATACAAGGCTTCATACGATTGCCATGCCGATACTTGCATGATAATCGTTGTTATAAGCAAATTCAATCAATGGCAAGTATTTATCCCAACTCCCTCTTTGGTCTAACACACATGCCCTCAACATATCCTCCAATGTTTGAATAGTCCTCTCAGTTTGACCATCTGTTTGAGGGTGGTAAGCCGTACTTAAACACAACTTTGAACCAAACGCCCTTTGAAAGGCTCCCCAAAACCGTGACGTCAACCGCGGGTCTCGATCCGAGATTATTGTCGACGGTACCCCATGTAATCTTACGATCTCTTGAATATATAATAGAGCTAGCCTATTCAAGGAGAAACTTACCTTGATAGGTAGAAAGAGGGCCGAGTTGGTGAGTCGATCCACTATCACGCATATGGGATCATGACCGCTTGGGTCCTCGGTAGTCCACCACAAAATCCATTGAGATACTTTCCCACTTCCACTCGGGGATTGTCGGGGTTGCAACATTCAGAGGGTTTTGGTGCTCAATCTTCACTTTTTGACAGACTAAGCACTTACTAACCCAGCGCACACATCCTTCTTCAACCCAGGCCACTGTAACATCTTCTTCAGTCCCGATACATCTTAGTGGTACCAGGGTGAATGGTAAAATGGCTCTTATGGGCCTCCTTCAAAATCTCCTTTCGGAGGTCACCTTTGCCTGCATACGATCCGACCTTTAAACCTCCACATACCATCAGCACCTTGGGCGAAATCTTTTAACTTTCCAGCCTGTACTGCCTCTAGAGTTTCCTGAAACTCACTATCCTCTCGTTGGGCTTGAGTGATCTCTTCCATGAAGCCACTCGTCACACTAAGATGGCATGCCTTCATGCTCTTAGTGGTCAAGGTCATCCCCGGGTTCAGGTCTCTAAACCTTTCGATCAGCTCAACTTCCTTAACCATCATGTAGGATAAGTGCAACGATTTCCTACTTAAGGCATCGGCCACTACATTGGCTTTGCCAGGATGGTAGTTTAACCCAAAATCATAGTCTTTCAAAAATTCCACCCACCTCCTCTGCCTCATGTTTAGTTCCTTTTGATCAAGTGCGAGTGGAAGTGGGAAAGTATCTCAATAGATTTTGTGACTGGACTACCGAGGACCCAAGCAGGTCATGATGCCATATGGGTAATAGTGGATCGACTCACCAAGTCGGCCCACTTTCTACCTATCAAGGTAACTTACTCCTTGGATAGGCTAGCTCAGTTATATATTCAAGAGATCGTAAGATTACATGGGGTACCGTCGACAATAATCTCGGATCGAGACCCGCGGTTTACGTCACGGTTTTGGGGAGCCTTTCAAAGGGCGTTTGGTTCAAAGTTGTGTTTAAGCCGCGACACCACCCTCAAACAGATGGTCAAACTGAGAGGACTATTCAAACATTGGAGGATATGTTGAGGGCATGTGTGTTGGACCAAAGAGGGAGTTGGGATAAATACTTGCCATTGATTGAATTTGCTTATAATAACAGTTATCATGCAAGTATCGGCATGGCACCGTATGAAGCCCTGTATGGCCGGAAATGCCAATCACCTTTATGCTGGTATGAACCCGGGGAACAAAACTTGTTAGGACCTGATATTGTGAGGGAAACAACAGAACAAATCAAGAGAATTAAGGATAGAATTCTCACTGCTCAAAGTCGACAGAAAAGCTATGCGGACAAACGGCGAAAGCCATTAGAATTTCAAGAAGGAGAACATGTATTCCTTAGGATCACCCCTACCACAGGCATAGGTCGAGTTATGAGAGTCAAGAAGTTAAATCCTAGATTTCTTGGTCCATTTGAAATCCTTAGTCGAGTCGGGTCTGTAGCATACCGAATAGCCTTACCACCCAACCTATCCAACCTCCATAATGTCTTTCATGTCTCCCAATTAAAGAAGTATCAGTCAGACCCTGGTCATGTGTTAGAGCCAGAACAAGTACAATTAAGGGAGGACCTGACTTTCAACTTACTGCCTACGAGGATCATGGACAAAAAAGTTAAACAGTTAAGAAACAAAGTTGTACCTTTGGTTAAGGTGGCATGGGGACAAGGTAAGATGAGGGATTTCACATGGGAATTGGAATCAGAAATGAAGACTCATTATCCTGAACTATTCACAGGTAACGAATTTCGAGGACGAAATTCTTTTTAAGGAGGGTAGAAATGTAACGCGGCGATTTTTATTGCTATGCAAAATGACCAAAATACCCCTAGTTCATTTCTACACAAGATTTGAGGCCAAAATGGTCCAGGCCATCTTCAATAGGATATTTTGATATTAGAATAACATTATATGGTGATTAAATAGCAATATGTGCAAAAATCGCGATTTTCAATTTTTCAATGTACAAATGACCAAAATGCCCCTAAGGTCATTTTTGCCCCGAAATCAAGGACGGCCACCTGTGCTATCCTCAAGGGGTTAGTTTTATGCTTGAAGGGATTATGTGTGTTGTAGATGTGAAAATATTAACTTCAATTTTTTACATAAGTGAAATTACCAAAATACCCCTGTGGTAATTTAACACGAGATTAAGTAATTTCTGAACCCAGTCATCGCCCGGGAGTTCAAAATGTTTATTACATGTGTAATTTGATATTTGAAAATGTTCAGGTGGTTTTGGGGAGTTTTTGTGTGAAATTACCATTTTGCCCCTAATTAATAATAAATGAGCTTATTTACGTAATCAAATAAATATAGGCAATATTAGGCTCTAATTAAAGATAAATTAATTTTATTTATTTATCTTGAGTCAAAATAATTATTTGAGGTAAATTTAAAGCATAAGATTAGTTTAGAAAAGATTGTTTTTCTTTCTTAATTAAAAAGGGTTCTTAAGACACATAATAGGAAATTAGTGTATTAAATTTCTTTTTCTTAAAAATAAAATATATTTTGTATTTATTTATTTTTTATTACTTCAGATTATTTGCACTAAAAATTTCACTACATATGTTGGCCATTTAATTTTGTAGTGGAGCACCTTAAATATTTGATTATTAAGCACTTACTTTAGTTTATCAATTTCTTTTCCACTAACAATTTCTTTTCTCAAAAATAAAATATATTTTAGATTTATTTTTATTTTATTACTTCAGATTATTAGCACTAAAATTTCCACTATAAGTGTTGGCCATTTAATCTTGTCTTGAGGAATTTTAAACTCTTGATGGTTAAGCCACTTACACTAATTTATCATTTCTAAACCATTACAAATTAAATACCCATCAAATATATGTCCTACCACTCACAAAAATTGAAAAAATACTCCCCATTATAGCCATTAATGCAGCTGCCTCACCCCCCAAAATCCCTATAAATATGTGTTTTCCAAGCCTAATTCACACACAAACATTCATTCTTACCATTTGTATTTTTGTTGTAGTCTTGCTCACAAAAATTAGCCAAAAATCCTCTCTTCTCTCTCTAAATACAAAGCTCTCTTCTTCTTCCTTCTCCACCTCCAAGAGACTCCATTCTTGATATCCATCCAAGTTCCCAAGCTCAAACAAACACATACATACCGTAAACCAACCCCTAAGCACCTAAACTTTCCATATCCAAACACAAGAACACAACAAAAATCCTCCCACCATTTCATCTTCACTTGGCCAAATATATACCATCACTAAAATCAGATTTTTGTTGTTGATATCTCATACAAGATCAAGCTCTTGCTCTAATTAACAAAGAAACAACTTGGTAGGGATTTTATTTCATGTTCTTTCTTTTGTTCTTCCTTTATATTTTCGATTTTTATGATTTGATAATGACCATGGCTTGATGATGAGGAATCATGGTGGTGGTTGTGAATCCATCATTTAAATGTCCTCTAAAGCCCAAGATTTAATTCTTGATGACAAAAGATTTCTAAAGGTGTTACTAAGTCTTGAGTTTTAAGCTTAATAAGACATAAAAATGAACTTGCATCCATATTTATGTTATAAGTTCTTGTATATCATATTTATATTTCAAGCTTTTCATAATCATATTTATATTCCAAGTTATCACTTTAATTCTTGAAGATAATAATATGAACTTGCATATTCATATTTACTTTCAAGTTGTCACCTAAATCATAAATACCTAAGAATGAATTTGTATCTTTATATTTATATCTCAAGCCTTGCATTTCATATTTATCTTTCCAAGTTATCACCTTATAATGATAATAATAAGGTTACAAGACAAGTTTATGATTCTAGTTATCATTTAAATCCTAAAGTTCAAGATTTACTTGTTTTATTTTAAATGACAACTTTGATCATGGACACTTCTCATCTATTTATTTTTGGCACTTATATAATTCTGATTTAAATCTTGATATACTTTATTTTTAGGTATGATCTTGTCTTTAAATTTGTACAAAGAAATTTTGAAAGACCTACAAATTATAAAGGATTAAGAATATGGTTTTTCTCATGATTTTAAATGCTAAAATTTTAGTATTCTGATCTAATCCTTTAGAACTGAAAAGGTTACTGATTTAGGATGTTTAGATGAGTTTAAATCGCTAATAGTTATTGTAAAAATTATTTTTGGTACCATAGATGCATAAAAGGGTAGTTACAAGTGTTAGTTTGGGCCGTTTGCAAAATGCAGAAGTTGTGTTTTGAACTATCAATTATGTTATTTCAGCCAAATGATTTTATTTAAAGCTACTAATGATGTTGAATGTGTCCATGAGTCCAAAATACCATTTATGAAGTTTATATAAAGATTTAGAAATTCGGTCATCGTTAAATATTAAAAACAAGCGATTTTGCACTTTGACCCCTAAAATGTATTGGAATTTGGTTTATGGCCTTAAAAGGTTTTTACGATGAGTTTATAACGGTTTCTAATAGTTATATGTCTATTAAAAGTATTGGTTAATGTTAAAGATCTCTAGTTTGTGAGAAGGTGTTACAAAAGGGTATTTGCATTTTGACCTGTAACCTTTGAGAAATTGTGATTTGACCCTTTGGGGCTTAAGCGTAAATGTTGATAAATTTGATGGCATGAATGCGGTTGATATCTTGTGAAGGCTATATTCATGTGTTGAAACTTATATGGCTTATGGATATATGCAATGAAGTATGATGCATGTTTATGTAGTTTAAGTTATGGTATGTTATAATTATGCTTGATAAATTGAGATGCATGATTCCATGAAGTTTATGAGCATGAAATGTTGAAATGATGAGTTATTCATATTTACATCTCTATATAACATGCCAAGGTTAAAGGTGACATAAGACACATGGAAATGATCCTCTAGACTCCTCGAATTAAAGGTTATGAGAGGTGATTCAAATAGGAAATGATCCTTTAGACTGCTCGAATTAAAGGTTATGAAAGGTGATCCTAATGCCCCTATCCCGCACCTTAAGAGTCGGGAATTTATCTTATCAAAAGGGATAAGAATACGCTAGTGACGACTAGTGAGGTATGAGCTCATAACCTAGAACTCTCGAAAAGAGAGAATTATAGGCGGCCCCCAAGGAAAAGTGAGAAAAAGAAGTTTAAGTCACTTGTAAGAATGATGATCATGATGTTCTTTATATCATATGCATTGTTTTATGAATTTTATGATATTATGTATATGATATTGACATGCATCCATGATTAATATGTTGCATTCATGACATTAAGATTCATGCTAAAAGATACGGGTCTCGGCTAATGATATTTAGAACTTAATAAATGAACCTTATATATATGTTCACCATTTTCATAATTAAACCCGAGATTCCCGAGCACGATAACGATGACACTTGTGTTATACTCGGGAAGCCCTACCGAGACTCGTGTATAAGTTTGTCATGCCTTTTCTCTTCCGTGTCGCCTCAGGACATGAATGAAGGTGTAGTTCGTGATTTGTCTTGAGAGTGGACGAGGAGCTACGGAGATAACTTCCTTTTGGATATTTTTCCTTAGAGTAATTGTATCTCAGTTATCAGTTTGTATATTATTGATGGATATATATTGATGTCCTTAAGATTACAAGACATCACTATTATGATACAGTTATTGATATGTCATCATTATTTGAGTTATGTTATGTTATGGTTGTATTTTGTATTTACCTGATATTCGTTTCTAACATCTCTCTTACGCAGGTAAGGTAATGACGTTAGGTATTTAGTATGCGCGGCTCACGATTTGGTATTTAAGTTCAAAAAAAAAAAATTTTTACCCATATTTTTACTAAAGTATTTTAAAGAAGTTTGAGTTAAAAACTGGAACAAAAGAGTAATGACTAATAATTAACTTAAATGCGTCTTAGGCGTGTTGAGTTAAATATTAGGGTGTTACATTTTGGTATCAGAGCAGTTCGACCTTCACGGAGCCTGAGGATTGGACTGACTATGCTTCTCAAGCATAATGCGATAGTTATGTCATGTGTAGTTGCTTTGTTGATAAGATGAGCTATAAGATAGAAATACATGACTCTGTTTGTGTAGATGCCATGGTAGCTAGCTCACATGACATGAAGTATTGAGCTTGATCACCTCAGTGTTTTCTGTTTTGTGTGCTCAGGGACCAATGGCACCATCACGACAGAATAGGACTCCAAATGGTATCAGAGCCTGCACCTCTCCCAGTACGGTGTGGTTCGGGGACGAACCAAGCGGAAGCTGGTGGGCATGTAACGCCGGGGATTGCGAAGTCGGGAGTGATCGCCGGCAAAGAGCACGGACAAGGAGCGGCTCTGGCGGACGAAAGTGGAGGGTACATGAATGAACCGATTACACACCGAATGAGAGGATCCTAAGATCGTATAGGTATGGGACTATACTGATTAAGCAGGCCTTATATGAATTGATTTGTACTACCTATACCAACAAGATGCATCTTCTTTTCGGTAGCCCAAACTGAAAGAACTCCACAGTTAAGCGTGCTTGACTTGGAGCAATTTTGGGATGGGTGACCACCTGGGAAGTTTTCCTAGGAAGCGTGCGAGTGAGGACAAAGCACGCTGAAAAGACCCGTGTTGGTTTGTGGGGACAGTCGTCAATCCAAAAAGCAGCAGGGGATGTTACAAATGGTATCAGAGCAGAGGAGGTGGCATCATGTTTAGTTTAACATCCCCTGCTGCTTTATGGATTGACGACTGTCCCCACAAACCAACACGGGTCTTTTCAGCGTGCTTTGTCCTCACTCGCACACTTCCTGGGAAAACTTCCCAGGAGGTCACCCATCCCAAAATTGCTCCAAGTCAAGCACGCTTAACTGTGGAGTTCTTTCAGTTTGGGCTACCGAAAAGAAGATGCATCTTGTTGGTATAGGTAGTACAAATCAATTCATATAAGTTCTCCTCAATCAGTATAGTCCCATACCTATACGCCTTAGGATCCTCTCATTCGGTGTGTAATCGGTTCATTCATGTACCCTCCGCTTTAGTCCGCCGAGCCGCTCCTTGTCCGTGCCTCTTTGCACCGGCGATCACTCCCCGACTTCGCGATCCCCGGGCGTTACATACATTTGTAACATCCCCTGCTGCTTCATGGATTGACGACTGTCCCCACAAACCAACACGAGTCTTTTCAACGTGCTTTGTCCTCACTTACACGCTTCCTAGGAAAACTTCCCAGGAGGTCACCCATCCCAAAATTGCTCCAAGTCAAGCACGCTTAACTGTGGAGTTCTTTCGATTTGGGCTCACAAAAGAAGATGCATCTTGTTGGTATAGGTAGTACAAATCAATTCATATAAGCCTCCTCAATCAGTATAGTCCCATACCTATACAGTCTTAGGATCCCTCTCATTCGGTGTGTAATCGGTTCATTCATGTACCCTCCGCTGGTCTGCCGGGAGCCGCTCCTTGTCCGTGCCTCTTTGCACCGGCGATCACTCCCCGACTTCGCGATCCCCGGGTGTTACATGCCCACCAGCTTCCGCCTGGTTCGTCCCCGAACCACACCGTACTGGGAGAAGTGCAGGCTCTGATACCATTTGTAACATCCCCTGCTGCTTCATGGATTGACGACTGTCCCCACAAACCAACACGAGTCTTTTCAGCGTGCTTTGTCCTCACTTACACGCTTCCTAGGAAAACTTCCCAGGAGGTCACCCATCCCAAAATTGCTCCAAGTCAAGCACGCTTAACTGTGGAGTTCTTATGGGATCCGGTGCATTAGTGCTGGTATGATCGCACCTAAGGGCTCATAATTAATCATCATCCCTAATCCTCATGTTCATACTCAAATCTGAAAAGCATAGGGCAGAATTTCTAACTTGTGGTTACGGGGTTCTAGAACTTACGTTTTAGACCCTTTCTCGGTTCCGTCTTCGCCTAAGGCGCTATAAATTAAATCTAAATCAATTATGAGACATTCCTATGCTTAAGAACTAATTATAAATCACATTTATTGTAACACCCTAATATTTAACTCAACACGCCTAGGACGCATTTAAGTTAATTATTAGTCATTACTCTTTTGTTCCAGTTTTTAACTCAAACTTCTTTAAAATACTTTAATAAAAATATGGGTAAAATTTTTTTTTGAACTTAAATACCAAATCGTGAGCCGCGCATACTAAATACCTAACGTCATTACCTTACCTGCGTAAGCGAGATGTTAGAAACGAATATCAGGTAAATACAGAATACAACCATAACATAACATAACTCAAATAATGATGACATATCAATAACTGTATCATAATAGTGATGTCTTGTAATCTTAAGGACATCAATATATATCCATCAATAATATACAAACTGATAACTGAGATACAATTACTCTAAGGGAAAAATATCCAAAAGGAAGTTATCTTCGTAGCTCCTCGTCCACTCTCAAGACAAATCACGAACTACACCTTCATTCATGTCTGGAGACGACACTAAAAGAAAAGGGATGAGAAACTTATACAAGAATCTCAGTAGGGCTTCCCGACTATAACACAAGTGTCATCGTCATCGTCCCCAGGAATCTCGGATTTAATTATGAAAATGGTGAACATATATATAAGGTTCATTTATTAAGTTCTAAATATCATTAGCCGAGACCCGTATCTTTTAGCATGAATCTTAATGTCATGAATGCAACATATTAATCATGGATGCATGTCAATATCATATACATAATATCATAAAATTCATAAAACAATGCATATGATATAAAGAACATCATGATCATCATTCTTACAGTGACTTAAACTTCTTTTTCTCTTTTCCTTGGGGGCAGCCTATAATTCTCTCTTTCTCGAGAGTTCTAGGTTATGAGTTCATACCTCCCTAGTGGTCACTAGCGTATTCTTATGCTTTTTGATAAGATAAATTCTGCACTCTTAAGGTACGGGATAGGGGGCATTAGGATCACCTTTCATAACCTTTAATTCGGGGAGTCTAAAGGATCATTTCCTATTTGAATCACCTCTCATAACCTTTAATTCGGGGAGTCTAGAGGATCATTTCCATGTGTCTTATGTCACCTTTAACCTTGGCATGTTATATAGAGATGCAAATATGAATAACTCATCATTTCAACATTTCATGCTCATAAACTTCATGGAATCATGCATCTCAATTTATCAAGCATAATTATAACATACCATAACTTAAACTACATAAACATGCATCATACTTCATTGCATATATCCATAAGCCATATAAGTTTCAACACATGAATATAGCCTTCACAAGATATCAACCGCATTCATGCCATCAAATTTATCAACATTTACGCTTAAGCCCCAAAGGGTCAAATCACAATTTCTCAAAGGTTACGGGTCAAAATGCAAATACCCCTTTGTAACACCTTCTCACAAACTAGAGATCTTTAACATTAACCAATACTTTTAATAGACATATAACTATTAGAAACCGTTATAAACTCATCGAAAAAAACTTTTAAGGCCATAAACCAAATTTCAATACATTTTAGGGGTCAAAGTGCAAAATCGCTTGTTTTTAATATTTAACGACTAATTTAATTTCTAAATCTTTATATAAACTTCATAAATGGTATTTTGGACTCATGGACACATTCAACATCATTAGTAGCTTTAAATAAAATCATTTGGCTGAAATAACATAGTTGATAGTTCAAAACACAACTTTCTGCATTTTGCAAAATGGCCCAAACTAACACTTGTAACTACCCTTTTATGCATCTATGGTACCAAAAAAATTTTTTACAATAACTATTAGCGATTTAAACTCATCTAAACATCCTAAATCAGTAACCTTTTCAGTTCTAAAGGATTAGATCAGAATACTACAATTTTAGCATTTAAAATCATGAGAAAAACCGTATTCTTAATCCTTTATAATTTCTAGGTCTTTCAAAATTTCTTTGTACAAATTTAAAGATAAGATCATGCCTAAAAATAAAGTATATCAAGATTTAAATCAGAATTATATAAGTGCCAAAAATAAATAGATGAGAAGTGTCCATGATCAAAGTTGTCATTTAAAATAAAACAAGTAAATCTTGAACTTTAGGATTTAAATGATAACTAGAATCATAAACTTGTCTTGTAACATTATTCTCATTATAAGGTGATAACTTGGAAAGATAAATATGAAATGCAAGGCTTGAGATATAAATATAAAGATACAAATTCATTCTTAGGTAATCCTTATTTATGCTTGAAGGGGATTATGTGTGTTGTAGATGTGAAAATATTAACTTCAATTTTTTTTTAACCGCAAGTGAAATTACCAAAATACCCCTGTGGTAATTTAACACGAGATTAAGTAATTTCTGAACCTAGTCATCGCCCGGGAGTTCAAAATGTTTATTACATGTGTAATTTGATATTTGAAAATGTTCAGGTGGTTTCGGGGAGTTTTTGTGTGAAATTACCATTTTGCCCCTAATTAACAATAAATGAGTTTATTTACGTAATCAAAAAAATATTGGCAATATTAGGCTCTAATTAAAGATAAATTAATTTTATTTATTTATCTTGAGTCAAAATAATTATTTGAGGTAATTTTAAAGCATAAGATTATTTTAGAAAAGATTGTTTTTCTTTCTTAATTAAAAAGGGGTTCTTAAGACACATAATAGGAAATTAGTGTATTAAATTTCTTTTTCTTAAAAATAAAATATATTTTATATTTATTTATTTTTTTATTACTTCAGATTATTAGCACTAAAATTTCCACTATAAGTGTTGGCCATTTAATCTTGTCTTGAGGAATTTTAAACTCTTGATGGTTAAGCCACTTACACTAATTTATCATTTCTAAACCATTACAAATTAAATACCCATCAAATATATGTCCTACCACTCACAAAAATTGAAAAAATACTCCCCATTATAGCCATTAATGCAGCTGCCTCACCCCCCAAAATCCCTATAAATATGTGTTTTCCAAGCCTAATTCACACACAAACATTCATTCTTACCATTTGTATTTTTTGTTGTAGTCTTGCTCACAAAAATTAGCCAAAAATCCTCTCTTCTCTCTCTAAATACAAAGCTCTCTTCTTCTTCCTTCTCCACCTCCAAGAGACTCCATTCTTGATATCCATCCAAGTTCCCAAGCTCAAACAAACACATACATACCGTAAACCAACCCCTAAGCACCTAAACTTTCCATATCCAAACACAAGAACACAACAAAAATCCTCCCACCATTTCATCTTCACTTGGCCAAATATATACCATTACTAAGATCAGATTTTTGTCGTTGATATCTCATACAAGATCAAGTTCTTGCTCTAATTAACAAAGAAACAACTTGGTAGAGATTTTATTTCATGTTCTTTCTTTTGTTCTTCCTTTATATTTTCGATTTTTATGATTTGATAATGACCATGGCTTGATGATGAGGAATCATGGTGGTGGTTGTGAATCCATCATTTAAATGTCCTTTAAAGCCCAAGATTTAATTCTTGATGACAAAAGATTTCTAAAGGAGTTACTAAGTCTTGAGTTTTAAGCTTAATAAGACATAAAAATGAACTTGCATCCATATTTATGTTATAAGTTCTTGCATATCATATTTATATTTCAAGCTTTTCATAATCATATTTATATTCCAAGTTATCACTTTAATTCTTGAAGATAATAATATGAACTTGCATATTCATATTTACTTTCAAGTTGTCACCTAAATCATAAATACCTAAAAATGAATTTGTATCTTTATATTTATATTTCAAACCTTGCATTTCATATTTATCTTTCCAAGTTATCACCTTATAATGATAATAATAAGGTTACAAGACAAGTTTATGATTCTAGTTATCATTTAAATCCTAAAGTTCAAGATTTACTTGTTTTATTTTAAATGACAACTTTGATCATGGACACTTCTCATCTATTTATTTTTGGCACTTATATAATTCTGATTTAAATCTTGATATACTTTATTTTTAGGTATGATCTTGTCTTTAAATTTGTACAAAGAAATTTTGAAAGACCTACAAATTATAAAGGATTAAGAATACGGTTTTTCTCATGATTTTAAATGCTAAAATTATAGTATTCTGATCTAATCCTTTAGAACTGAAAAGGTTACGGATTTAGGATGTTTAGATGAGTTTAAATCGCTAATAGTTATTGTAAAAATTATTTTTGGTACCATAGATGCATAAAAGGGTAGTTACAAGTGTTAGTTTGGGCCGTTTTGCAAAATGCAGAAAGTTGTGTTTTGAACTATCAACTATGTTATTTCAGCCAAATGATTTTATTTAAAGCTACTAATGATGTTGAATGTGTCCATGAGTCCAAAATACTATTTATGAAGTTTATATAAAGATTTAGAAATTTGGTCGTCGTTAAATATTAAAAACAAGCGATTTTGCACTTTGACCCCTAAAATGTATTGAAATTTGGTTTATGGCCTTAAAAGGTTTTTACGATGAGTTTATAATGGTTTCTAATAGTTATATGTCTATTAAAAGTATTGGTTAATGTTAAAGATCTCTAGTTTGTGAGAAGGTGTTACAATGGGGTATTTACATTTTGACCCGTAACCTTTGAGAAATTGTGATTTGACCCTTTGGGGCTTAAGCGTAAATGTTGATAAATTTGATGGCATGAATGCGGTTGATATCTTGTGATGGCTATATTCATGTGTTGAAACTTATATGGCTTATGGATATATGCAATGAAGTATGATGCATGTTTATGTAGTTTAAGTTATGGTATGTTATAATTATGCTTGATAAATTGAGATGCATGATTCCATGAAGTTTATGAGCATGAAATGTTGAAATGATGAGTTATTCATATTTGCATCTCTATATAACATGCCAAGGTTAAAGGTGACATAAGACACATGGAAATGATCCTCTAGACTCCCCGAATTAAAGGTTATGAGAGGTGATTCAAATAGGAAATGATCCTTTAGACTCCCTGAATTAAAGGTTATGAAAGGTGATCCTAATGCCCCCTATCCCGTACCTTAAGAGTCGGGAATTTATCTTATCGAAAGGGATAAGAATACGCTAGTGACGACTAGTGAGGTATGAGCTCATAACCTAGAACTCTCGAGAAAGGAGAGAATTATAGGGTGGCCCCCAAGGAAAAGAGAAAAAAGAAGTTTAAGTCACCTGTAAGAATGATGATCATGATGTTCTTTATATCATATGCATTGTTTTATGAATTTTATGATATTATGTATATGATATTGACATGCATCCATGATTAATATGTTGCATTCATGACATTAAGATTCATGCTAAAAGATACGGGTCTCGGCTAATGATATTTAGAACTTAATAAATGAACCTTATATATATGTTCACTATTTTCATAATTAAACCCGAGATTCCTGGGGACGATGCCGATGACACTTGTGTTATAGTCGGGAAGCCCTACTGAGATTCTTGTATAAGTTTCTCATCCCTTTTCTTTTCCGTGTCGTCTCCAGACATGAATGAAGGTGTAGTTCGTGATTTGTCTTGAGAGTGGATGAGGAGCTACGGAGATAACTTCCTTTTGGATATTTTTCCCTTAGAGTAATTGTATCTCAGTTATTAGTTTGTATATTATTGATGGATATATATTGATGTCCTTAAGATTACAAGACATCACTATTATGATACAGTTATTGATATGTCATCATTATTTGAGTTATGTTATATTATGGTTGTATTCTGTATTTACCTGATATTCGTTTCTAACATCTCTTTTACGCAGGTAAGGTAATGACGTTAGGTATTTAGTATGCGCGGCTCACGATTTGGTATTTAAGTTCAAAAAAAAAATTTTACCCATATTTTTACTAAAGTATTTTAAAGAAGTTTGAGTTAAAAACTGGAACAAAAGAGTAATGACTAATAATTAACTTAAATGCGTTCTAGGCGTGTTGAGTTAAATATTAGGGTGTTACAGAGGTAAAATCCCCTCAAGGTATGCATTTTATCCTACCTTAATACACACCTCTTGAGCACTCATTGGCTTGCGCGTCAGAGTCCTTGCAGGTACTCTACCCCCAGCGGGTCAAGGAGCCTGGAGCATGGAGGAGGAAGATTGTTAGCGCATTTGTGCCCTCCATTCCAGGTATACTTAACCCTATATTGTAACAATAGTAAATGTAAAATTAAGTAATTAAGACATTAGTATTCTAATATAACTTTTTGTAATATGTGTAATGATATAATATTAGAAACAAATAAGAAAGATAACTAAGTATTTAGTGTACATGATAAATCAAATTTCACTATCTTCCATGACATCCGCACCATATGAAATATATATGTGTGTGTGTGTGTGATGCATAGAAATGATAATAATTAATAACTATATTTGAGAATAATTATTATTATTAACTATAGACAAAATTAAAAAATAAAAATAATAATACTAAAAAAGATTGTACTGGAATAATATTTGTTTGAGAAAATAATACTCTCAATTATTCCTTTTGTCATCATCTATCATTGTAGTTTATGATGATGTCAACGTCATCTACAAAATAGAATAAAAATATGTGAATAATACTTATATTATCAATTTTTCTTTATCAAACTTATGATACTTTTAACTATCAAAAACTAAAGAAATATTGCTTATATTGATAGACAATATTTTAGTAAAATTTAAAAAGTTATTAGTAATTATGTAGGATCATGTTAAAAGAAGGGATGATAAAAAATTCATAACATATATATACGTATACATACACACATATATGTATGTATGTATATTTAATATCATTTATTTAGTGTATTAATATTTATCCAAAATAAGACTTTAATTAGTGGTATCTTCTAAATCATTAGAATTATTAATTCTGAGTTCTATCTAAATATTTGAAAATGAAACTCTTGCAAATTCTATAATAATGAAACAATTTTTATTAATACAAATCAATTCAAACTATTGTGAATTTTAAACTCATGCTTATCTTAAAGGAGCATAGACCTTTGAAATTGCTAGGTGAGTACTCTTTAGTATATTATATTAAATATTAAACTAGAAATAGTACCCATGCGTTGCATGGATTTTTAATATTTTATGATAATTATTATTTTAATAAAAATATTTTAAAAATAAGTTGTGATATTAATATGATTTAGATATAGTAAAAATTTATTTGTTTTTTGGTTTAATTGTTCCAAGCAATAAATTTGTTTGAATGTTATTAATAGATCAAATAATACTTGATTTGATAATAGGTGCTTTCAAATATTTTTACTCATTTGTTCGTGCTTCTTAAAAAAATGTTCAACAAAAAAATAAATATGACATGAAGAATGAAGTCAATTATGTTTTTAAAAAATTATTCATGATATTTTTTAGAATGACAAAAGATGTGTACTCAACTTACCTTCGAAATCTTAGTCAATGTTGAACATTGAAAAAAAATCCTTAAAATCCTTAAATATATATGTAGTCCTAATAATAATTATAACCAATACTGATTTCAATTAATCTCATAAGTTCTAAAATAATTTTTTTAAGTTTATACTTATTGAGATAAAGTTAAATGACATAATATTACTTAAAATCATCTTAATGTTGCACATTATTTACTAATAAAATGCATTATAATCAGTAGCATTATTTACCGGGGCTTGAAAGGGAAACTACCCCTTTTTTCTAAACTATATATGTGTGTGTGTGTGTGTGTGTGTGTGTATTTTTGAAAAAAAAAGCACACTAAAAATTTTCTATATTCAATGTGTTGTTTCAAGGCTTTGCATACTTATATTTTAAATTTTATTTAGTTAATATTTTGAGAAGTTATAAATCATTATAATTTGTGTGTATAAAATTATCTTAATTTAAAATATATCTTAAATGAATAGTCATTGACCCATACCACTACCACTACCACTGTGAGTGCAATTTAAAATTAGAAGAGTTAATGGTTAGAAAAATAATAAGATATTTCATAATTCTATGCATGTTCCCCCAACTTTATTAGTCATCTTCTGCCCCTGATTATAATCTGAATTAATTAAAGATATTAAAATTAAAAAAGGAAACAATGCATGTTACCCTCCCCAAACCCACAAATACAGTCTATGTCCACTTTATCTCTAAAATTGTAAAATTATGTAAAGCGACCTTTAAAATTTATCAAATGAGCATTTTTATCATTATGTTAAAATTTTTATCTATTGTGAGTAGAAAGTAACCGCATTATATTCTTTGAACTTTAGTTTATGTGCAACTCAATACCCTAAACTTTCTTAAACGTTTATTATTTACATTAATATATATAGTAGATAAAAAATTAATAAAGGGATTGATTTGCACGATTAAGAAATATGATAGATGTTGATTTCCATACTTTCAAAATTTCAGAAATAAAGTATGCATATTTATAGTTTAAGGGTAAACTGCTATTTTCTCTAAAAATATTTTTTCTTTGATTTAAATATAAATTTACTTTTACATTTTATTGACAGTTTAAGAATTAACTCTTAAAATAAAAATTACGTAAGTTATGTTATTATGAGCTATAAAATTAATGTAATAATTATGATTCTAACTTTATGAATTTGGATAGTAAAAGATGAACATTGTTGTAATAAACTAAATAAAGTATTGCATGAAATTAATTTTTTGAGTAAATAACTCATGTAATCCTTTAAACAAATTTCACAAGACTATTTAGTTCCTCAAAAACTAAAATTAAACCCGCAATCCCTCAAGATTTAGTAATAGGACATATTAGTTCCTCTATATGTATTTGATTATTTAACCACTAATAAAATTACACATTGACCTGCTAACATAATGTTGAGTAATGTATATGTCATTTAAAGTGGAATATAATTTAAAATAACTCATTTTGGTGGTTGAAATTCAAAAAATGAGTTATTTAAATATCTATTATAAGTTATAAAATGATTCATTTTATGCAATTTTAGAAATCAAAATGAGTGCAATATGTTCCAAAATAGCTTCATTTAGCTTGTCTCTAACATTTAATGATACATCATCATTGTATTGTGCCACATGCATAAGGTCATTAATGAAAAACCAATAGAGGGCAATATTGAGGGACTACAAGATTAATTCTCTTTTTGAAGGATAAAATAATCGAACATTTTCAATATTGGGGACCACAAGATTAATTTCTTTTCTTGAAGGACAAAATAATTTGACACAAAAATCTTCAGGGACCAAATAATATATTCACTCTAACTTTTTTTAGGATACTATGTTCACTTCTTTCTTTAAACTTGATCATTAAATAATTAAATGTAAAAAATTATTTTTGATTGAAAAATCAATTTACCTTTATTTAATTCTTAAAATAAAATTATAAAAATTATGATAGCATGAAAAGATTGATTTAGTTATTTAAATTTTATTCTATTTAACTTAGAAAAATAAAGATAATTATTCATATACAATTAAATTATAACAAATTAGAGCTAGTTTTTTCTTTAAATGGGAGAGTGAGTTTTAACAGTAAACTAAATTCTTATTTGAATCATATAGCAATTGTAAATTAAAATAATTTTTTATTACAAAATATAATAAGCTATGGGATAAAGAAAATTATATTTATACGTACGACAAAAAGTTTAGTTCAATTATAGTTATGGGTTAGTCAATAATTATCCTTATATAAAGTAATCTGTATATCTTGGCGTGATTGTTTTGTACTACCACATAAAACATTAACAATTATATTAGTTTGTTTCTTGAAGTGAATTATATTACTCTTTCTTAAAATAAAGGGTGTAGCAAAAGCTCAAAGCATTGCTACAACATAGATTTAGAAATTTGTGATCTCTACATTATTAAGCAAAATTTCTAATTGCTATATTCATAGTCCCTCATTAAGGATTATGCAGTATATGCAGCTCCATGAAACTAAGGAATTGGAGCATTTCAATACAACTATACTAACATGCATCAAACCGGATCTTTTCTTCTTCTTTTTTTTTTTTTTTTGAGATAAATGTTCAAGAAACTCGGCCTTCAAACATAGAGAGAATCAAATCCAAATACAAAGAGAAAATAATCATACAAAGTTCCTAGAAACACCTGTGTGGCCTAATTGAGAAGATTAATCCCACCTATTATGCTCAAAGTACCAAACACCAAATACATTTTCAATCCTCTGTGCAAGCCAAACAAGAAAATGTAGATGATCTTAAAGTGCGCCCCAATAAGTAAACATGCAAATACAGCAAACCATAATTGAAAACATCTCCTGCTTATAGGCAGATGCCTTGGCCTCACTTAAGATCCTCTGTAAACTGCACTTCAGTGTTTTTATATATCTAGAACAACATCCTTCTTCAGTCCTAATCCTCTCTAATGACTTTAATCGTTAGCTTTGTAGAAGACATGTCAGAATCTTCTGGTGACACGATGGAAGGCTTTGCTGCAGTCCATTCTTTATCAGAGGTTGGCTCTGATAGAGTCACCAAAGAAGCCAATTCAATGTGAGCCGGGGTCTCAAATGATTGAGACCGTGAATCATGTTCACCAAAATCAATGTAAGGATGTGTAGTTCGAAAATTAATTGGCCTATATCGAGTTGGATTGATAATAAGAACTTTGCGCCACATTCTGAAAGACTGAAATAGATTATACCTTGATGAAATCAGAAGTTTCAGTAGGATGGCTAAGCAATTCAGAATTCTGTGGGATCCAAGAATACTAATAACAGAGAGTAAAAAAGAAGTTTCAGCAAATCCTCCATATGAAAATAGGCAGACCAATTAATTAAGAAACCATTAAATATTGTTTTTCCTTTGATGAATAATGTTTTTCAATTAATAACATCATAAGACTCAACTCATATAAACATATAGGGATCAAGTTAGCTCAAATACATGGCAGTTCATAATTATTAAATACACCAAACAACTAAGAGCCAAACCCCTATAGTTTTCACAGACACCTCTACAACACAAAATATCGAGCTGTCATTTTCTACCCAAATTTCACTCACAACCTGATGTAAAACTAATCACAATTGTAAAAAACCAAGAGGCTTCACAAACAACCATGTTCATAGCATTAGGTGAGAGCCAAAATAATTTATATTAGTTTGCAAAAACTCAGAATTTTAGCCGGTTCTGCATTAGGTGCATGGTTTTATGGTTACTTATAGGTTCTTTTCCATGCACATTTTTCTTTTTCTTTTTCTTTTTTACAATTGTTGATACTCAACCCCAACTCGAAGGAGCAAAATTACAAAAGGATGAGAGTCATACAAAATAAAGACAAAGGCGCGCAGCATATAGTATCTGTTTTGGCATCCTCAACACAATAGGTGCAAATAACCCTTCTAGTATCAGTTCGTGACATCTCTTATAACTTTATAAGTAATTACATAGCAACAACCATTCACCAAGACTAATAGAGATAAAAAGGCAAAGAATAGGAGCAAAAAAAAATAGTAGAAGCATAGGTGGTTGAATGCAAAACAAAGCATATAACAAAAACACAAACACCAAGTAGGGGAGAATCCTAAAAAAAAGATTAAACAATCTAAGACAAACTTTTCAATTGCTCTCATTGTACTTTTATGATTTTGGGGCTGATATAATACATCATACAATTCTTTTTACATATATAATTGAAACATACTCAAACTCTTCAACAAAGTGGAGCAATCCAAAAAGGTACAATACATCATACAATTAAAAAAAAACAAAACAAAAAGATCAGATTCAAACTTTATTTTGGTAATATAATAAAGGTTTAATTACTCTACATGTCCTTATAATTTCACTCAATTTCCAATCAAATCTCTATAATTTAATAGCTTTTAATTAAGTCTTTATATTATATATATAAAATCTTTCAATTGAGTCCCACGAATAATAACAGTTACAAAAAATGTAATATTCCTAGTATATATTAGGAATATTCTAGGAATATACTAAATAGAGATGAAATATACTAGAAATATTTTATTTTTTGTAACGATTATTACTCACTGGAGTTCAATTGAAAAATTTTATATCATATAAGGACCTAATTAAAAAAAATTAAAACTATAGGGACTTATTTAAAAATTGAGTGAAATTATGAGGGCCTACAGAGTAATTAAACCTATAATAAATCATTCGATAACATTTTTTACAGGATTTAAATTCTCAAAATACTGAAGATGGTTCTCCTGTCGTTTATTTATTTATTTCATTCTCCGAAACCATACAAAAACCATAACAAAAAGTTAAAACAAGAAAATGAAAAGGCTCAGTTGCAATTACAAATACCGGCACATATCTAGAGCAAGAGACACCTAATGGTCATCTCATTATTGGCACCAAAAAGGCAAATACAAAGCCCTTTCATCACCTCACTGGGCGGAGCTAGATGAAGAAGAAGGACCAAAGCTAAGGAGCTGCTTGGATTGAAGCCAGGGCTTCACCACCACCACGGAAGTGTACATATTCCGGACACCATTCTCCGTTGCCGATATCTTCATGTAGTACTTCGTCCCCGACACCACTTGCTGATGCGCCTCCACCACTTCCCCGAACTCCAGCTTCTCTTCTGATCCGTCACCCTTAGCTTTCTTCCACAGCTTCAAACCCTGGTTGTACTTCTCCACCGCAAACATCCCAAGCTCCTGCACCTCCTTGTTCGCCTTCGCGTCGTTAATCGCCGTTATGCCGCCGACCAAAGTCCGGCACGATGCCATGGCGAAGAGGGAGAGGAAGGCGAAGATGATCGTCAGAGTCGCCGCCATCATCGAATTACACAGAACAAACTCTACAAACACAAAATTAAGACCTTCGTTTTTTTGTTAAGGAAGTGGTAGTGTTGTAGTTACTAGTGAGCAAGGAAAGAGGAATGAGAGGATGAGATGGGAGTGCAAGGTAGAGGCTGGTGTATATATAGTGTGGTGTGAGGAAGGATCGGGAGTGTTTGGTTTGGACACGTAAGAGGAGGAAACCGATTGAAAATGACGAGATTAGGTAGGCGACAAGGGAAACGGTTTGCCGCGTATATATTTTGAGGGAGGGAAGAAAACTACGGTCGTAATTGGGGGATGAGGGCTTTGTTTGGAGTTATGCATATGAATTATTTGTTGAGTTATCACCTCGGGTTCTGATGCAGGGTATGGGCATGGATGGTTGAGATAGACCGCTGTTTGAAATGTTTAAAGGTAAAGGATATTTTGACACTAAAATGGGTGTAGATATCCATGTAGATCCCATGTAATGTAAGAGAAATAATGAAGATGGAATAAGTTGGGAAAAAAAGTAAGTGGTGAAATTCATATATATTGTGAGTGGAGTGTTTGGGTGTTTGAGAAAATGGGATGTTGAAATAGCAAAAACATGTTTAAATAAGATGAAGTTGAGTTCAATTATACCAATAATTGAATTCATAAAGGAGTTGAATTTAATTCTTGCCGTGCATAGATGATCACATATGCTTGATGTCTTTTTATTAATGAAACGAAGGGAAACTAATAAAAATGGGCCGAAAAGAAAAGAAAATGAATGGAATAAAATTATATTTGTTTTGAAAGATTAATTAGAAACTAAAATGGAACTTCAGTAATCATCTTTGGACGATAAACATTGCTTCTAGGTACCCAAAATTACTTTCTTCAGCGTTTATACAAGTAAGTAATTCAGTTTGATGTACCATTCAAAAGTAAACCAATTTTTTACGATCAATTTTAGAATTCAAATTCAACTCGATAATGACTCAATTAATGATTGGATCGAACTGAGTCAACCAAATCTTTAAATAACATACGAGGATTGAGATATTATATATAGGAAAATTCTAAAATTTTACAAAATAAATTAAGATATGCTTTGCTATATATATTTTAAAATAAATTATATTAATATAAAAATAATATTGTAACTACAAGTATAGTGAAGTTTTTTTTTTCATTGAACATGCTAAATAAAATTTCTCAATTTTTTAAGGAAATGTAAATTTAGTGATTTCAGTGTAAAAAGACGAATGAATATTAAACTTTGAAAAGCAAATTGAAAGAAAATAGATCACAAAACAAAAAAAATTAAAAATAGCTTTTATATATTGAAAATATTAACTTTAAGCAAAAAGTTGATTGTACTAAAAAAATAAAAAGTTGGACACATGTATCATAGACAACACATTAATTTATATTTATTGCTATTCATTTGCAATCATTGTTTTTTAAAATACTTTCAGTATTTTATTATGAAGATAATTATTATATTACGAAATGTTTGAAAAAATAATTTAATTTTTAAATTACAATAATTGTGTTTAATAAGTTAATGGTATATAAAAATAAAACATTGATAATGCTTAAGGAAAAATATAAATTATTTTTTATTTAACTAAAATAACAAATTTACATAACAATAATAATAATAATTATTATTATTTAATGTTAGATTGTCATTATTATTAACAAATAAAAAGAATGATATTACACATAAACTAGATAAAAAATAGTCGAATAAGATTGACAATAATCATTTGAAAGTAACAATAAATATTCCCTACAAAATATACGAAACCTATTATTATTTTTTTTCCTCCAACTTCTTTCTCAACTCCTCTTTCTCCTCTCTTAGGTGTCTACTGTCTGTCTAGGATATCCCTAAAAATTGAGGTTCGAATATCATTATTAAAATGTGATCCTTACTTAACTTTTATCGTTGAACCAAAAACATAATAAAACTTTTCATAAAAATAATTTTATATATAAAATTTATCCAAAAAAAAAGCTATTTATTTTATCCCTCCAAGCCAAATACACACTTTGTTAATATGTTCTCTTTTAGATGGAACGATGAGTGTCAGCTAAGATAAAGGCAACTTTGCAGAATTGCTATTTGGGAGAGATTGACAGACAAGCTCCCACCTCCTTGAGAGACTGCCACGTTTGGGGTATGCATGCATGCTTGCTGCAAGTTGCACAATTGGCATCGGCTATCCAGTCCACTAGGCAAAAACTGCTTGAAATTTTATTATTTTCGATAAATTGCATTATCTCCTTTCAGTTACTCGATATATTGTATCCATTGATTTATGTAACTCTACATTTAGACGCATATCTCCTAAGAGATTAAGGATATGTACATTCAATTCTTTTTTCCTGTTCTGTACGAAATATGACCCTAGATAGCTCATGTACTAGACTATTAATATAGGTCTGAAACTTTGGTATAGTCTCTCTAATGCGGAACCCCATAGATATCAAAACCTAAAAATTTTAACACACAATTAATATGGAAGATAGGATTGAAAACCAAATAAAATACTATAAGGGAATCACTCTACCTTGTAATCTCCTATTCAGCTTCCTGATGTAACAAGATAAGGGAATCACTCAATCTCACTTGTACGCACAAAGTTTCTGAAAAGAAACTAGGAAAATTTCATTTAAAATCAAATCTGAGTCCCAATGGTGGCTACCAAGTTTGGAGGTATTTATACCTTTTATTTAGGTTAAACTAATTTCCTAACCGTACTAGAGTAAATCCAAATCACTATCCTAACAATTGGCCTTAACAAACATAAAATAAAACAAGTCTAGAGATATTTTAAAATTTAAACTAATAAACTAAATTAATCAGACTTGGTCCAATATAACCGGAATATATTGTCAATGTAAATTTATTAATAAGAATATTTTGGGCTGCCCATGATTGCCAATAGAAATCTTGACTAATTCTTGATGCATCTCTTCAATGAATAATTTAGCCAAGTTTCCAAAATTGTCTTGAATCCTTTTAGCTGACGCCCTTGTGATAGGTCCCATGGGCATGTGACAATTCTCATTTATTCTTCCAATGCTAAAATATCCAGTTTGCTCTTCTAAACACGTATCATTCCTTCTCTCCCTCCTCAAAAAGATTCATCCCCAACTCTGCATCCATATGAAACAGAGAAAGGTCAAAAACATTAAATGTAGCAGAGACATGATACTCACCAAGAAGTTCAATCTTATAAGCATTGTCATTGATCCTCTCAAGCACTTGAAAAGGACCATCGTCCCTTGACCAAGTTTAGATTTCCTTTAGCAAGGAAACCCCTCTTTCCACAAATGAACTCAAACCCAATCACCAGGGTGAAAGACAACTTGTCTTCTTCCTTTGTTAACCCGTTGAGCTGTCACCTTGTTCTTCTTTTCAATCAACTCGCGTGCTTTTTAGTGCATTGCTTTAACTTTATCGGCCTTGCTTTCAGCATTTAAACTAACAAGATCACTCAAGGCAAAGGCATTAAATCCAAAATAGTTAAAGGATTAAAACCACACACAAGCTCAAAAGGAGAAAACCTTGTAGAAGAATGAACGGTCCTGTTATAAGCAAACTCAATAAAAGGCAAACAGTCTTCCCAAGTTTTCAAATTCATACCAACAACAGCACGCAACAATGTTCCCAATGTTCTATTGACCACCTCAGTTTGACCATCAATTTGTGGATGATAAGTAGTAGAATATAACAATTTAGTTCCCAACTTGCCCCATAATACCTTCCAAAAATGACTCAAAAATTTGACATTACGGTCAAATACAATGGTCTTAGGGACACCATGCAAACGCACAACTTCCCTAAAGAACAAATCAGCAATGTTTGTTGCATCATCAGTTTTATGACATACAATAAAGTGAGTCATCTTACTAAATCTGTCCACCATAGCAAAAATGCTATCTCTACCTTTCCTAGTTCTAGGTAAACTAAGAACAAAATCCATAGATATATCAATCCACGGATGGGCAGGAACAGGTAGTGGTGTGTACAAACCATGTGGCATAGACTTAGATTTAGCCTGCTTACATGCAATACATTTAGGACAAACTTTTTCAATATCTCGACGCATGTGTGGCCAATAAAAATGTTCAGATAACACATCCAAAGTCTTACGCACACCGAAATGAGCCATTAAACCACCACTATGTGATTCACTGACAAGTAATTCCCTAACAGAACAAACAGGCACACAAATCCTATTGCCACGAAACAGAAAACCTTCATGCTTATAGAATATGTTAAATGCACCATGCTCACATGAGACATAAATAATAGAAAAATCAAAATCAGTGGCATACAATTCATTCAAATGCTCAAATCCTAAGAGCTTAGATATAAGAGTAGTGATCAATGCATACCTGTGAGATAAAGCATCAGCAACCACATTCTCTTTACCTTGCTTATAGGAGATCACATAAGGAAAAGTATCAATGAACTCCACCCATTTAGAATGTCTCTTATTCAACTTTACTTGTCCCTTCAGGTGCTTCAAAGATTCATGATCCGTGTGAATCACAAACTCTTTTGGGAGCAAGTAATGTCGCCAGACCTCCAAAGCTTGAACCAAAGCATACAACTCCTTGTCATAGGTGGAATACTTAAGGTAAGCTCCATTCAGTTTCTCACTGAAGAAAGCAATGGGTTGTTTGTCCTGCATCAAAATAGCACCTAAACCAATCCAAGAGGCCTCATATTCAATCTCAAAAGTCTTATCAAAACTAGGCAAAATAAGGATAGGAGCAGAGCACAAATAATCCCTTAAAGTATTAAATGCAAGTTCTTGTTACTTTTTCCATTTAAACCCAACATTCTTTTTAATGATCTCTGTGAGAGGAGCAGTAATGGCAGAAAAAATTTTCACAAATCCACGATAAAATCCAGCCAAAACATGAAAACTCCTTACCTCAGAAGCATTCTTAGGCGTTGGCCATTTTTGAATGGCCTTAACCTTCTCACTATCAACCTCAATTCCATGTGCACTCACAACAAAACCAAGAAAAACAACTCTATCAATGCAGAATGTGCACTTCTTAAGGTTGGCAAACAAATTCTCTTTCCGTAGCACCTCTAAAACAGCCTTAACATGCAAAATGTGATCATCTAGGCAAGTGCTATAAATGAGAATATCATCAAAATAAACAACAACAAACTTACCTAAGAAACTCCTCAAAACATGGTTCATCAAAAACATGAAAGTACTAGGTGCATTTGTTAGCCCAAAAGCCAAAAGGCGTAACCAACCACTCATAAAGACCATATTTTGTTTTAAAGACAGTATTCCATTCATCCCCTGGTTTCATTCGAATCTGATGATATCCACTTTTTAAGTCAATTTTAGTGAATATGCATGCACCATGAAGCTTATCAAGCATGTCATCTAACCTAGGGATAGGATGGCGATACTTTACAGTGATTTTATTGACTGCACGATAATCGACACATATCCTCCAAGTGCCATCTTTTTTTGGAACCAATAACACTGGCACTGAACAGGGACTCATGCTCTCCTTCACATGCCCTTTGGCTAGAAGCTCATCCACTTGCCTTTGAAGTTTTCTTTGTCTCCTCAAGATTACTTCTATAGGCAGGTCTATTCAGAATGCTAGAACTGGGCATGAAGTCAATCTGGTGCTCAATTCCACACAATGGTGGCAAACTACTTGGTACCTCAATAGGAAACACATCTGCAAACTCCTGTAACAAAGAAACAAAATAACTAGGAAAATTTGGGTTAAGTTCAATGTCAGAGAGTAAAAATTTCCTAAACCGAATCATAATCAAAGCTCTCTTGCCTAACAAGGCACCTTTTAAATCTTTCTCTTTAGCACAAAAACACAATTTTCTCTCAATTGTGTCACTCTTCTCTTTTCTTTCACATTTTCCTTATTTTTCACTCACCAGTGGGCCTTTGTCTTTACTCTTTTCACCCATGGCCTCTTGTCTCTCTACTTTTTCTGTGACCTTACTTCCTATATTTCCCAAAGAAGTTTGGTGAAGCTTCACTTGATCAAGATAGACCTCCTTAGGTGATAACGGTGCAAGAGTGATTTTGTGACCATGATGCTCAAATGAGTATCGATTTTTGAAGCCATCATGGAGCACCCACCGATCATATTGCCAAGGTCTCCCCAACAACATGTGACTGGCGTGCATAGGTACTACATCACATAACACCTCATCAACATACTTCCCAATAGAGAAAGCAACCTTTGCTTGTTTATTGACTTTCAACTCGCCACTATCATTCAACCACTACAACCTATAGGGATTAGGATGCTTAGCACATTTGAGCCCTAATTTCTCTGCCATAACAGTGCTAGCAACATTAGTGCAACTCCCTCCATCAATAATCAAACTACACACCTTTCCACCAACTAGACATCTAGTGTGAAAGATGTTTTCTCTTTGTTCCAGGCTATCCTCCTTCACCTGCAAATTCAAGGCACGCCTAGCAACAAGAGATTCACCCTGCACAGCATACTCCACATCACCATCAAAATAATCCTCCAAAGCAGCATGCTATCATGGTCAGAATCATCACCATGATCCGATTCAGACACAATATCACCTTCCTTAATGACCATCATCTGCTTGTTTGGGCACTCAGCAGCATAATGACCCAAACCATGACATCAGAAACATTTAATATCTTTGTGTCTAGTAGTAGAAGAAGAAGAAGAGGAGTGAGGAATACCTTTCTTCTTAGAGGAATCCAGAACCATCTCCTTGGAATTAGAGCTATCAGGTTTCCTTTTCGCATCATCAGAAGGCCATCTTGAACCCCATTTTAAGGCGGGATCCGAGAATGATTTTAATGCTCGGCGTTTGTGTTGCCTCTCCACCTTCATTACCATGCTTACCAAATCTTCCATCTCCACATAATGGTGCAATTCAACCACATCAGCTATCTCCCCATTAAGACCACCAAGAAACCTTGCCATAGTTACCTCTGGATCCTCCTCTATATTGGCCTTGATCATAAGCATCTCCATCTCTTTATGGTAGTCTTCAACTGATTGGGAACCTTGAGTCAGCTTGTGCAACCTGTGATGTACCTCCCTGTAGTAATAAGCAGGCACAAATCGCTTCCTCATGACACACTTCATGGCACTCCAAGTCGCAATAGGAGGCTCTCCATTCCGTCGCCTAGACTTTATCAGCTCATCCCACCAAATTAGAGCATAATCAGAAAATTCTACTGCAACCAATCAAACCTTCTTCTCCTCAGAATAATTGTGGCATGTGAAAATCATCTCTATCTTCCTTTCCCACTATAAATATGCTTCAGCATCGTTCCTTCCCTTAAATGGTGGTATCTGCATCGTGATAGCATTCATGTTGTTGTCTAGTTGTCCTTTATTCCCAATTGTTATATTCCCAACTGAATCACCATCATCAAACTCCTCCTCAGAGTGCTCATGGTAGGAATTATGGAGACGATGTTGATGCCTTGAAAAAAAATTGCCACCACCTTTGGGCTTAGTTTAGGACACCTCATTCAACCATGTTTCTATATCATCTAATTTGCTTTGTATTTGCTAAAGGGTCTTCTGCAAGAGTTGCTTGTCAGATACTGTATTATCCTTAGTGTCACTCTTCGATGTGTTGCGAACCATTTGAAGAACCTATTAATTGATAAAATAGACAATCTCACAAGGCACTTGCTCACGTGTTTCACTCAAAAGGTGTAATTTTGTGTTTGCACTCAATATGGCTTTTACCCTCTTTTGTGTACACCACTCTTGCCTTTTACCGCTCTGGACCCCTTATAAATGTTACACTTCAAAAACTAAACAAACTCAAACAAGATAAAGTCCCAAGTAATATTTAAATGGAACAAGGAATAAATAAAAATAAAATTAAAAAAAATGATTCTAAATTTTTTTTTGCGCCTCTTTTTTTTCATTTTTTTTGCACTGGAGTACTGCTGCTTTTTTTTTTATTTTGTCTTTCTTCTAAAGCTTGTGCGCTAAAGCTTGCACAGTGCCAAATGAAAGAAAAAGTAAGGACAGGAACAGGTAAGTTCTGTGGTTCCTTTTTTTTCACTGGAAAGTAAAGAACAAAAAACCAAAAAGACCAAGATTGTAAATAAAGGAAAGTAAAGAATCAGCATGAAGGAAAACATGAATCAAGGAAGAAAGAGCAACAGAGACTGACGCAACAAGAACAAGAAAGAATTAAAATTGAAAGAAAAACATGAAGATGCAACTGAAGAAAATTTGAGGAAATTTTTCTTTTGTTAAGATGAAACAGAAATCAAATCAAAACTCAAAACAGATAAATTGAAATTTATCTAATGCCTGAAACTGATACCAAATGATGCGGAACCCCATGGATATCAAAACCCAAAAACCCTAACACACAATTGATATGGAAGATAGGATTGAAAACTAAATAAAATACTACAAGGGAATCACTCTACCTTGTAATCTCCTATTCAGCTTCCTAATGCAACAAGATAAGGGAGTCACTCAACCTCACTTGTACGCACAAAGTTTCTGAAAAGAAACTAGGAAAATTTCATTCAAAATCAAATCTGAGTCCCAATGGTGGCTACCAAGTTTGGAGGTATTTATACCTCTTATTTAGGTTAAACTAATTTCCTAACCCTACATAAACTAAAACAAGTCTAGAGATATTTTAAAATTTAAACTAATAAACTAAATTAATCAGACTTGGTCCAATATGACTGGAATATATTGTCAATGTAAATTCACTAATAATAATATTTTGGGCTGCCCATGATTGCAAATAGGAGTCTTGACTAATTCTTGATACATCTCTTCAACAAATGATTTAGCCAAGTTTTCAAAATTGTCTTGAATCCTTTTAGCTGATGCCTTTGTGATAGGTCCCATGGGCATGCTACAATTCTCATTTGTTCATTCAGTGCTAAAATGTCCAGTTTTGTCACGACCCAATCATAGGTCGTGACTGGCGCACAGCCCAGATGAACTTATTTAGCCCGGCAAGCCTAAAGATGTGATCTCACTAAGATAAATTTCAAACTCAACTACTTTGGCTACCGAAAATTCGGCAGCACCTCCTCTAAAAACTAGACGATCCATATATATAATTTACCTGTTACATAATACAATTTCATAATCCAGAATCAACAGCTAGAATATTCCAGTAATTCCAGATATACAAAATAATTAGGCTTAAACTCTTGCTTACACATAATCAAAATACATGACCTATGTCCTATAGCTACAAAATATTGGAGTCAATAACTAAAAAAAACCTCAATTGGCAATAGAGGCCTACCAAAAAGAATATTTTGGGCAAACAGCAATCCCAGGGACCTGCTAGTTAGCTACCTAAAAATCTGAAGGAAAAAGGAAGGGGTGAGTCAAGCAGACCCAGTGATGACTATAAACAAAGCGGACAAGAAGGAGAAACTGATCAACGCACGAGCATGTGATAGAAAACGAGATAGGCTATAAATTATACACATTTCCAAAAGCCAATAATAACAATATAATAGGTCATACTTTTATATTTCTTCCATAGTTTGAAAATAAATACTTTTCGAAATTTTATTTCTCAGCAAAGTCTCAAAAAATAAATTACTAAACACATTTTCTCACTTTTCTCAAATTCCTTATTCTCACATAAAATTTTCTTCATCATCAAATACTCAAATACTCATGAGGGTTACATAAGAAGCATAAATCTTATTTGGGGAGTAATCTCAACCCGTAAATCACAAGGTTCATTAATTCTCAAATAATATTTTTTCAAATTTTTATTTCACTAAGAGAAACTATGTGCACATAGGCTATTACACCTCTTCGCTATGGCAAGCGGTAATGCTATTATATCTCTTCGCTATGGCGAGCGGTATTGCCATTATATCTTTTCGCTATGGCGAGTGGTAATGCCATTATATCTTTTCGCTATGGCTAGCGGTATTGCCATTACTTCTCTTCGCTATGGCAAACGGTAATTTCATATTAAAATCCATCATGGTTTTCTTAAATAAATTTTTAACAAACAAAATTTATAAATCTAAAACCCAGTCTTCATATTAATCTAACTTTACAAGTGTCAAATATCATAACTTTTCCAACGCACATTGAAACAACATATAGCAAAATCATAGCATTATAAAATCAACAAAGAGAGCTAGTAATAATTTCAACCAAATCATCGGGTCAACCAAATCATCAAGTCATATCAATAACTATCATATTTGAGAAAATCAACTAATCGAACTAACCAGTTAATCCAAGTAGCTTAACATGAAATTTTTATCAAATCTAATAAATTAGTTTCTACCATAAAAAATAATTTAAAACATTGCCACTATGTAAATAGCCACTCACAGTACAAAGGGATCAACTGGGCCTCTCCCTAACAGCTCCGGAGGGAGTAGCTCACTCCGTATCAAAAAAAATCTAGCAAACATAAATATTTTGACAAGTTTAAATAATTTATTTCAAAACAATTTATCAATTAGAGAGCCCATTGAACAAAACCCCCAATTTATGGAACCTAGGGTTCCTAAGGATTAGAGAAAAATCAAGTCTTAATACTACCCACTATAACCTATTAAAATTAGAACTTCTAAATCACTAGATTTACACTTAAAATACCAAACATATACCCATCCATCATTTTGAGAGCTCTCTAATTTGTAAGTTATATCCTAGAGTAACAGAAAAAATGGATGAGATTGAGATTGGAAACTCACCTCAAGCTTTGGAAGCAAATGTGTATAGAGATTTAATGACAAATTAAGATCACAATGGAGTTTGTGAGTTGACAAAATAAAAATAAAAAGAAGAGAGGAAGATGGGAACGTGGGTATGGGTGTGGATGTGAGTGAGAGAACAGAGAGGGAGGGAAGAGAGGAAGATGAGTAAAGTGAGTGTGTGTGCGTGTGTTAGGGGGGATGGTTACGGTGGCTTAAAGCCACCCCCCTTTATCTTTTTTTTTTTTTTTGACCTAGGCAAAGACCAAATTGCCCTCCACTTAAACTTTGTTTTCCTTCTCCCTCCCTAAACGAAAATCACGGTTTGACAATACATCCCCCCTTAAAAGAAATTCATCCTCGAATTTCAGTTTGATTACTAACCTTGTGCTTCAAAAAGATGTGGATATTTTTCTTGCATACCAGCTTCAGGTTCCCATGTGGTTTCCTCACCAAATTGTCCCCGCCAAAGAACCTTCATAGATGTAACAACCTTAGATCGTAAATGCTTCACTTGCTTGTCTAATATTGCTATTGGTTGCTCACTATAGCTTAGGTTCTCATCAAGCTCAACTGATTAATGTTGTATGATGTGAGAAGGGTCATGGACATATTTCCTAAGCATCGAAACATGAAAAACTAGATGAACTCTTGAAAGGTCTGGTGGAAGAGCTAGGTGATAAGCTACCAGCCCCACCTTATCCAATATCTCAAAAGGTCCAATGAATCTTGGGCTTAACTTCCCTTTCCTGCCAAATCGTAATAAGCCTTTCATAGGAGAAACTCGTAAGAACACGTGTTCCCCTACACCAAACTCTAAAGGTCGATGTCTACGATCTACATAAGATTTTGGCCTGCTTTGAGTTGTTACCAAGCGTTCTCAAATTAATTGAACATTTTCGATAGCTTCCTGAATCAAATCTGGGCCAACCAACTTGGACTCTCTAGTCTCAAACTGACCAATAGATGACCTGCAGCGTCTTCTGTATAAAGCTTCAAATGAAGCCATCCGGATACAAGATTGATAACTATTATTGTAAGCAAACTCCATCAATGGGGGATATTGGTCCCAACTACCTTTGAAATCTAAGACACAAGCACAGAGCATATCTTCTAAGATTTGTATTGTCCTCTCAGATTGACTGTCTATCTGAGGGTGAAAAGCAGTGCTCAAGTCTAATCTAGTTCCCAATGCCATCTGAAAAAGATTCCCAAAAGTGATCTGTGAATTGAGACCCTCGATCAGATATAATAGATATTGGCACTCCATGCAGAGATACAACCTTCTCCAAATAAAGCTTAGCATATTGAGCTGCTATGTAGGTAGTCTTAACAGGTAAAAAGTATGCAGACTTTGTCAATCAATCTACAAATGACCCAAGCTGAATCATAACCCTCACGATTTTAGGCAATCATGTAACAAAATCCATTGTGATTCTCTCCCACTTCCACTCAGGTATTTCAATTTGTTGGAGCAATCCCGCGGGCTTTTGATGTTCAGCTTTCACTTGTTGACATACTAAACATTTAGAAACAAACTCAAATACTTCTTTTTTCATTCCTTCCCACCAATAAAACTCTTTCAAGTCTTGATACATCTTTGTAGAACCTGGATGAATAGTGTAAGAAGAATGATGCGCTTCCTCTAATATCTTCTTTTTCAAATTAGACACATTAGGAACACATAAGCGTTTGCCAAGATGCAAAATGCCATCAGAATCAATAACAAACTTTGAAGCTTTGCCCGCTTGGGCCTCTTCCATAAGCTTATTCAAAGAGGGATCTTCTCTTTGATTACCCTTAATATTTTCGGACAAGGTAGAACGAACTTGAACATGAGTTAATAAGAACTGTGCACTTGCGACTTCAAATCGTACTCCTCTATCAACAAGTTCTTGGAACTCTCTCACCATTGGTCTTCTAACCTCCGCTATGTGTGCAAGACTTCCCATAGACTTTCTACTCAAGGCATCAGCCACCACATTTGCCTTTCCTTGATGATACATAATCGTGCAATCATAGTCTTTTAAGAGCTCCATATACCTCCTTTGCCTTAAATTCAAGTCCCTCTACTGAAAAATATACTTAACACTTTTATGATCAGTGTAAATCTCACATGTCTCGCCATACAAATAATGCCTCCAAATCTTGAGAGCAAATATCACTGCCGTCATCTCTAAATCATGTGTGGGATAGTTTTGCTTATGCTTCTTAAGCTATCTAGAAGCATAGGCAATCACTCTCCCTTGTTGCATCAATACACAACCAAGGCCAACTCTAGAAGCGTCACAGTAAACTGCATAACCACCACCGGAAGTAGGCAATGCTAACACCGGAGCAGATGTCAGACAACTCTTCAACTGTTGAAAACTTTGCTCACATGCATCACTCCACTGGAATTTAACTTGCTTCTGTGTCAGCTTTGTCAAATGTGCTGCTAGCTTAGAGAAATCTTTAACAAAACGGCGATAATATCCTGCAAGTCCAAGGAAACTGCGAATCTCTGTCATAGAAGTAGGTCTTGGCCAATTCTGCATTGCTTCCACTTTCTTAGAATCAACACCTATCCCCTCTTTAAACACAACATGACCTAAGAAAGTCATGCTGTCTAACCAAAATTCACATTTAGAGAACTTAGCATACAACTTATGTTCTCTTAAGGTTTGCAAGGCCAACCTCAAGTGTTCTTCATGCTCTTCCTTACTCTTGGAATACACTAAGATGTCATCAATGAAGACTATAACAAAGTGATCCAAGAATGGCTTGAAGACTCGGTTCATCAAATCCATAAAGGTTGCTGATGCATTCATGAGCCCAAAAGACATAACCAAGAATTCATAATGACCATAACGAGTACCAAAAACCATCTTCAGAATGTCTTCATCCCTTATCTTCAGCTGGTGATATCCAGATTGCAAGTCAATCTTTGAGAAACATTGGGATCCCTGAAGATGATCAAATAAGTCATCGATACGAGGAAGGGGATACTTATTCTTCACTGTTATTTTGTTCAACTGCCTATAATCAATACATAAACATAGTGAACCATCCTTCTTCTTAACGAACAATACTAGTGCACCCCAAGGAGAACAACTTGGGCGAATGAAACCCTTATCAAGCAACTCCTTCAACTGTTCTTTTAATTCTTTAAGCTCGGCCAGAGCCATCCTGTATGGAGATATAGATATTGGTTAGGTATCTAGAAGCAAATCTATGCAAAACTCTATCTCCCTATCAGGTGGTAACCCTGGTAACTCTTCTGGAAAAACATCGGGATACTCACATACTACAGGGATATGTTCCAATTGCCCATGTGATAAACTGGCATCTCTCACCATCGCTAGGTACCCATAACAACCTTTTCTCAACAATTTTGAGCCACCATGAAAGTAATCAAGTTACTTGGTAACCAATCTCGATCACCTTGAAAAGTGAATGGTGGTTCACCTGGTATGCTAAAATTTACCGCTTTATTGTAGCAGTCTACGTTAGCATGACAAGAAGCTAACCAATCCATACCAAATATCACATCAAAATCTACCATGTTAAGAACTCTCAGGTCAACTACCAAAAGTTTGCCACTCAACGAAACTTCACATCCTCTAAACACCAAAGTGGCTAACAAGGTGCCTTTTGGTGTGACTACTATCAAAGGTTCCTCAAGGGGTGTAGGATCCATTCCAAAACAAGATGCAAAGGAAGGTGATACAAAAGAATGGGTAGCTCCCGAATCAATCAAAACATGTGCATTGTGAGAACATATTGAGAGTATACCTGTTACAACAGTATTAGATGCCTGACCATCCTGTCTGGTCATAGCAAAAACACGAGCTTGTCCTCTACCTGCTTGCCCCTAACCTCTAGCACCCGATCCTCTACCACTCCACTGTGTACTGCCAGATCCTCGTCCATTTGAACTATTTCTCTGTCAGCCTGGAACCATAAATGTTGTAGCTGTACTAGTAGAAGGCTGAGAGTGCATCATAAGACAACTTCTAGCAAAGTGTCCCATTTGCCCATACTAATAACAACCTATAATGCCCTATCTGCATGGTTCGAAATGCGCCTTCCTACATGTAGCACATTTAGGAGGGACTCGATCAAAATGCCTCTGATACGGTGGAAAGCCCCAATTAGGAGCACTGCTAGCAGTCTGACTACCATGGGAGGTCTGTGACTGAGGGGCTCTCTGTTGACCCCGATGGCCCTGACTGATATCCTCTCCAGAACCTCCACTACTGTGGCCCTGATAGTCCCTATGATCGCCCTCTGATTGTGTCCTCTTGCCTGAGTCACGTGATGCTCCACTTTTATCCTTGCTTCCCCACTCAATGGCCAAAGCTCTATTCAAGGCTTGCTCATATGTCATCTCAAAACCTACTAGTACCCTATATATATATATAAAGCGATCAACTCGCAACTCCTCTGTAGCGACCATGTGTAATGCATATCTAGCCAGCTTCTCAAATTGGGTGCTATATTCCATCACAGTCATCTGATCTGTCTGCACAAGAGACTCAAACTGCTGTCTTCTGCTAACCCAAATACTCTTTGGTAGGAAATGAGTTAAGAATGATTGAGTAAACTCATTCCAAACCAAAGGCGGTGATCCTCCAGGCCTCGCATAAAGCATAGTCTCATACTAACCTCTTGCCACATCTCGTAGTTGGAAGGCTGCCAACTCAACCATCCAAGTAGGAGAACAACCCAAAGCTCTACATATCCAAGCCACATCATCTAAGAACCTCTCAGGGTCCTCACTAGAGTCGGAATCACTGAATATTGGAGGGTTATGCCTCATAAATGAAGATAAAGAAACCACTGGCCCCTGACGGTGTACTAGTGGCTGCTCAACATTTGCCACTTTTTGACTAGACTCCGAACCCTCTTGATTCTGATCTATATGAGGTTGTCGATTTCCTCCACGAGCATTCACCAATTGTTGAATTGATTGTTGAACATTATCCATACCTGCAGCTAGTCTAGCTAGAGTAGGATCCCCACGTGTAGCTCTAGGAATCTGGAATTGGGGCATTGCACCACCCCGTGTACACCTAGCACGGTGGCCAACATGCCCACCACCTCTCATGATAGCTGCATGAGGTTGAGTGGAAGCCTCATCAGTAGTCGGCCTCCTAGTAGATTTTTTCTTCGGTGGCATCGTCACCTAGGACATAAATAGAGATCGGAAAAACATAGATGTAATCACCATATGAGAATTGCAATGACAACATCAAATAGGATGTGATAACCAGAACAAGGGACTCCAATTTAACAATGGACAGCTATAGCCTCCTACTTGTACGTTGTGCCCGGGCACACAAATTACAAGCAAGATTCCATAATTGTCGAAATATTTGCAGCCATTAGGATGACAGGACCTACCAACCATAGCTGTGATACCAACTTTGTCATGACCCAATCTTAGGCCGTGACCGGTGCACAGGTTAGATGAACTCACCTAGCCCGGCAAGCCTAAAGATGTGATCTCACTAAGATAAATTTCAAACTTAACTACTTTTGCTACCGAAAATTTGGCAGCACCTCATCTAAAAACTGGACAATCCATATATATAATTTACTTGCTACATAATGCAATTTCATAATCCAGAATCAACAGCCAGAATATTCTAGTAATTCTAGATATACAAAATAATTAGGCTTAAACTCTTGCTTACACATAATCAAAATACACGACCTATGTCCTATAGCTACAAAATATTGGAGTCAATAACAAAAAAAAACCTCAATTGGCAACAGAGGCCTACCAAAAAGAATATCCTGGACAAATAGCAATCCTAGGGGCCTGCTACTTAGCTACCTGAAAATATGAAGAAAAAAGAGAGGGGTGAGTCAAGTAGACCCAGTGAGGACTATAAACAAAGCGGACAAGAAGGAGAAACTGATCAACGCATGAGCATGTGATAAAAAACGAGATAGGCTATAAATTATACACATTTCCAAAAGCCAATAATAACAATATAATGGGCTATACTTTTATATTTCTTCCATAGTTTGAAAATAAATACTATTCGAAATTTTATTTCTCAGCAAAGTCTCAAAAAATAAATTACTAAACACATTTTCTCACTTTTCTCAAATTCCTTATTCTCACATAAAATTTTCTTCATCATCAAATACTCAAATACTCATGAGGGTTACATAAGAAGCATAAATTTTATTTGGGGAGTAATCTCAACACGTAAATCACAAAGTTTATTAATTCTCAAATAATGCTCTTTCAAATTTTTATCTCACTAAGAGAAACTATGTGCATATAGGCCGTTACATCTCTTCGTTATGGCAAGCGGTAATGCCATTATATCTCTTCGCTATGGCGAGTAGTATTGCCATTATATCTCTTCGCTGTGGTGAGTGGTAATGCCATTATATCTCTTTGCTATGGCTAGCAGTATTGCCATTACTTCTCTTCGCTGTGGCAAGTGGTAATTTCATCTTAGAACCCATCATGCTTTTCTTAAATAAATTTTTAACAAACAAAATTTATAAATCTAAAACTCAATCTTCATCTTAATCTAACTTTACAAGTGTCAAATATCATAACTTTTCCAATGCACATTGAAACAACATATAGCAAAATCATAGCATTATAAAATCAACAAAGAGAGCTAGTAATAATTTCAACCAAATCATCAGGTCAACCAAATCATCAAGTCATATCAATAACTATCATATTTGAGAAAATCAACTAATCGAACTAACCAATTAATCCAAGTAGCTTAACATGAAATTTTTATCAAATCTAATAAATTAGTTTCTCCCATAAAAATAAATTTAAAACATCGCCACTATGTAAATAACCACTCATAGTACAAAGGGATCAACTAGGCCTCTCCCTGATAGCTCTGGAAGGAGTAACTCGTTCCACGTCAACAGAATCTAGCAAACATAAATATTTTGACAAGTTTAAGTAATTTATTTCAAAATAATTTATCAATTAGAGAGCCCATTGAAATAAACCCCCAATTTATGGAACCTAGGGTTCCTAAGGATTAGAGAAAAATCAAGTCTTAATACTACCCACTATAACCTATTAAAATTAGAACTTCTAAATCACTAGATTTACACTTAAAATACCAAACATATACCCATCCATCATTTTGAGAGCTCACTAGTTTATAAGATATATCCTAGAGTAACAAAAAAAATGGATGAGATTGAGATTGGAGACTCACCTTAAGCTTTGGAGGCAAATGGGTATGGAGATTTAATGACAAACTAAGATCACAATGGAGTTTGTGGGTTGACAAAATAAAAATAAAAAGAAGAGGGGAAGACGGGAATGTGGGTATGGGTGTGGATGTGAATGAGAGAACAGAGAGGGAGGGAAGAGAAGAAGATGAGTAAAGTGAGTGTGTGTGTGTGTGTGTGTGTGTGTGTGTGTGTTGGAGGGATGGTTATGGTGGCTTAAAGCCACCCTCCTTTATTTTTTTTTTTTGTGACCTAAGCAAAGACCAAATTGCCCCTACTTAAACTTTGTTTTCCTTCTCCCTCCCTAAACGAAAATCACGATTTGACAAGTTTGCTCTTCTAAATGCATATCACTCAGAGCACTCTAATAGTGGCTCCATAGATTGGCCATGTTGCATCATGATCCTTAACAGAATCTCTCACGACTTAGTAAAGGATATCTCCTAAATCATTTAGAAGATCTCCCATTATCTCTTCATATCTTCTATATTAGATCATATATACTTCTAAATACGAAACATATCTAATATCAATCAAATCCTTGTAATATCTCCTCTATTCAGGGAGGATTATCTCCTGATTTGACATGGGATCAACTCTCACTATAAAAGGGAGCTTAACCTCCCTAGGTATGATATCACAATTCTATTACTTATACACATTCACTACAAGAAATGCACGGCATACTGACACATTTACCAACAAGCTTTTCGACGGGCACAATTTATATCGACGGTCTTATTGATGGGTACGGGGGCATTGATCACGAGGCCGTCGATGAATATTACTAAGGGTATTAAAAAACCCGTCAGTTATTTTTGACTCGTTTGCCGACGGGTAAATGGATAATTAGCTATCGGTACAATTAAAAAAAAAAGCATCACCGTGGCTATCAGAGACATAATTATACCAATGGTTTTTTTTTACTGACGGGTTTTTACATAAATAAATTCTAATTTTTTATATTTTGCCGACGGGTTTACCAACGGTTTTTTATTCATATAAAAATTTTATTTAAATAAATATTACATATTACCGATGGCCATACCCGTCGGTAAAAAATAATTTTTTAAAAATTTCTTTTTAACAATGATGTGATTGGTAATATGTTATTTATTATTTATTTATATAATAACCTAATTATCAATTAAATTGACATTAAATAAGAAAATAATAGAATGATAAAATGAATAAATTAAACTGATTAAATGAAATATTAAATTATGACAATAAAATATATATAAATTACAATAAATGTAAAAAATATCCAAAATGAAAAAAAATGAAGCTAAATAAAAACCAACTAAACTCCTGGGCATCGGCATTATCAGTGCCGTCGGTGACATCACCATCATCATCATCTGGACCATTATCATCATCCATCTTGTTCGATTGTAAGTGGCCCTTAGCGATGGAAAGGGAGTAGGACATGGGGGAATTGGGTCTGGGGGAGTGTCTTGCCGGAGTTGGAGGATTCCGAAGCCAACATGCCTTGGAAAAAGCTCATCATATCTGCAGTGACCTGCCGATACATCTTTCGGAGCTGAGCCTTCTCCTTCTTTGCTTTCTCCTACTGCTGGTGCTCCAAGGAGAGCTTAAGCTTTTAGATCTCTCTTAACTTTTGCTCCACAACTGTTCAGCTTGCCTGTTGCTCCTGGAGCTACTGAAAGAGTTGTGTCTGCTGCTCTTGTTGCTGCTGGATTAATTGTGCCTGTTGCTGTAACTCCTAGTTGAGGGCATGCATATGCTCCCTTAGGGCATCATCCCTAATAGCTAACCTAGTATCGGAGGATGGGGATATACTCTCAGGGTAGTACCCCATCCCATATATGCAACCCTTGTAAGGACCACCAACCACCTAGGCCCAGACATCCTCCTCATTTGGAGGAGGAGGAATGTCAGCATCAGGCCCAGCCTCAGCCACTTGGTTTTGGTACTGGGTCTGTGCCTGCTCCCAGAGGTCAGTAAACTCGTGCTGCAAGGGAAAAACAATAAAATACATTGTAAGTAATAATTATGACATAAATTAAAATAATAATAAAAATTAAGTAAAGTTATGTATAAATTCAAACTTATATAGGTCATCTTGGAGCAAGGGTCCACCCAGACCTCTCCAGACTCATCACCCCTCTGCTTGCCCTTTTGGGTGTTGGTCTCTCAAAATAGCTCGCCCTGTGTTGGAGGGTGACTCAACTCCCTTGCTTGCACAAATAAGCACAATAAAGTCATAAACATATGGTATTTGCCACAATTCAAATATAGTAAATGTTATTATAAAATTTATGTAACAACCTTGACCCCCAGCATTGTGGATATTGTCCGCTTTGGGGCCTCGTGCCCCTCACGGGTTTGTTCTTGGTACTGCCTTGCGTTGCCCAAAACACGTCTGTGAGGGGCACGAGGCCCCAAAGCAAACAATATCCATAATGCCGAGGGTCAAGGCTATTACAGATGGTATCAGAGCCAGTCCCGGGATTGGTGTGCCAACCAGCGAGGGAGCTGGGCCCCCACTAGGAGGGGTGGAACTAGTCCCACATTGGTTGGGGAGGGGAACGAAGCATGCCTTATAAGAGTGTAAATACCTCCCCCATGCAGATGTGTTTTCCCCCAGAGGTTAGGGAAGAGGAAACCCATGAGCCTCAGAGGTTGGGCAAAGCAGACAATATCTACATTGCCAGGTGTCTGGGATGTTATAGATACTCAAAGTTGGCGGTTCACAGTCTACCCCTCAAGGTGAGTGGGTTTGATCTCATGGCCTTATTTTGGTCATTATATGATTATTTGTTAACATTGTAGAGTGTTTTGCGGATTTAGAAATGAGTTCTTGCATGATACAGCTTTATGTGAAAAAAATACGTTTCACTAAAAATGCTCCGTTTGAACTTGTGCATGAAAACATGATTTTAGAAAGGCATGGGACCATATTTGTTTGAAGAAAAGTTTTGTATGATTTTAAATTCATAAATTGAATTGATTAGAGACAAATGAGAGTTTCTATGAATTTTATATTGAGGTTTAAGATTTTATATTTGGATGAGAATTAAGAAGTATTGGATTAGAAACATAGAATTCTCCTTTTATGACTTCAGTGATTTGAGACTAGAGAGAGTTACTGAAAGGAACAGAACTGTGAGTTAACGGTAGTTATACCATTAACCTTGGTATACCAAGGCCAGGGGCAATTCATCCTTGAGTTAGATCTGTCCGCCAGGGACCGAAGAGATCACATTAGCCAGGGGCTTTGTCTGCTAAGGACTTAGCACCCTCCCTACAGTTGATGAGCACTCTGTTCCCTTGTGTAATTCTTGAGATTTTAAAGATTATAATTAATATGTAAAGTAAATAGAATTGTTTATAAATGTTGTATTTTTTCATTATTTATATATTATTTTTTCCTGTCCCGTGTACGGTTATGAGTGAGGATCCACTCATTGAGTTTTGATTTCAAAACTCACCCTTCTCTTCTTCTTTTTCCACAAATATAAACGTAGCTCAAGATCCTCCTTTCCTACCTCCTCAGTGGTAGTTTTCCTCAGTTTGGGGTGAGCTTCACAATGGCGTGAAGCCATATTATTTTTGTTCATAGTAGATGTGCTCCAGTGATGTGACGGGCAGGGTCCCGGACTGCATTTAGCCATTTCATTTTGCATTCTAATATTTCACAGCATATCACCATAGATATTTTGCGTATGAGTAATTTAGTCGAGATGCATTTTGTAGCTACAGTTATGAAATTTATCTATAAAGAGGATGTTATTTCTAAATTAGCAAGGTTTATTTGTTAAGTTGACTTATGATTGAAATCATGTTTTATAAATGAAAGTAAGCATATAGTACGGTACAGAGGTCACGAGGCTTACGTGGAGACTAGATTCCTCACGTGTTGGTCACGATCCAAGTCAGGTCATGACAATTTAGAAAGGCTAAAGAATTACCAAACGCTTGCAGGTTCCCTCCTGGGTGCTCGACCCACCCGTGTGCAGTGATTCGCCTTTTGTGAGACTCGGGTTGTCTTTCCCTTATTCGACCTATCCTTAAAGGTTGGGTTGCTAGCCTCGTGGTGCTGCAGGTCACTGAGCATGGCATCATTCAGCCACAAGCTACTCATGTCTCCTTTATGGACATCATGAAACATCTCCCGCAGTCACTTGGAGGACCTAATCCTCCAAGCCCTCTTCACTGCTGGCTCATGCTCGGGCTAAATATAGAAGGATCTCTGCATATACAAATTCACGGCACACAAGTTATTATATATAAGCATATAATTAAATAATACAAAATATATTTTAATAAAAGTGAATAAATCATATAATTACCTTTTAGTCCGTCCACCGTGACTCCTTGACACCCTCACGGATGTCAGTCCATGTGGGCCACAAATGGTAATACCGACTCTGTATAACCTCCGAGATCCTGTGGTGAGCCGGTGCAAATGGCTGAAAACTATTACATAGATAAAATAAATCAAAAACCAATCAAAATATTTTAAATATCATAAGCAATGTAAAACTAGAATGTAATAAAAAAAAACATGTTTCAACTTACCTATTTTTATCATCCGGCCTAATCTAGCGAAGTGGTCTACCATTAACCCCAAATGACCTGCCATTTAGGCCGATGGGCCTCCCATTTGCATCCCATGCCTGTGACCCAGTGGAGGAAGGAGGAGTCTGATCAGATATAGGGCTAGGAGTCAGGATAGTGGTAGGGCTAAGGGTAGTAACAGGGCTAGGGGAGGGGTCATCGATACAAGTGGGCTGTAGGTGTGAATATGAGGGAGGTAGGGGCCCGGCATACCCAAGAGTAGGCATCATCTTGAAGACTGGGGTACTGATGGTAGGGACTGAGGTGGAGATAGTGGAAGGGGAAATGGTTAAGGTGGTGGAAGAGGCGGTGGCAGAGGTGGTAGGAGGGGCGGTGGCGGAGGTGGTGGTGGGTAAATCGATCTTCCAAGGTCGGCCTCTGCCTCTTCCAGCCATAGTGACACAATTAAAAAGTAGTCCATAAAAAAATTAATTAAATCAAGAAATTATTATAATTTCATAATAATATTGCATATAATATTAAACACCTTAGTTAATCTGAAAGTGCAGGGCTGTTTTCATCATCACTTTGTTGTTGATCACTAGGTGAATCATCAGTACTACTAGCATTTATTTCATCTTCGTGATTTCTGATTAGGTGGTTACTTGTGCATTCAATTATGTCAACTTCCCTAGTAGTCAACGGAAGAGGATTTTCAGGATTGTCTGCATCAATTACTATCCTTGAAGGGGATGGATCATCCACTTGATAAGCATCTTCAATAGTATCTTCCTCTATTTTAATTCTATCTCTTGGTTTTATCTTGTTCACAACCCTCCACTGTAGCCTACTTTTCCGAGGATAAGACATATAATATACTTGTCTAGCATTTTGGGCTATAATAAATGGATCATAACTTCTATATTTTCTGGTGTGATTGATTTCAATGAATTTGTAATTGTTGTGTTGTCGTGTCCTAGTAAGTCGGGTAAGATCATATCATTCACATTTGAATAGGACACATTTATTTGTGAGCTCACCAGCATTCGTCAACCAAATAATATCCCTCAGCAAAAGAGCCTTCAGGACGGTTCTATTACAAACATAGGACGTTAATCTGCACAAATATCTTTCAATAGGGTACATTCATTGAAGTTGGATGGGTCCACCTGACCTCACCTTGTTTACAAGATGGATAACCAAGACCATTATATCAAAGAAACTGGGAGAAAAAATTCTTCCTAATTGGCATAAAATTTCTACAATATCCACTTCCAAATTATCTAAATCATTATTTTGAACAACTTTTTGGCAAAAGGAATGAAAGAATGAACCAAGACAGATAAAAGGGCTAGCTACTTGATTATTCTTGCATTTGATTGCTATTGATAGCAAATAATGCAACATGAAATGTGCATCATGGCTCTTATAACTTGATATTTTTTTTGCAGTAACATGTACACACCTAGAAATATTTGAAGCACTACCAGTTGGTAGTTTTGTTGCCTTTATAACACCACAAAAGATAGATTTTTCTTCCAAAGTAAGCAGAAAGCATGCTTTGGCAAATATTGCTTTTCTGCCTCCATCAATCTCCTTTGGCTTAAGTTTCTTTTTTGTGCCCATATCTTTTAAATCATAATGAGCATTTACATGATCTTTAGACTTTCCTAGAATGTCTAAAAAAAGTCCCAATTATGTTATGACATACATTTTTCTCTATATGCATAACATCTAGATTGTGCCGTAATGTATTATGTTTCCAATGTGGCAACTTAAAAAAAAAAGACTTCTTTTTCCATGGACCACTATTGGTTTTCTTTTGTTTCTTCCCAAACACATTGCAAAAATCTTTCAAGTCTTTGAAAATTTGTACCCCATCTAATGAAGTTGGTGAAGACATGAACTTTTTCCTACCATTGAAAGAGCTTTTATCCTTCCTATATGGATGGTCCATAGGAAAAAAATACGATGATCCATATAATACATTTTTCAACTATGTTTCAAATAGATTGATTTATGTTAGAAATTAGAGTGCTCTAGTTGTATGCATGCATGCATTATTATCATTATGGACATGTTAGGATTTATGGACACATGCATTATCATCATTATGAAGTTATTTTTATGCATTTATTTTCCATAGAATTTTGACTATGGATAGTTACAGATTTATGATTATGAAATATCTGTATAAATAACTACTATGAATCCTAAGAGTTTTGATTGTTATTTATTACATGAATTATTTGACCAAAAATTTTAAGGATTTATTATGCATTATAGTAATATGTTTATTAGGAGGCTTCCATGGGAAACATGTTTTCTTACATGTCGGTCACGACAAACTAGGTTGTGATAAATCTACACATTCATTTATTCTGATAAAGACACTTACACCCTCCTTGTCCATTGTTGCAGCCAGGTTTTTGGTGTTTGGCTTGCAAGCCTTGTTTTGGTGCCATAGTAGAAGGCTTCAATGGTGGTGTTAACAAGTGCGCACATGAAATTGGGGTCAAGGAAGACTCATTCCCCTAACAAGCTTTGTAGTCCATAATCCAAAGTTGTTGAAGGGTACAAGGCATTGATTGATATTTTGGAAGGGTGGTTGAGGTATAACTAGCTAGGGAACGATGTTTGAGAGTTTGAAGAACAATTGGGGCTATGTCATCCAATCAATACTTAGAGTGTGTTTGGATTGGTGGAATAGGGTGTAGTAGGAAAGAATCGAATGAAATTTTGATTAGCTCCATTGTTTGGATATGTCAAAGTTAGATATAGTGGAGAGGAGATGCATGGAGTCTATAGATTAGGGGAATATGATGGATTGAGTTGTTAGATTTAATAAAATCTCTACTTTATCCCTATTAAGAATATTACTCTATTCTAGCTCAAAGGGTATTATAGGAATAAAAACAGTGTTCTAAAAGCTAAACTAGATTAGCTGGTTCGACTGGTTGGATCGAGAATTAGTCTTATAGACTGTTCGGTTATTGGCCATAAACCATATTTCAAAAACCAGTCAAAATAGTGTAAATTGGTCAAAAATCGATGAACCAGTCAAAAACTGATGTGACTTAATCACAAATCGATTGAACTAACTGATAAACTAATTTAAGGATGAAAATTTCAATTTGTTCAAATTCAATAACTTTTTTATGACGGAAGATAGTAAAAAAAATACACTTTGATTAGTCAAAGCAAAGACTATTAAACTTCTAAATCTCTTTAAAAGAGCCTAAAAATAAATATAAAATATTGCAATATAAAAATATTTATAATTATCGTCTAAGAGTAGAAACTTTCTATAATAAAAAATATAGGACTTGACTTATTTATAATAGTCTAAAGAGTAAAAAACTTATAATTTAAACAATGTGGGACTTAACTCTTCCATATTTCAACTATCTATTTATATTTTTAATATGTTTTACTTATTTTACATGATTATACATGTATACATATATATATATATATATATATATATATATATTATTTTATTCCATTATGATTGAATCTTTGGTTAAACCGGTTGAACCAATAAACCTTTAAATCAATGCCATGTTCAATTTGATAACTAGTCCAGTTTTCACAACCTTGACAAAGGGCATATAATTATAACAATTCCACTTCATTCCATCTACATATCCAAATCCAAATAATATAATGGAATAATTACGTTACTCTGCTTCTCTCCCTTTTATTTTATTTCACTGAACACTATTCCATTACTTATCATTAATCCAAGCATACCTCGTCAAGAACAAATGAACAACTCAATATTTCTACTTAGGTTGCTAATTTGGTTGGTCAAACTCAATATTATATTAGCTGATTGTTAAGTTTGATGTTGGGTGGTTCCAACAATGAAATCCTTCGTTGTGGGTTGTTGTCGGGCACATATTTCTACTTGTTTCTTCATATGAAGTTGATTTTGTTAACACTAGTTGACAAGAGTGGATATTCTGTTGCATTCATTGTTATCATTACTCTAGATTGGGTTGGGTGCAATTTTGAAAGAAGAATAAAGTTTGGTGTCATAATGCCGAATCTCATGGCCAGAACTGCCAAAATTGGTCAACTGGGCTCATCCGACTTAGTTCACCATGGGTTATGGGTTAAAAATTTAAAAACGATCGTCTCACTCTCATGGCAAGCCCAAAACTTGCCTACCCTACTCAACCCACTTGAATCGGTGGGTTAAACAGATTTGACTCACAAAGAATAAAAATAAAAAATGAAATAAGAGCTTAAAAATTATATAAAAAGAGAAAATATAAAATCTATGTACGTATAAAATGTGAAAAATACATATATGACATTAACTCAAGTTCAAATTCTATACAAATATAATATGCATGTCGTATTTTGCATGATAGAGAGATTTTTTATTTTTTTTGAAAGAGAGATTTTATTTTAATATGGTCGTAAGAAATTGGGCTAACCCATCACAAATCCAGCCCAAATCATTGTATCCATAGATTATATGGGCCAAGTCAAATCAATTAGTGAGCTTAAATTTTGGCAACTCAAACCATCATGATAGCACTAGGTTGGCTTGCTGATAAAGTTGCTAAAGTGAGCTGCAACCCGCAAGTCAACCCAACTCAACCTATCATTTTGGTGGATTGAGTTAAAACTTGTATATCCACATTATGTTCTTTCACACTCTTTGCTCGGAAAAAAGTGGGTCAATTTGACCCAACTCACTTAATGTACGGGTTAAGTTAGTTCAACCTGTATAACCCACAGGTTAAATGGATTGGAATGATTCATTCAATTTTTTTAAAACACCCAACTATTCTCTCATATTGGGTTAAGATCCATATATCCACGTCATGTTTTTTCACACTCTCTACTCAGAAAAAGAAAAAAAAGTCACTTATAAGTCCCTTATTTCACCTAAGCAGTCCACCCTAGCTCCATCATTTTCTTTTTCTAAGTTTTTATCTGTTCAAATAAATTTAATCATTTTCAGATTTTTTTTTTATTTTTTAGTTATTTAGCAAGCCATGGATTAAAGTGAATTTAGCTAGGTTCCAGTTTTTTGGGTCCCTAATAAACTGAAGCAATCCGAATTTAACATTTTGGCCCAGTTTGGCAGCTCCACGCCCCTACCCACTTAGTGGGTAATCGACTCATCTCATATGCATCGCAGCAAGGCTCTATTTCTGACTGAGTTGAGTTCATTTTCCGTTCGCCGCCGTCGCGCTTTTACACTCCAAAACCAGCGTTATAGTTGTGAGCACTTGCTTCTCTGAACGCCGCCCTGCACCAATTGGCAACGGCAGCAAAGGTACGCTGTTATTGCTGCTGCTCAATAGTATAATAATAATAGTAATAATAATACCCTCAAATCAGATAAAAATCTTCATTCTATTCGCTCTTAGGAAAATGGGTTTCATGTAATTTTACAATTCCCTTCTCTCTTGTTTAATGAAACTTGATTGGATTCGATGGTTACTTTTGGAAGTTGTTTCACTTGTAAGAGAACAGAGAACCGTTTGCTTATGGTTTCAATCCTCAAATTTCGTAGCATATATGGTTCCTTGAGATGCTTTCATTCTAGTTCAAAATGGGGATCCAGTGCCTTGGATAAAAATCAGAAATTGGCACCGAATGGGAATCATAACAGGGTGGGGCTTTTCTGGGACTTAGATAACAAGCCACCGAACTCAATTCCACCTTATGAAGTTGCCAGTAAGCTTAGAATAGCTGCATCTTCCTTTGGGGTAGTTAGGCACATGGTGGCCTATGCAAATAGCCACACTTTCAGCCATGTTCCCCTTCCTGTCAGGGAGAGGAGGAAACAGAGGGAACTGTTGAATCGTTTAGAGAACAAGGGTGTCATCAAGCCGAATGAACCTTATGTTTGTAGGGTTTGTGGGAGAAAGTTCTACACCAATGAGAAGCTTGTTAACCATTTCAAGCAATTACATGAGCGCGAGCACGCGAAAAGGTTAAACCAGATAGAGTCAGCAAGGGGAAGTAGGAGGGTCAAGTTGGTTGCGAAGTATTCGATGAAGATGGAAAAGTATAAGAAGGCTGCAAGGGATATTCTGACACCCAAAGTGGGGTATGGTTTGGCGGATGAGCTGAAACGGGCGGGGTTTTGGGTTCAGACCGTGTTGGATAAGCCACAGGCTGCGGATCGCGCGTTGGAAAGTCATATGGTGGATATGATGGATCATAGGAGGGTTGAGTGTGTGGTACTTGTGTCAGATGATTCTGATTTTGTTAATGTGATAAAGGAAGCTAAGCTCCGGTGTCTCAAGGTAGTCGTCATTGGGGATACTAATGATGGAGTGTTGAAGAGGGTTGCTGATGCTGCCTTTTCTTGGGAGGAAATCCTGATGGGGAAGGCCAAAAAGGAGGCTGTATCGGTTGTGGAGAACTGGAAGGATCGTGATATTTTGAAAAGGTTAGAGTGGACATACAACCCAGAGGTGGACAAAAAGAAATTTGATCTGGATGATACAGCTACGGAAGCAACTGAAGATGAGAATATTGAAGATATTTGCGATGAAGCTGATGATGACTATAAGAATGACAGAGGTGCTTGGTGGGAATTAGATTCTGATGAAGATGTCACAATTCACAAATAAATAGATAGGAAAATTATCCATCTGATCTACAACTAGGTGAAGCTTATTTTGACCTTAAACTTTGCCACTGTTTGTGTGTGGAAATAATTAGTTTGGGTTGTTAAATTTGTGAGGCAACATTGTAACTTAGAAGATTTCTGAATAGATGCCTGTGGTGACTTTGTCAATGAAATTAGTAACTGCTTTATTATTTCTTTTGCTTTCCAGTCTTATTAGTTTTCACTTTTGTTTGTTTAACTGCTTTATTATTTCTTTTGCTTTCCAGTCTTATTAGTTTTCACTTTTGTTTGTTTTAGTCATGTCCTGGGATATTTCATAAACAGTAGATATTTAGTCTTAAAACGAGCTTTCCAGGTGGTAGTGAAAAGTTGTGGCATGGAGCTACCATTTGTTTTTTGTGTTCCACACATTATTGAATACGACCAGACATCTTCAATTTTTAAATGATGAAATTTTTATACCTGGTCTCTGTTGGTGTGTCTTGATTAATCTTTAAGTAAGTTGGAATTCTCTACTGTCTGGGTAATTTTGTCACTATCTTTTGTTTTGGACTGGTCCCCAAGCATTGTTTGACCGAGAAGGTACGCGAAAGGGAAAGATGGATGCAGATGGTGAGTTAGAGAGTTGAGGATGCTCTTTTTTCTCCCCAACACTAGATCATTATATGACCAGCTAAAATTACTAGAAATTCTTAGTTTTGCTCTTCTGCAAATTACACTTATTCAGTGAAACAAAGGACACAGCTAAGAACATAAGCATTCTTTATGTAAAAACTTCATGAGGTGTGGGTAAAGCTACCATTGGGCTAACTAGATCACAGCAATTTGGGTACCACACAAGGGGGAAGAGACCAGCGTCCAATGGCCACTATATTTCATTCTGCATTGAGGGCCAGAAGAGGAAAGCAGTTAGGAACAACACTGAAATAAATAAATAACTCTGCTGCAGTATTCATGCTAAAGTAGTATGAACGGAGCCCTGCATTTCAATCTCTTTAACTCTTTAGAATCACTCTTGATTTTTTTTAGATTTTTTTTTTTAATACTTGCACTTTGATATTTGCATCTAGGTTAGATAAAGGAATTATTAGATAAGGTTGCCTTTTTGTGAAAATTTTCAACTAGGATTTGTGTCAAGGAATTGTTTTACGACTTCTTTGTCATTTCCTTGTATGGTTTTTTGACAGCCAGGGGCTGGCCTTCCCATTCTTTACCTTTCCTATCTTCATTCACTGTGAACATTAACCTCACCTAGTCTTATAGTTGGAGTTTTCCCAATCTCACCTCAGCCAGAATCATAATTTCTCATTCCTTTTTATTTGGAATGATTTATGATTAAGCTTGAAATTTCAAATAATATTAAATACTGAATTTTGGTGCAACTAAAGGTTTTAATATAACTGGTGCTTATCATTAGTACTATCAATTCAGCCCAATTTTGGGGGCTGGTCCCCAACCCCCACATTTCAAGCTCCTGTATCTGTTTAGCCAAGATAAATGAGGGGCCACCTTCACTGTCGTCGTTTCTTTCCCAATCGAGCTTCAATGTCAACAATTCTATTCCCATCGAGCTTCACCGTGATCTCTTCCAACAATGCGAACGCGATTGAAGCTGTGTTCGTGATTCCTGATTGAAGTTGTGTTCGTTAATCTTTTGCTGTTGTGTTTGGTTTGGTGAGAGCTCCATTGGCCATCATTGGTTCTTTTCTAGATCTGAGAGGCAGAGCTTCCATTTGATGAGTCTTTTCTTTCCTTCTCTTCTATTCTCTTCACCCACACCTCATACTGCCAATTAAAGTGGACTTTTTTCATCTTAGGCCTTGTGGTTTTTTTTTTTCTCCCTATTAATGGGTTTTGTTGCTCAATGTTTGTTCAAATCTATGATTTGAATCTCCTAGCTCATTTTCTGTTGATTGTGGAACTCATTTTTAGTGATTGTATGGTGGAGGCCTATTAAATTAACCAAAATCTCAAACCCAATTTCAAACCAAACTAATCCACTCCTCGAAAAAGTGGTTATTTTTTTAAAAAAGTTTAAACTGATCAAGTTTTATTCTTTGGTCCAGTTCAGTTATTAATCCAATAATATAAAATCGGTGAACTGGTTTATGTGGAACCAGATTGGTTCAACCATCCATTTCTCTCCTCTCGTTTCCTTTTTTCTGTTTCGCTCTCTCTGAAATGGTGACAACCTAATTCCCAATTTCGTTGAAAACTGCTTCTGATCCCGCAGCTAATCGGCTATCAAGGTCTCTTCTCTCAAATCAAGGTTCTTTCTTCCTTCTTCCTCTTCATATTTGCACTTTCACGTTCTCTTTCTTCCTCTTATTTTAGCTTCGTTTTGCTTGGTGTGATAACTAACAATGTAAGATCTGTGTGCTGCAGTGTAAGATCTGTGTCCTCTGCCCTCATTGGCCAGTCACTGTTATGGGTGCAACTTCTCCGTCACCAGCGAGCCCATCTCCTGTAGTTTGATTTGCACGTTGGGCGATTTGATTCGGTATTTACTATTTAGGTTTACGATCTTGTTGGACTTGTGTTTTAAAAGTAAGTGAAATTTTACTTTGACTAAAAATTGTGAATTATATTACATTTTTTGAAATTTTACTATGCATATTTCTGGTACCTCTACGTATCCAGTAATATATATATATATATAGGGATCCGTTTGCACTAGGTGTAAGTCTTGGTGCACTTACACCTTTCAATAACTTTTTATAGATATAAAATTTCATCAATCCAACTTTTGTATTCAAATTTCTTATTTAGTAGATCAAATATATCAAATTTCATACAATTTAAAAATAATTTGATATTTCATCATGCCACTTTATTTTGACGGATAATATGTTTTTAAAATTACTAGTGAATATCAATAATTAGAATACATGCCTATTGTTATTTGATTTTTCTAAAATTTGGCATGCTTGATCGTCAATATAATATCACATAATTCAGCGGCCGGATTTATTAAATTCAATTTCTATGAAGAATTATTGAAGGGTGTAAATGTACAAGACATCTGGTAATGCGAGCCCCACCTACAGGGTGTAGCAATTGCTCGCACACCCCTCATATCTCCTAGCGACCACCCCGCCTACCCTCTGCCAGTGCTGTCAACCTGCTGTGGCCAACCTTCTACTCAACATTCGTCTGCCGCCAGTTCGCTGCCTCTTGCCTTCAGTCTTGTCCTGCTTCCAAGGTCCTTTCAGAACGCCTCCAATTAAGTGTGTTCAAGACCTTTTCTTTCAATGGATTTTTTGGTGTTTTTTACCCTTTTATTCTTTGTTTGTGAGGAGCCCCTACTTTTAGTAGATATGTGAGATTCAACACAATGCAAGCCAGTATCGCGATGTGCCTTTTGATATTCCTAACTTCTTGGAGAGTACCTTTAATCCCAAAAGTGGGTTGGGATTGGATTTTGTTAGAAATAAGGAAATATTTATTAATATCTTAGAATATTTTATATTATATCTTAGATTGATTTGTATTTATTTAGATTGATTATGTTATTATGATTAGATTTTATATTTACCATATAAATAGGATTACCTTATTATATTACAATAACAATACATAATATCAATATATTTTCAAATTAACATAAATCTCTATTCCCTTTTTGCTTCCTCCACTATCTAAAACTCTCAATTTCAACATGGTATCAGAGCAGTACCATCCACCATGACGTGTGTCCATTGTTCCGCTGTAAAGATTCCACTAATTTGGAACTCATTTGTACTGTATCCCTGCCATCTTTACTCTTCTTTTTATTCCGCCATCATTCTGCCTGTCAAGCCCGTCAATGTTATTTTAGGTTTGATAATGTTCTTGCTTTCCAGGAATTAGAAAACCATCGTCCACCACTTGCCATTGCTTCCGGCAACCTTTTTCCGGGGCCGATCCCGGCCGGAGAGCCCACCACCGTGTTCACCTCCTCTTACGCGGCCAATCCTTGAAAGCCGCCCATGGAAACACTTTTTCCTTGTTGTGTGTCACTCAGTGTTATTAAATTGCGGCCATGGCAGCGCCATGGCGCCATGGCGTGGCGGAAATCACAGAAACCGCCATCGAAACCTGCATGGCGTGGCGGAATGGCGTGGCGGCTCGTGGCGGCTCATGGCGGCCGCAATTGCATGGCGCCATGGCGGACAAATGGCGGAAATGGCGGAGCGCCATTTTCAGAGGAAATAAGGGAAAGAATGGGGTTATTTTGGGGATTTTGTGGGTTTATTACATAGAACCCTAACCTGTCGATGGACACATTTCCGCCTCCCCTTTTGCTTTACACTTCCGCCTCTAACTCCAAGCTCGATTCTTCAACGCGACCTCTGCACGAGCTCCGGCGACCTCCGCGGGCCTCGGCGACCTGGCGGCGACCCTACGCTGCGACCCTCGACGGCGACCTACGGCGCGACACTCGCTGCGGTGATCCTTAGCGAGCCTCGGCGACCTCCGGTCAAGCTCCTCCGACTCGCTGCCCGGCTCACGCTAGCGACCCTCAACGGATACCGGGCCGACTCCGGCGACCTCCACGCGACCCTCACCCGCTGAACTTCGGGCGAGCTCAACGACCCTAATGACCCTGGCAACCCTGCGACCTCCCAAGCAACCTCCGGCCAGCCAATTGATCGGCGGCCTCCTTCTTGCAGAGACCAGGTTGGGCCCCCTTCCTCATTCTTCCTTCTTTCTGCCTTCTGCTTCATTTTTTCCTTCTTCTAGTGCTGAGTTGAGCTGTGTTTCCTTCTTCCTTCTTTCTGCCTTCTTCAGTTTCAATTTTGTTAGTGAGCTGAGCTTTGTGTTTCTTTTTTCTGGTTTCAATTTCTTTAGTGAGCTACAATGGAAAGTCAAGGCCAAGCTTCACAAAGCACAAGGTCATCTAGAACAGACCCTGGCTGGAAATATTGCCATCCAGTAGAAGAAAATAATACCAATGATGTTATTTGTAATTTCTGCTCAAAAGTGATGAGAGGAGGAATTACAAGAGCCAAAGAACACTTGATGGGGAAGAGTGGCAATGTCTCCCAGTGTCCTAAGTGTCCAAAAGATGTTAAAGATGAGTTATGGGCTATTTATAAAAAGAAAAAAAAGCAAGAGAGTGATGAAATGGCAGCCATGAGGGACCTTGATCTTGAAAATTTGCAGTTTGGATTATCTGAAGATGATGCTCAAGATATTGTGGATACCCCCAATCCTAGGCAAAGAAGAGGTGCAAATTTGAAAGGCCCAATGGATTTATTTTTCACAAAACCAGAAACTATAAATTCAAGGAGGAAAAAGGACAGATTGAGGCAGCAAAATATTAGAGAGGCATGTGATAAGGAAGTGGTGGCGAGGGTTCATCAATACATAGCTCGATGGTGGTATCAAGCTGGACTTTCATTCAATTGTATCAAATTAAAGAGTTTTCGTGATATGTTGACAGCTATTGGAAGTTTTGGTCCCAATTTGCCTCCTCCGTCTTATCATGATATAAGAGTTCCACTTCTTAACAAAGAGTTGGAGTACACCAAAATTTTGATGAAGGATCATAAGGAGCAATGGGGCAAACATGGTTGTTCAATCATGTCAGATGCTTGGACTGATCGGAAGCAAAGGTGCTTGATTAACTTCTTGGTGAACTCTCTCGCTAGAACAATGTTTGTCAAGTCTATTGATGGTTCAAACTTTGTGAAGACCGGGGAGAAGTTGTTTGAATTGCTTGATTCTCTTGTGGAGGAGATTGGTGAGGAAAAGGTTGTGCAAGTTGTAATCGACAATGGTAGTAATTATGTTTTGCAGTGCAAAATGTTGGAAGAGAAAAGACCACACCTTTATTGACTCCTTGTGCACTTTCAATCGCTTGGATTTAATTCTAGAAGACATTGGAAAAATTCCATTGATAAAGAGGACTATTAAAAGGGGAATTTTTCTTGTTGGCTTCATTTATAGCCATTCTAGCACTTTGAGTTTGTTGAGGCACTTCACAAACAAGAAGGAGTTGGTGAGGCATGCAGTCACAAGATTTGCCACATCTTTTCTATCATTGGAAAGGCTTCAACAAGAAAAAAGCAAATCTTTCAAGAATGTTTACTTCCGAGGAGTGGGTAAGTAACAAGTTGTCTAAAGATGCCAAGGGCAAGGAAGCAACAAAATTGCAATTATGTCTTCCTTTTGGAACCATGTAGATTACACCATTAAAATCATGCGCCCTCTTGTTCGTACTTCGCCTTGTTGATGGTGAAAGGAAGCCTGCATTGGGTTATATTTATGAGGCAATGGACAAGGCAAAAGAGGCCATTATGAAGTGCTTTAGTGATGAAAGCAAATACAAGGGGAGGTGTTTGCAATCATTGATAATAGATGGAATTGTCAACTTCATCGACTCATTGCATGCAAAGCAGACATTTTTTAAACCTGCACGCTCTATTATGGCAACCCGGATTTAGAGTATGATCTAGAAGTCACAAATGGGATGTATGGATCAGACAAGAGATTGGTTCCAAGTCGGGACGTGTAACAAAAAATTTTGCTTGAGCTGCCAATTTATAAGAGTGCTAGTGGCCTCTTTGGAGATGAATTTGCAATATCACAAAGGAAAATCCTTGCACCTGGTGAGAAGAATATAACTTCTAGCTTTCAAATTTCTTTTAATTTTAAATTAGAGTAATTTGCTTACATGATCTTTGGATTTGTAGCTCATTGGTGGCAAATGTATGGTCTTTCTACACCAAATTTGCAAGAACTGGCCATCAAGATTTTGAGCTTGACATGTCGCCCTTCGGGATGCGAACCTAACTGGAGTGTTTTTGAGCATGTAATTATCATTTTTCTATTACTCTGCTTTTTAGTTATTGTTAGGATAACCAATAGTAATGTTTAGATTATATTGATATTGCAGATTCATTCTAAGAAGAGAAATAGGCTTGAGCATAAAAGGTTGGAAAACTTGGTTTTCGTGAAATATAACCAAGCGCTCAAGCAAAGATATGATATTAGGAATGAGATTGACCCTATCTCACTCAATGACATTGATGATTGTAATGAGTGGATGGTTGGAGAGCTAGAGGATGAGGATCATGATGCTAGAGATGACTTGGTGTTTGAGGATGATAACACTTTGACTTGGGAAACCAGATTTGGGGCATCGGGGTTGGAGAGCCTAGAACATATATACTAGGCGACAAAGTAAAAAAAGAAAGGAACCCTCAAGTGGTGATGGGTCATCAAGTGGTGCAACAGCGGCAGGTACTAGAGTTTCTAAAAAGGGAAAAGAAGTAGCAATGTTAGTGCCAATGATTGAAGAAGAACCTGAGTTGGATGACTCTGAGGAATCCGAAGACGAGGAAGAAGAAATCAAATATGATGATTCAGAATCAGAAGGAGAAGAAGCGGAGGGATATGCCTCGGATGGACCCATTGACGCTGATTACCTTAGGGATGAGAATATGGACTAGAAACTGTTTAGTTTTTTAATATTAACCTTTGTCTTAATTTGTGTTAAAGAGTGTTGAGTTGAATTGACTTGTATTTTGTTATGAACTTGAGATTTCTAGCTTCTAGTGCTTATGACTTATTATGACATGACATTGTGCGTTTGGAGCTATGATTTGCATTTGGTCATGATTGTTTTACATCTTTTTCTTGATATTTTGGATGTATTTGTTGAATTTAGTTCAAAGAATAGATTTGTTCTTCATATATGTTGTTAGTTTTATTATTTGTCATATTTGGAATATTTTTTGTGTGGTTTTTTGTATATATATAAAAAGTATTTTTCAGTCCGCCATGGCGTCCGCCATATCCGCAACGCCATCCGCCATATTTTCATGGCGGATTTTTGGCTCACTGCCATAAGCCGCCATCCGCCATTGACAACTATGGTGTCACTTCTAGCAGTAAAAAATAACCCCTGTCTGCCGCTTTCCACCGCCGCCGGCCACTTTTCCGGCACCGCCTCTAACCACCGACCCCACCCCTTGCCTCGCCTCGTCGTGCGCAGCCAACCCCCACCGATCGCACCCAGATTCACTCCATGCGCTCTTACGCGCCTCCATAAGTCTTGGAGGCATTGTTCACCCGTGCCTGCTTAAGCCGCACATGTGGGCGCGTTCGGCGACCTTTTTGGCCGCTTCCACCGCCGCCGTACTCGCAAGAACCTGACCTTTATGGATCTACCCTCCTCTTTGCCATCCATGCACTTTGCAGAATTCGTTTTTTTGAAAATACTGCTTCTGCCCTTGTCCTTTTGTGACCCATGGCTGTGAGTAATGAATATTAGGTTGTACTCCTTACCAACCTCCTATTGTGAATCCTACCAATAGTGATACTTGTCTTTCACTCAGTCATGCTGATGCTATGCTTTTTCGGCTTTGGATCTCCAATCTTTCAATTATTCAAGACTTCCATAGACTGTTCTTGCGATTTATCGTTGCATGTATAGAGAATTTCCATCGCCTTCATTGCGTCTTTTCCAACGCTGATAGCCATGTGTGTCTCTTCTTTTCCCAGTCATGCAATTATCTAACAAGTTGTTCAAGCTGTGTGTCATTCCAGTTGCGTTGTTGTGTTATCTTTTCAGACGTATCCAGCATCTCTGAGTTGCGTTGCTAGTCTTTCTTGGAGGTTCTTTTATAGTTTAAGGGTTTAATTGTAACAAACTTAAAACTTAGTAAGCTTTAGCTTGAGGGGGCGTGTTAGAAATAAGAAAATATCTAGTAATATCTTGAATATTTTATATCATATCTTAGATTGATTTATATTTATTTAGGTTGATTATGTCATCATGATTAGATTTTATCTTTACCTTATAAATAGGATTACCTTATTGTATTACAATAACAATACATAATATCAATATATTTACAGATTACCATAAATCTCTATCCTCTCTTTTTTTCCTCCATTATCTAAAACCCTCAATTTCAATAGATTTGATGATGAATTTGGACAGCATTGTGTTTTTGTTCCTGTATTCGTGCTCAGCACCTGAGACTCATATATCAAATTTTCTTGTGATTTATTATTGTATGGATTAGTACCCTCTAATGATTTAAGTTCAAACTCTCTCGTCTTCTTTAGCACCCCAGATTTCTTCTCCATTTTTCATTTTAACAGAATAACCAAACCAATTCAGATACTCAAAAATAATCAAACTGATTGCGTGATTTTACGGGCAAACCAATTGGTTCGGTTTTTTTGAAGTTTTTACCAAAACCGAACCAAACCAGAAGGTGAAACACGCCTAGGTTGTTTAGCTATAAGTGGTAATCAATGAAATTACGCAAGTTCTGTGGTATCTCATTATAAGGCTAAAACCTGCACCTTTCTAGCTATTTATCACCCGGAGGTTTCCATCAACTTTCCCTGCCTCTTGCTAGATTTCTCTTGGCTTCTTGTAGCATTCCTTGAGAATTCTTTATTTGAGTATTGTCCTATACTGTTGCACTGGTGTGGGCAAATTCCTTAAAAACTTCTGAGGGCTGATATGTATGGTTAAGCCGATAGTGAAATAACTATAATAGCAACCAAATACCTTTTATGATGACAATTTATTTGGTTTTATTTAGAGGCCAATTTCAATTTTGCTCTTTACGTGTAATGTTGGTTGTTTTTCCCACAATGCGTGGAGTATTAATGAAATACACACATGCAGTCTTTCTTTGTTTCCTTCTGTTTTCAACTTGATTTCTTCACAATGTCTTGCACTAGCAGATGTTTGTCAAACACTAGATGGTAATGTTTCGCAGCAACTTTCATCATAGCTGTGAATGGCCTATTGTGTCTTTCCTTGTTTATTAGCATTGTTTCTGTTTGTTGAATTATCGGGTAGCATTTTTGTGTACAACTTGTAAGAAGAAATCAATGGCTGTATTGGAATGTGCCCATCTCACCATTTGCTTGATTAAGAGTCTTACTAATTGTTTGCTTTCTTTGGTTTCCAGGGTGGTTCCTAATCACTGTCCATGAGGCTCTATGATGAATTCAAAGGGATACTGAAGATTCAGAAGTTCCGAAGAATGGTGTCGTATACTGGGTTTTACTGCTTTGCCACACTTATAAGCTATGCTTATGTTAGCAATACGTGGGTTAAATGCTGTTAAAACTGTGTTATTGATACTAGAGTTGGGATTATGTCTGAGATTGGTTGTCATGTTAATCTCTAGTGTGTTGATGTATGATTTTGGTGCTGCAGAACTCGAGCTGGGTATTCCAGAGCTGATCAATTCTATGCATCATACCCAGCTGGTACTGAGCTTTTGACGGATACTTCCAAGGTCTTCGCCATTATATAATTTGGAAAGTGCATATACCTTACAGACCTTTGTAATCTTAAGACTGATTGTATTGTTTTCAATTTGTTATTAGTTATACAAAGCTGCTCTTGGAAATTGCTTTGAAGCTGAAGAGTGGGGTCCAATTGAGTTCTGCATCATGGCCAAACATTTTGAACGTCAAGGAAAATCACCATATGCATATCATGCTGTAAGTCATGTCAACCCTTATTAGCCCCTGCTTCAATTTCAACTTCCTCCGCTCTTTATGTTAGAATTATTCGTATCCTTTTTGTATCTTTTGTAATTCAAGAATACAAACAGTTTTTCCTACTGATATTGATTCCTAAGAACATTGATTTGTGAATCCTAGTTTTGTTCCAAGCCTCTAATGTCAAAACCATTTGATGCTTTCATGTTTTATGTAACTCGTCCTCTTTGTTTTAACAAAATGCTAAAGGAATTATGTTGAATTGCTTCAACTTTTGAGCAAATAATAGGTATTCTCTAAAGAATAAATTTTCAGTAGAACCCAGGATTATTGTTTCGCGATTTATCTCCGTAACATGATTGTTGAGGAACTGTTGAATATCAATGAGAAGAACAAGACAGGTAAGAAAGTGAGAGAAATTGTGAGGAAGTTAGAGAAAGGTTCAGAGAGAATTCTAGAGGTCGGGGTGAGTGAAAATGATGATTGATTTTAAACTTGTGATACAAGTTTATACAGCTATCCTTCTACAAGTCTGAAAGGTAGCTTTACATTCTAACTATTCTCAAAAGACTTCAATAATCAATAGTCTTCTGGAGTTGTTATCCAATCAGTAAAGTCTTGACATCAACTTCGACTCCTTTGTGGTTCCCTCCATGCTTCTAAACTGGCAACTCGATTAGGTAGATTATGAATTTATTTTTTTGATTCACATTACAAGATCATCCCTTTCTTGAGCAGAGAGCCTGCCTCAAAATTCTTTGGCACTCCTTGTTGCCATTTGAGAGCAGAAAGTAGTCCCTGAAGAAAACCTGTTTTGATACCAGAGCTGATGCTGCCTGGGTGTTAATTTAAAATTAAGGATCGGGTTAAAGGATTTTATGGAAATAGAATGGGGTAGCTATATGGGATAAAGGTTGAAGGTGGGAGGAGTCCACCCCCTTGGATAGAAATTTGATATTATCAAGATTATAATTGTAAGTTGAAAGAACACCACATGGAATATTTTGAAAATACTTTGCTAGATATGTTTCTGAACACCTTAGAAGTCATGGGAAATGACTGTTTATAGCCTTCACAGGCTTCTGGAATTAACTGGATGCCTAGATGATCAAATTGATGACTATAGGACTAGTTTAGTTATTGGGACCCTGCTTATGAGACTGGACTCTTCTAGATGAACCAGAACACTTGACTCGTTCTTGACCCTAACACTAAACAAACCACTCTTGGGAAATTAAAATATTTATTAATTGATAATTATTTTCTGTATCAATTTGTAAGTCAAGTCAGATAACAACGTTCCATGAAACAAACCATGCGTAGAGCACCATAGGAAAGTCGAAAAAGTAATTGTATCCCATATAAAGTTTAAATTGAAAAGGACTTACCAAAAATTAATTTTATCCCAAATAAAGTTTACAATTTGAAAGGAACCATTAAAAATTCTTAATTCAGTGAGGAGAAAATGATGGAAATCCGGTGGTCAAACTCACAATTCTTCAAAGATATCACAAAGCTTGTTCCAAAGTGACCTTGTTATAGGATAATGCAGAAAAATATGACCCTCTGATTTGGAGTTAAACGACTCAACACATATTTAGGAACAAAGTTTTGATGAGGCATGCATCTTTGGAGCACGTCATTTGTGTCAATCCTATTAAGAACAACAATCCGTACAAAAGTTTTGACCTGAGCTTTAAATTTCCAAGTGGGTTTATCCATCAAAAACCCTTTTCTATTTGCAGAGAAGTCAAGAACTGAAAATAAGATTTATGACAGAAACTCTTGAGGAATCAAGACTCCAGGTTCTAGAGCAAGGTAATTGAAGAGAAGAATAGGATCAAGTAAAGAAGTAAGGGATGCCCACACTGTAGTCTATCATGCAAATTTTTAAGAAAATGGAAGTTACAAGAGAGGTTATCTTGGGGAAAAAAAAAATTGATAGATTGCAGCATCATGCAAAGATGACAAGCAAAGAAGATGAGGAAAAGCCTCAGCAGCATTAGTACCAGCCCAAATATCTTTCGACAATTAAATCCAAGAACAGTCACTCAAATGAAATGACAAGTGAGAGCCAAAAGAAAATAAATCCTGATCCAAGGAGAATTTTATTGCATTGTATTCCATCTAAATTTTGGGTCTCTAAATTGTTTAGGAATCTCCTTTAATGCTTTTCTTTCACATGCCAATGATCTAGACTGCAGACAATATGCCTGTAGGCAAAGGATTTTTACCCACTTTTTCCATAGTTTGTGATATGAGATAATGAATGTCAAAAGTGTTGCTTGATGGTACTTTAGAGTTAAAATGCTGGATGTTACACCTCTATAATTTAACTACAACTTGTTTAACTTCTTGCAGCAATACATGGCGCACCTCCTTTCTCATGGACAGGTTGATGGAAGCGGCTGATGGGAGTGGGTAACCATTATACTATGATGATGACACATGAGAGAGTGGAGATTGTTTCAAGTTTTCAATATGTGGAGATGTTCATATGGCCGAATTAGAAAACTTGAGGATTGAGTTCTTGTGCTGCTTTGTGTTCTGGAACCTTATTTTTATGAATAAGGAACATACGACATAGTCTGTGGAGCATTTTTGTTTTCTTATATGTTATGTCCAGCCTTTCCCTTCCTCTTCTGATAATAGATACCCAGTGTCAAGTGTTTTAGAGTTCAAACTATGTTGCCTCATTATCCGAGTATATACTTAGTATGATTGCAACAAATGCGGCAGTCATGTGGCAGTTGAACTGGCATTTGTTAATTCTACATGACCCAAATGTGAAGATGAGAAATACTAGAAAACCTATTTGATGAGTGCTTAATGATTTGACCATGACTTGCCAGTATCACAGTAAATAATCGGAAGAGTGCGGAGTTATTTAAAAGTATTTTTGTTCTTAGTTTTTTTAAACAAAATAAGTTTCAGTTCATTTTTTAAAAATAAAAATACCAAAAAACTTGTCTGATAATTTAATTTTAAAAACAGTTTCATAACAGTAAAAAATAAAAAATCTATTTGGATAATTTATTTAAAAAATAACTTTTAAAGTTAATAAAATAAAAAATTATTTAGTAAATTGCATTAGATCCATGAACACAACCACAATCTTATAGTAAATATCTTCATCAATCACAACCGATTCATTCATCGTCATCATCAATAACTCATCTCCATTCCAAAATCTTCAAACCACACCCAAATATAAAGTCAAACCCAAACCATTTGTTATCCACCAACGTCACCTTGAGACCTTGACATTTCTCATCATACTATCCCTAACATCAGTTCACAACCCCTCCCCCCATCTCAAACTTTGCCCAAACACCATCAAAATTCGCACCTGCAGAATTCAATGCACCTGCCCCTAAAATCCCAGCCCCTGTAGTACCCATCTCTACATCATCTAACCCTGCACCAATTTCCGCTGACTGACAAATTACCCCACAACCAAATCCTTCCAATTCTCCACCTCATCCTAACTCAACACAGTCCCCTCCTATAAGAAAATCTGATAGAATCCGCAAACCACCACAGTACCTCCAAGACTATCACTGCACCATTAATTCAACCACCATGATTCCAACATCACCGAATGTAGTTTATCCTCTCTCACAGTATATGTCTTTTGAGAAATTTAACGTCACCAACTATGTCTAACTAATCTGGAGCTTAACAAAGAAGGGATAACAAACTGAAATTAGTTGGAATCACGTGGGTGGATCTGTAGAGCATAACACCATTCATCATCAGTAACCCATTCCCAGAAAACCAAAAAAAGATGAGAAGAAGAACCGCGAACAACCGCGTCCTCTGCCATGGGCCTCCACAGCCACCGCGAGCTCCACGGCTTCCCCTCCCCCCAGCCCAAGCACCGCGACTCACTCCACAATCACTGTGTCCCATCCCGGCCGTTGCACAGAAGCCTTGCGCGAGCTGCGTCGCGTGTGCCGGTGAATTTGGTCGTGTGCGGAGGCACCAGCAGATCTGGTCGTGTGCGCCGGCAGATCTTGTCGCATGCGCCGCTGGGTCGCGTCTCGGCCAAGGGTGGAGGTGCTCTCTGCTCGCCGGCGCTGTTCGTTCCTTCTTTCTTTTCTCTCTTGCGCTGCTCTCTGCGGTCGCGCACCGGCAGATCTGGGGGCTGCTCGCGTTCGCCGGTGAATGGGGGAGCTGGGTCTCTCTGTTGATGGCGTGAGTGAAGGGAAGTTGCGTGGTTCCAACAAAATAAAACACAGCAAAATATCCACCAAGAATCGAAGGATGGCAAGGAATAGAAAGTCAATTTGGTAGGTAAAAAACAAAGGAAAAGAAACAGCAGAAAGAGGACTACTCAGTCCCCAACATGCAAAAGATCAGCAGACAAAATGTGATCAAGAGCATCACACGGAGTGTCCCAAGGTTGGAATTCCGTAGAAGCAGCAGTGCCCTGACGCGCCAAGAATTCAGCACAGTAGTTAGCTTCCCACAGCACCAAGGAAAAATGCACACACCAAGGCCTATGAACTATATCCTGAATAGATAAAAATCAGTTCCCTCTCCAAGTGGTTAGCATGGTCCTGGTTGCAGCAGAAAATGCTTCCAGACTCCCCAAGTGGATTAAGTCAATTTATTTATAAGTGTGCCACTGTGTTTTTGTTTGATTTTAAAAACAGAGTTTTGAAAAACTATTCAAAATTGTTTTCGTTTACCTATTTTAAAATGGAAGCTCTGTTTTTTATTTTTAAAACATGTGTTGAGAAACTCTTCTTTCAAATAGGTATTTTGTTTTATTTTAAAAATTGAAAACAATTTTTAAAAATCTTTGTCACACCCTAGATTTTTCATTTTTGAAAAATTGAAGAGATTAGATTACTCTTTATAATGGTTCGGCATTAGATAATTTACAACATCGCCTATTTCAATATATATGTGTGTGTGAACATTGGTTTTGGGATATATATGTTATAATTGGATAAATAACATTAAGCACCCTTTAGGATTATGTCACAAAAAAAATCTTAAGTTTTAGAGTTATTGCACTTTATTTTTATGCTAAAATGATACTCCATCTCGATGAGTTATGCCATATAGTTCTTCACTTAATCCATGGTCTATGCATGCTATTAAACAAATAATGCCGTAATCCACAGAATGCTCAAAATCAAAACCAGGCACTCAACATCTTTCCCATTTACACAATTAATAGAGGAAACACCTTTTGGATAAGCTTCTTCAACATGTTGAAATATTTCAGCATCCAGAGTGCACCTGCACTACCAAATAATACTGTGTCATGCAAAAAAGAAAGTATGAGAAATACAGAAGTTTCATGCTCAAGTTACTTTATTCAAGATATTAACCTAGGTTACACCTATACTCCATCACCCCATTGCATTTGGTATTCAGGACATTTTGTGTAAAATACCGATATCGATACTTCGATACTTCAAAATATGTCAAAATTAATTTTTTGAATGGTTTTACAAATTTCTTTATACATAAAACATTATTGATATATTTTTTTATATTTTCTTTAAATAGTTATGATAAGAGTCCAGTAAATTTAATATACACACACATATCCCTACATCTTAATCCTTGTATCGGTGTTGATAAACACATTTTGTAAATAATTCTCCTTTTACATTACGTAGTTTTGCATGCAATTTGAGTATAATTATCATAATTTTGTTAGGAATTTGTAATTAAATCTCCCTGCACTCAATTTTTTAATATAGCTCTAAATTACTTAGCTTTATGCATATTTAGTTTTGTTCCAACGAGTCTTCTTACTTTTGCAAAGAGATTTGTGAATTTTAAGGGATCGTCTTTGAGAGTGCAATGTGGAGTTGGAGCTTAGAGACATGCTGTAAAGAAGAAGAGTTAGGAGGAAGCCTCGGAGCAAAAGAGGGGGAGCTCACCACTAAATGACATTGCTGTAGTGAGTTTTTGTCACTGCAGCAAACCTGGGGATCAAGACATCATGAGAAACCAAGACAACTTTGCTATAGCCAAATCTAGTTTATGTAAAGCGCCTATGCAGAAGAGCAATTGCTAGGATACAAGTCTAGTTACTACAATGAGTTTTACTCACTACAATGAGCTTTGTGGCCTGAGACTAAATTTTAAATATTGCAATTTTTCTCACTTGAGACTTTTTTTTTTAGCATTTTTAAGGATGATGTAATGTCTAGAGGCTTGATATTCGAGGGACTTTTTGCCATTTTAAGAAAGGAAACTAGGTTTAAGGAGAGAAATGTTAGCTCTAGAACCCTTTAAACTTATTTGTTTTGAATGAAAACAAAGTCAATTTAAAGAAAATGCTTTGAAGAACGATTGATGTCTCCTTTGAGTTCCATGTAAAATTATAACAGGTTTCTATCGTTTAGTAAGAGCAAGGTTTATTCAAATAAGAATATATTTCATTATACATGTGTAAACATTTTTATTTCATGTTATGAGACTTGAAGTAAATCTGAAGTGAAATTACCAAGCATTTGATGGCTAATAATGAGAAGAAGTTTTCAACGCTACAAGGAACCAAGTTTAGAGACTTCAGATAGTAGCACGGGACATTAGAAAAGTACACTTAAGATGAAGATATCAACCCATGTCCAAGAGTAACATGTTACTTAATCTTCAATGATCACAATTGCAAAGATATAATCTACAAAGAAGATTTGATTGAAGATCAGAAAATGAAAACTCTTCAAAGGACTGATTGCGTGCATCAGAAAGCTCACCTGTGAGTAGAGCAAAGAATGCTATAGGAAAGGGAGGAAAATTTAAAATTTGAATTTCAAATAATCAAGTTAAACCTAGTTTCAAATTGGTACGTCATCTCTTCTGCCTATTTGATCAACTACCCTGGATTCATGAAGGAGAAGTTTAGAAAGCTTGCTTAGAAAGTAAAAAATAGTTTCTGAAAAAAGATCAGAAAACTTAACTTTGCAATGGCTTCTGCAACCGATGTGACAGATTTATCAATCTCTCTTCTAGTTGTTCTATCAAGACACAACTGATGATCAACACGTGTCACTTGAGGAACTGATCTATGGAAATTGTCATAAAGAAAGACCACTATATAAGGAGATGCTAAGCTTGAAGAATGATGAGAGATTTGAAGATTCAAAAAAGGAAACTCTACGAAAATCTCTTCCCACTTCCTAGAATATTTAATCTTTATCATGTAATCTGTTTTATCCTTGAAGTGAAAAGAAATCTTCCTTCTATATTTTTAACTAGATTCATGCTTTTCCTATGGAAGAAATAGAAGATGGAAGTCATTCAAGTTTTTCCCAGAAACTTCTATGTATATGTTAAGGAAACTTGAGTGTAGGTTAGTTTGAGTGGCAATCCAAACACTTAACCAATGTATCATCGATCCAGTAGTGATTGCTATGATATAGCTTAAAGAAGCTAGTACAATACTACTCGTGTTGGCTTGGAGAGGCCAGTGTCAAGACCACTTTTAACGTGATAGTAGAGGTTGCTACTACTCACAGTTTGGCTTGGAGAGGCCAATGTCAAGACTACTTTCAACGTGACAGTAGAGGATGCTATTGCTCAAGGTTTAGCTTAGAGAGGCCAGTGTCAAGACTATTTTCAACGTGATAGTAGGGGTGGCTACTAATCACGGGTTAGCTTGGAGAGGCTAGTACAATACTACTCGTGTTAGCTTGGAAAGGCTAGTGTAATACTACTCTTGTTAGCTTGAAGAGACTAGTACAATACTACTCGATTTAGCTTAGAAAAGCTTGAAGAAAAAATACTGAACTTGTGTCAATCTTTGAGTTAGTCTGCCAGTACAAGTGAGAGCTTGGGAAGGCTAATGTAAAGACTATCCATCTTTACTTTCTCAGGTTGAGAAAGATGTTTTGAATGGAACCTCAACTATTATTGAGTGCTGTATGTAGGCAGGTTTAGCCGAACTAGTATAAAATCCCTTGTAACTTTTCTCCTTCTCTCTGATCTCTTTTATTTATCTCTATTGGATTGTTTACTTACGCTTGATCTTATATATCTTTATTGCTTTATGTTAGTTCATTTAATAATGAGCGTTTTATTTAATAAGGTTCAGAAATCTACTTTCTGAAACTACTAACTATGTTTCTGCTGTACTTCAAGTTTTACACTTGATAGTTATTATTTTTAAAAGCTTCAGAAAACACAAAAAGGACCAATACACGATTCAATCCCCCTTCTCGTGCACCTCTTTACCTACAAGAAAGTTCCCTCCTCTCTTTTCCTTCTTGCCTTTTGAACAACACTTACTTATATCTTTTCTTGGTTGAATCTCCTTATTTCCTCTCTGAATTCCTTTAGTTTTTACTATTTTTTGCTTTGTAACCTCCTTCATGGAGGAGTAGTTTTCTTGCTAGCCCAAAGGATTCAAGAGCTAGGGTTTATGTTTTGAAATATTTTGGGTTTTTAATGAAATACTTGGTGTGGTTCTCTTTCCCCTCTTGTTTTCTCCTTTTCTTTTCATGTCTATTAATTTGATATGTATATTGAGTGAAATGCTTATGTTATGCATGTGGTTTATAATTTGTAAGCATGCATGATTAAGCTAGTTGATTGATTATAATCCAATTGATTGATTGGAAAATATCTAATTGACTAAGAGGGTAGAGTTGATCCTTGATTTATGATTAGGCTATGCAATTGGTGTTTAAGCTAACTCATACAATTAGGTGTTGTGATTACAATTAACTAAGTGTATGTGTTAGTTCTTTTCCTTATAATTGATTGGCTATTAGGATAATTACTTGTTGATTGTGTGATTGCATAATTGACAATATAGCTTTCCAGCAGTGTTTGTCTTTTTGCATATATTGGTGATAAAAATTTCCCAGTTTGAGAATTTCCTTGGCCAGCTCTTTTATCATTACTATTTTTACTCATTTATAATTTAATTTTCACATGCAACAAACTTTCCTAAAAAAGAACTTTAATTAATTAGCACTACTTACTGTGTTGCAAACCACACATTAGTGTTCTAGTGTAGCTTGGTTTGGGAATTTATTTCCCTTTTTAAACTTGGTTTTGACAATGACTCTCCATCAAATATCAAAACGTATCTGTGCCATACTTTATCTTCGTGCTTCGTAGATATTAACTTTCACTTGCATGAGTTTCTCACTTCTAAATAAAAAATGATGAACAATGTCAATAAAATAGTTGCATGTGAACCATGAATCTATATCAACAATACAACAAATTATAAGGATTGTACATTAACAATTAAGAAATCTTCTCAGTTAGTGTAAAGGAACCAATTAACACTTTCTTAGTTCACATAGTTGAAAATTGGGAAATAATAAATTACAAAAGCAGTAGAGAACAAGCAGTGTATTTGGCAAAATGAATAAATTCATTGACACTCAACAAGAAATGAGTCTTCCACACCCCTCAATATCACTTAAATTGCATAGCATTATTGAAAGAAAAATATTTGGTTGACAACAAAAGTTAATAACAAACCTACATTACATATCTTACTATCATTATATGTGATTTAGACGTGATGGGTAATCTCTACTCATCGTATTTATTCATTACATCTAATAATGATAAAATATGTAGGCCGAGTTTGTTGGTTAATTTTGTTGTGAAGTTAATACTTCTTTAAAATTTCTTCTCTGCATCAAAATCCAGCACATGCAGTTCCTTACATAATAGATAAAGATACAAGTAGCAAAAAGAAGGAACGTATGGTTTTACATTAGACCTCTAATTACTAGATTGGACTTTTATAGAAAAAGGGAAAAAAATAGAGAGAGGAGTTAGTGGAAGATAATAACATTTGCAATTTAACAATTAGACAATTAGCGAGCCCTGCTTCTTCTTCTTTTCTTTTTTTATGATGAGTTCACATAAGGACCAATATATGGCTGATGTAAAAAGTGAGGGACTACTTGGAGGAGAAATTTTCATATTATCTAGAGTACCATGTGCTCCATAACCCAATCACAAATTGATATTTCTGGGTAACTCCTCTATACTTTTAACTTTGTCAAATGTTATTTCAACGTCCAAAAGTGGGTGTCCAATTAGAATATCCACTCCATTACTATTGAATGTGATAATGACCTTCATTTTTTCCATTAATCTATCACATTTAAAGGTGTTGAAATGAGTGTCTCAATTAGATATCTACTTTTAGGTGTTAAAATAATGCTCTTTTACTTTTGGTTGAAGTATCACTTTGTGTCTACGTGATTGGATATGGAGCATTACAACGCTTGATGTGCATGTAACAATTTCTCCGGAAAGGATAGTTTTAAATTCTGAAGATTATTTTGCTTTGCTTTGCTTTTTTTTTCTTCCATTTTTCCCTTATATTTGTTAAGTACAAATAGTCCATTTTGGTTCTTGGAGAATCTACGAACCATCAGGGGCCAGATCAGTAACAAAGTGATCGAGGCCATTGCAAGAAAATGGCCAGCGAAGAAAATATGAAGCATCTCGAATATTGCTCCGTTTCCAAGTCAGTCTCATACTCTCATCTTGTCTTTCTGTTACCTTTGTCTTTGTTTTTACCACTCTTCGTTTGTATTTTTCGTTTAATATATTTCCCATAATTCATGACTTGATAAAATCGAATTGAATTCTAAGAGCTAATCTGCATGAAAATTATGCTCTTATTTTGCAATCTTGTAGCTGGTCAATGGGTCATGAGACGGAGGGTTCTAGGATAGTGTGTATGTTTTCGCGAGAGTATATGATCAGCAGTTCTAGCAATAGGCTTGTTAGGTGAAAATTTGTATCGTTGGAGTTTTGAATATGCTATTGGACATGAGTAATAATTGAAACCCCTTTGCTTTGTTACCCTGGATAATCAACAGTGTTTATGTGTTCTAGTGGGACTATTCCTCCTACTCTTGAACATTAGGCAGAAGATATGCATGTATTTGCTGGGGGTGTTGCTTATGTAGCCATATTTTGTATATTTGGATTGGAGGAATTGGGTGGGAATAGAGTAGAATTTTGATTGGCTCCATTGTTTGAATATCTTAAAATTGGATCGAGTGGAGTGGAGATGGACAGAGTTCATTCCACCTAACCCCATTATCTTTCTAATTCCCCCTCCTTCCCCTTCTAAAAAAAAATAGAGGGAATAGGGTGGAATAGAATGGAATGAGTTGTTAGATTTAATAAAACTACTACTCTATTCCTAGTACTAATATTACTTTATTCTAGCTCAAGGGTATTATAAGAATAAAAATTTTATAATTATAACAATTCCATTCCATTTCATTGACATATATCCAAACAATAGAGTAGAATAATTATACCACTCCACTCCACTCCAATACTTACCATCAATCCAAACATAGTTATGACATATTTATTAGTTATTAGTTTTTATGGTAAAAGATTGGTAGCCCACTAAGTATAACTAGCAAGGCATCAATCCACAACCAATAAACTTATTTGATAATTCATTGAGGAACTAATACTGGGTAGACTGTATGCTTCAATGAATTGTATTACACTGTCATTCAGATAGGGGCTCTAATATCATCAAATATTTTTCTTTGTAGCTAACTTCACCCTTTGGAAAAAGTCTTAGTTGTTGACTTATTGATGTTTTTGGTTACATAACATCAAATCTGCATAAGCAGCATATGAAATATATATGTCGTCTGATGAATTTAAGGTTAATTTAAAATCACGATGCTCATTTCATGGTTACTCTGCTGATGTGGAATGGCATCTATCTGCTAAAACAACTAGTAAGAGAAATATTTTGGGGCTTATGTAAGCATTGAAGAAAAGTTCTTAACATGCTATAACCTGTAATGGAACTTTTGTCCCCTTCTTTACTCCCTGTCACCAATCTCCTTTATATATCTTTTGCTTTATAATTTATTAGGTGTTTTCATAAATGGCCATGACATGGAGTAAGGTTGGTGCCTTTTCTAAATGGTTATCCTTGGCTGTAGTCTCATGAACCTTAAAGGCAGAAGAACTATCAATAACATGCCTTAATCAGTTCAGATTGACAAATTTCCATATTTTTCTTGGCAATGTTTCTTATCCACACCTTACAGTTAAAGTCTGTGTTTTTTCTACATATCCTTTTGGAAATTTTCATTCAGAATGTCCCTGAAATGGATTCCAGTGCATTGGGCACTTAGGTATTCTTAGTGGCAAGAGCTTTGCTGGCAATTCCAGTAGGGATAAAATGCAAATCTCTGGTGCCACTCGTATTTTTTGGCACCACTGGTACTATGCTAGATATTATTATGGGAATTAGTGCTTGCGAAAAGGGAACATGTGGAGCACCAAATGAAGCTACTTGAAGCTCAAAGTGCTGTAGCTGAGACTCCTTTGGGGCAAACACAAGTTGATTCACAGCACTATAACTTTTTTTAAGTTGCTAATGATGCCAAATTTGTTTGATCGTAATTGTAACAAACCAAATATACTTATGTAAGAATTGATTGTTATTGTCGCGGCTTGCCAGTAGGAAATCTTTCAAACTAGCAATGAAAAAAAAATATTTTCCCAATAAATGATTTCTTGTGAAGCAAGCTATATATATGTGTGTACACTGAATAGCTAAAATTGAGTACTCTTTGTTTATAAAGAGGCTGATTTTCTCACATTTAATGAAAATGTTAATTTTGGAAGGAACATATGAGTAGCAGTTTATTTCCTTTTTCATTTTTTAACAAATGAAATATTGGACGAGGTTGGAAGGAGGGGTAGGAGTTAAGGAATTTGCACCTCTTGAACAAGAAAAAGCATATATCACTTGGTTCACCGCATTATCATGCCAAAGATCCCTTAATGCCAAAGTAATTGTCGGAGGTCAAAAATTTAGTTGAAAACATTCCAAAAAACCTAAATTGTGTAGATTACAAGTAATAATTGCAAAAATATCAATTTCATTCAAAAAACTAGAATCGGGTAGATTACAAGTAAACATGTATCAGGTAGATTACAAAAAATTATAAACAATAAAAATAAAGATAAGAGGCTATGGGACTTTCTCGTCCTTGACCTTGTCAACTACCGACGTCCTAGCTCGAGCTTTCGTATCCCTCCTAGCATTGGTGGGCTTCTCCTCTTCTATCTTTGAAACAAGACGAATGGAGCAAGACTTTGAGTCATATTTCTTTCACAACCCTACTTCTCCAAAGTTAAGACTTGGAGAAATGTATATAACCCGACCAATGACATTAGAGAACATCTCTTCCAGAGCCTCTTCAGTGTCAGCCACCGCCTCAAAATATTTATTTTGTGCCCCGGTAAGCTGACCTCGGAGATTGGAAATGATGGAGTCTGCCTCTTTTTACTTCAGCTCAGTAGCCCTGAGTTCTTCCTTTAGTGTTGCTTCCCTAGTTTTCCAAGCTTTCTTTTCCTTCATGGAGACATTCTCAAGCTTGGCTACTCGAAAGTTGGAAGCCATAGCCTTCTCCTTCCAGTTCCTCGCATCCTACTAACCAGGGTAATAGGTTTCTTTGACCAACTTTTTCTCGACATATGCCTTGTCGATGGGGCTTAGGTTCTTCTCCACGAACCTTAACATATCTACCCCCCAGATAAACCATTTCATACATTGGGCCACACTAGTAAGGACTTCAGATCCCGCCAACTCAAGCTCGGCCTCTAAGGTGAGCAGGTGGGTGTCGATCAAACAGCTTGCATAATCACTTCTTTTTCTTCTTAGTAGGGACGCCAATAGTTAGGGCTCCAGCCTCCAAGGAAGTAGGGTTTGGAAGGTGAAGGATGAGGCTCTTAGGAAGCTGGCCTTAACTTGTCAGCCATGGAAGAGAGGACATCGATGGCTAAGGCCCTCTGAAACTTTGCGAGCTTGCTTTTGGAGGCCATGTTGTTGTCTACGAAGTTCTTTACTGGAATGGAGAAAGAAAAAGTTAGATGATGAAATAACAAATAAAAAAACAAATAAGGAAAATAAGTAAAAGCTCGGCCTACCTAGAAGGGCTCGAGCTTTCGCGTTGTTGAGCTCAACAATCATTTTTGGATGAAGAGGCTTCAGTCCCCAAGTGGTTAACAAAAAATCTAAAATCTCTTACTGTACAAGAGATAGGTCTTTCTAATGCCTTCTCTAGGATCTATGAAAAATGGTTGAGCTCTGGGGTGGGCAAAAATTTCAAATATATTCATTTGAACTCTTAGTAGGATGATTGAAAGAGTTCAAAAATTTTATGATTTTGATGGGTTCGGAAAGATAGCCACCATTTCTGGGGTTGTGCCACCTAGAACAAAGAGGATGAGAAAGTAGAAAAAAAGGTTGTAGGAAAGAGGCGGCCCTAGAGATCGACAAACAATCTCAAAACAATAGATGGTGGCCCAACTATTGAGATGAAGTTGTGTTGGTGTAGCCTTGAACTTCCTCAACAATTCTTTTTGGAAGTTGGAAAATGGTAGCTGAACTCCTAGCCATGTGAAGAGTTCCTGATACATCCACAGGAAGTGTCTTGAGGAAATGCTCATAAAACACACCCTCTCACTAGGACCAGTTGCCTCTAGAACATAATCAAAGTTGCGTTCTTTGCTTTCTGTCAAGACAAGAATTCCTTCAGCCCTGGAAAATGCTTGTCCTCGATGATGGAAGGGATGAACAGAACTTCCTCGTTGATCTACCCATAAAGACCCCTCTAAATGAGATCTAGGAAAAGAGGAACCTTGTAGTCTTAGTAAGCCTTCCTTTCCCCTTTTTTTGGTATACGAAAGATGGTGAAGGCCTACAAGGGGAAACCACCACTATGAGGACCTCACACCTTTCCAAACAAATGAAAACAAATTTTTATTTTTATAAAGCAATACATATCACATATTTCATTCATAAGTGGAGACCTTTAACCACCACCCTTACATATAGAGGCATTTAGTGGTTACAAGGCCAAGTTGGGCAACACCATTGGGAGCTAATCAGCCCCCATGGTAGTCTTATCATTGCAAATACTTAAATACTCCTATAATTCCCCAACAACAACACAAATATAACCAAAAACTAGAAATACAAAAGCTCTAGAAAAGTAGTAAATACTTAAGGCATTAGAAATAATACTTACAAATAAGGAGTAGAAATGGAAGAGACTATCAGAGGCACGAAAATGGTGAGGAAATAATGAACACAATAGTGAGGATAAATTTTGGTAGAGTTTCCTTTCTACAACAATGTTGAAGTGAAGAAGGACGAAGAAGATAAGGGTGTTAATAACCTATGAAGGTATCCCTCGAGCGTAAAGAAAGAGGATTTGAAAGGGCTAACCTGTCTTTTTGCCCATGAACTTTGGGGGCTAAGAAGGAAATCCTTTAGAAGTGAAGCGACACACATTTAATTCCACTTTTCAAAAATGCCATGTGGCGTCTTAGGAGAGGTGGGCATTTGAACGCAACATTCAAGAAAGAAAGGGGGTGGCATTTGAAATTCAAAAAATATCTCCATCTTGGAATAGTACCTTCCAAGATTTGAGCTCCTCACATGCCGAAACAATTATAATTTCCTGACAAAAAATTACAATTGTTTAAACATTGTTCGAACTCAACCTTGGAGCTCATGATCTTGGAAGTCAAGCTAGGGACACTATTATGGACAAGAGTACGGGTTGAGGGCGAATCTAGAAGTGGCCCAATTATGTTGGCCTAATTCACCAGCCCACATATCTGGAGTCTGGGTCTGGAGCCTCGTTCCACCCGAACATGAAAGAAGCTTCTGCGTGGTAGCAATTACTGAGATTATCTTCCCCTTGTTGTAACTCACCCACAAACTAGAGACCATGGAATCACCACTTTGAGAAACATAATGAGCCTTACAACCCTGATAACCACCTCCAACGCCAACGTTGTGTAATAAATGGCTTATTTGTGTGTCATTATTTTAATAAAAAATTATTAAAAAGGGATCTTTATATATATTTTAATAAGTTAGTGTAAATCTTTTCACTAAAAGTAAAATTATTAAAAAAATAAAAATACATTTTTCAGAAGTTATATTTATATTTTAAAAAATATTTTTTATAACATAATATATTCAAGAATAAATGAAGATCTTTTAATATTATATCTAAATATATATTAATTTTACATCCAAATTTAAAATAATTTTTTTAAAAAAATTTACTTAAACATCTAAATTAAAAAATTAAAAAAATATTTTTCTAAAAATATGCTCTATCCAAAACCGAAAAAGGACCCAAAGTTAATCTACTGTGGCATAATATAAGCCTTTTAAGATTAAAAAATAAATAATTTTTAGTTTTTAAAAATAAAAAATTGTTTTGTTGGTTATTTTTTTAAATTAGTTTTAAAAATAAAAAACAAGTTTTGTGTTTGAAAAAAAATTAGAAAACAGTTCAAAAATATTTTTGACATTCTATTTTTAAAAATAAGAAAAAAAATATAGTAACACATTTATAATTAGTTATTTTTATTTTTAAAATGTTATTTTTAAAATAATTTTCAAAAAACACAAAAAAAAGATTATAAAGAACCTCTAATATTTTTAAAGTATGAAAACAATTTATATTTTAAATAAAATAAAAAATTCAAAATCAACTTATGTTTTGTACCTACTAGAAAGGCCTTGTAATTTACAATTAGTGCCGTCGTTGCAGATTATGCTCGAGACACAAACAAACACGTGCGTCAGAACAACACACATTCGAACACCATTCTCCACTCGCAGTCGCAGCACCCTCCAGTGTCCCTCCCCACCCACGCTCCGTGCACCAGCATCTCCACCCAACACACACACAAAAGCACGTCACCTCTGTTCTGTGACTCTCGTCGCCGGCGGGCCTTGACCCCTTCCTCCCTCAATTCTCAAGGGATCATCCACTCGCCCCCTTCACTTCTCTCTTTCTCTCTCTCGCACACACCCCAAAACCACTGTTCTCCCTCCTTCAATTCATTATTAATTCTTCTTCTTCTTCTCCTCTAACGATGTCGGAGATGGCGAACCCGGATCCCGAGGGCGTCGACGGGGTCCGAATGACGTGGAACGTGTGGCCACGCACCAAAGTGGAGGCCAGCAAGTGCGTGATCCCACTCGCCGCCACACTCTCCCTCATCCGCCCCCACCGCGACATCCCCCGCCTCCCTTACACCCCTCTCCGCTGCAAGACCTGCTCCTCCGCCCTCAACCCCTTCGCCCGCGTCGACTTCACCGCCAAGATCTGGATCTGCCCCTTCTGCTACCAGCGCAACCGCTTCCCCCCTCACTACTCCGCTATCTCCGACACCAACCTCCCCGCTGAGCTCTACCCTCAATACACCACCGTCGAGTACGCCACTGCCTCATTTGGCCCCTCCAGCCCCACGCGATCCCACGTGCCGCCTCCCCCGGTCTTCGTCTTCGTCCTCGACACCTGCATGATCGCCGAGGAGCTCGAATTCGCGAGGTCGGCTCTCCGGCAGGCGGTGGGGCTGCTCCCGGACAACGCACTCGTGGGGTTCGTGTCGTTCGGGACGCAGGTGCAGGTGCACGAATTGGGGTTTTCGGATATGTCCAAGGTTTATGTGTTCCGCGGAACGAAGGAGATTTCGAAAGACCAGATTTTGGAGCAGCTGGGACTTGGAAGAGGGCCGCAGAGGGGATTGCATCATGGCGGCATAGGCGGAGGCGGTTACCCTGCGTCCTCGGTGGGTGTCACGCGGTTCTTGCTTCCTGCGTCGGATTGTGAATACACTCTCAATGCGGTCAGACTCAGTGCGGTGTTTTCTCAGTTGAATTGTTTTTGGCATGTGTGGGTTATGCTTGTGTTTTGGCGTTTTTAGGGACTTGAGAATGACAAAGGAATTCAACTTGCTTGAGTGATCAGCTCTTAATAGCGCACGATGCCTACCCGAGTTTGGGTCCATTTTATATTTCATTCTCGTGTATCTATGAAGGATTTGTTGTCAGCCTCTCAAATTTGTCCTTCACACTATTCTAGCCACATCAAACCTTTTAAGGGTATTTCTGTAAAATCGGTTCAATTATTTTGTCTTGATTATATGCTATGGAGTGCCAAATGAATATGCTCCATGGGTAACTCTTGAGCTAGGATTTACCTTTAACATTTTGACATGTCCCTCAATGGGTGTGGAGCATATCCACTTGGTGCTCTTGGAGTAAGAATTTCTGTTATGGCTAAAGTGATTTGGATCCTCTCATTTAATATGAACATGGCATGTTCATGCCAAGAGAGATATACAGACAAACACTTTAAATTGTACCATACAAAGAGGGCCTCGCTAATTTAAAGTGTTTGTGCCTATCTTTCTCGTAACATGAGGTGGTTATTGACAAAATAAATATGAGAGGATCCTAATTCCAGACAAAATGGACCTTAATACCTTAATATAATATAGCTGAAGTGACTGATAAAATGGACTGAAGGTGGTATTTGTAGTGTTATAGACATCAAGAGAATAAATACATATTTTATTTACAAGACAATGGTGAGTTTAAGCTATTTCTACACCCGCTATCTCTCCGATGATATATGAACCTGTAGTATTAATTCGCATGTTTACTCCCAACATTCCAACATAGGGTTTGTTCATAAATGTGTTGTTGTTCTTTTATTTCCTCCAGCTACTAGATGAATTGCAGACCGACCAATGGCCTGTTCCCCCAGGCAGCCGACCTGCACGGTGTACCGGTGTGGCTTTGGGTGTTGCGGCGGGCTTGCTCGGTGCTTGTATTCCTGGGACTGGGGCTAGAATCATTGCTTTGGTAGGAGGCCCTTGCACTGAAGGACCTGGCACGGTAAATTGTTTTTCTCCTTTTTGCTGTATGATCTGGTTTTTTATTTTTGTTATAATCTTTTGCTGGATTTTAAGCTCAAGTCCAGAACATTTTTATTGGGATAAAAGATATGCTAGTGCTAGGAATATACATCAAAGTTGTTAATTTGGAAAATGTAGCCATAGGATTGGTTCATTTTGGTGTCATGCTCGGTTACTTGGTATGTAAGTTTCATTGTTGTGTTGGTAGAGACTATACTTAAAATCAGATTATTGAGTATGAAGTTTGAACATTGGTATTTTGTTTCTTGCGTTGAAGTAGTGTCGTACACTTGTATTGAAGCCATAGATTTCACTAGCAACCTTAGGAGTGGAGATGTTTGAGGCAATTTTGATTTTTGAACTGCATATATTAGCTATTTTAGATGAGATAGATATGCCACCATCATTAGGAACTAATCTCTCCCTTACAAAATATTTGTCAAATTTTGACAAACACAGATATTAAGAAAGGTGACAAATGATATGTAAATAAAGTATTCCTATGTAGAATTATGGTGTATAGACTAATATACCCTTATAAATTCTCCAACCAACTTTTTTAATACGCTAATGCTCATTAATTGTGGTCATTAACTTTAGGGGTATTATTGAAAGAAAAAAATTATGCTTACATTGGAATGTTAAATTGACAGATATTTTGAAAGGGGATAGATATTATGAGAGGGAGGGAGTATAATGGTTAGTTCATAAGATATAATTTCTTCCACACCATTAACATCTGATTTTGGAGGGAGAATGCAACAGGGGATACTCTCATCTCGTTGTTTTAATTTATAATTGAAAATTTGAAATATAAAAGATTGTGTGGTAAATTCAGAATAAGTGGAGGGAATTGTATGGACTGTTACGGAACGATCTATCCACGGAACATTTCTGATTCTGCAGATTTTGATTAAATAATTTTGGTGCAGATTGTATCAAAAGATCTATCTGATCCAGTGCGTTCTCATAAAGATCTTGATAAAGATGCAGCACCATACTTTAGAAAGGCAGTCAAATTTTATGAGGGTCTCGCTAAACAGCTGGTTAGCCAGGGTCACGTTTTAGATCTTTTTGCATCCGCACTTGATCAGGTTTGTGTCAGAATAGTTATTTTCTCTCTCTTCTTGATTTCCTCTGCTTGATAGTTTGATGAAGAATGCATCGATAGATCACAGATCTGATCGGTTTCAGAAACTGAGGCTTCTGAAGCATTTTGGTGTGAGTTTCACTCAGCAAGTGTAACAATTCAACCTTGCACTTCTGTCATTGTTTGACAGTTTCCATACTTTGGATGTTTTGAACTTTTAAATAATTGAAACCTTACTACCATTTTTCCATATGTTCACCCTTAATTTAGTTTCATGAAATTGCCTTAAATTTTACCCTGTTTTCATTGTACATTAGCTGGAGATATGTTTTCATTGTTCATCTTCGCTATAGAAAAAAGTATTCGGGGATTACTTGAGTATACCTCCTGAATTACCTTTGTTCCCCAAGATGTGGCTACAAGGCGTGTGAAGCTATATATTCAATGTGATTGATATGTGTGCAACTTACATCTATCTGGGTGTGGGTCATTATATTCATGGCATAATAATAATCAAGCTTGCCTTTTCCGCTTGAGATATTGCTACTATTTCAATCTTGAATTCTTACCATATGCAATGACATTCATGAAAATAGAGTTGGTATCATTATCAGAATGTTGCTTCAGATAATCAAATTATGCTCATTCTTTGTCTTCTGCTGATTCATGGATGCTTTAAATATACAGGTTGGAGTTGCAGAAATGAAAGTTGCGGTTGAAAGAACTGGTGGCCTTGTTGTCCTGGCTGAAAGTTTTGGTCATTCGGTCTTCAGGGCCTCTTTTAAGCGTGTTTTTGAGGATGGGGAACAATCTCTTGGTCTTTGTTTCAAGTGAGTAATCTTTCATTTCAGATGTTTTACTGATATTTTCTTCTTATTCAATTTCAGTTTGTTTTGGCCTTTTGCATTCTCATTACTGCTTTTCTGTTTCAAGTGAGTAATCTTTCATTTTAAATTTTTACTGGTATTTTCTTCTTATCAATTTCAGCGTGTTTTGGCTTCTTGCATTCTCATTAATGCTTTTCTGCTCCCTCATCACCTTCATTGAATCCCATCTTTTTGTTTAGTCTCCTGTTTTCCAGTTCATTTGAAACTTAAAGCAGGTATTTAAGAATTCTGTTGGGAGAAGTTGTTAGATCTGATACCTCCAGAATAGCAGAAACAGGTAAACTTTATTGATTACGGGACCTGGAAAATCTCCAAGAGTCCAAATGAGTTCTACAAGAAGAACCCTAGAGAGAAAGAGAGTTTCTCAATCTCAGAACTAGTTACAAATGAATGAATTCAACACTACCTACCTTTTCTCCTATCCTATTTATACTCCTCTATCCTTTCTCTAATTACCTTCCTTCTCAATTATTCACTTAACTAGCTGTAGTTAATGCTGCATTTTCCTCTTCGGGCCCAATAATGGGCCCAATTCTGTTCCTCCTGGAATAAACTTGCCCAAGCCGGGAAGTATTCCTAACACTACCCTCCCCCCGTAAATCCTCCTTCTCCTCAAGGTGTGCATGGGGAAACTGCTCCACCAATGTACTGAGGGCCTCCCAGGAGTTGTCATGTGAAGGAAGCCCTGCCCACTTAACTGAGATCTCCCTAGCTCCCGTATCATTCAGCCGGACCTGCAGAACCTCCTCAGGTTCAGCATGCAGCACCCCATCTTCTGTTAAACCTGCTGGCAGCTCAAATGGTTGCATCTGTGGGGGGAGAGCCTTCTTAAGCCTGCTCACATGAAAAACCAGGTGAAGGCTGCAAGATGGTGGAAGTGCCAGCATATATGCTACTGGTCCAATTCTTTGAAGCACCTGATATGGACCGTAGAACCAGGGACTCAACTTTTCATTGGGCCATCTTGCCAAGGACTTCATTTGATAAGGCTGGAATTTCAAATAAACCCAATCTCCCTCCACATAACTGACCTCTTTCCTGTGCTTATCAGCAAAATGTTTCATCCTTTGCTGAGCTAGGTGCAGTTGAGATTTTAACTCAGCCAAAATCTCATACCTAGTTGCTATTAGGGGACTGCACCTCAGGTACTTTAGAAGGTTAAGTATCACCCTTGAAGAGTACCGCAGGGGGTGGGGGCCCGGGGGGGGGGGGTGTTCTGCCATAGAGTGCTTGGAAAGGGGTTTTTTTAGTAGAAGCATTAAAGGAAGTATTGAACCAATATTCAGCCCAATTAAGCCAATCTACCCACAGCCTGGGTTTGTAGCTCACAAAGCAACGTAGGTACGTTTCCAAACAGCGGTTAGTCGCCTTCATTTGACCATCGGTTTGAGGATGGTAGGACGTACTGTATTTAAGTTTGGTTCCTGCAGCCCGAAATAATTCAGACCAGAAGTGGCTGAGAAAAACAGGGTCCCGGTCAGATATAATGGCACTGGGGAAGCCATGGAGCTGAACTATCTCCTTAACAAAAATTTGGGCTACTTCCTTAGCCATAAATGGATGGGATAAGGGTAGGAAATGTGCGTATTTCGTAAGTCTATCCACAACCACCATGATTGCATTCTTACCCTTCGAACGTGGTAGTCCGGAAATAAAATCCATGGAGATCTCAGCCCAAACCTGAGAGGGAATCTCCAAGGGCTGTAACAATCTGGTGGGAGAGTGAGCCTCATACTTGCTGGTTTGACAAGCCTGGCAACTAGCAACATAATCTTTGACGTGGCGCCGCATACCCCTCCAATAAAACGCTCCTGCTAGTCGCTTATATGTGCGGAAAAACCCGGAGTGACCCCCTGAAGCTGATTCATGCACCTCAACTAACAGTGCTGGAATCTGAGATGAATTTCGTGGGATCACAGCCCGTCCCTGGTAAAAAAGTCGCCCATTTTTTAAGCTAATATCCTGGGAATTCGATGGTTCCCTGTTGCAGCCCTTCGATGATGGACTGTAATTGAGAGTCAGCTTCAATTTCAGCTTCAATTGTCTCCCAAATGTTGGTTGACACTACAGAGATTGCTTGATACATCATCTGATGGGAGAGTGCATCAGCAGCCTTATTTTGTAAACCCGGTTTGTATTGTATTTCAAAGTCTAACCCCATTAATTTCGAGGTCCATTTCAGTTGTTCTTCCCCAAATAGTCTTTGATCTGTCAAGAATTTGAGACTCCTCTGATCAGTCATGATCACAAAGTGGTCGCCAAGGAGGTAGTGATGCCATTTCTGTACGGCTAACACGATTGCCATCAGTTCACGCATGCTTAGAGAGAGCCTTGCTGATGAATGCAATTGGCTTCCCTTCTTGGGATAAAACCGCCCCTAACCCCTGGCTTGAAGCATCCGTTTCCAGCACAAATGGTTTTGAAAAATCGGGGACAGCAAGTACCGGTAAATCTGCCATGGCTTGTTTGAGTTTATCGAAGGCTTGTTGAGCAAGGTCTGACCATACAAATGAGTCTTTTTTTGTTAGATCAGTCAATGGTTTTGCAATCACCCCATAACCTTGCGCAAAACGCCTATAGTAACCGGTTAACCCCAAGAACCCCCTCAATCCTTTCAAATCCTTGGGAACTGGCCACATTTTCGTGGCTTCTGTCTTCTTAGGATCTGCTGAAACGCCGGCAGAAGACACAATATGGCCTAAATACTCAACTCGCGTCACTGCAAAATCACATTTCTTTTTGTTTAATACCAGTTGATGCTGCTGCAGCACTCTAAACACTTCAGCCAAGTGTTGAGCATGCTCTTCCTCCGCCTTACTATAGACCAAGATGTTGTCAAAGAATACTAAAACGAACTTGCGGAGGAATGGTCTGAGAATGTCATTCATTAATGCTTGGAATGTCGAGGAAGCATTTGTGAGACCAAATGGCATAACGAGGAACTCATAGTGGCCGTCATGTGTATGGAAAGCAGTCTTGCCCGCGTCCTCCTTCACCATACGTATTTGGTGATATCCGGACTTAAGGTCACGTTTGGAAAAGAGGGCTGCCCCTGCTAATTCATCAAGTAGCTCATCTATAACGGGAATTGGGAACTTGTCCAGAATTGTAATTCGGTTTAGTGCCCTATAATTAACGCAAAATCGCCAACTCCCATCTTTCTTCTTAACCAAAAGGATAGGGCTAGCAAATGGGCTTATGCTTGGTCGTATAATTCCTGCCATGAGCATCTCTTGCACCGACTTTTCTATCTCATTTTTTTGACAATGAGGGTAACGGTAAGCCTCAAGTTTGGGATATCTGCACCCTCCTTCAAAGTGATTGCATGGTCATGGCTCCTGTGAGGAGGGAGGCCTGGTAGTGTCTCAAAAATTGTGGGGAATGAATCCAGTACCTGCTGTATTTGAGTTGGGACAGTTTCCTGCACCTCTGTCTTGTACAAAATGGGCCACAACTGCACCAAGTAACTTGTAGCTTCCTCCTGAATACCTTTCAGAGCTGCCCTCAGTGCTGTACCAGCATAACACAGCTCAGGGTCCCCTTGTAGCACAACCCACTCTGTCCCCAAGTTGATGGTAATGCTTGACTTGCCAAAATTAGTAACCGTATCCCCCAGTGTATCTAACCATGCCAGTCCCAACACCACCTCAGAGTTGTCTAGGGAGAAAACAAAGAAGTCTTGAGTAATTGTCAGGTTGGGGAATTGAACTTGCACCTCTTTACATTTTCCTTTTCCTGAAATTTGGTGACCACCTGCTACAGTTACCACGAAGTCACTATTTTCTGAAATGACCAAGTGAGCATCAGCTACCAAGCTCGGGTCAATGAAATTGTGAGAGGCTCCTGGATCAATCAAAACCCTCACCTTGCACCCTTTAACAAGTCCCCAAACTCTAATGGAATGCTGACTATTCTGTCCTCCCATGGTCTTAAGGTCCAAGTGCTGTATTCCTGGACTTTCCTCTCCCAATTCCTCATTAGCATCATGCCATTCACCCTCACCTGATTCAGCATATTCCTCCATTACCATAAGCCTGAAGCCTTTATTTTTACACACGTGGTCAGGCGTAAAGCGCTCATCACAAAGGAAACATAATCCTTTAGCACGTTTGTCCCTATATTCCTCATCTGATAGGGTGCAAAACCCCCTACGACTCGGGCTTGGCCCACTTTTACTATCCTCCTTACTACCCTGAGCCCTGACCTTGCCCGAACATGCTACTCGCATTGCCAGATCGAGAGGCAGGTCTATTCACTACTTTCAATAACATTATATTACGACTCTCCACCAATTCTGCTCTATCCATTAAGTCGTCCAAAGTTGAGAAGGATTGTAGCTTGAGTTCAACTCATACCTTTGGTTTTAATCCGTTGAGGAAAATGCCAAGCAAAAATCTCCTCTCGGAGATCTTGAGAGGACCAGAGAGAAGCTCGAAATTCTCACGATATTCTCGCACTGAACCATCCTGTTTCAGGTCGAGTAGTGTCTCAAACAGATTTTGCACCATTTCCAGTTGAAAACGTTGTACGATTGCGTCTTTGAAGCTCATCCAACTCAGATATGGTGCAGAGCTCTCCCACCAGCAGTACCAAACTAATGCCTTACCTTCCATCGCCACCTTAGCGACAAACAACGATTGTGGCTTGGGAACCTCGCGGACCTCAAAATATCTTTCAATCGCGTCGAGCCACACGTACGGCCCTTCACCATGGAACAATGGTACATCGATACGGCGCCACTGTTCCATTGGATGGTGGCATTGAGTCCCGATCGAAGAGCCATCGCCTTCCCTGTGATATCTGTGAGTCTTGTTGCGCCTCCGCTCACAGTAGGTATCATGCCGCCGTGCCTCATCACGATGTGAGTCATCCTTGCGATGCTCGTGATTTGATTCCAAAACCTCCAATCGCTCCCTGATCTATTTCACTGATTGCATCAGATCAGAGATCGCGGCCATCAAACCACCATTCCGCGCGCGATTCTCATCTCGCTGCTGCTGTAACCGTTCACGATCCTCTTCGCACTGCGATTGCAAGAGCGTCAAGGTCGCCTCCAGTGAATCGCACTTCTTCTCCAATTTGGCAGCCATTGAAGCTGTTTCCCACGATCAGAGCTGAATCTGATACTAGTGTTAGAACTGATACCTCCAGAATAGCAGAAACAGGTAAGCTTTATTGATTACGAGACCTGGAAAATCTCCAATAGTCCAAATGAGTTGTACAAGAAGAACTCTAGAGAGAAAGAGAGTTTCTCAATCTCAGAACTAGTTACAAATGAATGAATTCGACACTAACTACCTTTTCTCCTATCGTATTTATACTCTTCTATCCTTTCTCTAACTATCTTCCTTCTCAATTATTCACTTAACTAGCTGTAGTTAATGCTGCATTTTCCTCTTCAGGCCCAATAACAGGCCCAATTCTGTTCCTCCTGGAATAAACTTGCCCAAACCGGGAAGTATTCCTAACAGAAGTGCTATTATTTGATTCTTTACTCTCATTCAAGTTTTATGTAAATAGTGTTTTGTTACATCAACAGGCAAGTAGGTACTTCCAATTTCATTAGAATCACTTTCCATTGTAAAGAAATATTAGTAATAAATATGGAGAGAACATTTGAGTTTTCCTTAAATTTTTCAAAATATGAGTCACTAGCATAAGAGAAAATAAGAGGAAAAATAGAGGATTTGTCTCAGGGCCAATTCCACAAGCCCCTAAACAATCTTCACTTTGGTCTAATCAAGCATGAGCGTTTTGACCAATTCAGGTGGTAATGTCTCGCACAGTTTTTCAAGTACCGAAAAAGAAATATATGGTTTTGGAAGGACACTTAATTAGGATTGTTGTTTTTTTGGGGTTTATGTGTTGGTGAGGATTGTTGGTTGACTTGATCTTTTGGTTGCTTTTGGGGTACTGATATTTTCTACTTGGTTCTTTTACATTTTCGCCGCTTCCATTCTCCCTTTGTCTCTCATTCTCTGTAGATATCTTTCCCTTTTCACTATCAGGCATGCTCACTGCCAACTTGATTTTTGATTCAGTGGAACCCTTGAGATAAATTGCTCAAAGGAAGTCAAAATTCAGGGAATAATTGGGCCTTGCACATCATTGGAAAAGGTTGGATAATCTTATGTTTCAAACACAATTTCCTGTTGATAGTTGATAGTTGACTCTGGAATTGGAGTTTGTGTTGGGTCTACAGAACTAAGACTGATTCATAATATAAGATTTCTGGATTTTGATGGTTATAATTAAATGCTGCAGAAAGGGCCTTCTGTTGCTGATACTGTTGTAGGAGAGGGGAACACAACAGCATGGAAGATGTGTGGCCTTGACAAGAGTACGTGCTTGACTGTGATGTTTGATCTTTCATTAAGTGATCGTTCAAACACACCAGCTGCTGTCAACCCACAGTTGTACCTGCAGTTCCTTACGAGGTGGTGTTGGGGAAATTACACTAATAGCATCTCATATACATACTATTTTGTGCCTCTTTCCACTTTCCCTCTGGGATTTGAATATTCATGGTCTTTTCTGTTGCAGTTACCAGAGTCCAGATGGTCAATTAGTGCTTCGCGTCACAACAGTAACTAGAAGATGGGTAGAGAGTTCTGTTAACTCTGAGGTAGTTTCATTTTTCTTCGAATGCTGTGGTTGGTTGTTTAATTATCGATTCGTTGTCAAAAGATTGTTGGACTCATGCAATTACCATAATATTAAAAAGCATTTCTTTTTACTCTGTTTTTTTGCTTTCAAGTCTTATCCTCATATTTTGTTATAAACATATATCTAAATGGACTTGCATTTATGTGTGTTTGTTATGTATATCTTTGACATAAATTGAAAACACCATGAGGATAATACCTTGCTCACTACATTATTTGCTGTGTGAGACCATTGACCTACATTTATTGACAAGGAGATTATTAGATTGATTGGCTGGATTTTAAATTACTAACATTATTGTGCTCATCAGGAATTGATTCAAGGATTTGACCAAGAAACTGCTGCGGTGGTAATGGCTAGATATGCTTCTTTGAAAATGGAGAGTGAGGTATATTGCTAGTTGTATTACTATCTATTGTTATATTAGGTGTTCCTAAAACTTGATCTCAGCTCCATTGAGATTTATCTGCTCAAGCTGCTGTAAATTATATCTTTGTTTGAATGGGTGATGAGAACATAAACAACTATGATATTGATGGTCTTGATGCAATTTGCACTTGTTTAATCTTTTTGCTAATAACTTGCGTTAGATAATATCATTCATGTGTGTCAACAATTATGTATCAACCTAATTGGTTAAACTTTTGGGATAGTTTGTCATTTGACATGCTATTGAAACTTCAATGACCGAGTGGTCAAGGGTGTGATCCATAGTGGCCCCCATCCTTCTAGAAGTTGAATTTTAGCATAAGGTAGGTGCATGTGTAAATTGCCCGAGCGTCAAGGCCAAAGCGCTCCGTGAGGGTTGTGTTGGATAAAAAATCATTTATGTGTTTCAACCTAACAATTTAATCTTTTGAGATAATCTTGAGAGCTTGCCACAAGTAACGATTTTATCTGATATCAAATACTTGTTTGGGCATGTGTTACTTGTGGCAAAAGTTGTATCCAGCAAACCTTTTATATATAAATATCTTTTTGACCACAATTTTTGTTTTTGATCAGGAAGCATTTGATGCCACTCGGTGGTTGGATCGGTTCCTCATTCGCCTCTGTTCTAAGTTTGGTGACTATCGCAAGGATGATCCATCATCTTTTACATTAAACCCTTCATTTTCACTGTTCCCCCAGTTTATGTTCAATCTACGGCGGTCACAGTTTGTACAGGTACCTTACATTAAACCCTTCTTTCATTTTGTAATATTTTTCCTGTGGTCATTTTCAAACTTCACTATCTAATTTCTTTGCATGTGGGTTGTGAAATGTATTGGCAGGTTTTTAACAACAGTCCGGATGAGACTGCCTACTTCCAGATGCTGTTAAACAGGGAAAATATTAGTAATGCTGCTGTCATGATTCAGCCGTCTTTAATATCGTATTCGTTTAATTCACTGCCTGCACCAGCATTATTAGACGTGGCATCCATTACTGCAGACCGGATTCTGTTGCTAGATTCATATTTTAGTGTGGTAATTTTTCACGGGGTGACAATAGCTCAGTGGCGCAACTTGGGATACCAGAACCAACCAGAACACCATGTATGTTCTTAGTCATGTCCTCCAGCTGAAGAAGTTTTTTTTTTCATGCAAATTATGCTCACAAATTTATATTAGCTTTTAAAAAATTTCTATGATCTTCTGACTTTGAACTTCAGTTACTTTCTTTTAGTTTAAGATTGAAGCTGTTTTGTTCAGAGCCATTTTTATAGACAGTGTCCAGTGTGGCATTTATCATTGTTTCCTTTTTCACTCTGCTTATAACTCCAATTTATGGCACAGGCATTTGCGCAACTATTGCAAGCTCCACACGATGATGCCCAAATGATAATTAGAGACCGGTTCCCTGTTCCTAGACTGGTGGTGTGTGATCAACATGGTTCCCAGGTCAGTCATCAATGTTGTTTACCAGGACCAATTTGAGTGTTATCTGTCTTATTTAATTTTCATGATTCTTTCCAGAATATCACCCATATCATGAGCGATGCTGATGTGAAGTATTTCTCACTATTAAACAACTTATTAGCAGTTTTTTTTAAAAAAAACTTTTCCTTTTCATTTATCAATTTAGATTGATGACTCGATTTTTCATGACGGGAACCTGGCCGGGTTTTTATTGATGTCTAACAGGCTAGATTTCTATTGGCAAAGCTGAATCCCTCGGCAACGTATAGCAATGCACACGAGATGGCTGCTGGTTCAGATGTTATCTTCACTGACGATGTTAGCCTTCAAGTTTTCTTTGAACATCTCCAAAGGCTGTCTGTCCAATCTTGAAGGCTTATGTTGGCAGAGACCGACGGTTAAATTCTGGACTTTGTTTCGAGGAATCCACCAATGGTGTGTGACCCCCTGCATTGCTCTGTTGCATTCAGTTATTTTTTCTCTGTTTCTTTCGTCCATAATGAAGAGAAGGTCGGAGCCTGCATGAAGAAGAAAGAAGGGATATCTGAACCATAAAGAAGGAATATCTGAACCATGATTCTTAAGGGTTCTGGTGGCATTTTGTCTCATGGAGAAAATAAAAGGGTTCAAAACTTATGTTTGGTTTGGGCGATAGAAAATTGAGTTAAGAGCGACTTCTGCGGCAGAAGCAAAAGCAAACGAGGAAGATATTTGTCCGTTCTTGGATTCCTCGGCTGGATTAATTTATATATGTATATATATATATATATATATATATATATACATGCTCCCTACGAAGGCTGCAAAGTAACGAGAGTCATTTTGTTATGTCGTTGGAGTTTGTTGTGTTATCAGTTATTCCTTCTCTGCAATATTTTGTATTATATATTGTATTATATGGCTAGTTTAATTTCTATGCATTGATGGTGCAAATTCAATCTAGTCATCTCATTTAGATGAGTTTTTAATTAGTAAGTGTGAGATTTAACTATTTTTGCTAATGAGCAATATATAATTAGATGACACTATAGAAATTAAACTCATAGCATATTAGTTTAATTGAGATGAAATAAACATTTTTGGGAGCAATCAATTTTGGTTCTAAGCCTGCTTGAAAATAACAATGGGAGCTCCTTATTGGAAATATTATTTTATTGTGTGAGCAGTACTCGAGCCTTTGTGAAGACCTGACCTTAATGAGTTAATGGCTTGCACGTAGACCGAACAAACAAAATACTTTTAAACCAAACTGAAAACGACGTGATGTATTCAAATTCAGATATTTAAATGAGTTTTTTGAAGCCTAGTTTGTTGGGTTCATTACTTTCAATATGAGATTTGCACTTAGAATCTGTTATAATATGAGATTTTATGGTTATTTACATAAATATGGTGTTTTAAATGCATGTATACGAAATAGTTTTATACCTCTATATACAGTTTAGAGAAGAGAATAGAATTATAATTGCAAACCTTGTTATTTTGAAGTATGACATTGAGTTTTCTAGTTTAATACAAGCTTGATAGTTTGAGATATGTTTTAGATATTTAGTCAAAACCATTTTAGAACATGAATCTTTTTGAGATTTAGAACACTTGACAACTATATATTCTGTGAACTTTGGAAATCACAATGTTTGCAAAGGGTGATCCCTTAGACATAATTTCATAACGACAATTATATTAAGGTCAGACTGTTAGAATCAAATAGATTTAGAGCTCATAGAGAATTAAAAAGTATTAAAGGTTTTCAAATTTAGATGGACTTATTTAATTAGTTTAGATAGTAGCTATAGAGAAATAGACGGTGAGTTAACGACTGTCCAAACTCCAAACGATCGTTAACCTTGGTACCAAGTTGTCCTAAGGACAATCTCACAGGGCAGATATGGAACCTAATTAGGTGTCCAATTCAGATTCTTGAGAAACCCACAGAGTAGACAACTTATTTGTTATGCCTATTTATTATGCATTATCACGGTTTATTGTTTCTCTAGAAGCTATTGCACTATAAGTTTATAGGACTTTAGGTATGAAAGAAACTCGAGGAAGACGTTTTTATAATTTTATGAAATAATGATTTGAGAATATGTGTGTGTGTGAGCTTATGCATAACTTTTGAGTATTATTGATATTATTATGATTTTATGCATGACTCTTTGATGTCCTATATAAGGGGGTTGTAGGTGAGGATTTACTCACTGAGTTTTTGAATGAAAACTTACTCCTCTCCTTTTTCCTCCATTATAGATACAACGGCTGCTACAGATTTCTCACAGCCTTATTCTTCCCAGCAGCAATAGAGTTCAGCTGGTAAGCTTCACTTGAGTGAAACATTCTTATCTTGTTTAAAGTGCCCAAGTACAATACAAGCAAGATCTTGGCCATAGAGCATGTTTTGCATATCATTTTCTAAGACTTATTTGTATTAGTTTCACACTTGTTTTGAAACAGAGCAAACTTATATTATATATCTTGTTTTATAATATATGGACTTTGAACTAGAATTATGAGACGTCAGTTATAATTACTTATGGATTTTAAAATGATAGGTGATTTGTCTGTAGAAAAAGAGAAATATTCCGTTTTCATGGATTTTATAACTAGGCATGCATGTAGAAGCAGTCAACAAGTCACGAGACTTATGTGGGAATGAGATGTCTCATATGTCAGTCATGTTTCTAGATTGGGTTATGACACCACCAACTCGACCTTAAGAACTAGGAATGACACCAACAACTGTCATAGAGCAACATAGACACATAAATAATCTCTATCAATTCTAGAATAACTTTAAATTAACTCTAACAATTTTGGAAGAGCATTTCCACTTAACAACAATGAGAAATAACAATAAACACTGAAGAACATAGAACAATAGGAAGAAACAGAGCATAAACTAAAATGAATATCTTATCTTGAAGTTTGGAGGAGGTAAGATTGAGTGGAGTTGAGAGTAAGGAGGAAGGAAGAGAGATTTGGGAGCTAGGGATTCGGAAATGGGATGTTTTTTGAGTAGAAGGGGGTATTTATACGGGTAGGGGTTCCTTAATCAAAACTATGTCATTTCATACTATTCTGATATCGAGAGGCACTGCTATAGCGGTCTATGATCGCTATAGCTGCCATGGCACCTTTAGCACCCCCCACAGAAAACACATAACTGTGATAGCGGTCTTGGACCGCTATGGCGGTTGGCAGAGTGCCAAAACATGCTAATCCCAAACCCGTGACCACTATAGCAGTCTTGGATTGTATAGCAGTGTTAGCAACTCCAGTCTCTTCATCTAGGGACTTTTCGATAATACGGGTGGGTCTCGGGAAACCCTAAGTCCATACTAGACTTGTCCAATGAGATGTGTACCGAGGTATAACATCAACTTCTCTAAAATTGCTAAATAGATGTTTTGGCATTATGATTTGTGAGGATAGAACAAATGACACATCTAGCTAGCTCTTGCTTAGATAGAATTTGATGTTTGTTATCTAACAATTTCATCTTATCCTTGTAATGTTAGAGTAGGGTTAACTTTTAGTCGAGGTGATGGTTTAAAATTTTTTTTTGCCAGAATACTATGATTTTTTCTATCAAAAGCATTAGGAAGTGAGACACCAAAATGAATATTGGGGAGTTCATGACTTCTTCATGGGTTTTATCCTAGAAAGAGGTAAATGAAACCTATGTATCTCTTGTATACAAAAATCCCAAACCAGCGAAGGCAAGCCATTTCAGACCAATTAGTTGTTGTAACTTTATATTTCATAGTATGATTCATATTCACTGTGGGCCATGACATTGAGAGTTGAGAGGAGAGAAAGAGGAGGATGAAGGGGAGAGTTGTTTGGTGGTTGTTCCAAGAGAAAGTTAGAGTTCCCAAAATTCCAAATTATAGGTTGAAATTAAAGTAGCACAAGAAGCTGGATTGAATCCTGCTTCTTACTTATTTTAGTTTCTAAAACTTTAAACAAAATTTATCAAACTATTCACTTGAAGGCAGTGAAAATTATAGTTAGTTGGCTTTAGAAAGTAATTTTCAGAATTAAAAGAAAATGCAAGAACTTCATAAATTGTTTTATAAAAATTTTTCAAAGAAACACACAACAAAGACAAATACAAAAGCTGAATAATAACGAGATAAAGGGATAAAGAGAGATTACACAGTGTTTTTATACTTGTTCAGCCAAACACTACCTATATCCAATTCTTAACAACTTGTTGAGTTTAACTAGAAATCTTTTCTCATCTCAAGAAAGTGAGATAGCCTTTATATAGCATTCTCAAGCTATATCTAGTGAGTAGTAGTTCTAATTTACTCTCACAACAATTAGTCTTTTTACTAGTCTCTTCAAGCTAACCTTGCTTGATCACTACTAGATCAAGATACAAGAGTATAGTTTTGGGTTAGTTCTCTTCAACAAAGAAACACTCAAGTTTTTCTAGGAATACGATAGTGGATACATTGAATATTTGAGAGACTTCTCTCTTAATTCTTTCTAAGAAGAAAATCTTATCTAATAAGAATAAGAAATAAGATTTTGCATAACAGAAACTAATTACAAGAAGTAATAGATGAACTTTCAGAGTGTATTGAAAAGTTTCAGTGTTAGCTATACAAAAGTTTTTTTCTCGTATGAAGATTTTTTCCTTTTATTCTTGGATTTTTGAATATGACCATTTCCATTTGATTTTTTTTTCTTTTTGACACGTGTTGATTTATTTTTTGTGTCCTAGGAACTATTCTCTAGAAGAATAGCTGAGTGGTCCTTGCAGGTGCATAACCATTGACAATTGTGGATTTTGGAATTTTTCTTCTAGAAGATGAGAATTTTGCCAAGTGTAAAAGGGATGTCATAGTTAATACTTTTCTAAAAGTTGACTAAATTTGAATTTCAAATATCCTTCAATTTCTAATGACCCAGTGCAGGTTTTGAACAAGACATGTTTTCTGATGTAGCTTCATACTTTCTGAGCTTTACATTAGTCTTTTTGGTTTAACTCTAAGCTTGAAAATGATCTACTAAGCTTGTAGTGAGTCTTCAGAGTTGATAGCCATTGTGATTGAAGATTGTGACCATGATATGATCATGAGAAATTGATTTCTTAAAAGATATAACACTTTCTGAATGCATGACTTGCTTTCTCGTGTCTCTAACATATTTTATCTATTTTTTTGAATTATTTTTCACATAATTTAATCTTTGAATCTCTTTGAATAAGACTATACACGTTTCATTATGATATCATGAAAAATATGCCATCAATTTAGCTTATATGTAACGAGAATAATCCTATTAAACACTACAGAAACTCAATTGAACTATTAGTCCTTTCTTTAAAGTATTTTAACAAAATTTGCTTTGTTGTCACTCAAAACATAAGCTATAGAGTTTTCTAAAGGGTTATGGAGCTAACACAAATATGTCTTTTTTTTTTGGGTCCTACAAATGTGTCTTTTTGTCATATTTTCTTATGAGCCATTTTATGGGTTGGGCATTTACAAGGCCCAAAAAGAATATTAATTCTGGCTGTTTGGCAACAATTTTTAAAACATTTTTGTGTTTCTAAAAATAAAAGATTGAAAAATCTTGTTTATTAATTTGTTTTACAAAATTTGATTTTAAAAACAAAAAACACAAATTAGGTTTTAAAAACAAAAAACCAAGAACAACTTTGAGTTGTTTTTTGATTCTTTTGCTTTAAAATTGAGAAAACACGTGGTGACAAACTTGTAAATAAATCAAACTATTATTCTTACCATTATTTGACTCCTTCTCTGAGCTTTCTCTCTTATTTTTTCTTGGAAGCCTTTCATGCCTTTCACCTTCAAGGAGGAGCTCCCAAGTCCCGTCTCCAAGCAGCTTCGACCCGGCCTGTTCCCCCACCCACTGTTGCGACTTGCTTTCATCGGTGTCAGCTAGAGCTCCCCAAGACCCAGCCTTCAATGCGAGTAGAGAGAGATCCGCCACCATGAAGGCCAGCGACTTGAGCTCCCGAGACCCACAAAGGCCAGCGACCTTCTCCAGCCCGATACCGCGACCTAAGATCCTAAGACCAGTGAATGCCAGATTGGTTGCGACCGGCTCCCCCCGGCGGTTCCCGAGACCAGCGAAGGTCAGATCCGCTGCAACTTGCTCCCCCCGGTGGCTACCGCGACCCGCGAAGCCCAAATCTACCAGCCTCGCCACCTTGGAAACCTAGCTCTGCCAACCCCGTAACCTACTCCCTCAGTTCCACCGGTGCCACAACTTGCTCCCCTAGCTCCGCCTCCACCTCCGCCATGAACAATGAGTCCCCCCCTCTCTCTTTCTCTTTCTTAGACTTAGGAGGTCACCAGCTGATAACTCAGTTTCATAGCTTTTGCTTGCTATATGCATATTTTTTGTAATGACACAGTTAGTATCAACCATCATTAAACCAGAATGATCTCATTATTATTGTATAAACATTTGTTGCATGTTTTAGTGATGATGGACCAGTGGACAATATATCTAAATTATATTAAGGAAGTGTTCTAAGTTGTAGTTGCGATTGACAGTATATAAAATTTGTTGCTACTTGTTGCTCTTAGATTAATGAAATGTTCTATGTTGCTTGTTGCTCTTAGATTGATGAAATGTTCTAAGTTATAGTAGACCAGTGGATATTCTGCTTTTCCACTCGTTCCTTTTTCTGATTTCAATGGTTGATAAATAGCATGTGGTGATCATATTAGAAAAGCTTTAGGACCACTAAAGAATTGATGAAACTTTAGGCCATTTGCTTCAGAAAGCACAAGCACCTTTTATAACTATAGAACATTCATTATTCTAAGCACAAAATAAGTTAAGCTGCAAATGCCTCCTCATATATGAAACAAGGAGAGATAACCATTGTCCGAAGCACCAACTTGTTGCTCAAGACTACCTATTGTTTCTAGTTCTGGATTTAACTTTGAAGATTTGCTTTTTGGGTTTGTGGTGATGTAAGGGTACTGTGAAAGGTAGAAAAAACTTTTGGCTTTTAATGTTGGAAAAGAGTGAATGTGTTATTGTTAGATTGGATGAAAAAATTTTGTTTTAACTATAGGGCTATTTTTTCAGTTATACTCCCCTTAATATCTGTTTATTTTTATATATCCCTTTTTTATTGATTTGTGATCAACATTGTAGATGGAAAATGAGAAAAAAGAGTCTTTATTTTGGCCTTCGTCATTTGTCAGAATCTTTGTAGAGATTATGGTTGATGAGCTTAATAAGAGGAATATAAGGAACAATGTATTTTCACCTAAGCTATGGCAAAGCATGTTACATGCTCTTAATCAAAAAACTGGGCATGAATACGACATGAAACAAGTTAAGCAGAAATTTAATAGGTTGAGGCAACGACATGGAATATTTTCTTAATTGCTGCAACAAAGTGGATATGGATGGGATCCTGAAACTAATACTGTCACTGCTACAGAAGAAGTTTGGTCAACCTACATTTGGGTATACTTTTAGATAGAAGTTAGCATGTTTATTCATATTTATACATATTTAGATTTAGCGTACATAATTTTTTTAATTTCCTTATAGGCACATCCCAATGCTGCACCATTTAAGAAGAAAGGTTTGGATAATTACAAACTATCGGGAGTGATTTACAATAAAAGTAGTGCAACAGGGGTGCTTCATCATTCATCTACTAAAGATCCACCTAACACAGATGATGAAATTGAGCTTGATAATAGATTTTTGCATGACAGGGTTCATGTAAATCTAAATGATGATGATGAGGAAGATGATAGCCCAAAAATAGAAAGAGTTACCCATAGTGTAAAAGAACAATTAAAGTTGCTAACCACAAGTCAAAGAGAGAGAGTGGGAGTATCCAAGTAGAAGATGCACTTCAAGCATTCATTGAGTCATCGAAGTTGAAAGTAGAAGCTATGGTTAAGGCGTCTAAGAAGAAAGCCGAGGCTTCAATGGCTAGAACTGAGAGGTATAGGGCAAAGAACACAGAAGCCGCTAGTTCTATAGTTGCATCGCTGAGTACACTATGACTAGATGTATAACAGAGCTTGAAAAAATGGATGATGTCTCAGATGACTCTTATATGAAGGTGGTGGAAAAATTCAAAGATGCTGATTATAGAGAAGCATTTTTAAGTATGACAGGGCATAGGAGAAAAGCATGATTGGATAGACTTGAGTGACTACTTTTATGCATCAATATTTGTGTTGATGATACTTATTATGTATGTGTTTTTTAAATTTATGTGACCGGTTTGTTTTGACATATATATTTTGTTGTTTAGAACAATATGTAATAGTTAATATTAGTACTTATTAAAATGCATGTTATGTTTATTGTCAGGTTTAATTGTGATGGAAATTGATAATCATCCTTTAGGCAGTGCAAGTATCTCACAAGATACTTTTAAAAGATCTTCATCTTCATCTGACTCTAGTGATGATGAATCTGAATTTGTTGAATTATTGTTGCTAAATTTGATTGATGATTATGAGTACCAATTTTATAATAAAATTCCTGTTAGAATATAAGCATTAAGTGGTCAAGAATTTGTTAGTGAGCTTTTGAAGGAATCTGAAACAGTTTGCTTTGAATTATTGTGTATGGAAAAAGCATGTTATGTTTCTTTGTGTGAAGAATTAAGAAGCAAAAGTTATTTAGAAGACTCAAGAGGTGTGTTTTAGAAGAACAAGTAGCAATGTTTTTGTTCATTATCAGACATAATGTACATCATAGAGTAGTAACGAATCGATTTCAACATTCTATCCAAACAGTTTCTCATCATTTCAAGAATGTTTTGAGAGCGATTTGTCGCTTAGGTAAAGAAATCATAAAGCAAGAATCTACAAAATTTCCTGAGCCAATCCAAAATAATCCAAAATATTATCCATGGTTCAAGGTTAGTCATCTTTCTTTCATCACATATGATGCTTGGTGCTATTTTCTTTTGTCAAATTATGATATTATGATAAATTTATATGTTTGTATCATATGTTTGTATTAGAATTGCATTGGCGCGATTGATAGGACAGACATAAGTGCATGGGCTCCAGCCAATAAGCAAACATTATGTAGAAGTAGAAAGGCAACCATCACACAAAATGTTATTTGTATATGTGACTTCAATATGCTATTCACATATGTATATTCTGGTTCGAAAGGTAGTGCTCATGGTTCAAAAGTTTTTTTTAGATGCATTTACTAATCAAAATGCAAATTTTCCTTGGCCCTCCAAAGGTGATATATTTATATTTGATATCATAATTTTCATTATGTGCTAAATTGCTCTTTATTAATTGTTATTTAATGATGTTACCAGTATTCATGTTAATACTTGTTCATTGCTTTAGGTTCATATTATCTTGTGGATTTTGGGTATCCATGTACTAGAGGCTTTCTTCCACCCTACAAAGGTGAAAGATATCATGCACAAGAGTTTCATGGACAACGTTGACAAGCTAAAACTGTTAGGGAATTATTTAATTTTAGACACTTTTGTTGAAGAATGACAATTGAGAGATGTTTTGGAGTCTTGAAAGCAAGATTTCCTATTTTGAGGCGAATGCCACCATATAAGCCTTCTAAGCAATGCCTTATTGTTGTAGCATGTTGTGTAATTCATAAGTATGTGCATAAGTGGGGAATGCGAGACAGATTGTTTAGAGAATAGCAGGATAACGATCCGTTTGATGTTGAAGCTACGAATGATACTGTAAATGTAGATATGAATTCTAATAGGGATAACACAACAAGATTGACTGATGAAGCTGTAAGGGAAATGACAAAATATCGTGACCAAATTGCAAATTGTATGTGGTTACAAGAAAATCATGCATAGCTTATAAATGGATTTATAAATGTAATTTGATATCAAATTGTATTAAGACTATTTTTAGAATAGGAAGTTGTATTAAGACTTTATTTATTAAGTATACATGGAAAATATTATCTATAAAATATGATAGTTAAAATTTGTCATTTATACTAATGCAATTTGCCAAACAGTTTTTTATTTTATTAGTTTTAAAAATTATTTTTTTGAAAAAAAAATCTAAAGAGGTTTTCTGTTTTTTATCACTATAAAACTATTTTTGAAGTTAAATTGTCAAACAAGTTTTTATGTTTTTTGTTTTTAAAAATTGAACTAAATCTTGTTTTCTAAAACAATTTTAAAAAATTTAAGGATAAAAACATTTTCAAACAACCCCTAACGATGATTATCGAGACCATTTTGTTGAGACTCATAAAATACATGAACTTTGCCCCTATGAAGGATGATTCAGAACAATTTTATTATTAGCATGTGATCCCTCGTGATCTAAAATAGAATTATGGTAAGCGCTGAGATAGATTTATAGCCAAATTAGATATGATCAAAGCATATGATTGTTTAGAATAGAGTTTTCTCGAAGGCTATTTGCTCTCCTATGGTTTCAACCCTAGATGGTTGCCATTGTCTCTAGAGTTTCTTACAAATGTAAGGTTAATAATATTCCTTCCCAAAATCTCACTTCCCAATGAGGCATAAGATAGGGTGACCTACTATTCACATGCTTGTTTAACCTATCAGTTGGCTCCTTCTCCCATATGCTCCCAAAAGTGATCAATGTTAGGAAGGTTAACAAGTATTAAAATTTTCCAAGGTTCACTTGCTTTATCTTATCTCATTTTTGTTGATGATTTTATCATATTTACTAAATCTAATGAAAAAGAAGCTTAAGAATTGCTAAACATTCTTAATAAATTCTCTACTGTTTCTAGTAAAAGAATTAACCTATCTAACTCAGGCTTTATTTTGGGCAAAAAGATTCACAACTTTAGCGAAACACAAGGTTAATAGAGGGCCCTCAATATTCCCACATAGGATGCTCTAGGAAAATACTCAGGAATCCTAACTCAATGGGGGTAAATCTACAACAATTGCTTTCTCTTGGATAAAAGATAAGGTATTGTTTACGATAGGAGGCTGGAGGAGTAAACTTCTAAAGCAAGTTGGGAAGGAGGTTTTCATCAAAGCCATTCTTCAAGCCATCCCATCCTATGTTATGTCAATTATCAAATTTTCAATATGCTTCTATGATAGCATATGCTCAAGAATTACTAAATTTTGGTGGACTGGAATAGATAGGATAGAGGCATACACAGGACGAAATGGAGTTACTGTCCCAATGGAGGACTGTTTCAAAAACTTTCAAACAACAAATCAAACTCTATTAGTTAAGGGTGTAAGCAGATCAGATCGATTTGATGAACCCGATGGATCTGAACTGATCCAATGCAATTAGTTCAATTTGAGTTGGGTAATTGGGTCAATCAGTTTAGATCCAATTATAACCAATCATATATTGGTTCGGATACCAAATTTCCATTTCCAAAATTGAACCAGAACTGAATCACTCAACCCCCTATAATTATTTCTTTTTTTTATTTCTACTATACTAATTGTTAACTTAAATTTACTACTAGCACAAGTCACAAACCTCTGATCTGCTAGCGTTCTCACTTCTCATTGTTATGAGTTATTGATATCACAAGAGTTGATATTAGAATTGTTTTGATATTGAAATTGTTTGAGTTGTGGCATTGTGTTGTGTATTAAAAGTGAAATTGTTTTAAGATTTATGTCTCTTTTATGGTAATTTTATTGCATTCTTGGCCAGATATCATAAAGGAAAAAAGAAAACTAAATCCATTGATACAATTTGAACCAATTCGAATTTGATCGGATTGGTTTAGTTTGGATTATGCACACACAAAAAAGGAAAAAAAAATACTAAATCAATTCCCCAAATCAAATCCGGACTAACCTATTTATACCCCTACTATTAGCTATGCAAATATGGCAGACCATCCAGAACCCATACTCTTCATAGGTTACAAGTCCTCAAAATATTTCTTTTTATTTTTTCTGAAAATTCTTAGAGTACATAAGTGTAACAATTCACATTTAGACACATTCATTATAAAGATGATGTGATCCATAATTAAGTGATTGTCTATTAAGGTGATACCCATTTTTTTATTGTATGTCTAAATTTGAATTGTTAAAATTTTATCAATACAAGAATCTCTTCCTTTTTTTTATTTGTTACAAAAATGCCTTTTATTAGCTACCTCATCTCATCTCTTATGGAAGCAAGGAAGAAAACATGTAGGGACTATCTATATATTTGTATTGTCGTCTGGGGCTGTTCTTGACATTGTATTTGGGTTATGGATAGTTTGCCCCAATGTCTTTCAGTTTAGGGAAGTTGGGTTTTCCGAAAAAGGAAAAGGGCAAAAGGCTTCATACGTACCAGTAGAATAAAGATTCACTTTAGTTCGTATGCGTAATTCATTTTAATCCTTAAAATTAAGAAAATATTATTTTAGTCCCTGAAATTTTAAAAAATGATTCAAGTTAGTCCTTTTGGTAATTCAAATTAGTCCTACAGTAGTATAAAGATTAATTTGAATTACTTTTTGAAATTTCAAGGAGTTAAGTGATACTTTATTAATTTTAGGGATTAAAGTGAATCATGCATACAAAGTGAATCTTTACTCTACCCAATTAAAAAAAGGTGCCCACTTCCTTATAGTTGAGAGTCAATGCATGTGTTTACAGTTGCTTTTAACTACATTTCTCAAATGTGGTTAAACGCAGATAAAAGTGTGGCCAAACACACATCAATTATTGTACAAATTACTGTACAAATAACTGAATTCGGACTGTCCGAATTTATTTAAAAATTTAGTTGCTTTTAACCATATTTTGTAAATGTGGTTAAACGCAAATAGTGTGGCAAGTTGCAGTTAACCACATGTTTGAAATGTGGTTAAATGAAATTAAATTTGTGACTAAACAGCCATACACACTCTACCTCCTTCCACTCCCCCAACCTCCGCTGCACCCTTTTTCCTCCCACAATCTCCACCAAAGCCCTATCTCCTCCCTCCTCTGCCACCACCACCATTACCCCTTTCTCACTGCTTTATTCACAATTGGAAACCCTCTCAATACCTCTTTTATCGATGTATCAAAGGCCTGCTCCCACAAATCAGTAAACAAAATAAAAATTATGACAATCTATCAATTGTAATCTCAAAGTAACAAACCCAGGAGACAAAAAAAAAAAGAAAAATACTTCACTACCATAGCACAATACTATCCAAAATTTTCCTATTTTTTTTTAAATCAATAGTTCATAAACCTCCCATAACAGAAATCCAGTAAGACAACAGAAAAATCATAACACTTGATTGAGTTTGATTTTTAAAACAATAAAAAGGAACAAATAAGAACAATGCCGTCGGAGTGGTTCCAGAACCCGATGAAGGTGTGGTATGGGTTGGCGAGGAAGTTGCAGAGGTTAGTAGAGGAAGTTCCAGAACCCTGGTGGTGTGGGTTTGCTACAAGATGAGGAAGCGATGACCAACATAGAGTTGCAAGGTGTTGGCTGGGGGATCGAGATCATAGTTTGGGGGAGTCCATTGAAGGCTGAGACCAATGATGAGGCACCGGTGGAAGATGAAGTTGCAGCAGAGGAACAATGTGGTGGAGATCCATTTGAGAATGATGGAGGGGGCAGAGGTGACGGTGACGTTGATGAGGGAGCCATGGAGCTCGACGCTGTACATATAGAGGTTTTGATAATGGTGGCGCAGGATGAGGGTGGAAGTAGAGAGGAGGGTAGAGATAGCCACATTATTATTATATTTAACTACATTTATAAAATGTGGTTAAAAAATAACTGCATCAACTACATTGATTAACAACTGTATCTGAGAATCCGCCTTAAAAAAAAAAAAAATTCTATTTTTCAATTAAAAAAATCAGTCCAAAAAAAAAAAAAAAGAGAGAAAGAAAGAAAACTACCTCTACGATCTGCGGCTACTTTTGGCGCCAAGATTTTGTTTAAAAACTGAAGCTTCATCCTCCCTACTTGTTTGTGACTTTGTGAGTTTAAACTTGGACGAGAATGTACAGCTTCAAGAACGATTCACGGGAAGTCGAAGTCGACGATCTGGATCTCGACGAAGAAGACGACGTCGTTCTGGACGGCCTCTCGAATTCAGCCCCGCCGTCGTGCTCCCAAGGCCACCGTTCCTCGCTCAACCTGCGAACAAATCACGGCGGCTCCATCTGCCTCCTCTGCTTCTCCAACCTCGTCTCCAACCCTCTCTCCCCGACCGTCCACGTGTCCTACGCCCTCTCCCAGATCCAACGGTCCCTCACGCACCCTCCCTTCCTCCAAACCGTCCTCACACTCCACCCTCACTTCCTCCTCTCCCCTCTCGTCGCCGCCCTCTCCTGCTTCGACGACGAACCCATCGCCGCGCAGGTCGTCGGCCTCGTCACCGATCTCTGCGCCTCCGCCGTTCCCTCCGTTCGCCACGAGTTCGTCTCGAGGGTTTCCGATCGGATTGCTTCTGGTGCTCTTGGCTGGAGTTCCCGTCAGTTGCATTCGGTAATTTAATTTCCATCACTTTCTGGTCAAATTTGCTTCGGATTCTTAGTTTCATTGGTTAATTTTCATCCATGTAGTAAGTGAAGTTGTTGCACTATATATTATTATTATTTGAGTTATTAACCTATGGTATATCCTGCATGATATAAAATCTGTGAAAATTGAAACACTAGTGTGAGTATCTGTTCTTTGCCTGTAATGAATTGATGATATAGTGATGTTTTAAATTGCAATTGTGGTTATACTGCTTACTGAAATTGAGGACGATTGTGAAAAGGGTAAACCCTAAATCCTAAAAGGGTAAATTATACTCACCTCCCCTAAGGTTTGTGGAAATGCAACTCAGACTCCCTCTGATTGTCAAATTTTAAGTATTTATATTACAATCATACTCTTTATTCACATAACACTGTTAGTAAACTTAACAGCATGATATTTTTATGATATTAAAGTGTTCCTAATTAAAAAATCATATAAATGCCCTTAAACTTAACAGAGTGGGTAAATGTATTTTTATAATTTTATGAATTAAAAACAATTAATATCACAAAAATATCATTCTGTTCAGTTTATTAATGGTGTTCTGTGAATGAGGAGTGTGACTGTAATATAAATATTTAAAATTTGACAAGCAGAGAGGATGTGAATGTAAGCTGAACAACTAAAAAGGGCGTGAGTTGGATTTCGACAAATCTCAGGAAAAGTGAGTGTAAGTTACCCTTGTGAAAATTTTCGGTTGTTGTGGCCACTATTGTGATTGATGTGCAGTTGCAGAAACAGAGAAAACACTACAGCAACATTGTGCTATAATTGTTGCTGTGGACTGTAATTTAAAATCGTTTAGAGAATCAACTTATCAGTATCACTCTGCAAATATATGCGTATAAATCCCTAGGAACCTGGTACTTTTAGAGTTTAATTTGGATGTGCTGACGAAGTAAAAATATTTACATAGACATCTAATTAAATTTTTCTATTTGCATGGACTTTTAGGGAGTGAGTGTGAGAGTCAACTGTATTTATTGATGTTAAAATATGTGATTGAAAGACATCATAAAACTCTTTTGAACCATTTTTCTTTATTCATGACACATTATATAGTTTTTGGTTGAAAATGAAGGGGAAATGTTATGGACTGTTTCTGTTGTTTTGGTGGTTCTGGAGTGTACAGATTCACTGCCTAGGGGTTCTTCTGAATTGTGAGAAGGATGATCTCATTGCACATATCAAAGACATATATAGCCTAGTTTCCGTTCTTGTTACGGGCCTTCAATTGCCATGGTAAAAGATTGTATTCGGTGCTGTCAACTTTTTTGGCTTTCAAATTTGTTTCGCACATTGTAAGTCCTCTACTTCCTCAGTGCAGCGAGGAGATCCGTGGGGAGATCCTTTATGTCCTTTACAAACTATCTCTTCTTCAGAACACATCTGGTGAGGGAGATGACATGGATATTTTAATTCCCTTTTGTCCGAAGCTCCTGTACCTGCTGGGAGATGTTCTCTTGAAGACTCAAAATGATGATGTTCGCTTGAATTGTATTGGTATGTTACCAATTTCTCAATATTTGTGTTAGTTGTTGCGATTTCTGTTTTGGTTTCTTTGCCTGTTTTGTCTTATATAAAAGCCAACTTTGAGCAGGCAGTAATATATGACATTAAGATTGAGAGAATTTCTCCAAAATGCATTTTTGATTTGTCTCATCGATACTCATAGGTACAAGTAAAGATGATATACTATAAGAGATTTTTGCTATTAGGAGGACATGGTGCTGTTACATGTTGGCAATATTAAGACATACATTACCATCTCATGCATAACTTCTTATATGACTATTTATAAAATCATGCTATCAATGGCAAGGTCGATTTTCTGCTCGTATCTTTCTTAGACTATGCACCTGTAGGCTATGCTAACCACCAAAATTGCTGGCTTACGAACGATTAATTAATGCTAATCATTCAAAGACTTGTTAGATGTCAGTAAGGCCATAGTGGGGATGATAGATTTTAGCAACAGTAAGATGCCATAGTCTACATAACTTTCACTCTCTCGTCTTATTTTGACTAACAGTTTCCATCGTTATTGATTAGCACTTTTGACCATGCTGGCTCGAAGACATTTGCTCAGGGAAGACAGTGCATATGACGCTTTTAACATGTCTTCCTCTAGAGAAGTTAACTCTGAAGAAACCGGGGAGGGAACCAAGGGATCATTTCTGGTTAATCTGTTTGCTGAAGCCATCAAAGGCCCACTGATTTCATCGGACAGTCAAGTCCAAATTGGCACTCTAGATTTACTCTTTCATTATCTGTCTTCAGTCGGAACTTCAGGCAATCAGATTCGAGTCATGGTGGAAGAAAACGTTGCAGATTATGTATTTGAAGTATTAAGATTGTCAGGTGAGAACTTCATAAAGAAACTGCTAAAAACATCCTTTTTTTCACCTTGCTAAAAGAGATATCAATGTAGCCGTGCGGAATACTTTGGCTATTTCATAGCCTCGTAATTTGTCAACCACCTATGTTGCATGGATTAGGGTATGCTACCCGTACCGGGTATAGATATGCGTATGAGGTACGACAATTTTGGAAAAAGTGGGGTATGGACACGTCTACATATATAAAGAAAAAAAAAATTAAAATTTGATGAATTTGAAAACTAAAATTACAGGTCAAAATTATTCAACATCATATTCCAATTTTTCAAGAAAGAAATAAATTTGGGTAGGGAAAAGGTTAGAGCTTAATGAAATTGGAAAAAGAAGGAAAGAAAGGAAAAAAATAAAAGTTCAATAAACTAACATAGCTAGGCTTGGGTACATGTATCCTGGGCATACCCAGTTATATCCATTTTTATTTTCTCAAAAATAAAGTCATCGGGTACATATCCAGGTGTACTCAAATAACTCAACATGTATCCCTACCTAGAAAGTATTCAGTATGGATATTTTTGTAAAAATGGAGTACCAGTGCTTCATAGCCAGCCACAATATGAAGTGAAAAACTTTGCCTAGTTTAGACCTACGAAGCTCAGGTACTAACACCACATAACATAGGAGGCACAACAAAGTATAAAAATTTTAATGCCCTTATCTATGTTGTGCTTTGCTATGTTGGAGTCAAGAAAGCACTTTTAAATTGAACACATATAAACATGTCTCGTTAATATGCCATACAAGATTTGAAACGGAAACATTTCTCACATATTAACAGACACCTAAGTTGTGTGTCCGCCCTTCACAGGCTTGGACTCATTGCTGATTGAATAAAGTGAATAGTTGGTTATCTGGATAAGTTTGCTCAGTTCTAGTTTAGCTTGCTCATCTTTTTCCATCATAAGTTTTCCAATGCAATACTTGACCTTAATTTTACACCTAGGTGGCTTACTAATTATTCTATATTTGTGAACAGATAATAAGGATCCAGTAGTCAAGATGTGCCTTCAGGTACTCGATCTTTTATCAACTGCAGAGGAAGCTTTTAAACTAAGGCTTGTTGTGGGGTTTTCAACTCTGATTCCAATACTACATTACGTGGCTGAAATTCCTTTTCATCCAGCCCAATGCCAGACCCTGAAGCTCATTTATGAATGCATTTCTGATTGCCCTGGATCCGTATCAACTTCTCAACTGGAGGAACTGGTTAGTGTTTTGATAAGAATGCTTAAAATGCATTTGAATGGGGAGATGTGTATGATTCCTGAGACATTTACAATGGCCTGCTCAGTCTTTGTGGCTCTTATCAGATCTCCGTCTTGTAATGGAGCTTTAGATCTGTCAAAATCAATCGTGGAAGCAACAAAAAATTCCACATTTGCTTGTCTCTACATATCTGAAAGGGACATCAACCAAATCATGCAATGCTTGTTCCTACTTAGAGAGGCATATGCATACAGTTATGATGAAAACTGCACTAACACTAATAGACTAGAACTTAGAAGCTGCATTCTGGATATATGCAGCGCACATTTGCTTCCTTGGCTAGTAAAGGGCATCAATGAAATGGAAGAGGAAATTGTCCTGGCTGTGCTTGAAGTTTTTCATTCGGTACTTCTTCTGCACTCCAGTAATAATGCCACGGAATTTGCAGAGACCCTGATTTCATTCTGTTGGTTCAATTTTTCTTTTGGATGTCTAGGCTTATTTATGGGAGAAAGGATGAAATACAGGGTATATTTGTTACTCAGCTCACTCATTGATATTCTCCTGGGCAATGATTCTGGACAACCAATTAGAGATGCGGCATTACACCTACCCTCTGATCCTGTTGATTTACTCTTTCTGCTAGGGCAAAGGAGTAATAACAATTTAAACTTGCCTTCTTGTCAATCTGCTATTTTGCTGATTATGTATACTAGTTCACTATATGATGAAAGGTAGCTGAATTTCCAATTTCATTTTACTCTTATTACCCTGATTGATAATTCATCAACATCTATTTTTACCTAACAGTTTTCTCACCTTCATTGCCAGACTTGCTGATGAGAAGTTGGTTTTAGCTTCTCTTGAACAATATATTCTTCTTAATAGCAGTGATTTTTGTAATCCAACCTACGATAGTTTGACAGCAACGCAACTGGTAAATCTTTACAGTTTGTTAAGGGGCCTTAGCAGGATGAGCTATGAAATTCACCATAGTCGAGAAGCTGAGGAGATTATATTCCAGCTCATAAACAATGGTGAATGGGATTTACTTTCTGAAAGAATTCACCCGGTAGCATTGAAGTGGTTGTTTCAACAAGAGAATATAATCAAATCATCGTGTCATCAGATTTTGCAATTCTGCAGAAGTTATAACTTAGAAGGGGCTGACATAACAACAGGAAACATTTATCGAACTATAAATGTACAGACACTCGCAGAATTAGTATCCGCCAAAGATAACTATGGATCTAGGCTTTTCACATGCTTACTGGCACAGCTATTTGAGGAAGAGGGTCAAGAACATGACATGATTTCTGTTCTGAATCTTATGGCAACTATAATTCATGTCTGTCCTGCTGCTTCTGACCAGCTATCTCTGCATGGAATAGGGACAGCAATCAGGACTTGGTGTTATTTGGGGAACGCCTTCTCAGAAACAACTTTCACGTTCATCTTGGTTTTAGTTTTTAACATTTTGAGTTCAGTGCATCCTGAAGCACTTTCAGCTGATCAGAGTTGGGTTGCAGTAACCTTGAAGGTGTGAGTAACTGAACATCTAATTATGCTCACTGTATCCTGTTTTTAAAAGGTTAATTTAGTATATAAGTTGTTAGAGATTATATAAATTTATTCATCATCATGATTAGAAACTCCCATTTGTGTTCCACATTTTCCTCTTAGATTGGTCAACTGGCATCTCAATTTTTTGTTTGCTTAAATTATTAGTTTCATCTTTTTGGATTTTGTACCTGGATTTGGAAAGGCATGAACAGTATGACAATATGAATTGTTAACAGGTCACAAACAACAATCCCGGGATGAGTTACTGGAATGATTTTGATTTTTGAAATATTAGAATTAAATTGATGAAGATTTAAATATAGGAACCAAGTTGAAGTACATTATAGCAAAATCGTAGTTAGAAGAGAAGAGTGGAAATGCAAATGTTGTGCTTTCATACTTCAATAATTTTGTAACTTATCAACTACCTCTATACTTAACAGAAACGCTATGATTTGGCCTGTCATTGTTCTAACAGCACCTGACCATTTCTGCAGATGATGGAGTACTCTATTCCACCCAAAAATGCTGATGTTTTAAGTCGTGAAAGTCTCTTCGTTATTGGCATTCTGTGCCTGATTTTGCGTCTTTCCACCTGTAAAGCACTTGAAGAGGCTTCAAAGACTATTCTTTTTAATACTAGTGTAATATCTGTGGTCAATACTGTAGTCTGTGCTGCTTCTTCAAAGGGACCTGCTTTGGCTGACCACGATGAGGGAACAAGCACCGGAGAAACCTTAATATTTGTTCTTTTGCTTCATTACTTCGCTATTAAAAGGTATGAATAAATAGATAAATTACACACATGTCCTCTTTGTTCCAACTAATTTTAGTGTATGACTGCAAAATATTTCAATTTTTTTAGTCAATACTAATTTTACTTTTCTAGCTTAAATGCTACCGTTCCAGGGCTTGTGGATTGGCAAAACTGCTTTGTTTCAATGAATCCAATAGAGCCGCTAGCCTTCATTTGCATCCGTTGCCATGACTTGTGCAGACTTCTGCATTTTGGTTCTCCTGTGATCAAGACTATTGCTTCTTGTAACCTGTTAGACTTGTTCAACAGAGTATCAGATCAAATAAACATTGCACATGAAGAGTTGAAATGTTCTTCTGGGTATTTAATGTCCATAAGGAGTATATTGGAAGGCCTGGTTTTCTATAACGACATGAGAGTTGCTAAAAATTGTGCCCTCTGCTTGTCTATGCTTATCGGATGGGAAAAGCTGCAAAAGGAAACAAAACTATATGGAAAGAGCAGCTGGTGCAGAGTGATTATAGAAGAGATGACAGTATCTTTGGTAGCTCCTGCTTTAACATCACAATCATTCATTGGGAGTCAAAGACCTGCAGTGTATATAGCCATTGCTTTGCTGAAACAGAGTGAGATCCCTCAATGGATGAGATCTGTGTTTAACAATTCATGCATATCTGGCATACTGAAGAACATTGCTGCTAGTAATTTGAGCTCGGAGACTCTGGTTTTGTTTCGAGAACTACTGAAATCTGGCTTCTTGAGTACTGAGCAAGTTGCAACTATAAATAAAATGCTCCAGGTAACTCCCCACCTAATTCTTATAGATTTCCTCATTGCTGGACTTTACCCAGGTTTGCATCATGACTCTACTGCCACTCTTTATGTAATGAGTCATTGTTTAATTGCTCTACGGGCATTTTAGAACAATTTAACAGAAATTCATTAAATAGGGAGTGGCGATGGGAAAAAAGAGTGGTAATAGCAGCTCCCTTGCACTATATATACTTTATATTGGTCATGTACTTAACAAAAATTCTGCGACGTGTGGAGCGGTGCTTCAGTGGGAAAAACAAAAATGCAAAGCATGTGGATATGCAACAGATTTACATAATTAGATGACATAGCTATGCCGTTTCTGATGTTTGCAGGAATGCAAAAAGCGTATTTACACTAATGCTGAGGATCTTCCAAGTGAACCAATAAAGAAGGTCCTCCCCACACCTTATGATCTGGGAGACGTTTGTAGGTATCTCATTGATTTAGTGTCATCAGAGACATATTTGGATATGGATTCCTGGGGATTTCATATGGACAATAAGAAGCTCTTAGAAGAAATAGAACTGTTTTTAAGAGCCCTGAGTGTAGAAGATGATAGATGAAGATAGCTCAGTGTTCATCAAATCCATTGGGCACTTGATTCTGACCAGCCGAAAAAATGGCAGGAGTGTCAGGAATTCAGTGACAAGGTATCAAAATTATTCTGCATATGAGGATTGACTCTAGACAACTAATAAATGTGTATCCTTCCTCCTCAGCAAAAGTAAATACAAATTTGTATATATATGAATGGCTGAAATTGATGCCTTATCATAGAAAAGGCTGAAATTACATAAATGTTTTATATTTACTAAAATTCACCTTTACCTGTACTGTAACATCAAACCTTCTATGCACAAATTCATGTAAAATGCAATACATTTTTTTTCCTTGTCTAATAATTGATCAATGAGTACTAATATAAATATATGTTTTTCACATTATATTTACACAGCTAAAAAGGTTGAGAAAATAGACTCGATCAAACAAGACTTACGGTAGCTAATACATGTGAGTAAAACCCTGCTAAACTACCGTTGTTCTTTTTAATTTATTGTCAATTTCAATTTAACAGATCATCCACCAAGAAACAAAAATATGGCCCAACAGCAATAATAGTTTTTGCACAAATTTATAATAGGCATAAGTGATAACTGTTTACTGAAATACAGAAGTGGAATTTCAATTAAAAAATATTTTCAATAGACGAGGATACCAGAAAATAGTCAAATACATCAGCTACCACTGTCAAATGAAGGAGCTGATGAGGATCACAGGAACAAAGGCTTATGCTTCAGGTAGTTAGTGTCTGTTTGGTTTAGATTTTGAGAGAATAGCTTTTAAAATAATTGAAATTAAAAGAATTAAATTTGAAAATGTTGATTATATTAAAAAAATGAGATAAAAATAATTGATGTAAGATACAATAACAAGAGCCAAAACATCTGGCTTTCACTATATTTGATCGAAACACTTCTAAAGGTAAAACATCAAACCAATTAGTTTCAATCTAAAAAGCACGGACACATGTCGAATATCGACACCCATATGACACTTACACAACATATGTTAGTACGCGTTCAATTAAAAAAAAAATTTGTTTGAGCTTAGATATGGCTGAACATTACTCTAATTCACTGTAGACACGGCTTGGATGTGCCGTGGAAATACTTGAGTTGGGTTTTTTTTTTAATTTTTAATACCAACATGAGTCTAAAATTAACCATAGTTATTTAGTTGTACCTATACTGTTGGGTCATTTTATTTTGAAAATTCTTTAGTTGATCACAAAAAAAGAAATTAATTAGATAAAAAATTATATAAATATGACAAAAAGTTTAGACCAAAAAAGAGAAAAAAGTCATACAACAATATATATATATATATATATATATATATATATATATATGTCGTGTTCGTGTTATATAATTTTTGAGTTTGGTGTGTCTCTGTGTCCGTTTCTATATTTGTGTCGTGTCTGTGTTGTAGCTTTCAATTTTTCTCAAATCAATTCTGTCTTCGGCAAGTTGAAAATATTTGCAAACCAAACATACAGTAAATAGGCTTGCCGAGGAGGCAGACCAGAAATTTGCATAATTTGAGAGAAAATAGTGATCAACCCGATTTAGGGAGTCTAAATGCCATTTCCATCAACCTCGCGAGAGAATTAGCAACCTGCCAGTATCCAATTATGCTGATACCAATTTATTTGAAAACATAATGCATTAAATTTCCCCACTCATAGCATGTATAAAAATATATTGGCTATCACAAAGAAAAGGCTCTAAAAGGGTAAGAAAAAGAAAAAGGCAAAAATAACTACTATGGTTTAAACTAGCAGAAACAATTGAAGAATAAAATTCGAGCAAATGATCATATGATATTCAAAGAAGCCATCCTTTGTTCTCCAAACTATGTTTGACTACTTAGATATACAAGATTTAGATGACATTAGTCACCAGTCGTACTCCATTGTACCGCATTAGGCAGGGGAAGAACATAACTTCTTGAGTGAAGTGCATGTGAAACATGGCAACACATTAAGTTTTAGATACTTTTAAAGCAAAACAAAATATTTACTCTGCACCATTTAGTAATTGACAACTCAACTATTGCATTAAAAATATAGGAAAAATTAAAGACAATAATGATCCACAAAATTTATATATCAACTAACAAATGAATTAGAATAAATATTTTTCTTACTCTCAGTATATCTAAATATTTCTTAGACAAATATCCATTAGATTGATGTTTTTTGGTAGACCCATTCAATTGATGTTTGAAAACAAAATAAATGGGAAATTACTTCCTCTGTTACCCATTTTATTTTAGACTAGGCTTATCTACTTGCTACTTACATTTATTAAATTCATAACCCAGGGTAGGCAAGATTCCACGAAAGACGAGTATCAATCAAACTTCAAGAAGACTCAATTTTCCACAGGAAGGTACTGTCTTTCAACTTCCAATAGATCATCATCCCTATTTTTGAATTTACATTCACATTTCAAACAAAATTTGGTAAGAAATCAGCTGCGACGAATAATTTTTTTGAAAAAGAAAAAAAAAACATAATTTCATACAGAAGCTTACAAAAGAACTCCTTGGTACCTTGGTCAACACATGCAATTGACACTATATTTAGCCATACCAAAGACGTTACCTTCAAAACACTAGCGACCATAAGAACACTGCATAAGAAAATGATTCACAGGGGCGAGATGAAGACACAGACTACAGGGAACCATTTGTAATTAGACATTTCTCACTGGTCAAAGAATTTCTCAGAACATTTGTAATGATGATGCATCTGCATTAGCTATGAATTCCCAAGCCACCTATAAAATTGTCACTATTTCGAAAATACAAAATTGTCTTCACTTGGCCAAAGAAGTGCTACATATATTTTTCACCTGATCCCAACAAAACAATGGAAAGTGAGACATCAAAACTTTTTTACATACAGTTTTTGTTGCTCCCATGAAAACATACAGGTTAACTAATTTGGTTTCATACAGTCGATACTACAACTATGTTTTGAGACTAAAGCAATGAGGTTATAATAAGTCCATGTTTTCCTTTCTCTATCCCCAGAGTGAAGGGAAGAGTATGCTTCTTCACAGTTTTTAAGAAAATGGCCTTTCCCAAATGCAGTAAGGACCAGAGAATCTGTTTCCATTTCTACAACTCTGTAAAGATAACCCATTCTTCTCCATGTTTCTAAAGCTCCACTACCATCAAATCCAATTCTATTCGCATCAAACACAATTCCAATAGTGATTATATCAGGCTTCACCTGATGGATTGGGAATTGTGAGAGCAAAATCCTCAAGTTCTTGAAGTCTTTCATCTTCACATATGCCAGCATGATAATATTTGCAATATTAACATTCCAATGAACCTTGGCATGTTGCATTTCTCGAACAATTATATCCATACCTTTTCGGCTCAACTGACATGCATAAGAAAGGAGGCGGAGACACCATACAAGGTCAGACCCACCAAATGCTGAATGTAATTCTAGTCCCAGGTCCTCTAATCTAGAAAACATGTAGTTCTTGATATACACTTCAGCCAATTTTCTTATCAAATCATCATCTAGACATGTTTTCGAGTTCAACAATTTTCTATAAAATGTTTCCATCTTTTCAACCATACCAAATGTTGCATAAGCCTCAAGCATTGCGACCAAAGTAGAAGACTGCAACTGCATTCTTTTCGAAATCATTCTATGGTATAGTTTTTCCATCCTCTGGATTACGCCACCGCGCGAATACTCTTGTATAAGTATATTATAAGTGATGTGATCAGGAGAGCATCCATCCAACTCCATCTTCTTCACACACTTACCAATCTCGTCGTACATTTTAAATTTCCCATAAGCTCGAATTAATCCATCATAAGTCTCAGTATCCGGTGCCAAACCAAATTCTTTCATCTCATCAAGAAAATTCAAAGCTTCGCTGAATTCACCTTCTCTGGAGAAACCGTGAATTATTGGATTGTAGGTCTCCAAAGAAGGTTTGAGACCATGAGTTTTCATCTCTTGCAAAGCAGACACGGCATCTTCCATCATTCCTTCTTCACCTAACAAGGATATGATCTTGTTATAGTTCAACTCATTAATCCGTGATATCTCAATGTTCGTCCACATATCAAATACCTATTCACAAAATCCCCGGAATCAATTACTGCAAGATGCAAAGAAACAACTAACTCAAAAACCTACAAAAGAAATAAATGAGAGAAAAACAGTGACACAACACAATCAGAAAAGTAATCATCAATTCTAAACCTTTACAGTTTACACAGAATCAAAGGCCTAATTCTATGGTGAATCATTTTAATCATGGGGTGTGTTGCACCAAGTGAAAAAAGTTGATCACTTCTAAGATGGCTGTATAGGTGATCCATAGTACATTAACCCTTAATAAAAATAGTGTACCACACACCTATGACCTAACTTTCAGATCAATATAGACAACAAAATAGACCCCAAAATTTTCACTTGGTGTGGTGCACCACAGAATTTGCCAGAATCAAAAGGCAATTAAATATTTCAAGACCCATTTATGCAAAGCTTTTAACTTTGTCACAAAAACAGAGCACGTGAAAACGTTAGTCAGAAGGGTCCCAAACCACCAACCTGAACGATTTCTGGGAATCTCGAGGCGTGTTTGAGGAACTTGACAACGGCCCAGATGTACTCTCTGGGCCAATCACCGTCTTCGCTGAGTACCCGAAGAGGGTCCGAATCTTCCTTCTCGAGCTTTGAAAGCAAGATTCTGAGGCCGCGGTGGACATGGTAAGTCTCAACGAGAAGGGTTGTGTGCTTTGAGTCTGAAACTGTATCAGTCGGTGGTGGCGATGGGTGGATAGAGGCAGGGGGAATTTGGGTGCTGAGGGATGGGAATTTGGCGGAAGGTTTACCGGAATGGGGTTTGAGGAAGAAGTTGTTGCTGCTCTTTCTCTCTCCCTGTATAGTGTTTCTGCAGTTTGGGTAGAAATGGACATGGTGGCTGTGGCTGTGGCTGTGGCTGTGAGTTAGCACAGTCCCCATGTTTGTTCCAGTTTCACTCATTGGCTTTTCTATATTTATTGGTGGACCTTTAGCTTGCACGTGGAGATGTGTCTTTTTTCACATTTGCTCTTGGTGACAATTATTATGCCTCTATATAAAAATGAAATAAATGTATTTATAAAATTAAATAATGAAAGTGAAAAAAGAACCGATGTAATATAAGTAGAGTTTACTTTGTTTGTATTGATGGGATAAAATTTTTATATACTGCTATTTAATATAAAAAGTTTTGTGTTATTAGTGTATAGAAATTAAATTTATATAAGTATATTATTATATCATCAAATTCATCGGACCAATGACAAAAAAAAGAAAGAGAAAGAAGAAAATCTATTGCTGTGATCTTTAATTTGATGATAACTAAAGTACCAAATTAGCATAAAATTATAAATTGAAAATGAAACTTACGAAATTAGTAAGAGAGCAACACATGATCTTTTATAATAATGTGTTGTTTTTGTTATGATTTAATTTTGATGGGTTCACCATGTAAATTATAAATCCTAGACTTAAAATTTTTCCATTATTATTTACTCATGGACTACCACTTAAACAAGCATAATTAACTTTTCATACTTACTAGTAAAAATAATACAAATAAAAATATTTAATTAAATAATAGTATAAAATATTTTTATCTTGTAAATACATCAAAATTATGAGGATTTCTTCTATACCTCTATAAAATTCAAGAGTATCAGTATTTCTAAATTATTTGTGACTAACAATGAACTATGTGTCTAACTAATCCAAGTTTTTTGAAATCTATCCGATCGTAACCATTGATTACATAAAGCTACATGTACCTCATGGCTATCGAAACAAAAACCCAAAATTAGGTACAGTCTGTTTACATATGTATATTATCTCTTTTGTACTGTTATTGTAACTAACATTTACATTAGACAGGCAATCAAAAGTTATTTCTATTTAGCGATTTTTAGAACTGACATTCATATAAATTATGTTCTTTGAATTATGCAAAACATCATTGAAGTAAAACCAAACTATTCCTAGATATAACAAACTAATTAGCATTAACTAGATATTTTCCATTTCCTCAGTAGCCTTCCATCAGTTTCATTTCCGTTGCAGAAACAGCAAGTCATTCCAGGAGACAATTTAAGATGATGATAACGTTTTCCGAACTTACATTCACATAAAGCATAAGCCAAAGTTTACAGTCATGTTTCCACTAGACAAAATTTTCAAGACCAAAGACTGAGCTATAAGGTAGAGATCGTGGCCAAATAGTGACATGTAAGACAGTAGAATGTGGTAAGACCTCACTTGTAATAATAACTGAATATCCTCAAAATATACAAACAGCCTCTTTGGAGAAAGGCTAGGATTCGGTAAGACCTAAAGAAGACAAATGATCAAAATATGTGCCTAAAATCTATGGCAACCTAACTAAAACCAGGTAATAGTGCAAAAAGCATGCCAAAACTCAGCCCATCAGCATGTCAGAGTGGAAGACAATGAGAAGTTATTATCCACACCTAATAATCTTTTTCTACGTTCACTTAGTATCCACAGATGAGCAGCATAGAAGTTGCATCCAGTATGGTCTGCTCTTGGCTCTCTTCTTTTCTCTCTTGATGTCAGCAGGATAAATTGCTGGGGAGTTCCATTCTTTCGCAGTCTCTCCTTTCACGACTAGAACAGCAGGCGATTCACGACCCAGAATGGAGTTGACAGTTGTGAATCCAGAACCATTATCTTCCGCTACTTTACCATTTTTCTGATTCACTGAATTCTTTTCTAATATTGGAGACTTTGGCTTGCTGCTATTGGCAGCTTCACTCAAGAGACTCTTTAGAGGTGCATTCTGCTTTGTTACCTTGGCTATTATTTCTTCATTCCTCTTTCTCCCTTGAGACTCATTAGTAACATGGGTCAGAGTGGGAAACCAACCAGCCTGTGAAGAGGTCAAATTGGGATGCTGTTTGTTCGATTCTGTCTGCACTTCAGATGCAGCAGGTTTTGTGCCAACCACGTGTCCAGGTTCAACCAATGTCATGAAAGATGGCGGTTCAAACATTTCTGTGTTTTCACATTGCTGCCTCTCAGATGCAGCTGTTGGCTCCTTCAAGTTCGATTTGCCTGCTTCAGTTGCCAGCAAATCAGTTGACGGTAAAGCTTCTGAGTCAATGACAGCTTGTGCACGAGGTTGCACAGAGAGAACTGTTTGACAGATCGTAGAAAAAGTAAATTATAGCTTTAATGCTTTATACATATAATGCAAGGCAACAGATCTTAGCTGACTTCATTGACCAGACTAGCATATTGCAAAAGCCAAACAGATAATTTTCTGTAGTGTGGCTTGCATTTTACTATAAGAAATGAATGTGTAAATTGCATATTAAGCAAGTTTGCCATCATTATTACCTTTTTGATCTTGAATAGGGTCAGCAACAACTCCAGGAACTTCCCTGCCAGGCTTTCCATCTTGAGTAACTTCAGCATCAGAAACATGTTGAGCAGAAGGCTCAATATTTAAAGAAGAAAGCGATGAATGGTCCCTATCAAGGCCTTCCATAGCCTTCAGTAATAGTTCTCCATCTCGTCCTTGACGAGAATCAGCAGTAATGCTAGCAATTCTATCACTATCTTCATTTAATCTGTCATTGCTAATGTCTTCCTGAGTCCCTGATAGTGGACTTCTATTTGTGCACTCAATACCTTCAGGTGTCCTTGCAGATCCATCCATGACAACCTCCGAAAGAATTGGGGATTCAAAATGACTTGTAGCAGGCAATGGATTATCTTTCACAAAGGGCCTTTCAGTATATTGTATATCCTTTATATCACATTTTTCAAATTTACCCATTTCAATAGCATCTTCACACTTACATAAACTTGATGGCTTGATTTCCAAATGCAGATTACTGGGTAGAAGAGTTTTCATGCTGATTCCAGTGTAATTTCCACTATTAGCCCCTCTGTACTTACCACCTACAGCTATGTCACTCATGCCTATGTTTTTCTCTTGATAACTTCTATTGTCTCTGCTAATTACAGTAGTTGTTTCACTGGCTGCAGATCCAAAGGATGCATCACTGGGATTCTCATTTGATGCGGCCATGCAACAACCTTCTGTTAAATTTACCTGTTGTGAATTTTTACGAACATCATCGGATCCCTGCTCTTCCAAAAAATGAACAACATGGTTCTCATTCATCTTAGTTTTCATAGCATTCATAGAGGCTCCATTTTCATCTAATCTTTTACTACTTTCGACCTTGAACATGACTGGAGAAACTTCAATGCTTTCTTCAGCCATAAGCTTCTTCATGTCACTACTCAAACCATGCATATCTTGAGAGCAAACCTCTCTCTTTTCACTCAATTGGCCCAGGTTGATAAGAAAATCATTTTCCTCAGTATCAGAATCCTTCAAGTCATTTAGTTCTTGTTCCAGTGCTTTAGATGAATGTAGACTTGAAGAGTTTTTTGATACCACCCTTTCATAATCTTTGTTGATGTGACAATTTTCATACTCACTATGAGGATGTATCACAACAGGTCTATCATCGCATGAAGGATGTGAAAGCACATGAACATTTCCCTCTTCCCTTTCCTGCAAAGTCTTGAAATCACCAGAAGTAGCAAGCTCTATCATATCTGCTGACTCTACCCGAATGCCACTCATGAAAGCATTGGTGCTCACAGCAGAATCCACCTCAAGTGGAAGATCATCATGGGGCATCATAGAAGGGAATTCAACATTGTTTTTCAGATTAGAAGCTCCATCAGCCACTTGATAGTTTGAGTTAACCACATCACTAGCTGCTATTTTAGACACTCCCTCAAATGTTTCCCCTTTGGTGCTGTCGGAAGATACCACAATCTCAACCATGTTTTCGTCTGATATGATTTCATCCTTTTCTTTCAAAATAGTCTCCTTTGCAACATAGGTCAAACTGCAAGCCCTCACGTTTTCGCCAGCATAGATCTTATTATCCAGCAACACATCTGACATGGCTTCAGATTTGCTGGGCTTTGAGTCACTTGTCAAATCAAAGCAATCATTAGTAGGCACCACAGTCCATTCCTCAGTCTTCAAATCTGCAATTGAACTTGATAATGGATACACAGTAGAGCTTGACAGCTGGCCTTGCAACTCCAGCACGTTACCATCCTCAACCTTTTCACTTTGCACAATTTTAGGATTTTGAATTTGGCCATCATTTCTTGACTTGAAAATCAACTGATTTACATCTGCATGTGTCAAATGTATTATCAACAGGAAAGAGCAACAGAATAAGAAACAAATCTTAGATAGATACATAAACCATGAACACACACAGCAAATCTGACAATATCTATTGAATACTGGCAGATTCAAAAAATAACTAAATATAATGTTCAATGCTTACTTTCCAATTTTCCATAAGATACTGGTTTTTCTTTCTTCCTTCCAAAATTCAGTTCAGTCAAAGCAACTAGTACTCATTTGTTTATGTAAAACATACCGCCAGATACATCAATCAAAAATTAATTTCATTTAATTTGTGGATTACCATTAGAACCATTGTCCTCAGAAGATCCTGAAAATACTGGATATGTTCTGTGAATTACTTCCAGATCAACTGTAGAGTCCAAACTATCCCGCAAAGGCTCCTTAACTCCTGGACTTAGTGCACCATCTGAAAAGTCTGCAACTGCATCCGAGAACACCTCATCTACTGATCTAATTGAATTTTCTCCTATTCCACCACTACCTTTCTCATTGTTACCACCAGTGTCCAAGGCTTTTGGACCTAAAACAACCAAACCCATATACTATCATCATCAGATTGGCAAACTTCAACCTGTGTGCTGTTGTAACTTGTAATGCACTAACTTCAACACTCAAATGCATAAATATATACACTCTCAATACCAATAATCTGAAACATGCATAGTACAATCATAGTAAGAAGGCGACTTGCCTTGTCTTTTGTGATCATCATCAGAAAGGTGTTCATCATCTGAAGGGTTGAAATGGGTTTGGCCCTCTGAGAACAACAGTGTGTAACCTTCAATGGTTCCACAAATCTTCTTGTGAGCGCGCCTATGTTTGGCACTCGGGTGTGGATTAGGAAATGGCCATCCACATTTGTGACATATATGAAGTCCATGATTCTCGTGTCCTGCAAAATCAATCAAAAACAAAAAATAAATGAATAAAAACAAAACATTAAAATGTTTCCCAAGAAAGAAAAAGTTGAAGTAAATAACCGGAAAGGCAAAGACTAATGCACCGGGAAAACAAGAAAGTCACCAAAACGGACAGAATCCAGAAAGAGAAACAAGACAACAATGAATAAAAATAAAAAACATATAGAAAGAAAAAAACACAAAAGGGGAAAAAAAAGAATAAAAGAGAACGACCCTTTAAATAAATAATAAAAAAAGCACCTTGAGTCTGAATTCTTCTTTGGTCTTGGTTGTCCATCGTAAGAGACTAAAGGGGAGTGTGAATCAGAGAAAGAAAATCGAAAATCGCAACAACTAAGGAAAAGTAAAACCTGCCGGAAAATGGAAGAAGCAAAAGAAGAGAACTTGTTAGAGCAAGGATCAAGAAGAGACACCAAGAGTTGAAGAGGGTGGGGAAGAGTAAAGAAGTGGCAGGCAAAACAAGGGGCCGCACCCATGTGGACTTTGTAAAACGCCGTCGTCGCCATTGCTCGTTACATTGCAGCGCATGCAGCCCTCAAAACAAAACAAGACCCAGCTTCCAATCTCTCATGCGTCAAGCACGACAAAGACGACTTTTCTCCCCGTATTACTACGCTGCTATCGCATTTGCTTGGACCTGCGAATCATATACGCTACATGACACGAGCACGATATGAACATGCATATGAAAATATACTAAATTAAAAAATTATATGATAAAGACACCGTGTATATATATATATATAATTTTTTTATTTTATTATTTAATAAAATAAAATGACCCGTCCAATTAAAAAATTAGAATTAATTTTACATTCATATTAATATTAAAATTTAAAAAAAAATAAAAAAATCATCTCAAACATATTTATAGGATGTGCAAGATGTACCCATAATAAATTAAAATAATATACAATCATATTTAATATGTGCCCGAGTTAAATAAATTATTTTTTTAATTAAATACATGTCCAACAAATCGTTATGTCCGTTCTTCTTAGGCTTCAAGTTTGTCAAGGCTTTACGGTCTTCTCATTTTTCGGTCTGGTCTTTTCCTGTTTTGGGAGGGAGGGCATAACAGTCATTGAAGGTAGCATTTTCCTCCAAAATGAATTCTTATGTCTATGATCGTCGAAAGCTCGAAAACTGCATCACGATTTGGCACGAACTGGCAGCTAGCCAATCACATTCTCACATGCTGTACATAGAAGGATCAAAACATGCAAGAGCAAATAACATTATGTTTGGTTTCAATTTTCTGTTTTTAGTTTTATTTTCAATTATTTAGTTTTTAGAATTTGTGAAAGAAATCCTAAAAACTAAAAATGAATTGGAAATTAAATTTTATAATTTTTATAGGTTTTGATATTTTATTTATAAAATCTGAAAAATTAAAATCAAAGAGGTACTAAGTTTTTGATCCTAACTTTTTTTATATCAATTTAATCCTAACATGATCATTATCATTAATTTGATCCCAACATTTTTTACGTTAATTTAGTTTAACATTTTTAGTTTTTGACATCAATTGAATTCTAACTTTTTTTTTATTTTGATACCAATTTAGTAATTTCAATACCAATTTATATCAACATAAAAATCAAACAAAATGATTAAATTGATATTGAAATTAAATATATTAGAACTAAATTAATTTAATTTTTTATTAAAATTAAATTAATGTTAAATTGAAAAGATTAGGACAAAATATATTATTTACTCAAACGTGAGTTCAATTGAAAAGAAGAGCTAAAGATTAGTACACTTTGAAAGATGTTTTATTAATCTATACATTATATAGAGCATTCCCTATTTTTTTTCTTAATAAATAAGAGACAAATTCCCTTTATAGTTATTTTTTGTGTCTCGTTATATTGAATTGTATTTTCGGATCCATTAATATATCTTTTAAAATAAATATGTACACTATTTTAAGATAAAATAAGTGTTATCTTGTCGTTAACCATCCATTCACACCACATTGCACTGGCCGCAGTGGCTAGCAAGAACAGCATAGGATGTGAAAAAACAAGTATATTGCTTTTACACTAATATTTTTAAATTGTTTTTACTAAGCATAATGTTGATTACTTTTTTTGAAAAAAAAAGCTTGTACATTGTGTTCATATAAAAAACAAATAAAACATGCAACTTGATGGACAAGATAATCCCTTACAAGGCACTAGAGAGTATAATTTTGATACACTGATCTTGCATTTACTTGGAGGAAAAATATATGGTAAATGATGAGATTCGTGTGTAAACTAGGGGTTAAATTACACATGAAACACATTAATAAAAGTTTACCCTCATTTTTACCCCTAACCGAACACAAATTGAGAGTATAAAAAATAAAAATTGTCATCCAATCATATGATTTTATTTGTAAAACTTTTAAGATAGCGGTGTAGGTTGAAGTTAGCTTGAGAAAAAGGTTGAATTGTGTTTTTCACTTCGTTTTAGTGTCTGAAATTTTAAGCAAAATCTATTATGCTATTAACTTGAAGGCAGCAAAAATTATAGTTAATTTGCTTCAGAAAGTAACTTTTTGAATTAAAAGAAAATGTAGGAACTTTAGAAACTATTTTATAAAATTTTTTCAAAGGAACACACAATAAAGAAAGAGACAAGGCTGAAAAATAAAGACATAAAGAGAGAAGGAGAGATTTCTTAGTATTTTTATACTGGTTCAGCCAAACACTACCTACATCTAGTTCTCAACAACTTGTTGAGTTCCACTAAAAATCCTTTCTCAACCTTGAGAAAATGAGATAGTCTTTGTATAGTCTTCTCAAGCTATTTCCAGTTAGCAGTAGTTCCAATTTACTCTCATTACAAGTAATTTTTTTACTAGCCTCTTCAAGATGTCCTCACTTGATCACTACTGGATTAGGGTACAAAGTTTTGGTTTTGGTTGGTTCCCTCCAACAAAGAATACTCAAGTTTTTCTAAGAATGAAACAATGTATAACCTGAAAACTTGAGAGACTTCTTTCTATATTCTTCCTAAGAAGAAGATGTTAAGCACTAGAAAGGTAATTTTTTAAAATAGAAACTGATTATAAGAAGTAATAGATAAACTTTCAGAAGGAGTATGAAAATATCAACACTTAGTTGTGCAAAAAAAAATTTCCTTGTATGAAGGTCTCATCTTTTTTAAACTTAAATTTCAAAAATGACCGTTTCTTCTTGATTTTCCTTCCTCTTAGACACATGTTGATTTTCTTTTTGTGTCCTAGGAATTATCCTCTAGAAGAGTAACTGAGTTGTGTCAGAGTCATTGTTGTAGAGATATTGATAATGTGGTTTTCTGGACAACCTTTAGAAATGACTTTTACTTTTTGAGGTGTAGTTTCTAAACATTTTCTACTAGAATATGAGGTATTTGACCAAGTACAAAAGCAATGTGTCCCTGTCAATACTTTTTTGAAAGTTGACTAAATTTGAATTTCAAATTTTCCTCCGATTCTGTTAACTCGGCATGGTTTCTAAATAACACATGCTTTCTGATGTGATATCCCACTTTCTAAGCTTTGTGTAGTTCTTCTTGCTTAACTTTGAACTTGATAAAGATCTTTTCAACATGTAGAAAGTCTTTAGAGTTGATAGCCATTGTGATTGAATATAATGATTATGATAAAAATAATTTCTTCAATGATATACCATTTCTTGAACGTGTGAATTACTTTATAAAGATCTGGACTTGGTTTCTGATGCTGGATATTGCTTTCTCAGGTCTCTAATATATTTCATCTTACTTTTTGAAACATTTTTCACATCATTTAATCTTTGAATATCTTTGAATAAGATTACAATCATGTTTAAACATGATGTTGTGAAAAATATGTCATCAATTGAGCTTATATGTAACGAGAATGATCATATTAAACACTATAGAAACTCCATTGAAATATTTGTCATTTCTTCAAAATATTTTAATAAAATTTACTTTATTATTACTCAAAATATAAGCTATAAAGCATTCTAAAGGGTTCTGGAACTAACAATCTCCCCTCCTTTTATATGATAACAAACCAAATTTTGAGAAAATCTTTTGAAGAATATTTTTAAAAGAATTTTCTTTGAGGTTAGAGCCTTGATGGACATTTCTTTCGAAAACTTGATAAAGCTTTGTCTTATACCTGATCCTTTCAGAAAGTAAACTTTCTCAAGGTTTATCATTATGAGATAAAGTTTTTAAGTTTCTCAACACACTTCAATAATCCATATCAGAGCTGATCTAATATAAGGATCTAAATTGTATCAAAGCATTATTAATATCATAACTAAATCAAAAAGATATCAGAGCTAAAAAAAATTATTGTGATATTGATCTTGCATTAAACTTATGATTCAGCACAATTTTCTTCAAATATTTTGAACTAACATTTTTCTTAGAGAATCAATATCAATTTTCATGTATGTATATAAGCAATAGCCAAAGTTATCATAGCATGAAACTGATATGAGTATTAGCACTTTTTAGAAACTAATGTACTGGATCATAAAATATGTGATGGAAATACGAACATAGTTCCTGAGCTATATGTATTAGAGCATGAACATATAAGTCAAACAACTAGTTTTGAATCATATTAGAGCATAAACACCACAGAGCATAAGTATTAAACACAAAAGGAATTGTTCAAAGCTTGTTTCTAAAATTAAAAAAAGAAGAAGACGAATGATATGCATGTAAGGACTTTAGCTTTTTGAAGCTCCCCCTTAGTTTGTCACCTTTGACATAGTGCAGTCTACAAAAGATTTTTCTTTTCTTGCTTTCTCCTTTTTTGTTATCAGTAAAGGGGTGTGCACTAAGTCATCCCATCATTAGCCTTCTCTTCTCAATTCACAAAGAATTTGCAGCAGCAAATCCTTATGCCTTCTAAGTTGTGTTCCAAGGTCTCTATTAGAGGCTTTCATTTTATCCAACCTTGCAACCATATCTCTCTGGTTATGATTAGCAATTGGACCTCAGTGAGATATGGTTGAAACTCTAGTTGAAATTGAGGTTGATTTAGCAAATGAATGGTTGGTATAAGGGTAGCCTTAGGTGTAGTTTGTTCTCCTAGAATGTCAAAGGGAATATTATCCCTAGACTCTTGTGATTACTAAGTTTCTTTTGGCTCAGGTTTAGCTTTAGTAGCAGTGGTAGCCGGAGTATTGGCAGTAGCAGTGGGAGTTGTGATAGTAGTAGTTGGAGTGGTGATAAGGGCAATAGCTTCAGCAGTGGCTTATACCTTTTCATGATGATAGGTAGTTTTTGAGGCTTCATCACCTCCTCCAAAGAAAAATATTCTATGGAGGTTAAGGAAAAATATTCAGAATGATGACAGTGGATGGCTCAATATCTTCATGTTCCTTAATTATTGGATCTAAGCCATGAAAAAGTTCACTCATTTACAACTCTAGTTTTCAGAACCTTCCATTCAGGATGAGACTTTTTTTCCATGCTCTTGAAAAACATGTTTTAAAATTTAGTTCAAAGTCATGGTGTTTTAAGTAGCTTCAAGAGTGGTTTCTAAAACCACTAGCTTAGCTTTCTTAGCCTTTTCTTGAACCACTTGTTTAGAGGATACTTTCTCAGCCTCAGAAGCTACTTTGTCAGCTTCTATCGAGGTTGCTCTCTCATGCTTTATTGATTGTTCAATGGCCTTTTCAAGTGTGGCGTAGGCCTCAAGAGCAACTTTTGGAACATTTGTTGAATCTGTAGTGGAAGTAGTTTCTAATGATGCTTGACTTCTTGGGGGTGCAATAAAGATTGGGAAAGAGATATATCCAAATTGTTGAGTCATAAGCTTGGAGGGTTGATCTTGAATAACCACAAAAGATTCAGAAAATGGTACCCTTATGCTTCTTCTACTTAAGCTTTGAATCCCCTTAGCTTGTTGAACTCTTTGAGCTTGCTCTATTTTCCTTTTCTCTTGGATGATTTTGTTCTCCTCGAGAACTTTCTCTGCTTCCACTTCATCCTCAGAGAGGTCCTTGATAACAGGCATTTATACCACTTATTTTGCTATCAAACCTTTGCTTTTTACATGAGTTTTATTGAGTTATTAATGTGATTAAGTAGGATTTTAATTTATTTCTCATTGTGTAATTTTGGTAGAATCATTGACTATTGCATTGATTTTTGGAATAATTTATAATTAGACACTATTGTATTTGACTTGTCTCTTTAAGTATGGTTTTGAGCACATGAATTTGGATCGAATGCAAAATGTCAAGAACAAGGTTGAAAACTATTGGAAAGGAGCTAGAAACAAAAAGGAGGAAAAACTGTGGAAACTTACTCTTGAGTGAGCACTGTAGCACTTAGCAAAGTGACAATCATTAAAATTTTGGCCTCACCATTCTGATGAGCGCTGCAATGGTCATTGAGCATTGCAGTGCTCGTGAGATGACAACAGAACAACTTATTAACCTATATTTGAGCCCACTTTGACCCATTTTTAGAGAGCAGTATATATAGGGATAAGTCAGAATTGCGACCTAGCTCTTGACTTACTTTTAGGTTGCCACTTTTGTTACTATTATTCTCTCTCTACATCTCTCTTTTCTCCTTTTCTATTCTTCTTTCTCTTAGGGATTCCGTTGGTTAAGGTGCTTTGTCTTAGAGATTATGGCAAGGATTATTGTTATTATTTTTAGGTTTCATTTATTTCCACTTTTATAATCTTCTAGAAGTGGAGGAATAGATTCCTTTACTAGGTAGGAATTTTTGGATGGATTGGGATGACATTTGAGACCCTTTTTTATATTGAATGCATTGATTTTCTTAATGTTTTACAATTTCTATTCCTTTAATTACTGTGGTGATTGCTATAATCTTTATTGGAATAACTAAATTGGCAATTGTCATTTAGGAAATCCTTTTGGGCATAAATTGATAGATATATTGGTCTATATTTGAGGGAGAACATTAGAATTAACTTTCCGATCGGCGATTAGGCTATAGCAATTGGCTCATTAAATTAATGTGATTTCTAAACAAATTGAGATCTCATTTGTTAGTTATTTGTATTGGTCAAATTCTAGAGGTCGATCGATCACTAGTAGAATTGCTAGTAATTTATTACTAGCTAATAGCCACCAATGGGTTTAATATTTGGTCAATGATAATTGATTTCCAACCCTAGGAATTCCTTGCACTAGTGCCTTCTTTACTATTACTATTATCTCATTGCTATTAATATCTTAATTTCCATTGCTATAATTTTATTCTTTCAAACCTCAAATTTTCCCAATTAAGTATTGAAATCTCCTTAAGAGACGACCTAGGCTGTGCCCTTTATTATATTTTTTGTGCAACTTAGTATCGAAATAATTTCTAATTTGAGGAGGTAGGCGACAACCTCTGTCAGTCCTTATTCTTAATAATGGCATACCCAACTCGCTCATCTTCAAGCATATCCTTCAGGATCAAAGCACTTCTTGGAACATCTTTTGGCAATTTCCTATATTTGCACTCAATTTCATGTCTCCTGATAGGTAGTTTGTCAAGCTCCTTCTAGGTCCTTCACTTTTTAAGGGTTCTACCTTACTTTTTTTTTTCTATTATGAGAAGAACTTCCTTTTTCCTTTTGTTTACTTTTCTTTCTCAACCATCTCTTTTTTTTTTCCTTTTGTTCTTTTTTCTTCCTCCTTTTCTCCCTTGTTTTAAGGCTTGTTCTATTGGAGCTAGTCTTCACAGTAGCTCCTTTTCTCTTTACAGTTTTGAAAGAGCTCATCGTGTACCCTATTCCCAACATACACTCAACCCACTCTTCACTAAGGGGGTAGCCTATGTATTGGAATAATTTGGTCAAGAGCATTCCGTAGGGAACAACAATAATTTTCCCCTTGTCCTTAGTTATGGTTCTCAGCATATAGTCCATTATCTACCGAGGCAAGTTTACCTTTTTCTTGGAAAGTAGAGAATACAATAGCATACAACCCATGCGCATAAGCACATCTATGCTTCCCAATCCTACTAAAATTGAAAACTGAACAACTGTAAACACTTTTCTAGCTCTAGCACTCAACATAGCAATGGTTATCTAACTAGGTTTATGTATTATTGAGTCAGTAAGATACCTTGATATGTTTCCTTCATTTGCACCTAATGAGCAGGGTCAATTGCTGTCAGGTATGCAAACTATCCCTTCATATGGTGCTCCAACAACATTTGACAATTCAGAAGGGCTAATCTTCAAGAAGAAGTCTTTCATAATAGTTCTCTAGGCAAGTTTTGGTGTTCCCTTGAGTTGGGAATAGAAAGCCATCACCATTCTAGGGAAGACTCTATCATAGAGTTCAAGAAAGTCTTCCCATTCCTAGAAGGAAAGGACCTCTTTTATAATTAGGACCTCACGCGTAACTTTTCTTAGTAAAAAGTTGTTGGCATAGTGCTCTTGCATGAGTAGTTCATTGTGGTGGAACATTCCACGTTTGGCTAGGTGATCAAGTTGCTTTCCTTCTGCGATTGATTCTATTTTTGGGAAAAAGACTCTTGTGAAGGTTTATGTTTAGAAGAAGATTAAGGGAATGAAGGTTTGAGGTAGAAGATGAAGAAAGGTTAAGGAAGCAAGGGTTTGCAGTGGAATATGAAATAGTTGTGGTAAAAGTATTTAAGGTTGAAGATTATGTATTTGGAAGTTTTGAGAATTGAAAGATGAAGGGTTTGGTAACTGACAAGACATGGGAGAGAGAAAATCAAAAAGTGAGAATTGTACCACTATAAATAGCACTTTAGAAACTAAAGTAGTATCTAAACCTCTTTAGAAATCAAAAGTAGTATATGAACATGAAGTGTAGTTTTTGAATCTCTAACCCATTTTCTAAACTATCTTATGAGCTTTAATCCATTCCTGAGCTTTATTTTCTAAAAAGTCTTCCACTTTCTTACTATATCTCTAAATCTCTAATCCTAAACAACCCGACTTGACCTGCCAACCTAGTACGGCCCTAGACTTATTGGAATAGGCTTGAGTCTTAAAATTTAACCCGATGCACATTTGAGGGTGGGTTAGGGTCATACCTTGAGCTGACCCGACCTGACTCAAAGTCAAATAAGTCTTATGGAGATATATATTTTTATAATAATTAGTGATAAATTACAAAAGTGAGAAATTGCAAGAATTTATAGTTCAATTAATATGTTTTATATAACTTGATATAATTTTTATATTAATATGATTTATTTTGAAATATATATGATAAAATATCTCTGAAATTTTATTTCTTATACCTGTAAAATTCCATAACTTTAATATGTATGATGTTCAAATCCTCATATATTGTTTGAAGGTTGGGTTGATCCAATTTGATCTGGTCATTAGTCGTGTTATTATCGGGTCGGATTAGGATTCCAAAAGTTGACCCAGTTTAAAAATTGGGCTGGGTTCATGTTTGATCCAATCTGGCCCATGTATTCCCCTACTTAATAGGTTGATTTAGATCTTTGGGTAAATTATACTCACATCCTCTGAGATTTGTAAAAATATAACTCACACTCTCTAGTTATCCAGCCTACACTCATACCCCATTTGCTTGTCAAATTTTAAGTATTTATATTACAGTTACGCCCCTCATTCAGAGAATACCATTAGTAAACTTAATAGAATGATATTTTTATGATATTAAATATTTTTAATTAATAAAACTATAAAAATATATTTATTTACTCTATTAATTTTAAGGGTAATTTTATAATTTTATTAACTAGGAATAGTTAATATCACAAAAATATCATTCTATTAAAAACGGTGCTCTATTAGTGAAGGATGTAGATGTAATATAAATACTTAAAATTTGACAAGTAGAAGAGGTGTGAGTTGTAATTCCATAAATCTCAGGGGAGGTGAGTGTAATTTACCTAAATCTTTTGAAATTATCTTCCTCCCTTTTTTCTTGGTGGACCCTCCTTTTAATCCATATAAGTTCCTTTTGCTCTTATTTTTAATAATTATATGTTGATTAAATTAATAAACTACGCTAAAAGTTATTTTTTAAACATATAAATTCTAAAGTTATAGTTGGTATTCTTCAAATTAAAAGGGATTATCTGTCTCATATAGACGCCTTATCTGACTACAAACCTTCACATTTGCTAAACCTTTTTATCTGAATCTTTTGACGGAAGCTTAAGTTTTTGAAATAAAAAAAATAATTCAACCCTTTCCCAAGAAGTAATGTCATAACAATCCATTTTATATGAGATATGAGTCTTAAGCTAAGTGTAGTCTGTACTCTATGTAATAATATATGGAAGTGTGTCGACACAGTATCCCACAAATAGCAAGTATAAATAACATTTTTCTTTCTCAAATCCTTTTTATGTACCATCAATCATAATCAACTTTAAATTGACAATTGCTCCAATAAAATTGGGTAACAAGATTTGAATAAGAGAAATATTTAGTGTGCAATATTTATTTATAATAAGTTTAAATACTCCTAGTATACAGAGCCATATAAAGAAAAAACAAATATAACATCTGTATAATATACTCGAAAAGGATAAAGTTATTAAAAAAAAATGTTACACATCAAACATTTCTCTTTGAGGAAAGAGATAGATTGCAGCTCGAATCCAGTTAATCCCAAAGGCCGATATGTGCTACTTCTAATTTATGGCCTGTAAATCAATATCTCAAAAGCAAATCAGAGAGGGAGTGGATGTTATTGTTGGTGATGGATATGTTGTCTGCTCTTGGTCCTTTTATTCTCTCCTTCCTTTCTAGTTTCAAATCAAATCATTGAAGTCACGCGTTTTATGTGACAACTGATGAGTGATGAGTTCCCATCCAAAACGAATCTTCAAACGAACACATAATGAATGAACACCAACCCAAAAACACAAGACTATATATTATATTACATTACATACATTTCATAATTCATAGCATTCATATCATATATGTTCATGGACCCACTTGAGCTATATGCAACTATGCAAGCTGTACCGCCGCGCGCGTACTTGTTTGTCGGGTTTTCATTTGGTTTTCGGTGCACTTCCCTATCCATGACATGGCACTGTTTCTGTTTGGATTGCCATCAACCGAAATATTCATGCATGGTTGTTCAGTTTGAATGATTCAACATCTCATGCAACATACTTAAAAATTGTTGTTTTCGCTGGACATCCTATTTTTTACCCCTCAAAATACAACTGCATCATAACCTGAATCAGTACATAAGGTGTTATCGTTATTAATTAGCTTTGTTAAGTTTTAGTTGCTATATATCCTTTATATACCAGTTAATTAGATGAATAATGTTATTTATTCTATTTTTTAAACTCATTGTAGATTCACAATGAGAGAGAAACACAAGGTGGCGAGTGTTGAAAAAGAAAAGTTTTTCCCTCTTAGGTCTATACTAGATCTAAAAAATGAATACACCTAATATTTTTTTAGTTAGATTTAGTTGTTGATGTAGCTAGGTATTTTGAATGATGTCTTTCATTACCCGATCGATAGTCTTATTTAAAATGTTTTTGTTCAAACTACGTTACAGAAATATGGTGTTAAGATGAATCATGTAAAATTTCTCAAAGTATATAAATCAATTGAACGGAAATAAGGGGAATTTTTTTGGCAGATATTAACAGTATAAGTTTTCTATAGGGACTATTAATATTCATTTTGATCCTTAAAATTATATACGTGAGTCATTTTAGTATCTAAAATTTAATATTTGACTATTTTGTAATATAGTAAATCATGCTAATCAGTAGTGGACATATCTTAACATCAAATTAATAGATTAATTTTAGTTAAATTTATTATTTTTGGGGACAAATTCGATTTAATAACGTATATATAGGGCAATAATATGAAAACTTTATTTTTACAAAATTTACGTAATTCACGATTATAAAATCAGGATTAATTAATCAGGTTTTAAATATCAAAGATTAGACTGACTCACATATATGATATACAATTTTTAGAGAGCAACATGACAGAAACTCCTCCTGTACTCAATAACCATTTCAGCAATAAACACTTTTATGTGGCAAATATAATTATAATAATTTACTTTTGAAAACGTGACATTGTTGTTGAGTTAGAGTGCTCTGCGTCAATTTTTTTCATAAAGAGTGATTTTTTTTATAAAGAAAATCACTTTTAAACAGAAGATGATGGATGTGTTTGTTTCATATTCTTAAAAAAGTAATTATAAAATTTAATTTTTTATATAATAAAAAGTTGAAAATATTTTTTTTCTCATAAACTACTATTTCTAGCTTCTACAGATGAAAATATATATTTTTAAAATTCTGATCATTTTAAAAAAATTACACAATACATGAAAAGTTATTTTCGGGTGGAAAAAGTGATTTTGACCCCCAAAAAAAAAATCACATGTAGATGCACACGATATCAGTACTTTTTATAAGAAGTAATTTTTTAATTGAATTCTTTTTTATAAAATAAAAAAACTACAAATAATATATGCTGGTTGAGTTAGTATATTAAACTATGAATAGAACTTTCCGAGTTAGAGCTAATCCATCGATCCATCCATACATAAACTGACTTCAAATCGATCCATCTCGTTAAATTATTGTAGTTGTAAAACGTTCACTCACCAGTCCAACACCCGCTGTCCTACTCCTGTGATATACTCCCAAAGCATAGGTTCTCCGACACGAAGATTGTGAGCCCAAAAATCCAAATGCAGCAACTGTAGTTACATAGGTTTGTAAATCACTAACGTCGAAACTGTGGTTTTGCTGATTTGAAATGTCTCATTAATCTCCTCTCCTCATTATTGTAAAATAGGGTTAATAACATATTTCTCATAGCTGCACTTGGTTAAAAAAAAAAAAATTTCCCGCCCAAACAATTTCATCCAGTACCATAATAACATTTGTTTGCCTTAATCTTATTGGGTTTAGTAAATTATTAAGTACCCCCTCAATTAATTTCATATTAGTAGTCGCTCTTAAAAAATCGTGTGATTTTAGTACGTTGAGTACTAAATGGATTTAATGGTAGAACTACGAAACGTTGCGGCCACCATTTGTGGTAGCATTGGGGCACGTGTTTTGTTTGCCACCCATATTGGCTAATAAAATTCATTTTATTTAAAATACTATTATTATTATTATTATCAACCATCCAAATTATAATGGTATTATTAAATACTCCATCCATTTTATATTAATAGTCACTTTTAAGAAGTCCTGTAATTTTGATATATTGAAAAGTTTTAGATAATAAATAGTAGTTAGGTACATATATTTTTCAATATATCAAAATTACACAATTTTTTAAAAATAACTATTAATACGAAATGGAAAGAATACGTAAAAATCATAAGTATATTGCTATTGAAATACAGCAAATGCAATATCATTTGGATCACTATTAGTAAATTTGGCATTAAGAAGCTTTATTGTAATAGCATTAGACTTTTGTGCAAAGCACGGGCAATACAATTAGTTCTTTTTTAAAATTGAAGAATGCATATAATAAATTAAAGCGTGTAGTTATGAGGCAAATATTATGCATGATATTTAATACCACAATTATTCTCATGAATTATTATCATTAACTAATAGCGCTCATATGTACTTTAATCACCGCCAAATTAAAGGCATATATGCCATTAGTTATTGTGAAAGTGAAAGAGATGACCTTATCATTGAGCTCAAGCAATGAAATCACAAACTTTTTATGATCTTTCCTTACTTTTCACTAAAGTTGTGGTTTGGTGAGGAATAAGTAGTTTTGGTTAATTAATGAATCAATATTTGGGGCAATCTCAACCATCGTTACCAACCAATTTAGTTGCATCCAACAATTTCACTATCTATTAATTAACTTTATACACCGCTATCTCATTGTTTTGTCAGTTGTTTCATGAACAATATCAAGCTACCCAGATGAATAATATTGCTGCTTCCACATATGGCTTTATCCAATATAGAGAGACTCTTCCTCTCATTCCTCAACCCCAAAAGTTTCTTTATCAACCGTAAAACATTATTGCCTAAAACGTCAATCATATACCGTAGCTTTGTACTGATATAGTGGTATATGCTTCTTGTTTTCTTGGCAAACAAGAAAAGCAAGCATGAAAGGAAACATGCTTTCCGTTTAATAAGATAAAGAACTAAAAAAAATGTAGAAATGCAAAAAAAATTTAATTTCCTGACAACTATGTACATTAAAATCTTGTTTCAACGCTAATGGTGTGTTTATGATTTGTAATCTGTTGTTTGAGTTGTATGAATTACCAATAAAATAAAATAAAATTGAATGAGGATAAAAATGTGAGATAAATTTTTATTCCTCCTAACAAACACATTCTAATAATAATATATATAAAAGCAGTGCTACAAAGTCCGATTCACTTGTGAGGAGATCATGATGAGTGGCAAAGTTAGCATGAGTGATTAAAAATTATGAGATATCCATTTCATATTTTGACACATAACACTGGCAATACAATTTTGATGACAACTTTTCTATGATATTAAGTATTTCTTCCTATATCTACATATATACGGGTGTATTACATGAGATGGATAGTTTGCTGTGAGTATTAGCTAGAGGAGCTGATATTGACCATTGAATCTTATATGAATTATAAAAAACTATAACATCTATTTGCCAACATAAATTTTAATTCAAGAAAAAAAAGGCAACATCATTTTGGAGGATTTTTCTTCTTTTAGGCAATGTGTGATTGCAGATATTTTACACGTTTTGTTCAATTGAAACTTAACAAGAGAGAAAGTTTTGTTTAGAAAATACTCAAAGTAGTTTCTCAGAAATATATCAATTGATAAAGTAGTCCTTTAATATTTGAAAGTTCTATATTAGTCCCTAAAGGATATAAGAAATGAGACAAACAAGTTCCTATAATTACAAAAAACAGTATTGTATAGATTTATTTTGAGGGACCAATATAAGATTTTCATATCTGAGAGAACTAGTACTTAACTTTTTGTTTAAAGCATAACTTTAGAGCTTTTCAAATAGAAAACCAAACACGCTATGCATTTGTGTCTATTTGATAGCTGGTTGCCATATAGGTCGATTATCACTAACCAAATAAAAGATTGTCGAGGTTAATTGAAATAAAATATTTTGGAAAAAGTCTCACATTATCTAGGATTTCAAGGGGAGATGGAAGCTTCGTGAAACAAGTCCCACATTGCCCAAGATTATAAGTAGAAAAAAAGATCAAAGCTATATATATGGATCCAATGTTTTGTTTTAACTTGCACCAAGCAAAAATACTAGCCTGTATCTAGCTTTCTTCTTTTCTCTGTAATATTGTCTTAGAGTGCTATGAGATGTTGTTTAAGTATTTGCTTTGGAGAGTGTTGTATTAGAGCCATGATCCGGGGTATATGATAGAGAATATTACAAAAATTTTCACATAAAGTTATTATCTAGCTGTCATTTGGCAATGGTCATGGTTTTTCACTAGTTTTGGACTTTTCTGCATTAATTATTGTGTTGTGATTGCATTTCTCTTTCTAATTTCTCTTTGTTTAAGTATAGTCCTCCAGGGGGGAAATGGCATATTTTCCCAACAAGTGGTATTAGAGCTTTTGATCTGGTGTGATGCTTTCTTAGTATGCTTTGTGGTTACAACATTATCTTATTTTCTATATCAGAAAAGAAGTATGATACTTAGTTGAGAATTATCCTTGGTTGCTAAAAGGAAGCGTGATAATGTGAGAATGCTGTTTTGAAAATGTTCTGGCTAGGAAAGACTTGGTATCTAAATGTGTCCAGTGTAACCCATCTTTCTTTCACAAGAACCTTTCTGGTGCACGGTTTTACAATTAGCATACATTATTCCAGTTTTTTTGTTATGGTCAAACATGACTCACCAAAAGGTAAAGCCGCAAAGATCATCCATACATAACAAACCATATGCACATGACTCACCATAGTGATCATTGGCACACTTATCGCTTCTGCTGAAACAACTCTGATCAATAGGGATACTATTCATCTTTACTCCACTGTTGGTCCAATATTTCACCCTTTTACTCGTTTTTTCTCTTGTCATGATTTGAAACTCTTAGAACATTAAGGCTTATTATTGTAGCTATAAAAGAAGCCTCAAGCATCGATGCACCTAGCCTTCAATATCACATGCTTGAATCACATTTGTGTTTTTTCCCATTCAGAACAATCATCATTGTTGCTATAATGTCTCGATTTTTCCCCATGCACAAATGACCAAAATGCCCCTGAGGCCATTTTTATTGGGAGAATGAGGATAATCGGCCCCGGCCATCCTCAAAGGGTTGTTTTAGTACTAAACACGGATTATATGTGATTGCATGTGTTATGTGTTTTAATAGAAAAGAAGAATCTCATTTTTGAGTTCCTGCATGCAAAATTACCAAAACATCCTTGTGATTAATTGGCACAGAATTAATTCTCGGCTAGACCTAGACCTTACCCGGGAGTTTGAAATATCATTTTTAAGGGATGTCTAATGTCTATTTAAGCCCGTGTAATCCTGGGAAGTTTTTATGAAAAATTACCGTTTTACCCCTAATTAAGGGCATAACGAGTTTAACTACATAATTAACGAAACCTAAGCAATATTAGGCTCTAATCGAAGATTAATTTATTTTAATAATTAATCTATAGTTAAAATAATTAATTGAAGTTAATTAGGGCCTAAGATTGCTTAAAGAAACTCAAAATCCTTTTCTTAATTCAAGAATTAGTGTCATGTCAATTTGGAATAGTATTTTCTCTATTCAATTCCTCAAATTATGAGAATGGTCATGTGATGAGATTCCTTGCTAATAAAGGTCGATCTGCACTAATTGTACAAGAATACTCTTTAATCTTATCTTGAGCCACCTTAATTGCTCACTTTCACTCCTAAACACTTAATTACAACTCCTAATCCATGACCTAACCAAATCAACTTCTAAACACACTCATAAACCAACATTAAAATGAGATTTTCTCCTCCCTATTTCTCTTTAATATGATCGGCCACTCCCCCTCCATTTTCATCCATTACATGTTGAAATTCAATTAAAATATGCACTCAAAGAACGATGCCTTAAGCCATACCTAGCCATGCCCAAGACCATACCATACAAAGAAATATTTTTCTCTCCCTTTTTCCCTCTAATTACCATGATCTTCCCCCCTCCTTCATCCTTTTATATTTTATTTTCTGTAAATAGCTTACTTATGAAAACTTGCAAGAACATTTGGTTATTCTTGCAACTCTAACTTCCTTTCTTTGTCTTCAAGAGTTCTTCTTCTTCTTCTCCTCTATTCCTCAAGAGCCACCACCCTCCACCATTTCTCAACCCCAAACTACTACACAACCACCATTAACTTTCCCTAAAAACACTTAACCTCTCCATTCCCAAGACAAACCTTCTTCCTTCCTTTCTCTCTAGTGGCCAAAACCACTTCCTTGCCCAAGGGAAGGATTATTCTTCTTATTTCGTTTCCAAGACCATGCTCTTCTCCTTTTAAAGAAAAATACCTTTGGCAAGGAGTTGTTTTGAAGTTTGTCATTCTTTTCTTTTGTATTACTCTTGGATTGAGATATTATAATGTTGGTTTTCTCTTTCTCTTTCTCATTTTCGGTTTCTAACCTTCCTTTTTCTTTCTCTTCATTTTTTGGCCTTGATGGCCTTATTAATGGAAAAACCATGGCTTGATGATGAGGATCTTGGATGTTGATTTTAAAATCATCATTTACTTGACCTCTAAAGCTTAAAGATTTCACTTTTAAGAGTTGTTGCAAATGAAGATGTCACTTGTTTTTCTTTGATAAGTCTTATTTGAGAAAAAATAAAATGATATGGTTATGTTGTCAACTAATTAACTTAAGTTCAAGACTTACCCTTTTCAACCTTAAAGTTGATCGGTGTTCTAGAGTAATTACTCTAGATAGGAGTCTTGAGCATAAAACTAAAAGGAAATAATTGGACATTCTTTCACTTTGCAAACCTTGGAGTTGATTGGTGTTTTAGAGTTATTACTCTAAATAGGAGTCTTGAGCCTAGAACCTAAAGGAATAATAAAAGGAAATGCATTTATGTTTATATTTCATGTCTTTGTATTTCATATTTACATTCAAGTCTTGCACTTCATATTTATTTCCAAGTTGTCACCTAAAACTTGAAGATGAGAAATGAACTTGCATTCTATGTTTATATTTCTTGTCTAGCATGTTTATATTTCAAGCCAACATCTCAACTTAAAGATTAAAAATGAACTTGTATTCTCATATTTAATTTCAAGTCTCACATATCATATTTATATTTTTATTGCCATCACCTTATTATACCAAGATTAAAATGAGGCTTGTATTTGCATATTTAAGTTTATGTCATCACCTAAATAATCTAGTGCTCAAGACTTATCCCTTTTAACTTACATAGGGATTTTGGTCCATAAAGCATCCGTCATTATAAAAGAGATTTGGTTCTCCAAGAAAATAAGGAATGATATATTATTATCTTGAGAAAATGAAGTTTGTGTTTTACAACTTTTCCTTGAAATATAAGCTTGATCTTAAAATGTTAAAGTCTAGTTCACATAATCAAAAATTATTTGGGCTCTTGACCTTTGCTACTAAATTAAGGGTAAAGTCAATTATAAGTGTATCTCTTGATCTAGAATTAATTTTAAAGAAAGACTAGTTACTAGAAATGCCTATTTTGTATTCTTACATGCCCTTAGCAAATTAAATTTTAGTTTCTATTCCAAACTTTCCAGATTTGATGTATGCTGTATGGAATGTGTTTAATATGAGAAAAATTGTTACTAATAGATGTGATAATTAATTTTAGTAATTGAGGAAGGACTAGTAACTAGAAAGAACCCAAAATGTGAATTCTAGGACTCTTTGGAATGATAAACATGGTTTCTGCCCAGCAAGCATTAATTGAGTAAAAGTGATGTTCATCACTTAGTAAATGTATAGGAATCACTCCTAAATGGTTTATGAATTACCTTTAGCATAATAGGAAAAGTCGGTAATGAGAAAGGGTCAAAAACGTAACTTCTAAGATGCCAAAATTGCCCATTTTCTATTATATCTAATTTCTGTCCAGCCTTATTTAATGATGTTTTTGAGGTTAATAATTAATGCAGAACATTCTAATTAACCCCTTAGATGTATAAAAGAATAAATACAAAAGTTGGGTTTACTCGATTTAGAGGTCTAGTCGATTAAGAGATGATAAAAAAGCGTACTCCACGTAGTGTTGTGATTTAATGAATGCGAGAATTCGTGTGATGACTAACATTCGCATAAATTTTTTATAAGTAGCAAAATTTATTGTGGCATATTATGATTTCGCTTAGAATATTTATGATGCATACATTGAAGTAATATGAAAACATGAGGCATTAAATTATATGTTTGTATTTTTGCATCTTAAGATAACATGCTAAAAGGTGAGATAAAACATATGGAAATGATCCTCTAGACTCTCTGAATTAAAGATTATAAGAGGTGATCCAATAAGGATGTTATCCTTTAGACTCCTCGAATTAAAGGTTATAAAAGGTATTCCTAGCCCCCTATCCCGTACTTAAAAGTCGGGTGTTAGCTTATCTTAAAGATAAGAATATGCTAGTAATGACTAGTGAGGTATGAGCTCATAACCTAGAACTCTCAAAAGGCGAGAGTAATAGGGTGGACCCAAATGAGAGAAAGAAATGGTCTAAGTCACCTAAAAAATAAATTAAGAAAATTCATGTTATAATTACTATAATCCATAAGCATCACTTATGTTTGCACTTAGTATGTTGCACTTGGCATTGACATGCATTTCATGATGAGGCATGATGCATTCATGACATCCAAGACGCATATTAAAATGAATGGGCCTCGGTAAATGACATCTTGGAAACTTAATAATTGAACCTTATGCATGCTTACTATTTCATAATGAAACTCGAGGTTCTTGAGGACGTAGATGATGACACTAGGATAGAAGGACACCCTACTGAGACTCTTTATCAAGTTTCTCACTCCCTCTATCTTTTCTTTCCATCACGTCTTCAGAGGTCGATGATGACGTTCGTGATCTACATTGACGCGCCCACTTGGAAGATACACTACAACGCCACCCATCGGTCATATCACTTTGTGGGTCGTTGTGCCGTTTGCCTTTTTGTGTTCATGGACCACCCCTTTGCATACCCAATTTCTAGCTTCTAGTTTTCTCCTGCTTCCCTCTTTGGCGAAGACCTCGTCTTTAAGAGTGCATGTCCTTGTGAGGGGTGGACTTGCTGTACTCAGCTGGCCACTTCCGTTATCCATGACTTTCTAGAGTACGTACCCCGCTCTCCCTCGGCTTTTTCGAAGATGGATCCATCCAAGGACTCTGCCACCCAGGTGCCATCCGAGGGTTCTTCACCCACCGTGCCGATGGACTTTGGTGAGGGTAGCGAGGCCACGGTAACCCAGTCGATTCGTGGAGGACGTGTGAGGATGACACCCTGTCGAGGAGCCCATGTAAGGCCCGCTCCCCGTTTAGCCACTCCATTCGAACTGGCTCAGTGGATTGGGTATATTCCTCCCCCTTGGGGCGGACAGCAGTAGAAGCTGGCAGCTGTCATGATGGTGCTCGAGCATATGTTTAGCATAGGATAGCCTTCTTTTGTATTAAGGGTTATTTACTTTAGACACACTAGAGTAGGTGAGGGTTTCTGATCTATGTACTTTATGTTTTTATGTATATCGGATGACTGTACTTATTGCTACCATCTAACTTGATGTATGGTTGAACCCTATATATATATATGATGGCTGTTATGTTATAATTTGTGATTTTGCTTATGATGTCGATGTTTCCTTGATACTATTTCACGAAATCAAACGATATAGTGTTCACCTTATACGGGGCTCACATTTTCATCTCTTATTTCAAAAAAAAAATTTACCTATATTTTCATTAAGTATTTTCTAAAAGTTAGAATTAAGAACTGGAGCAAAACAGTAAGGGCTAATAATTAACTTGAATACGTCCTAGATGTGTTAGGTTAAATATTAGAGTGTTACAGTTGCTCTACTCTTCACATTACTTACACAACCATCCACTTAATTAACCTCTACTAGCTAACTAACAGGTTAAGTTGGTGGATCAAATACTACAAGTACCATACCCTTTGCATGCAAACCACAGACTTGCTCATATACTCTTGGGTGTCTTGAAAGCTAAATTGACATCCACATACTCCACACACACCCCTTATGTTTAAACTCACACATGCCCTTGTTTCTCATTAGTACACATGCACACATACACAATTTTAGCCACACACAAAGGGTGATGACACACACATATACACACATCCTGTTTCTCAATAATACACATGCATATCATATTAAGGCCATATATACTTTCCAGCCCTCGCAATCATGCAAAAATTATACATAGTAAAAAACATAGACTCATTACGATTTTTCTCATCTCACAAAGTGTTTCACTCCTCATTTGACATCATATATCATTCCTCTCTGTGTATCATGTTAGGAAATTACATTTTCTTAGTTTATTTTTGGGCTTTTTAAATGTACATATGTATAATCATATTAGCTATTTATTGTATCATGACTTATATATGTGCTGCTCTCCCTTATGTTTAAAATAAGATAAGTCAATACTACTTGACCAATTTGGATTTTTAAATAAGTAGAACCTCACTCCTATTTTCTTGGGTAAGCGGTTTAATAGGAACCACTAAGTGAGAATTAGGGCACCAGGTTATTGCTCCCCAGTATATCAAAATAAAAAATTACTATCTCTTTCCCCATTTGAAGAGTTGCACAAGTCCCAAAAGGACTGTAAAAGATTTTGGTTGAGGAAGACCTCTACCATACCCCATTATCAATTGCTCACAATGGATGTAAGTATGTGACTCTTTTACAGGTTTTGTGACTCTTAATAATTTAACATGATGGGTGGGTTTATGAATCTATAAACTTGATGTTGTCAAGATTCGATTCTTACATATCGCTCCATATAACACCTCCTCTCCTAGTGTATACTCTCTTTCGCTCGTCTTAATCTTCAGTCTCACTCTCATTTTATTCATCCATCAGCCACTACTCCAAACCAATTCTCATGTACCTGCACAAAGAGAACACACAATAGCAATTGTGCAACAAAGTCAAATTAGATTAATAATCAATTCATTTTTTGTCAATCCTGTCCTTGGATAGAGAAATTGATGGAACAATTGATTTTAACTTGTGGTAAATAAAAGTCATGGATGTCATGGTATGATCATGATTACATAGAAAAAATAAAGTGTTGCTAGCAAAGCCACAATTGCACATAGGCATTAATTGAAATTTATGCAAAGTATGTGGTGGTGGTGGGATTATGTAGGTGTTGCTAGTGGTTCCATTGTTGTACATAGACACTGGTTGGCATTGATGTAAGGTATGTGGTGAAATTATATCGATAACTAAGGAACTTCTGGAGAGAGCCTACATAGAAGTTGCACGATAAATTTTTAACAAGGTTTCAACACGTGCCAAGGCAACGTTATTGAAATTGCCCCATTCCGAGTATACTTTTTAAGGTAGAGTGTAATAGTTCTTTTGAACTACAATCATCAATGTAGACAATGACTCCAAGGTATTGTAAGTGTAGACAATGAAAACTAGAAATGTGCTCATTTAAACCAAGGTGGAGATTGTTCATGTTGATTGAAGTAAAACATCTTGGAAGAAGTCTCACATTGACTAGAATGGAAAAGGGGAGGTGAAAACTTCTTGGAACAAGTCTCACATCGATCACCAAGGATTGCAAATGGAAAAAGAGGCCAAGGCTACATATATGGACCGGGCCAATTCTTTTGCACCAGTTGGAAATATTTTAAGCTTGTATCTAGCTTTCTTCTTTTCTATATACTCTTGTCTTAGAATGTTGTGAGATATAGTTTAGGTACTTACTTTGGATAGTGTATTACTGTAGGTGTATTAGGACCATGAGATGTATGACTGAGAAGTCTATGTGTAGGAAAAATTTTCACATATTATTCTCTGGTTGTCCTTTAGCAGCTACCATGGCTTTTCTCATATTTTGTAGTTTTCCATGTTACTTTCTTGTATTGTGATTGTGCTCTTCTTTCTTATTTCTCTATGTTTAAAGGTAGTTCTCAAGGGGAAAATGATGTATTTTCCAACACAGATAAGTTAACAATTCTCTTGTAGAGCTAGCTTAATTAACATAGGTAGAAAACCAAATGCCAGAGTGTTTCAAACATATGTATAGTCCTTCTATATAATATTCAAATGCTTTTCTTAATTTACTAAATAATAATAATAATATCTTTTGTAGTAATAATATGTACTTTGTGATCATTGCCACTGTTTTTTATGGATAGTCCATCATTCCAAAGCTATATTTCTTTTTGAGAACTTCCTTATCCAATCTTTTAGTCCATTTATGTAACACAAAAATGTGTTTTTAACCCAAGTTTCAGATATATTTGTAATCGATATATTAATAGTTGAGAATTTAAATTACCTTATGAATTACTGTAGTGCGAAGTTTTAAGATTTATTATATCACTTTACGACATTATTTATGAAGTTAAGATTTATTATGTCACTTTATGACATTATTATTAATAGGATTAATTAATTTTTTTGATCCATTGATCCTCAATATTGAATAATGTTTTGAAAAAAAAAGATTTAAATAAGAGTAATGAATATAAAAATTATTTGACTTTTGTAATATTCAATGGGTGGAGCAGGAAGCTAGATCAAGTTGAGGGCCAACTTTCTATATGGATATTGAATGCATTTAATATAATAATATGGTGTTTATGGAAAAATTATAAGCATATAGGATTTGGAAAATATCGCATGAAGCAAGTTATTAAAATAATAAAATAATATTTTTACACATGAAATCCCGCTTAAGGCGAGCATTTTCAAGACATTAAAATATGTTTATTATCTAAAATCTTGCATGGTGTGAACTTTACAAAATATTTTTAAAACTAGAATTTCATATATGGCTAGGTTTTGGAGGTCATTGTCAAAAATTTTGTATCCCTCTCTATGTACAATCCTCGTATTTCTCTTCCTCCTCCTTAGTTGGTTGTGTTACTAGTTCAAAGAAAAAAGAGTGCGGTATTTGTGTGGAAAAAAAAAAATAGAGGATGAAGTATGGAAAAAAGAGATTATCCCACCAGTAGTAGTTCTCTTCTTCAACTTTTTCAGTTTTGTTCCTCTTTTTGCTGGTCTGATAAAAAAGAAAAAAAAGAGAGTGTATATATAGCACACTCTTTTTTTTATTGGACTAGCAAAAAGAAAAAAAAATGAAGAGGAAGAAGAACAGAAGGATTACAGCCAGAATAACCTTTCTTTTTTCCTTACTTCACTCCCTTTTTTTACACACAAATACCACACTCTTTGTTTCAAACCAATAACACAACCAACTGAGGAGGATGAAGAGAAAGACTAGAATTTTACAGAGAGAGTGATATAAATTTTAAACAATGACACGCCAAACCTCACCATATATGAAATTTCAGTTTTTAAAATATTTCTATAAAGCTCACACCATGTGGAGATTTTATATAAAAGAAATATTATTATAATGTTTTGAAAAAGCTCGCCTTGAGCGAGATTTCATATATAAAACATAATATTTTATTATTTTAATAACTCACTTTAAGTGAGATTTTCTAAAGCTCATACACTCGTAAAGTTTTTCATAAACATCATATTATTAAACCAAATGCATTTGAAATCCAAACAAAAAAAGTAACCCTGGTATCTGTGTATAAGAAATAAGAGATTATAGTAGGTTAAAAAAGGAAAAGGTTATCTCACCTATAGTTCTTCTCTTCTTTCTCCTTAGATGGTTTTTTGTTTTCTAGTTAAAAAAAAAAGTGTGCTATTGCTTGTCAAAAATAACGATTTGAAAATTATCGATATAAAATTTTCAATGTCAATCACAAACATAAAGTTTAGACAAGATTTTGTCAAAAAAATTAAAATTTATTAGTTGAAAAACAAAATTAAATGTAAAATACGTACAATAGTTTTGACAAATTTACTCTAATTTATATTCACTTAAAATTATTATTCTATCAGATGTCATTTTTCTCTCTTTAATATTATTTCCACACTACCTCAGTATAGAACTCTCTCCTCAGTCGACACAAATGCCTCACAAACCTTCTTCTTGTTCCTATCCAGTCCACCTCCTTTGTTTATGTACACCCTCTCCTCCATTTTCTGGTACGCATTATTATATTGGAAATCTAAAGGAAAGAAAAATTAAAATGTACGAAAGTGTGCAAACAAAGAGGTTATCCCCCTGTCGGCCTCTTTTCTCTCTCTACTCTGCTGATATTTTTTTCTAGTAAAAAAAATGTACTATTACGTGTCAAAAAAACATAAAGTTTAAAAATTATCGGTATTAAAATTTTCGATGTTAATCACAAATAGAAAGTTTAAACAAGATTTTATCAAAAATAAAAATTCATCACTTGAAAAACAGAATTAAATGTAAAATATGTATACTATTTTGACGAATTTACTCTAATACATGTTAACTTAAAATTATTATTCTATCATATAACATTTTTCTCTGTTTATGATTTTTTCACACTACCTCACTATAAAACTCTCTCCTCAACCCACGCAAAATGCCTTACACACCTTTCCTATTCCAATCTTGTCTACCTGCTCCATTTATGTACACCCTCTGCTCCCGTATCTGATGCTCATTGTTATATTGGAAATCTAGGAAAACAAAATATACAAAAGTGTGCAAATATTGAAGACGGTGCATGTAAAAGACTGGCCAATTGGTTGGTCTAGATGGGTAGGTGAGCACTCTATACTTCAGAGAGGAGAGTAAGTAGCCTTTTCGACTTTTTCTGAAATCTCGCACAAAGCAGGATTTTTGTCCCATAGAGATAAAGTTTTATCCCTAATCCCATATTACCAGTAATTTTTCACTCAAACCCCATATAAAAATAATTTCCGTTAAGGGTTCATGCATTAGAAATTGATCTCATTAATTATTGAGTTAAATACATTTCACTCCTTAAATTTTATATGCTCTGTGTAATTTAAACTTTAACCTTTTAAACTGTGCAACACGATCCTTGTAATTTTTAAACAGTAAAAAACAATTATTTTATTAATTTTTCATCCATCTGGACCATTAAATTTACATATGTCAGTCACATGATTATGAGCATAAAAATACCCTCTCAATTCAATCAAATTTTTCAAACCCAACCATCACTAAACCCTCATTCATCTGCTCTCTTTCACCCAAAATAAAACAACACCCACCCATCATAACACGCCAACAATCCACAATCAAAACCAAAATCAAAATGATCTTGATGACAACCAAAATCCAAACTCATTAGGGATCGAATACATAAGGTGGAAAAGAGGAAATGCCTTCCCCTGCCATAACAAAACACAAGTAGCTAAAATACAGAATCAACATGGGGCTTTGTAGGGAGAGGAAATGCCTTCCCCTACCATGGCTTTACCGTGAACCAACCGCAACTCTTACTGCCGCCTACCCGCACCAACTACCGCTAGCAATGCCTCGCGTGCAAACGGCCACCGTGGCTGTTCCCTCTTCCACAACGCGTAGCAACTGTGAAGACCACCACGATCTTCGCCTTGCTCGCACACACCGCAAGCCACCATGTCTAGAGTCCAAACAAGATCTGAGAATGGCACACCCCGTTGCGAGCCTTCCTATTCGTGTTGTTGGTCTTCGTGAGTCTTCCTTTTCTGGTTGGCGCTAGTCTTCGATGGAGGAGCAGAGGAAGCTCTGTTTCCATACGCGGCCTAGCCAGTGGTAGTACTGCTGGGTTTGCTGCTTAGCTTTGAGGAATGATTTGAGATCCAATTTGACATAGCTCTTGAGATCGGGCTCCATGGCTAGGGTTTCAAAGGTGGAAGGGTGGGTGAAGGGGACGGATCTCCAACATCATCCTCAGTCTCCAACTGCGTTTATGAAGAGGCGCAAATCACACTTCCCTTGCTGCTCGAATTCGTCGGCAATGGCATGTGACCATGTGCATTTTCTTCTTTGATTGAAAGGGAATGCTTTTGGATGGTGAAGGTGGAGTGCTTGATTAGGGAGCGTGGATGGTGAAGGTGGAGTGCCGGGTTAGTGAAGGTGGATTGCTTTGATTGAAAGGAAATGCTTTTTGGATTTACTGGTGTTGATGCTTTTCAGGGGTGAAGGTGGATATAGAAGGGTGTATAGATAATGGATTTTTGTTTTGATTGTGGATTGTAGGTGTGTTATGATGGGTGGGTGTTGTTTTGTTTTGCGTGAAAGCAAGCAGATGAATGAGGGTTTAGTGAGGGGTTGGGTTTGAAAATTTTGATTGAAATTGGAGGGTATTTTTATCCAATTGATGGTCATGTGATTGACATGGAGCAGGAATAAAATGCATTTAACTTTTAATTATCTATGTTGATTAGAGTATATAACCATTATATGTGATGAGTGGTTGTTACTCATCCTACTCACTCATCACATCTAATGATGATAAAGTGTGTAATGTGTATTTTTTTTAATTTTATTGTTCACTTATCATTACTCTTATTTATTTCTATCTATTGTGCTCATGAGATATGAATGAATGCTTAAGTTTTTCTCCCTCTTTTATTTTGCCATTCACATTCAAGTTGTTGTCAGGATTGCAAAAGACAAAGACAAAGACAAATTAATGCTCAAGGTATGAAACAGCCAGAGCCAAAGCAATCAGAAATGTGTATCATCATCACCAGCTAGAGATAACCATGCCATATATTCCATTGGCGGTCTCCTGACTACTGTCAATAAATTGAAAATCCTTTTTCTTTTTTTCTTCTTCTGTATTTTCAATTTACATTGGAAAGTCATTAATAAAACACCCCAATGTTTGACAAGGAAAATTTAGGGTCAAGTGACTGACTCAAATACGAACTATGAAGCCCTAAGACCCTAACACACGGCATCATCTTAGTGGATCCACAATGCATGATTGCTAGACCCATGAACAAGTAAAATACCTTGGCTGCTTTATTCTCCTTTCCTTGGTCCCTTCTGTATTTCACATCCAGTTGGCAGCCACCGCCTAATTCTCTATATATTATCCCCCTGATTTCCCTCCCAAATCATACTAAAATGGGGTCTTACGCCCATGCATATCATCCTTGAGACACAATCATTATTCAAGCCAAATAGGCATTCTCTGCTTAAACCCAAATTATGTAACCAAAACCAAACATTAAGTATAACCAATGCCCAAACAAAAGCTTCCAGCTTTCAAACCTTGCTAAGCTGGCACCAGCTTTTGGCTCCTTCATTCAGGCTTCTTGCTTTCCTTCACGCGTTCTTCCCCAACCCCAAGTATACCCAACCCAATAATATTCCACTGTCCAACACACACACACATATAAATACCCCCCTTTCTAAAACATTCCCTCACATCACAAAACAATTACATTTCTCTCTCTTTCTGTGTCCAAAATGGCTTCTACTCGAAATGGGTTTTATGTGCTTATGTTTGTGAGCTCTATGGTTGCTGCCTGTGCTGCTAACTTCTACCAAGACTTTGATCTAACATGGGGTGATAACCGTGCTAAGATATTCAATGGAGGCCAGCTTCTGTCTCTTTCACTGGACAAAGTCTCTGGCTCTGGCTTCCAATCCAAGAAAGAGTACCTCTTTGGGAGGATTGATATGCAGCTCAAGCTCGTTTCTGGCAACTCTGCTGGCACTGTCACTGCTTATTATGTACGTTTGATTAATGCATGTTCGTTTGATATTTCTTTTTCTTCAAAGTAAATAATTGCCTATTTAAAATGCTCTTTTAAAATTAACTATAGATTTTCTTGCACATATATATATTCCCTCCCATTTTAAAACAAATGTGTCTTTCATTTTTTTGATATATTGATAATTGGATGTATCTTGATACATTTGTATTTAGATATTCATTTATGAATACATAAAAATAAAATAAAATAAACAATTATTTTGAAACAAATGAAGTAATTAATAAGCTATTCATAAAATCTAATATAGTTGATTCTTAGTCAAGTTCTTTAAACATCTAATTAGGAATTCTATTCCTATTGGTATGCATGAAAAATATCTCATGACTAGAGATATTATTAATAAACTAATTCAGTCACATGTTATTGTAACCAAATGAGTCTCATTCAATTTGATACGTTTCTTGTTTGCTGATCATACTAAGTTTTCTTTTTCGAAAGCTCCTTTAACCTTGATTCTTCATGAAACAACATGCTTTTCACTTTCTAAAATTACGACCATTAGTTACATGCTTGCACACTTTAGGCATCAACCTTTCGGACGCAACTTTGCATTCACGAACGGGAACTGATGCTGTAGCAAACCCATGTAAACAAGTTATACTACAGAATTTTTACTTTTTTCCACAACTATTAATTACTTCATTTACTTTTTTCTTTTTTCCTTTACATGGTGCTCTCAAACATAAGTAGCTAAACTTGCATAGTCTAAAGAACCAAAACATACTTTTATGTTCAGAACTTTCCCATCATAATTTAATAATGACTCTAAAAAAAGAGGACAGTGAAAAAGAAGATGCTTAGATTGTGTGGAGAAGTTATACCTTTGCCTTAATATAATGGCCATTTTAATAAATCGATCTAGTTTTTATGAGTAATGATATTTTGACACCAAAAAAGTGGGTGTCTATTCAGATACCCACTTTATAATTACTGAATGTGATGGTGATTTCCACCTATACTTAATATCCATTACATCCAATGATTATAAAGTGGATGTCTAAAGAGACACCGACTTTTTAAATGTCGAAATAAAATTACTCCAAGACTAAACCATAGTGTATATGTCATAAATAACGGTAATATTTGCATGTCACGTGGTGCAGCTGTCATCACAAGGGCCAACACATGACGAAATTGATTTTGAATTCTTGGGGAACGTGAGTGGTGATCCTTACATTCTCCATACCAACGTCTTTACTCAAGGCAAAGGCAACAGAGAGCAGCAATTCTACCTGTGGTTCGACCCCACCAGAAACTTCCACACATACTCTATCATCTGGAAGCCCCAGCACATTACGTATGAAACCCTCCTTAGATTACTCATTCTGTTTAGTTTCTATATGTCTTTTATGTTTAGAATAATATTTGGTTTATAATAAAAGTGTACAATAAATACACATCACATACCTTATCATTATTGAATATGATGTGTGATCCCTGCTCATTCTATTCATTCATCATATCCAATGGTGATAGAGTATGTAACGTGCATTTATTGTGCAATTTTATTATACATCAAACATTCCTCTTATATTTATCAGAAAAGAATTCAAAAAAGTTGTCAAATAACTTCGCAAATTATATTACATCAATTTCATTTGACTGAATTAATGTCATTTTATTTGGAATACAGTTATCACTTCGATTGATTTTGGTTCTCACTAATCAACTTTAAAACTTCTTTGATTTATTAAAGAGATGAATAGAATTATAATGCACTGTTTTTATAATAAAATTTTAAAATGTTATTCGATCATCTATATATGACTATGTATGACAAAGAAAAAATAAATAAAACAAATCTTGTAAAATGACAAGTTAAAAAGTAGTAGTATCTCCATTCTCCATAATGCTTATGCTCTTCATTGGCAACCAAACTAATTCATGATGAACTGTGGGATAATTAACTGCAGATTCTTGGTTGACAACATCCCCATAAGGGTATTCAAGAATGCTGAATTTCGTGGTGTCCCTTTCCCAAAGAACCAGCCCATGAGAATCTATTCTAGCCTCTGGAATGCTGATGACTGGGCCACAAGAGGTGGCTTGGTGAAAACTGATTGGTCCAAGGCACCCTTCACAGCCTACTACCGCAACTTCAAGGCCACCGAGTTCTCCTCCGCGTCTTCCAACTCCTTCTCTGATTCTGCAGTGCAAAGCAATGAGCTTGATGCTTATGGCAGAAGAAGGCTTAGATGGGTTCAGAAGTACTTCATGATCTATGACTACTGCAACGATCTTAAGCGATTCCCACAAGGCCTTCCTGCTGAGTGTAGGCACTGAAGGTCCTGAGAGATCTGGAGAGTGGTGATCTTTTAGTTGGATTTCAGTGTTCTTTGTAATATCATATATTATGTGGCATTGTTATGATTCTTTAATTTTATATTGTCTTATGTATTATTTTTCTTTTTAATTTTTCTTTAACTTTCTCCTTTATTATGTATTAGGCGTCACAATAATCAAATTCGCTGTACCACTTTATCACCGGTTTCTGCCTATGGGGAGCTGAACTCACTTGGCTTGTGAAGTTGATATATAATTTTGGAAATAATTATTCTCTTCGTGTAATAGAAAGTTCTATTTGAGTTGAGTTTAGTTTCTTCCAATGCAGCCAGCTTGCAGAGTCAAGAGACTAAAATAGGATAATAATGGCTGTCAGTATAATTAAATGATGTTAATGTGTAAAAATGAGTATCAAAATAAATCCAATAGAATTAAATCTACTAAATCGGCATAACTTAGCAAAAAATAAATATCAGGATAAATAGTAATTTATGATGGGATCCGCTGATAACTATTTATGGTGGGATCCATTGTCACTATTCACGTGAACAATATCTACATCACTATTTATTGGAGTGGGACCCACATCACTATTCATGCCAACAAAATAGATTAAAAAATTTGCACACTGAATTTTTAACCTGGAAATCCCAAATACAGAGGAAAAACCATAGGAGGCTCCAAAAAATATTCCACTATTTTTGGGATAATTACAAATATCCTTTCCACACTCTTCAACCCAAGAGGTTAATATAGTGTTTCTCGGTGAAAATTCTCTTATTCAAATATTACACTTTTACAGTATCAACAAGTAATAAAGATGATATCCAAAAATATTCCTTGTGTATCTACACCCTATACTTTCTAGGATTTACTCACACTCTCTATTTTTTTCTCTCACAGAAAATAACTCTCTGTGTATTTTCTCCTCTCTATACAGCTTGTATCTCCATTGCTTCGATGCATCTGAAACTGAATAATCTGCCTTTATTTATAGAGAGCGCTTAACACGTGTACAGTAACTTTACTGTTCACATGTTCAAAATTCTCCTCACGGCACTAAACTCTTCATGCGTGAATAGTAATTTCACTGTTCACATGTTGAAAACTCTCCCTCTGCACCTATTTTCTTCATGCGTGAACAATGGAATCACATGTTGAAATCTCTCTTTCAATTGCAGCTTCTAGAATGGCGGCTGAACCCCACAATTCCCCCCCTTTAGCCAATGGGGAAAAATCTAGGAGCAATCATCTAGAATCCATGCCGATCAACTCGACACAAAGTTGAAGTTTATCTTGTGCTACAACTTTTATCATTATATTAGCAGGATTTTTTTTAGTGTGAATTTTCTCAAGCTTGAATTGCTTTTCTTCAACTACTTGACGCAGCCAATGATATCTACATTAGTGTGCTTCGTCCGCGAGTGATATATCGCATTCTTGCTCAAATCCCAAGCACTTTGATTGTCACAATGGATGATAGACCTGTTCTACTTCATTCCTAATTGTTCAAGGAATCTTTTTAACCAAAGCATTTCTTTTTCAGCTTTAATCATAGCAACATATTCTAACTCAGTAGTGGACAAGGCAACAAACTTCTGCACTTTTAACTACCAAGATATAGCTCCACTTGCAAAAGTAAACACAAATCCAGAAGTAGATATTTTCTACTGTCCAGATCACCTGCCATATCAGCATCTGCATAGCCTTCCAAAACTGGTTCTAGTCTTCTAAAACTCAAACACATTCTCGAACTACCTTTCAGATATCTTAAGATCCACTTCACAGCTTTCTAATAGTCTCTACCTAGATTGAAAAAAAACCTGCTAACAACTCCAATCGCATGAGCGACATTTGGCCAAATACAAACCATAGCATACATCAAACTCCTAACTGCAGAGGAGTAAGGAATATCAGCCGTAGCTTTCTTTTCTTCGTCAGCAATGGGACAACTCTTTTTGCTGAGTTTGAAATGATTGGCCAATGGTGTGCTAACTATTTTAGTATTCTTCATATTGAATCTGCTTAGAATCCGCTCCACATATCTTTCCTATGACAGCCAAAGCTTTCTAGCCATTCGGTCTCGCAAAATTTGCATACCCAGAGTTTGCTTTGCAGGGCCTAGGTCTTTCATATCAAAGGGCTTTGACTAGCTCCTTTTTCAAATCAACAATCATCTCTACATCCTATCCTACTATCAGCATATTATCTACATACAATAGAAGAATGATAAACTTGTCACCTGGAAATATTTTGACATACATATAATGATCTGCATCTATTTTAGTATATCCATGACCTACCATGAATGAGTCAAACTACTTATACCATTGTCTAGAAGCCTGCTTCAATTCGTACAGGCTCTTTTTCAATCTGCAAACCATGTTTCCCTTTCCTACCTCCTCAAATCCTTCTAGGTGATCTATGTAGATCTCTTCCTCCAAATCACCATGGAAAAACACAATCTTCACATCTAACTGCTCAAGCTCCAAATCAAGCTAGCTGCCAAACCAAGAATAACTCAAATAGAACTTATTTTGACAATTGGAGAGAAAATCTCATCAAAATAAATCTATCCCTCGCTTTTGACCGAAGCCTTTTACAACCAAGCGAGCCTTATACTTCACTAGATTGTTGCCATCTTTCTTCAGCTTGAACACCCATTTATTCTTCAGGGCTTTCTTGTCTTCAGGGAGTTTTACCAAGTCATAAGTATCTTTTTTTGCAAGGAATCCATCTTTTCTTGAATGGCTTTGATCCACTGCATTTTATCCTTACGAGTTTGAACTTCTTCAAAACTTTCTAGCTCCCCCTCATCAGTAAGAAGGACATACTCCGACCTGGGATACTTACTGGATGGATATCGCACTCTATTAGATCTTCTAAGCTGTGGTGTATGAGCTTGCTCCCCTTGCTCAACACCTCCTCCATCTCCAGTGTCATTTGTTGGCTCATCATCAACCCTATGGTCTTGACCCTTTTCTTCTTCTGTGGCATTTTCTTTAGGAAGAGAAACTGGTGTATAGTCAACCTTACCATCAGATTCAACAATTTATGTGGAATAGCAAAATCTGACATAGTTTCTTGCTCATGAAATACTATATCTCTGCTTCTTATAATCCTCTTCTTTTCCAGATCCCATATCCTGTAGCCAAATTTCTCATCTCCATAGCCCATAAATATGCAAGGAATGAGTCTATCATCAAGCTTTTGTGTCCTCTGTGTCTCTACTCCTTACTTACGTGAGCAAAGGTTTTGCATCCAAACACCTTCAAATGAGAGTAACAAACATCATGTCCAGACCATACTCTCTCAGAAACATCAAAGCCCAAAGGAACAGACGGAGATCTGTTAATCAGGTAGCACGCTGTTTGGACAGCTTCACCCGATAATGACTTAGGCAACTTAGCCATTCTCAACATACATCTTACTTTCTCCATAATGGTTTCGTTGATTTTTTTGGTCACACCATTATGTTGTGGGGTGCCAGGAACTGTCTTCTCATGCTTGATGCTATGTTCAGAGCAATAGTTCTTGAATTCATAGGAAGTATATTCTACCCCATTGCCACTGCAAAGATACTTCAAATGTTTCCCAGTTTCTGTCTTCACCATGGCAGGAAACCTCTTAAAGTATTGAAATACTCGGTTCTTCCTCTTTAGGAAATAACCCACACTTTCCATGAAGCATCATCAATGTACGTCACAAAATATCTGCTACCACCTAGAGTCTTACCTCTATGGGACCGTATACATCAGAGTAGACCATATCTAAAATATTCTTTTTTGGTTTTCAATCTTTTGTTGAAAACCACTCTATGATGCTTGCCAAATAAACAATAATCACAAGGATTCAACTTTGTACCTTTGGCATAAGGAATGAGGGATTTCTTAGCCAAAATTATCCTTTTTTACTTAAATGAGCTAGTCTTTTGTGTCACAAATTTGGCGAAGTATCGTCCTCGATTGCATTCAACCCTCTGATCCGCTTAACTTGAGTCTTGTACAAAGTGTTATACAACATCCTTTAGCAACCACCATTGAACCTTTGGGAAGCTTCCACTTGCCATCACCAAAGTTACTGTGGTATCCAGCTAGATCCAGAGCATGCACGAAGATTAGATTCAGGCGTAAATTCGGCACATGTCATACGTCCTTCAATGTCAGTGTATATCCTATGTTTGTTTGAATGTACACATCGCCAACTCCCACAATATTAGAATTACTAGTGTTACCCATTTTGCCAAAGTCTCCTGCTTTGTACACAGTAAAGAATTCCTTGTTGGGAGTCACATGATATGAAGCCGCTGAGCCAACGACCCATTCAACACATGAATCTGCAACATGACACTCTTCATCTACAAAAGAGAGTAACACTACTTTCCTATTTGTCACAGGGTTATAGTATTTTCATCATCACCCGCGTCCTGACTTTTTTGATTTTTATTGCTTTTGTTCATCCAAGCCTTACAATTCCTTTTGATGTGCCTTTCTTTGGCACAATGGTAACATTTGAACTTTCTTCTTGACTGGGATTGAGATCGATCCTTTGGCTTTTTGGACCGTCTCTGCTCTTGCTCCTTCCCCTGTTCTCTGTGACAAGCGCTTGTGAATTATCTATTCCCGCCAAGTCTTTGCTTCTGGTTTCTTGTTGAACATATTGTCTTTGACATGGACCAAAGACATCTTCCTATTTGAAGCAGAGTTGCTTAGTGATACCACCAAGGTCTCCCAGCTATCCGGCAAAGAACTCAAAAGTAATAGTGCTTGTAACTCATCATCCAGTGCTAACTGCATGGTGCTTAACCGATTCACCATATCTTGGAAGTCACTCAAGTGTTCAGCAGCAGATCTTTCGTCTTTGTACTCAGGATTCACTAGCTTCCTGATTATGAAAGCTTTATTTTGTGCAGTCTTCCTCTCATAAAGATCTTGTAAATTCTTCCATAGAGTATGGGCATTCGTCTCTGTGGCCACATGGTGGAATACACTAATATCCACCCATTGCCTAATTAACCTAATGGCCTTCGGGGGCATTTTTTTCCAATCTTCTACTTTCATGTCAGCTGGCTTTGCATCTCCTTTCTCTACAGGATCATACAAATCCTTATAGAAAATATATCCTCTATTTTTGGCTTCTAAATGAAGTAATTTGCTGCTATCAGCTTGATCGTGGTACTCATATTCTCCTTCATTTAATTTACATAGCACAATCTTGAGCTCAACTCGCTCTGATACCACTTGTTGGGCTCAGAGATTGATTCACAGTGTAATTAAATGATGTCAATGTGTGGCAATGAGTACTAAAATAAATCCGATAGAATTAAATCTAATAAATCAGCGCAACACGGTAAAAATAAATATCAGGATGAATAGTAATTCACAGTGGGGCTTATTGATCACTATTCATGGTGAGGTCCACTTTTCACTATTCACGGAGTAGGACCCATGTCACTATTCACTCAGATAAAATAGATCAAATAATTTGCACATCAAATTTTTAACGTGGAAACCCCCAAATACGGAGAAAAAATCATGGGACAGACTCCGAAAAATATTTCACTATATTCAAGATAATTACAAAATATCATTTCCATACTCTCCAATCCAAGAGATAAATATAGTGTTTCCCGGTAAGAATCCTTCTATTCAAATACTACACTTTTGCAGTACCAAGGAATAATAAAGATGATACCCAAAAATATTCCCCATGTATCTACACCCTACACTTTCTAGGATTTATTCACACTCTCTATCTTTTCTCTCACTCTCAAAAAATAACACTCTCTTTGTGTATTTTCTTCTCTTTATGCAGCTTGTATTTCTACTGCTTTGATGCATCTGAAACTGAATGATCTGCCTCTAGTTATAGAGAGCACTTAATGCATGCACAGTAACTTTTTACTGTTTGCGCATTGAAAATTATCCTCATGGTATCGAATTCTTCATGTGTAAACAGTGATTTCACTATTCACACATTGAAATATCTCTTTTAATTGCAGCTTCTAGAATGGCGGCTGGACCCACAATTTTCATCATATTTAGAGACTAAAATGAAATATCTGATGAAACCATATTTGACATATTTGATGCATACATGGTACACCTCAATATTTAATACAGCAATATGATTCCAAGAAACAAGAAATAAGTAGCCGATCAATCAAACTTTTGCTCCAAACGCCTTTCAAAATCTTTATTTTTAACAAAGATAGATATTTCATTTCTTTTCACATCAAAAGAAGGACGCGACGTGGTCCAAATAAGCGAACAATAAAAGAAATAGAATATCTTAGAAAAAAAATACACAGACAGGGAATCTAAGAAGAAAGAAACATTAAATTAAAAGAAGAGATAAGGGTACAATGTGTCTTGAGCTCATGAGCAAGGGAAAGACTCAGAGAGAAAATACCTTGAGGGCTTGTTATTTTCTCTTTGAAAACCTTCTCATTTCTTGTGGTTCATATTTGCCAGAGAAGGAAAGCTACTGTCGCTAAATCTATGTGAGGTAAGCTAGGGGATGGAGGATCTCTCCATAGATCCAGCCACCATTGCCAAAAAGGAATCAATGAGGAGAGTGTGATTATTATTGATTACCTATATGTAGTAACAATGATTTAACAATGCATGTTAATATATGCGTGTAAAAAATTGTTTGTAATCAATGTTTTGTGATAAATTGTGTTTATATATTGTAATAATTATATGTTTTTAGCATAAAATAATATCGTATTATTGTCGAATCATTTGATAACAGTCTTGTCCTGAAAATAAAATTATGAGAATAAGATTGAGTAATTTAGACATTGAATGTAAACTTAATTATTTAAGTTAATAATGATCATGTTTTGGCCTAAGGCATGTGAGTATGTTCTATGTGACTTTTATGATTTAATTGTGATGTTATCTATGACATTGAACATTATTGTTACTATCAATGATGAAAGTATTGAGGTTATGTGTATACATTCAACGAGACATGTGAAAATAGTAAAAGAATAAAAATAAAAATGGATATGACCTTTTGGTTTCTAGTTTCTAGCTTGGGTGGACTCTTTTGACTTAGCCGTACTAGGAAGGGAAGGCGATTTTAAATATTGGGTGTGATCCTGTAAACCCTAGTTACTTGTCGGGAAGGCGATTTCAGATAACGGCCATGCTAGGAAGGGAAGGTGATCTATCCACGCAGTTCCAACACCTTGTTTAGCCCCATTGATTGGCTAAACTTGGAGTATAAATTAAAGAAAAAGATGTATGAAGTAAGACACTTATAAAGAAAGGCACGTATAAAGAAAGAGATGTACAAAAAATGGATGAATAAAAAAAAGAGAGAAAGAAAACAAAAAGCCTAAACTATATACTTTATGTGACTGAATATAATTTTATATGTATGTGTATATTCATGTATATTGTCATGCATACATGAAATATAGTATAGCATCCATGACATAAAGACCATGCTCTAAAATGACATGTTCACATCAGATTAACACTTTTCGAAAAATGTTAAATGAATGTTTATGTATGTTCATGTTTTCATAATAAACAGAGGTGGTCGGGGATGATTTTGATGACACTTAATACCCCTACAGAGAGCTTTTGAGCTCTCATCTTTTTTTCTCTTTCCTTTCGTCTCCAAATAAGGATCCTAAGACTGAAGTGCAAACAATGGAGCATATGCTGAGAGATTAGCTTAGCATTTTTTATTTTATTATGATATTCTCGTGTATTTGTTTATTGCTATTTTATTGTGAGTAAGGACCAATGTTAGCCGGTAACTACTTATGATACTTGTTTATTTAATTATTTTAATATTTATGATGTGATTGATTATTGAATTAATTTTATGCTATGGACTTTATACGTAATGATTATAGATATTTATTTAAATTTTGTGGTGAATTAATTTGTATGTATGTTACATGCAAGACTTCTATTTTGACTTTAATCCAAAAAAATATATTACCACTATTTTCCTTGTATCTTATTTTATCAAAAAAATTTATGAGACCAAAGCATGATAACTAAATGTTAACCTTAACATGACTTGAGTACTAACGGGTTAAAATTCATAATGCTACATGAAACAAAACATACATTAGATCTTTTAAAAGAAACTAGAATGTCATGATGACAACCAATTGATACACATGTAGAAGAAGGATTGAAGTTAGGCATTGAACCTAATCAAGTTCCTATTAGTAAGGGGAGATATGAAATACTAGTAAGAATATTAACGTACATGGCTCATACATGGTCAGGTCTTGCCTATGCATGAATTTTTGTCAGATACATGCATAATCCTAGAGAACAGCATATGAGTGTTGTCATATGCGTTTTAAGGTATATATCTACGACCATCTCTTGGAAAAGGAATTTTAATTACAAAAAACACTAATTGTCAAAGTACCGTAGCATACATCAACATTGATTAGGTTAAGGATAGGTGATCTACTTGTTGGGAAAGTTCAGATTAACACAGCGGAATATTAAACAGTAGTGAACAAAAATTTTCCATCACATGAACCGTTCATATAGGATAGGAAAACACTCTCAATGAAATCATATTTCAAGGTTGATATCATCTTATGTCATTTAGATAACATAAACATTTAGAGCAAGGATGAATAAACAGGACATGTATCTCTTGTAATGAAGTCCCGTAGAGAGCAGTTGTCCATCTCATGAACACGTAGCCACACAACCGCATGACCTCTAGCTTGTCCACATGAACACGATATGCCAAGGAACTCTTTCTTGTCCAAGTCCCATTTTTTGTTGCCCTTAGGAACCTAGACTAGTATAGAGTGAGTGGCGGAGTAGTTTTCTTAGAATTTGAGATAATTGTCTGCTTAATAGGTTTCTCCCCTCTTTAAAACCATGAGTCATACACTATCTCCTCATTATGTGTCAGATTCTTTTCTTTTAGGGTTGTGGAGATTATATTGATTCCTAATTAAAACTTATTTAAAAAAGAATTAATTTATTTTCAAATATTCTTATTTAAATAGTTCATGTAATTTTGGTATTTACGAAAATAACATCATCTCACATATAAGTCATCCAATGCCTTATATTAACCTAAACTTGAAAAGAACAAAATGCCCCTGACACAGGTTTCTAAATATGGAGCTTCCATATAAAACCTTTTGAGGATTTATCACCATGTTGAATTAGAATTTGGGATGTGCTAGCAACCCTGCAATCTAATTGCAAGTCCAATTCGGTAATTAATTTCTAATTAACTAAATCAATTAGAATTAATTCGTTCTTAGCATATATATGTTCTATTATGTGTGACTAACTAGGTTTATTACTAGTTGGTAATGAGATCACAAAATCAAACTTTAAATCTTATCGAAAACTCAGTTCTGAATCTAAAGTACAATTCCCAAAATACCCTTGGTTCTTATAAGTCATGAGTAACACCTAGCACAGCATGCCATGACCACCCAAATACTGACAAATGTATCAATTAGAACATTCTAGTGAACTAATGATCATATTTTCCATGCACTCAAATCCTTTCATTACAGGATCCTGGTCCAGCCAAGGTCATGTATAATGTCAAACCTTGTAACTTAGATCATATGAATTCTTTGAGTTTTTTAATTCTTTGATCAATATGACATGAACCAGAAACTCTTTTCTATTTAAGTCCAAGTACCTTGGCCAAGGATTTCATGACCAAGAACAACCTCTCATCCATAGGACCTATCCTCTTTTACATGATGTAATGAATTCCATCTTGATTGGTCACCTATCTTCACACATAACTAACTATAGCCACAGACAGCTTAATACTAATACATGGCATGAGTATACTGAGAGTAGCAAACTATAGCTATCTATGTGCAAGACAACCGTGCCATATCAGGTCTAAGGATTATATGCACTGATATAATCCAGATAATGTTTCATTGACATTAGTAAATTACCATGTGAGCTTTATCTATTTGTCACGTTCATCCCACTTGTCCCATAAGTGTCCACATATCTGTTTTGACATCCAATGTTGTATAGTATGAGACTCACTACTCCATCTTCATTAGTATCTCATACTAATCATGGAAATAGACAGAAGTGACAATTTTCCAGAATAAAAACATCCAATTTAAACTCCTATAATCATGAACTATTTTAAAATTATTGTAATAGACTACTCCGCCACTCATATTCTTAACTCTTGAGAATGAAGTATCTAACAAGTATCTTATGAACTTATTCTAATAAACATAAATTATGGATAAAAGAATAATAAATTGCTATTAATAAAAATTATTGATATATATATTTATTAGCTCTAGGACATACAACTAACAATCTCCCACTTGTACTAGAGCCACTCAATACAGTATCTAAGACCCATCTTCTCAAGATGCTTGTCCATTTGTTGTTGTGTCATTATATTTTTAAGTGGATCAGTGACATTTTCTGTTGAAGCTATCTTTTGTACAGCTATATCAGCCCCAGACTATTTCTCGAATAATGTAAAATCTTCTCTCAATGTGTTTGGATTTCTAGTGTGATATGGGTTCCTTTGCCTTAGCGATTGCTCCACTATTGTTGCAGTAGAGAGCAATTGGTGATGATATTGAAGGAACTACACCAAGTTCTATCAGAAACTTCCTAATCCAAACAAAGTCCTTAGCTACATTTGATGTATTAATATACTCAACCTTTGTAGTGGAATCTACAGTTGTTGGTTGCCTATAACTCTTCCAACAAACCGCTCTTCCATTACAAGTGAATATATAACCCGAGATAGACTTTCTATCATCAACATCTGATTAGAAATCAGAATTTGTAAAACAATCTAATCTTAAATCACTTCCTTCATATACCAAGATCATATCCTTAGTCCTTCTCAAGTACTTAAGGATATTCTTGACAGCTACCTAATGCTCTAGTCTTAGGTTAGATTGAAACCTGCTAGTTATACTAACAACATATGTGATATCTGGCCCAGTGCACAACATTGCATACATGAGGCTACTGATGGCAGAGGCATAGGGTACCTTAGCCATCTTCTCCCTCTCTTCAAGTGTCATAGGTGACATCACTTTAGAGAGGTGAATAACATGTCTCACAGGGAGTAATCCTCTCTTGGAATTAAGCATATTGAACTTTTTCAGCATTTTTTCCAAATACAAACTTTGGGAAAGACCTATCAGTCTCATCGGTCTATTCCTATAGATCCAAATCATGAGAATATAGTTTGCTTCTCTCAAATCTTTCATGGGGAAAGTCTTTGATAACCAGACTTTTACAGTCGTTAACATACCTACATCATTCCCGATTAACAGAATGTCATCCACATATAACATAAGAAAAACAATCTGGCTCCCACTGACTTTCTTATAAACACATGGCTCATCCTTATTCTTAATAAAATCAAATGATTTAATGACTTCATCAAAATGAAGATTCCAACTTCTCGAAGCTTGCTTAAGACCATAAATGGATCTCTTAAGCTTGTACACTTTAGCCCTATGCTCAGATTCAAAACCCCTAGGTTGGTCCATGAATATGTTTTCCTCAATGTGTCCATTAAGGAAAGCGGTTTTAACATCCATTTGCCAAACCTCATAATCATAGTGTGCTGCTATGGCTAACAATATCCTGATGGATTTAAGCATTGCTACAAGCGAAAAAGTCTCTTCATAGTCAACTCCTTCCCTTTGGCGATAGCCTTTCGCTACTAGCTTTGCCTTAAATGTTTCTACCTTTCCATCTGCATCAATCTTTCTTTTATAGATCCATTTATTTCCAATAGGTACTATACCCTCAGGTAGATCAACCAGATCCCAAACTTGATTTGAATACATGGAATCTATTTCAAATTTCATTACTTCTAGCCATTTTGAAGAATCTATATCAGATGTAGCTTCCTTATAAGTAGTAGGATCATCTATATGATCATTATCTCCATGTATGAATAACTCTTGCACATTATCAAGGAGATTAAGGTATCTCACGAGAGGACGAATTACCCTACTTGACCTTCAAGATTCCGTGACACTCTCATATTGAATTAGCTTTTGTATTGGCTAGTCAATGTCCATAGTGTTGCGCATTTTATTGGTTTGTTGGGTTGATGACTCTTCATCTAGATTTATTTCCCTTCTCGTGCCTTATTCTTGAACAAACACTTTTTTAAGAAATATAGCATCTCTACTGATAACAATTTTTTGTTCAATGGGAAGGTAAAGTTGATATCCAAAGATATTATTTGGATACCCTACAAACTCGCCTTTTAGGGGACCGATCTTCTAATTTATTAGTGTTTAGTTTCTTAATGAATACTGGAAAACTCCAAATCTTAACATGTTTAAGACTAGGCTTCCTACCAAACCACAATTCAAATGAAGTAAAGGGAACTTACTTGGAAGGAATTCTATTTAGAATACAACAAGCAGTATGTAATGCAAATCCCTATAGTGAAATGGGAAGATCTATATAACTCATCATTTGCTGTACCATATTTAATAAAGTACGATTTCTCCTTTCTGAAACACCATTTAATTGAGGTTTTCCTGGTGGAGTACGTTGTGAAATAATGCCATTGAATTTGAGAAATTCATCAAACTCACTACTCAAGTACTCTCCTCCTCGATCGGATCGAAGAGCTTTGATGTTTTTTCTTGTTTATTTTTCTACTTCTGATTTGAACTCCTTAAATTTTTCAAAGGATTCATGTTTATACTTCATAAGATAAACATACTCATACCTAGATAAATCATCAATAAAGGTTATGAAATAGAAATATCCACCCCTAGCCATTACACTGAATGGGCTATACGCATCACTATGCACAAGCTCCAAAACTTCTTTGGCCCATTCTATTTGCCCCCCAAATGGAGACCTAATCATTTTGCCTTGTATATATGACTTACAAGTTGGTATGGGTTCAGAACCCAAAGGAACTAATAGTCCCATCTTTTCCAATTTGTTTATCCTATCCTCCGCAATGTGACCCAGTCTTAGATGCCAAAGTTGTTTGAGACTAGGAGTTGAATCAGATATAGCATTCATTTCAGCAATACTAGGAGATGCTTTGCTTTTGGCATTTATATAATAAAGTACATCATGAATGTAACCAATGCCAACAACATCATTTCTAAAATAAATTTTGCAAACATTATCCTTAAAAAGAAAGGAATAACCAATTTTAGTCAAACTAGAAATCGATATAATGTTTCGATAAGCACTTGGGAAAAACAAAACATGATCCAAAACCATAACATGATTATTCAATAGTAATAAAGAAGTTGACCCCACAGCTTTGGGTGCAACACTTGCTTCATTGCCTACCTTCAAGGTCATTTTATTCCTCCTTAGGACTTTACTACTTGCTACTTCTTGCATAGAGGTAGAAATATGAGAACTTGCACTAGTATCAAGAATCCACAATGTATTTGAGTTATATAGACTATCATAAAAACAAGAAATAGACATACCTTCCAAAGGCATGCTTTTTTCCTTGTTTGCCTTCAATTCCTCCAAGTATTGAGGGCAATTTTTCTTCCAAGACCCAACTTTACTGCAATGGAAACATTTTCCTTTATCTGTAACTTGTTTCTTACCCTTTTTCTTAGACACCCTAGCTAATAACTTGGGAACAAATTTCTTATTGTTCTTCTTCTTCTTAGTCTTACCAGAAGTAGAAGCTATAAGAAGCTTTTCTTTCCCTTTGTTGCCAGGCATAGCCTTTTGGGCCGTGACCAGCGTGTTGTCCATTTCAGTAAGCGAATATTCTATCTTGTTCGTGTTAAAATTCATAATGAACTGAGAAAATGAATCTGGCAGGGATTGGAGGATCAAATCCAAATGGAGATTAAAATCCATGAAGAACTCAAGATTCTCAAGCTGTTCTATCAGCATGATCATCTTTTGCACATGAGCTCCAACATCAGACCCTTCCTGTATCCTAGCCAAAAATAACTACTTTGATATCTCATACCTAGCAGTCCTGCTTTGCTCACCATACAACTCTTTAAGGTGCAACAAAATATCAGTAGCAGATTTCATGTTTCCATGTTGCTTCTGCAACTCATTAGTCATAGAAGCTAACATGTAACATTGTGCTTGCATGTTATCGGCATACCATTTATGATAGGCATTAGTTTCTTGTTTAGTTGCCCTTTTTGCCAATGCAGCAGGCTGTGGAGTGTCCATAACATATTCGATACATTCCGAATTCAGAACAATTTTCAAGTTGCAAAACTAGTCCACAAAATTAGGCCCAGTAAGCCTATTTGCATCAAGTATGCTAGCGAGTTCAAATATAACTACATAAAGTAATAAGGTTAAATTAGTTTTGCTATATGTATCTTTCATAATGATCATGGTCTTTTAATAAAAATGATCTCCTAATAATTTTTTGGATCCTACACTTCCATAGTAGGAAATGAGAATCTTAGTCGGATTAGATTCCTAGCAGGTGATTGAATTCCTATAAAACATTAAGCCTCCTCAGGTACATCCAATCTTAGAGAATTAATATTTTTGTAAGTGAACAACTCTTGTTCAATACATCTCATGTACAGTTCAATCTTATTTAGCTCCTAGTATTTTGGACCTCAGGTACTTCCATTTTTAGCCCATCATACATTGTTAAGTCCAACCCACTAAACCATAGATATCAACCACCTCAGGTCCATCCATTCTTGGTAATTAATATTCTAAAAACATCTCATGTTTTACATTAACTTAGAAATCTTTTAACCATTGTTTGAGCCCCTATGTAACCATAGCTGATGGCAAAAATAGTTAAAAATTCTTAGTTAACACTTTAGCGGAGAGCTCGGACATAGTTTCCAAAATTGTACTATTTAGACTTAATATTTTAGTTGGAAGATTTTCTTAGGCAACCTAATTACTATTTTGGTTTCACTTTGCACATGCATTCATATTCAAATAAAACATACATCACATGCATCCATAAGAGAAACAGAATTATAAAAGGCATGATCATGGACTTTCTACGGGCCTAATCCTGGCTACAAGGATTGGGTTAGAGCCATTGGGTAGTGCTAAAAACACTATCTTCAAGCTCCCACTAGACTCCATCTCCATAGACCTCCTTCTTCAGCTTTAGGCCTCCACCGCTTTTATTTCTTCTTTTGATATCTCGTACATTACAAGAATATATCCTTGGCATACCAAGGCGAGAATAAAATAAAATGGACATTCCAAAATGCCTTTAAAATAATTAAAATTGCAACCCAATAAAAAAATTACAACCATTGCAAAATAAATCACATCTCGTAAAATAAAAATAAAATCAATCACATCGATTTCTTAAAGTCCATAATCAACCGCGTGTAATAAAATCAAATAAAGAACCGATAATAAAAGGGAATATTTCGATTTTAATGCCTTCATCGTGTAGCTATTACATGACCATTTCAAATATCAAATATTTAAAATCTATAACAATTATAGAGAGTTTCAATGCCATATTAAATACTTGCCTCAAATTTTGAAACTGATTGAAAAGCAAAAGGGCTCCCTTTAAAATCATGCCAAATCATGATTTTAATTATCATGATATTAAATCCAAAACATTTTACAATATATGTTTTCTTTCAAAAAAAAAAACTCTTTAATGATTTGGCATGATAATTGCTTCAAAAAGAAATAGAAAGCGCTCTACCTTACCCAATAAGCTTTCAAATTGAACTACATATTTGGTAAAGCTCAGATTTAGAAAAGGTAAAGTAAACTAAATCTTGAATCTTATTATTCATATATTCTCCAATATATGATCACAAATATGACTTCCAAATGGGAGCTAAAATTTTCAAAATAGAAGCAAGCATCTACACGATGTCATCAACGCCATGACATGACAAATATCCCATATTGGTATATTCACAAAAATTAAATTTTTGTGACTCTTGGTTGATAAGAAATTGAAAATGATTTGGTAGCCATGACTCACGAAAAAATGTTAACATGTTTCAAGACAAAAACTGTATAATCATTTAAAAAAAGGGATGACGGCTAGTTGGCTATCAGATTCGTTATATCAATTATTCAAACTCTTCGAATGAACAAAAATTTCTTATCAAGCCAAAAGCATTTAGAATGTATCTAAATAATCACAAGGATGGCTCTGATACCACTGTTGGGAAACTTCAGACTAACACAGCGGAATATTAAACAGTAGTGAACAAAATTTTTTTATCACATGAACTATTCATATAGGATAGAAAAACACTCTCAATGACATCATATTTCATGAGGTTGGTATCACCTTGTGTCATTTAGATAACATAAACAATTAAAGCAAGGATGAATAAATAGAACATGTACCTCTTGAAGCGAAGTCCCATAGAGAGTAGTTGTCCGTCTCACGAACACGTAGACACACAACTGCCAACCTCTAGCTTGTCTACACAAACACAATATTCCAAGGAACTCCTCGTTGTCCAAGTCCCGTTCTTTGTTGCCCTTGGGAACCTAGACTAGTATAGAGTGAGTAATGGAGTAGTTTTCTCAGAATTGGAGAAAGTTGCCTCCTTAATAGGTTTCTTCCTTTTTTAAAACCATAAGTCATACTCCCTCTCCACATTATGCGTCAAATTCTTTTCTTTTAGGGTTGTGGAGATTATATTGATTCTCAATTAAAAACTTATTTAAAAAAGAATTAATTTATTTTCAAATATTCTTATTTTAAATAGGTTCATGTAATTTTGGTAATTACTAAAATAATATCATCTCACATATAACTCATCTAATGCTTTATATTAACCCAAACTTGAAAAGACCAAAATGCCCCTGACATAGGTTTCTAAATATGGAGCTTCCATATAAACCTTTTGAGGATTTACCACCATATTGAATTAGACTTTGGGATGTGCTAGAAATCTTGTAATCCAATTGTAAGTCCAATTCGGTGATTAATTTCTAATAAACTAAATCAATTAGAATTAATTCGTTCTTAGCACATACATGTTCTATTGTGTGTGACTAACTAGGGTCATCACTAATTGATAATGAGATAACAAAATAAAACTTTTGATCTTATCGGAAACTCATTTCTGAATCTGAAGTAGAATTCCCAAAATACCCTTGATTCTCATAAGTCACGGGTAACACCTAGCACAGCATGCCATGACCATCCAAATAGTAATGAATGTATCAATTAGAATATTCTAGTGAACCAATGATCACATTTTCCATGCACTCAAATCTTTTCATTGCAGGAACCCAATCCAGCCAGGGTCATGTATGATGTCAAACCCTATGACTTAGATCATATGGATTTTTTGAGTTTTTTTATTCTTTGATCAATATGACATGAACCAAAAACTCTTTCTATTTAAGTCCAAGTACCTTGGCCAAGGATTTCATGATCAAGAACAACCTCTCATCCATAGGACCTATCCTCTTTTACATGATGTAATGAATTCCATCTTGACTGGTCACCTATCTTCACACATAACTAATTATAGCCACAAACTGCTTAATATTAATGCATAGTATGGGTATACGGAGAGTCGCAAACCATAGCTATCTATGTGAAAGATAATCGTGCCATCTCAGGTCTAAGGATTATATGCACTAATATGATCCATATAATGTTTCATTGACATTAGTAAAATTACCATGTGAACTTTATCTATTTGACATGCTCAACTCACTTATCCCATTAGTGTCCACATATCTGTTTTGATATCTAATATTGTATAGTATGAGACTCACTACTCTATCTTTATTAGTACCTCATACTAATCATGGAAATAGATAGAGGTGATGATTTTCTAGAATAAAAATGTCCAATTTGAATTCCTATAATCGTGACCTATTTTAAAGATATTATACTAGACTACTCCGCCACTCATATTCTTAACTCTTGAGAATGAAGTATCTAACAAGTGTCTTATGGACTTACTCTAATAAACATAAATTATGGATAAAAGAATAATAAATTGCCATTAATAGAAATTATTGATACATATATTAATCAGCTCTAGGGCATACAACTAACACTACTTCGGGGTACTTCGCCTTTGTAACTAGGAATTTGGTTACATGGAAAGGGGAAAAATAAAATGTTACACATTTAAGTGCGGCAGCTAAATGTAGAGGCATTTGTGAAGCATTATGGCTAAGGCTACTCTTGCAAGGCCTAAGGTTCCTATCAAAGCAAGCAATTTGGTTGTGTTGTGACAACAAAGATGCATGTGATACTTCTAATAATATAGTTCAACATGATCGAACAAATTAAAGCATGTTGAAGTTGACAGATTTTTCATAAAGGAAAAATTAGATGAGAAAATTTTGGAATTGCCTAAGATTTGATCAGTTAGCATATATTCTCGCCAAAGTAATGTCAAGTAAAGTTTTATACAAGTTAGGCATGTTACATCTATGCAACAACTTGAACGCGAGTGTTGATATTTCCTTTGATTGATTTTTAAGATTAGGAATTAGTTTAGATAGATTTCTAGATACATATAATCTCCATTGTAAACTTCTATTGTAGATAAGTTTAGATAGATGAGGAATAGCATTAAGCCTATCTTTCCTTCTTCTATAAATTCATTGTACATACTCATGACACATTAATAGAAATCAAGAATATCATTTCTATTATTCTATCCTTATATTTTACTTTCGTATGTGAAGCATATTTGTGCCAAGAGGACTCTCATTTTTGCTCATATTATTTTGAAAGTGTCAGTTGGAATTATGATGGCGTGTTGATGAGACAATCCAACTAACTCTTTAGCACTAAACCATTTAATCTCTCAGCTAGAAATTATAAGAGTCAATATTTGAATGATTAGGAATTAGCTATTGTGCATTTGCATGTCCTACTTAATTGTGAAAAAGTTTAGCCATATATTTAGTAACAAAACTAATTTGATTTTGGTTAGTTGTTTTCATATTAATTAATAAGTTTAATAATACTTTGAACTTTAGAAATTTGTGCAATACTTGGAAGCAACTAATCCACACATCAGTAGTGATAATGTTGATGGTAATCTAAATTTCCATTTTGGTTTCAAAATTCTATAAGTCTATTAACACATTTGTCTTAAAGTGCATTTATGCATGCATGTCATTTTACATTATTATCATGATCTTTTTATTGTGATTGTTAAATTCATGATAAAAAAATTCAATAACAAATCAATGTTTACACTAGTTAGCATGGAGTCCTAAGAAAATGGTTTGTATTTGGCTTGTGAACTTTGTTAACAGTTTAAAGTTTCATACAAAAGAATGAGTATTGGTAAGAAAAACTATCAATTTTGGAGTTTGTGTTAAGGGTAATGAAAATGGAAATGAAAAAAATTATTATAATAGAATACCTGAAACAAGTAGTATTGTTCAACTGTGAATGATTTGATGTTACATCGAATCGTGGTGTAAAAACTTACAAACAATACGACATTGTGAAGCTCAATTATATTGGGAGGTATTCAAAATATGATCTCTTCATACTTGCAAAAAATCAGATTCAAGTGTATTATGTTACAAATCAACAAAATTTAAAAGTAAAAATTAATTAGTGGATATTGTTAACAAAAGCAAACCAAAACGCACAATTAATGATCAGTATACATTAGAGCTTGCATGTCAAGACGAAATAACTATTGTCGATTTTGTGGCATGTGATGACCAAATTGGACCCATGAGAGATAAAGATGTATATGAAGAGGTCAAAGTTAATATAGGTCATGATTTGATAAGGAAGACGATGACATGGAAAAGAACATAGGTGATTATAAGGAAAAAGAATTTGAATTCGTAATAATTATGAAAAAATGACTATGAAGAAATTCAATTGTTTATTTTAATTTGATTTCTTAGATGTTTTAGATAGATTAGTGTATGGTAAACCTATTTTAGTTGTATATATTAATTAGATTAGTTAAAATTATAGCTAGATTACAACATAAAATAGGTTTACAATGCACTAATCTATCTAAAACAATAGTTTTATACATCCAATATTTATATTGTAATCTAACTATAATTTTTTTATAATATTTTATATAAATTAGACCTTTTTACAATTTTTTTACAATATTTTAAATAAATAACAATACTTTTTTACAATATAAAAATATTTTTTTTACATCCAATATTTATATTGTAATCTAACTATAATTTTAACTACTCTAATTAATATATACAACTAAAATAGGTTTATGGTGCACTAATCTATCTAAAACAACTAAGAAATCAAATTAGAATAAACAAATTTGCTTATTATAATATTTATTGACTAATTTCCTAGACATGTTCATCAATCTAATTAAAATATATTATTTACAAAACATGTTACAGTATAATCTAACAATAATATTTATTAGTCTAATTAAATTAAATTATACTAACAAAATATGCTTAAGGTGCACTAATCTCCCTAAAACAACTAAATAATCTATTTAAAAATAAAGAATTTCTAATCTAAAAAATCTAAGGTGCAATATTTACTTAACTAAAATTTCTAATCTAAAAAATTTCTAATCTAATTAAAAACATGAGTATACTATATTTAATTAACTAAAATATTTCAATAAACTAATTAAAGATAAGGTGAATATCATCACGTTCAGCGGCCCTACATTGGTCATGTATCAGCCACAGTTTAATTAGATTTGTGAGAAAGAGAGGGGGAGTGAGCATACAAGTGATATCCTTATATATACACAGAGGAGGGGAGGAAATGAAAGGAAATCGGTTAAGCTAGAAATAGGTAAAGAGTTGACCAATTTCTTAAGCTAGAAATCACCCATTACTTGACCGATTTCTTTAGGTTAAATGATGGACAGAAATCAGTCAAGTAGTACCCACTTTCTTTGAGTTTGTGTTGTAAAATCAACTTATAGTTAATCGATTTCTCTAATATAAAAAAAACAATGTCTATACGTACATAAAATTCAAAATGTGGCAGATGTGTATATAATCTTTTTTTTATTTATATCCGTAAAAATGGCCTTTAGTGGTAGCTGAAAATTGACATGGATTGAGGGAACAAACGAAAAAATTTGAGATACTTGAGGGACCAAAAGGTAAAAAATAATATAATATTTATAAAAGGCATGCATCTTATTATTTTTTATTTTCACATGCCACAATTACACAAACTCTTCACGCTACCTCCAATTTATTTACAAATTTAAGATATTAGCTGCGTTTCGTTTGTGTCCCAGGACACAAATACAAAGACAAACTGTCTCTATATCATGTTTAGTGGCAGAGACGGGGTACGAGGATAGAAAATTTTCTGTCCCAAAGATAGAAATTTTCTATATTTCTGTCCCTCCAAAAAGTAAGGACAGAACACGAAGACAAAAATTGAATCCCTTAGATAGCAATCTCCAGTGGTGATCCAGCCACTGGTCAACACTAGTCAATGGCCGTCGGTCAATGCCAGTCAACTGCTGCAGCCACCGGTCAACGGCCACTAGTCAATGCCGGTCAACTGTCTCTACTGTCCCCGTCAATCAAATATGATATAGGGATAATATTTTTTATGTCTCCATCTCCACTGACCCTATATTTCTGTCTCTGTCTCTGTATTTTTATCCCAGGATAATAACCAAACGCTACCTAGAAGACTAATATCATAACTATTAACTTGTTTTCAAAAACACTATTTTAAAAAATGATATATCTTAGTTATAGTTTTGTGGAATCTTAAATAGATGGCAACATGTAATTTGTAACTAATTGATACTAATTTTTATTCATTGACTATTGCCTTCTTTTTGTAGCTCTTGATAAGCTTGAGTCACTTTGTAGAGAGCTACATTGTCAGAGTAAAATGTTGATGGTAGTTTTATAGCAGAGGCAGGTTGGAGCACTCCTTCACCTCCAGGACCATCATGTACCATGACAAATAAGTTATATATATAGGGTTATGATCAAATTACACTGGTATAACTTTGAGAAAATATTACACTATTGAATAACTTTTTATTGGTGTAAATTTTTACAAAATCCATTATTGGAATAGAAACTCATATCATATAGATCAAGTTTGTAAAATTTCAAATTAATCTAAAATTATTTAGCATAATTTTTATATACATCAAAATCAATGTTGAATATATATATATATATATATATATATATATATATATATAATATTATCGCACAAAAATTAATATTATGGTTTTGGGTTTCTGCCGTGCAAACATGTCATATGCATTCACCTCCAAAAGGAAACCAAGCAATCACAGCCAAAGTAGAGGGATAATAATACAAAACAAAAGAAATTTATTAAGGGGGTTCTAAATGAAAAACAAAAGTTAGTATGATCAGCAACTATATGATAAGAGGGGGTAATAATGCAATTTGAAATGCTTTAGCAGACTTCGACCAAAAAAAAAATGCTTGAGCACATTTCACATGAGATTACCATGCATTCATATACAAAGCAAATTCATATAAAAAATTGAACCACTTACAATGCAAGCATGACACCAAACTTTCTAGCATTTTGTGAACAACTTATAAGCCAAAGTGTCTTACTTATCCGCTGAAGCAAGATCCCTGTACAAATCATTCCAATTAGTCAAATCCCTTGGAAATAGTTTCCTAATGCATTCTGAGGGTGACAGCCCTTGAATTTTTAATTTGTTGCCCTTCCTATCACCAACAAATTGAAATTCTTTTCTATGACCAATGAATTTTCTCTCAAAGAGAGTATAATACATGTTGAAATGCTTCAACACACTTCCACATGAGATTACTTTACATTTGAATACAAAGTAAATGTCCATACTAGAAATTCAACCACTACTTACAAGCATAACACCAAACTTAATTAGCATATTGCAAAGAACTTATAAGCTAAGGTGTCTTACTTTCCAACTAAAATAATATTAGAGTACAAGTCATTTCAACTTGTCAAATGCCTTAGAATAACTCTAGTCAATGCATACACATAATGAGAGAAATGCTTGTAAGTCAAACCCTGTAGCTAATAAGTTCTTCATAATTGGCTGATAAATTTGGTGTTATGCTTGTGGTTCAATTTCTTATAGGGGCATTTACTCTGCATGTGAATGCACAATAATATCCCATGTGGAAGTATTCTGAAGCATTTTTTACTACATTATTACTCCATGGTGAGAAAATCTATTGGTCATTTATAAAAAATATTTCAATTTGTTGGTGATAGAATAGCAACAAAATTAAAAATTCAAGGGCATGTTACCCTTATAATGTATCTATAGGGAACTATTTCCAAGGCATTTGACTAGTGGGAATAATTTGCACAGTTGTACTACTTTAGCTGATATTCAAGGCACTTTGACTGATAAATTGTTTACAAAATACTGATAAGTTTGGTATTATGCTTGTAAGTGGTTTAATTTCTGATATGAACATTTACTTTGTATATGAATACATAGTAATCTCATGTGGAAGAGTAATCAAGCATTTAGAATGCATTATACACCCTTTGTGAGAAAACCTACTAGTTATATAAACCCATATTAGATTTCTAAGGAAAAGGGCTTTACCATGCTTATGAAACTATAGCTATCCCATGTGCAAGTGTCTCGAAATATTTCATACTGCATTATTACTTTCATATGTTCCACCTACTGGGCAAGTGATCATTTTATACTGTATCTAAATGTGTTTTCTTTTGTTGATAATAAGTGTTTTTTTATTGTTAATTTGTACACTTTGTCCTAATAACTTTGTCAAATAGCCTGTCATTTTATCTACATAGCAAAGTTAGATATATGGTGTGTTTGGATATATAAAAATTATGTGTGTTTAATGGAATTAGTCTTTTCTTTACAATAACCACCATTTCATTCTTGTTAATTGGTCACTGTGTGCACAATTGATGTTTAATAGCATTTGCATTATTGACGCCACTTGCCATTGGTTAATCTCTGTAAACAACATGTGTTCTATACCACCACTAATCCTCTAATAAAAAAAAATATGAAGCATGGCAATTAAAGACATCAATTGGGTTTCCTGTATAACCGTAATCATCAATAACCATTTTCAACTCAAATTATGAAAATTTTAAAAGAAAGAACACATATATTTATTAAATGCCACTATAGTAACATAATGTTGAACAAGCAATTTAAACATACCCAACACATAAGAGAAAAAATAAAACATCCACAACAAAAGTAGTGTTTTAAGTCTAAAAGAAAGTTAAACAAAGCAACGTTGATTTTTAATGCAATCATTTTTCACTTTGGTTGGAATGATAGTGATGTTGAGTATCATGACTAGCTAAGGAAGATGATCTTACACTAGTAAAATTGATCCACCCCATCATTTGGAGCTTGAAAGTATAAATAAAATATAAGTTATAACCATTTTTCACTAACATCATGTACATAGTTTTGTACAAGTTCAATTAGGAGAGAAAACATGAATTATATTGTACTAATGATGTATCACTCACACAATTTTGTGAGCAAGTAGAACTTTACCTGCAAAGAGATTGAAGCAATATATGTGTTAGAATTTTATTAGAAGAGTGTCCATGCATATAGAAGAGTATCAAATGGAGTTGTGTTGTAAACTAGACGCCAAAATAATTCTTTTTTACCTGAGAGCATTATTTCAAATTCAAAGCAAGAAAACTGGATCATTACATTACAAAACTTTTTATGCCACAATAACTAGCTTCGTATTGAGTTGAAGACATATTTTATGTAGGATATGCTTTAACCAAAGGTGGGAGCATAAATTGTACCTACATCTAGATAATTAAATTTGGAATTCCATATCAGTCTCATAAAAGGATTAAAATAATGCAACCAAGCCTTTAAATAGAAGCTCAGAGCTTTTACGTGGCAATTATTAGTTGTCTTTGAGTTGGAAGTATTATATCTTAATGGATTAACATAAAGAAGTTTAATGGTTTCAAGGAAATAAAATTAAGTTTCTTGAAGAATACTTTCATTAGTAATTTCATATTCCATTATCATTTAAATGCAACATATTAGTAGTTAGATCTAGGATGTTAAGCATAGACAAACCTCTCTCTATATAGGAACAAACTTCCATGGCATCCCATCAGCTTCATTTACAGCATTAAGCTGCACCATAATTTCCCTGAAAAATTAATAGTAACTAATCAAACCAGTAAAACTAATTGAGCTTCCAATTCAAATCAATCATTCCCACACCATAATAGAACACACACAAATACTAGAGAATAAACCACTTTCTAGTAAAGTAACTTCAAACAATTAAAACTTAGAAAACCTTTTCAATTAGAGTCCAGTCAAGAGAATGATTTTAGCCACCACACACACAAGCATTTCCTTTGAATTGCATAAAAGATATAAAGAACTAAATATTATTAAGGGAAAATAAAACAGAATGGCATCCAATCACTTTCCAATGGGCAAGTAACTATTATCTTGTAGTGCCTAGAACATAAGTTACATAGAGCAAAATTCATCTTACAGTTTCATCAAACTCCGCATAGCAACAACATCACCAAAAAAAAAAATCAAAATAATCTTTTGTTTTTCCACATCATTTTCTTTATAACTCATTACCTTGGCAAATTGCTAATGGTAATTCCAGTTAATTTATCATTATATCAAAACCTCATTAATCATTGATTCCCATAACCTCTAATAAAATAAAAGGGCAATAAACACTTCATCGTGCTAAAAGAAAATTGATGTTCTCTTAACTTAATATCTATTTTAGAACTTAAAAAAATAAAAATAAGCAAATAACAGAAAAAAAAAAGAAAACAAATTGTTCCTTATGAAGCAAACCCAGAATGGGAAACAAAAGGAAGCAAACAAGCAAATAAAGGTTTAATAAAGAAAAAGGAAGCAAACAAACAAATAACAAGTTTGCTAATAAAGAAAAACCTACTTGTGGAGTGAAAAACAGAGGATTCCAACTTTAGCAACAGCTATTCTTCCTCCTCACAAAGGTTACATTGCTTCGAGGCATAAGTATGCTTTATGGAACATAGGATTCGTCGTCGTCATCGCTAGTGGATTTGTCAATGGTTTGTGGTTGCCACCATCTCTTCATCGTTGTTAAAGGAGCAACTTGTTCGAGGGTTCAGTTGTAGGAAAGATGAGGACCTAATTAAAGAGTATGGGAAAGACTAGAAGTGAGATTTAATTTTGAATAAGGTAAACCAATGATGAAAAGGTGTATGGTAGAGAGAAAATTTTTTTTTAGAAAGAGATGCCATGATAGGTCCTTTTTTTTTGTGTCTGCATGTAATTTTTATTTCCCTTAAGTCCCACTTATTTTTTTGTCCTCTTCTGCTTTGTACAATACTAGTCGGGAACTCGTGCAACGCACGGGGTCACAAAGAATAAATGTTGCTATAGCGATAAATATTGAATTTAAACTGATCATTAATACTATAAATATTTGATTAATGCACTAACTCCTATAGTTTCACTGGATTTTTAATTGGAACCCTATTTTTTAAGAATTTCCAATTTGGTCCCTATACTAAAAATAAATGTTCAATTGAGCCCAAATCATATCATCCATTATAAAAGCGTGATAGTTAATAGAATATTTTCAGAATATTTTTCTTTTACTGTAATTTTGTATTACAAAAAATCTCACATATTCCAAGAGTAAATTTGACTAGTGGATTAATTAAACCCATAATAAAAAACTATCTCAAGCGACATGAATATATTTGACTCTAATAATAAACTAATGAAATAATTAGTACAAATCAAGTTGTAGTATCACCTTTTTTCCATATGGCATTATTACAACCCTTTTTCTGAAGATCTTATATAAACTAACCACTAAGTCTAAGACACAACCCAATGTAATCATACATTGTTAAATATTTCTGAGTAAACTACATTCCTAGTCGATTATGTAGGTTGGCCATCCTTATTGCATATTAAAATTTTGAGACCTTCTCTACATTTCACCCTTGATATTGCAACATACAATTGTCCGTGTGAAAACACTGGTCGTGGTACGAATAATCCTACATGGGATAGAGTTTGTCCCTGACTTTTATTGATGGTCATTGCAAAACATACAGTGAATGGAAACTGTCGACATTGGAACTTCAAGGGAATACCTATTTAAGAAGGTATTAAATTCATTCTTGGGATATAAACTTTTTCCCCAATGGTTATACCAGTGGTAATCTGGCAACCAATTACATTTACACCTAGATTAGTGACTATTAGTCCAGTGCCATTACAAAGCCCAATAGATTGATCAATATTCCTCAACAACATAATTGGCACACCTTGTTTGAGCCTTAATCTATGATTTGGGAGTCCAGAACACTTGATTCCATTCAAAAACTTAACAGTGATCCAGTCATGTTCAATGCCAATATCACTATCTACCTTACATATGGAATCCGAACTTAGATAGTCCTTTTCATTACACGGTATCTGGATAATAAAATCATTAGCACTTTCAACTACCCCAACAGTTAGTGCCAAAATAGCTCTATCCTCAAAAAATTTGTAATTCCTAATATTATCCAACTTAGGATAAGTGTATGACACGATTGTCGAAATTGGATCATCACAATCTAAAATCAACAAATCCCTAGGAATATCAACCTCAAAATCACAGTCAACTTCACGACAATTTTGCCCTCCCTGATATCCACTTACCAAACAACTTCAAACTTTCAACATCATCAATACCAAAGCCTACTTGCAAACACATATTTTTGGTCAAACTAAGTACTTCATATCCACTGCATAAGAAGGAAAAATTTATACTGGACATGACAATTTTAGCACGACTTGCCTTTGGGATCACAGGTAATATCTGTCGAAAGTCACCACCAAGGACAACCACTTTACCTCCACAAAAGTTTCTTTGAGTTTTGATTGTCCAATACTCCCATTATGTCCCTGAGAGTTCTATCCAATGCTTCAAAAGCCCACTTGTTAGTCATTGGACTCTCATCCTAAATAATAAGACTACAATGTTTAAGTACATTTGCCTTAGGACTATTAGACTTGATGTTGCAAATCGAGTCTTCATTGAGTTGCAATGGAATTGCAAATGTGGAGTGAGCTGTCCTACCCCCAAGCAACAAAAGTGAAACTATTCCACTGGAGGCAACATTAAGAACAACTTTTCTTTCAGCATAGAGTCCAACAGATAATGCTTTCCATACAAAAGTCTTACCAGTCCCACCATAACCATGTACAAAATAGAATCCACCCCTTCTAGAATTAACAGCATCAATAACGCGATAATAAATTCTCATCTGTTCATCAGTTAAGTATGGAAAATATTTCTCATGCTCAGCTAACATATCATGTTTTGCATAGTTAAGCTCATTTAACAACAACACATTTTTCATGTGAGATATGGAGTCAAATGCAGGTGAAGACATATCGTTAAAATCTTTTAAGGATTTCCCATTTATGTTAAGCATTTTCTCAATCTCGAACAAACACAAATTTTGCTAGTCACCATCCTCAATAATTAAATCTATAAACTAACCATGACAAATATGAAAAAAAAACTATACGATATAACATATGGTAAGAAATGAGAACACAAATATTTTTGTACCTGGTCATTGGATTTCACATCTTTTTTCATATAGAATACCATCTGCCAATAGATTCCATGTCTGCTCCCATACATGAGAAGGTTTGTTCATTGAATGTGACAATAACAAAGTGACAAACAAATGACATGTGGAAGGTCCTGATGACAATTCAGCAGCCTCTTTTATTGCATCTATAAATTCCTTATCATTAATTAATAGACCCAAAGCATAGCAAGCATCATGGAATGACCGATACATAACATCACCCACAGTTCTTATGTCATCAAAGTTGGTGCATCCTTTTTGTATGTTCACTTGCATCCAAAGGTAGAACAAATCTTTATTTCCAGGAGGTACAAAATTAAGCCTCCCAATACATAACCCCTTTTTCCTAGGATGTCATTCTCGTTTCCTAGCATTATAAACAAAATATGTAGGAAAGTCACCATATGTTAGATTCTTACCCTCCTTATACTTCTTATTTGCTTCCATCCATGCAGTGAACATTATATTTTTTTCCCCTATTGTCATGCAAAATATTATCAATCAAGCCACCCTCCTCAAACAACATGTTTCGTTCTTTTGGTAAATGGAAAATTAAACATTGCACCGGAGGCCACCTGTGATGAATATCAAAAGTGAAAATCCTCCAAGCAGACTCACATGGAGACAAATACCTATAATCATAATATTGCTTTATCTTATCCACAACTTCATCAGTACCATTAACCACATCACCATGACTCTGTGTCACACTGACTGTTACACGATCTGGTCCTTTGTTTATATACTTGAACAAATAGTTTATTGAGTTAATTTGTTGCAAAATTCTAAATTCATGTGAGCATGGTATTTCATCAATAACTTAGGATTATATGGCACAACAAACCTATTATCAACCTCCACATCTTTGACCATAATAGTAATACAGATATTTCATCTTCTGTAAACTGGATACCCATCCTGATCAAAATAAGTCTCTTTCACAAACTTTTTAGGGAAAAACTTTGTGCACTTGCCATCTTTCATGCAACGAGAGTTTAACCTCGTGAGTCCGCATGGGCTATGTATCACAAATTTGGAAACCACACCATGTAACAAAGGATAATGTGATGGATCAGGAAATTTAGCAATAATCAAACCATCAATTATACCCGAAGGTTGGTTAGCAAGACTTTGTTCAAGCCACAATAATATATGAGCATGTGGGAGACCATGTTTTTGGAACTCAACAATGTATATACCTGATCAACAACATGATAAGTTAAGAACCTATACTGATAAACCAAATAAAAAACATTATTCAGAAGTAAAATAATTAACATTCTATAACTTACCAGCAACAACTTTACCAAAAAATTTGCCTTTTTTCAAGTCTTCCATCAACTCAACTAACTTTATATGAAAAAAAGGCAAGTAATATCAGGCCTATCATCCACAGCCAATCCTCTTTCATTAACAAATCACTTAATCTCTAGCCAATTAGGATTGCAAGTCACAGTCAAAAATAAATCGGGATATGCAAAGCGTTTACATATGGCCATGGCATCTTTACAGTTATTAAACATGTACCTCCTACCACTAGTAAAGGAAAAAGGCAAAACAATGCAAGTACCTATGGACCTTGCATCAGTATCACCTCTCTCTATGGCTTCCTCCAATCCCCTCAAAAACTCTAACCTGATATTTCTCTAATTATTTATAATAAATGAGAGACGTTGTAACTCAATCATCGAGTACGAATCAATGATAAACTGTTGAAATCTCCGGCTCCTCAAAAGCACTCCTTCCTCAAGTAGACACTCTTGAATTCTGAAGGCAACAAATTCATGAAAGGACACTCTTACCTTATTTGAGCAATTTGTATTACCCACCCTAAATGAGATGTCTTCTTGAAACCCATCCTCTCCGTATGGCAAAAACAAGGGGTACTGGAGAGGAATATAAGCAGTGTGAGTCTCATGCAATCGCTGTAGTTGACCTGAGCGGCATTCAACTATAATGTCACGACCATGCTCAATGCTATCAAAGTCACCAACAATCAATGCAGCAACCTCATCGATTGTTGGTGTGTTATATGTATATGCATCAAAAGATCTATGCCTAAAAAGATGTAATCTAAATTACTCATTAGGATTTGACTGATGATGGTCACAAACCCTTCTAAATGATTTGGCCAAAACATTGTCCTCATCAATCATCTGAATCGGTTCAGAAATCAAAGATTCATCCAGCACACTTCGTGATTCCATTGAACTATATTTTCCAATTTTAAAAAAAATCAAATAGTCCAATATTTAATATTATATATTCACTGTGATCTAAAATAGTATAATAAGTGGTACTTGAAATGTGCTTTCCTATTACTCAACTCGTTTCGAGTGTCATAAATGTATAGTTGTGCAAATTTGGACTTTTCACCTTCAGTTGGAAGAAGAGTACCAATTCTATGTAGGAATTGACCACCAATTATAAACTGTGGAGGGCCAACACCATCATGAAGGGATCTATCAATCTTACCACCGATTGATGTGAAAGCAAACACACTATTGTATGTTTGGATATTCTCAAGGAAATGTTTTGAGTGTGGATCTTGTCCATTAACTAAAGCATACAATAGTTCAGGAGGCCTACGAAGCAAGGGAAGATGTACCCTACCTTTGCAGCAGCATATTGAAAAATCAGGATTACCATAATTATCACATTTAATTGCACTCTCACTATACCACAACAAACCACCACAAAAAGCACATTCACATTCACAATCTCCTACTCGACATAAGCTGTAAAGGAATAGACACTTATATTATGCAATAACCCAAAAAGTTTTGTTATCAAAATAATTTAAAGTAAACAATCAACCTACCAACATGTTCACTCTCATCAAAAAATCAAATATTCTGCAACAACTTCTACACGTGCATTACTTGGTTCTGCATCTGAATGTCCTAATTACGACTGCTGTATCATATTTGAAATTCCAATTGCATCGTCCATTTTAGTACTTGCTGGGAATACCATATAAAAAAATAAAAAAATAAATTATAAACTTAATGAGTATAGATAAATAGAATTGTATTGGTGTGCTAATTTAATATTAAAACTTACGAAATATAAAGGTAATACTAAGCATGTAACATACCATTGTTATGCAACAACTCAGACTTCCTTTTCTTCTCATTAAGTTGAGCCTATTAGATCTTACAACTTTAAAAATCGCCTTATAATATGAATTAGCTGTAAACTGATAATCCTATAATAAGAACAAATGAAGAATATAAGAAAGATATATATGTCCAACAAATAAAAATGAATAAAAAAGAGACACAAAACAATATTTGATGACAATAACTACTATGATAGATAACATTTACCAAAATTTTTCAACCAATCTCTAAATTGCAATCAATCTGTTGACTCGTTGAAATCTACAAAAAAAAAGTTATAAGCTCTTACAAACCTTAATATAAATTTTCTCTTACCTATAAGGAAGATATAGAAGAAAACCATAGAAAAAATAATAGTCACCATTTTTTCAAATGTTTTGCAATTTTTTGATTCGTAACTTGTTAATCTTATAAGTCCTAGCATTTTTTGCCATTATCTCCTGCTCATTAGTACATGAATCCAAGGTTACCTGAAATCCAACAAATATGTCAACAAAATAGTCACGACTAAAAATAAGACAAAACTACCATCTTGTAACTCGGAGCTCACACCCTGGGAGAATTTTTTATTTCAAACCAGGGTTGCCATGTTAGAACCCTGGGGAATTTTCAACTCACGTCTAGTTTGGTGAGCTCGCACCCTGGGGGAATTTTTTATTTCACACCCAGGGTGGTCATCTTAGGACCATGGGAAATTTTTTACTCACACCCAGATTGGTGAGCCCATACCTCGGAGGGACTCAATTGAAATTTTTATATAATACAAGAACCTAATTAAAAACTTTTAAACTATAAGGATATGATTGGAAATTGAATGAAATTACAGGGACCTGCAGAGTAATTAAACCTTTATTTGATATGCACCATTGATTAAAAAAATTACACATACATCTAATCATACATAATTCTATAAACTTTTACAAATAAAAAGATAATTAGATGACAATATAAAATTCATTTACATCATCAAGGCATCAATGTTAATCACTTCAAAATAACAAAATCTACTTTTAAATATTCATTAATATCTAGACATTTTATATTCACATATCATTAAATTCATTTTTTTATTGGAATATCATTAAAATTGTTTGATTCTTATTATACTTATCTTAAGCATCATAAAAAAAGATAATGTAATTCAGTAACAGAATAAATTAGTATATAAATATTAATATCAAAATAAAAATGTATCTCTATAAAAAAAAATGTCTAATTGTATAATTCAAGACTTTTCATATACAAATGGGTAGTTATAAATTTTAAAATTCAAATTTGATTGGATTCTGATTTACAATATTTTATTTAATTAATAAATTATTAAAGTAATAAATTAGGAAATATAATTTAATAGTGGAACATAATTTAAATTTCATTACAAATAGAGAAGAAGAGCAAGTGAACTGATTTTAAGTGAAAAAAATTCTAGACTTTTCATACATAAATGGATAGTTACAACTTTTTAAAATTTACATTTAATTATAAATAAAGAAAAAAAAGGAAATAAGAGTTATTTAGGAAGTTAGGTGAATCTAGGATTCATGTAATAATTTTTTATAGATTTTTTTTAGATATAGATATATAATACAATGAGAGACTGATTTGAAATTTTTGTATTCTGAATGATTAATTTGTCTCTGAGACCAATTTAAATATTTAGTCCTTAAATTTTCATGAATGAAAAGTTTATAGAGTTTTTAATATACTTAGTGATAGCAAGATCTAGTAGTTTTTTTTTTTCATCTACAATATAATCAAGATAATGATGATCCAAGTGAAAAGACATCGAATTTCCTTAAACACAAGATTTTGAGTCGATTTTAGAACTTATATCTATGAAAAAATAAATAATTAAAAAAATTAACAAAAGTTTTTTTTGACACTAACCATATATAGATTGCTCTTACATGAGATTTGTCATGAAAAACATGTCCATTTGTGTTTGCTTTACATTAGTAAAACTATTTATTGATACAACTTAACACTACATAGGTACAATTAAAAAAAATTGTGCACTAAAGTTACTCAATTTTCCCTTTTGAACACAGTCAATGAAGCAGAAAAAATTTGAAAAATCATGCATACCTTTCCATCATCAAAAGAAGAAATTAAGAAAATCAAACCACTCATCAATAGTATTCATATTCTAATTTATGGAAAACAAAACATGTTATTTAATAGCCATAAACATGTTAAACCAAGTAAAAAGGGCTCAACTACTACGGCATCAGCATCCCTTTGTTCATCAGCACAGGAAAGATTTGCAAACTGACCAGGGAAGCACAATGAAATGAAGAAACACTTATCCCGCGCTCCATCTATAATATCATTATCAAATCATAACTATAAATCCCAATCATTGCCATCACCACTTCTCAAAACAATAACGTGAAAAACAGTACACATATAAACCCAACAAAACAAAAACTCTCGAACCAATTAAGTATACTCTTATAGACACACAAAGCGAAGTGTCCCACATGTTAATCTAAGCAAAGCCCAAGTAATATATTCATCCATATATAATTCCATGTGTAATACCAAGTCTTTGGAAAGAGTGGATCACAAAAGAGTCGAATAAAGAGCTTGGAAAGGTAGGACACATCAGATATTAAAACACAAATACCAAGGGTTTTGTATCATAAGAATGCAGCAGTGCAGTCTAATGCAAAATGAAACCAAAAACTCCCTATGAGTAAAAGATCCAAGACTAAGTGGGCATATATAGTACACATAAAGTGTAATGGGGATAATACAATGCAAAAAAAAATAAAAAATAAAAAAGAAAACCAAGCCATCCCTGTCACCGTAGTCATCAAGGACCGAAAGGGATGCAAAGCACTATCCCATACTTGAAACACCCTGGCATATCCATAGCAGCGCAACAACAACACATAACACAAATGATAATAAACATCAACAGCCAAGCATTGTAAAAGCACATACGTCTTAATGTGAAAGTAATAATTACTGAGATATAATCGACCCCTATTTTTATTATTGTTGACCCAATTACCACTCGATGACTCTACAAATACATAAATGAATAACTTTATCAAAAACGGAGAAAAGTTATTCTTAATGGCATTTTGGCAGCAGTAAGTGAATCCAAAGCATGAAATATATATAAACAAAAACAAAAATAAAATATTACTACATGTATATGCTCGAGATTGTTTCTTTGCTCGCAAACAATTTAGTCTATAAGCTCTCAAGTTCCTAGCAATGATATTCTGATTTGACTCATAAAGACTCCAATCAAACTGGATGAATAAAGGAAATTAACATGGTCAACACATATATGAGACTATATTCACATTAAATTAAAGGATATTAACATGGTTAGCATATATATGGGACTATATTAATATTAAATGTCTTAATTTTAACATCAACGTATACCAATCAATATAAAAATTCTTTTTTTTATTCACATGAGCATATTTGGTTTTGAAAATTATTTCTACTATTAACTATCTGTTGTTGAATACATAATATACATATCTTTTTTTATCAGATGAAAAAAAAAACCTCTTTAATTGGATTTTGATAGTCTTTAATATTTTGTAAGAACTAAACATTAATTCTTAAAAACAAAATGTCCATCTCAACAGATTAAGTTAAGTTTAAATTTTTTTATTAATTTATTAACAGATTAAGTTTCACTAAAACCATATGAAATTCAAAACTTTAAAGTTAGACTAATTAACTGCACATAAATAATTCTAAACTTCTACGTTATCTTAAGTTTAGTTTTAATCTTCGCAAAAACTATAATTCAAAACTTTAGACTGAAATTCTAAAGTTTAAAGTTGAATAATCTACCTCTTTGTGACACTTTTTTCTCAAAAAATTTAGATCCTTTTACAGTATTAGCTCAAACCAATTCAATTCTGAAGTTAGAAAGAATTTTAACCTTCACAAAAACTATAATTCAAAACTTTAGACTGAAATTCTAAAGTTTAAAGTTGAATAATCTACCTCTTTGTGACACTTTTTTCTCAAAAAATTTAGATCCTTTTATAGTATTAGCTCAAACCAATTCAAATTTTGAAGTTAGAAAGAATTTTAACCTTCACAAAAACTATAATTCAAAACTTTAGACTGAAATTCTAAAGTTTAAAGTTGAATAATCTAACTCTTTGTGACACTTTTTTCTCAAAAAAATTTAGATCCTTTTACAATATTAGCTCAAACCAATTCAAATTCTAAAGTCAGAAAAAACTATCTATTTACTCCAGTTTCACAATATCTATTATTTTCTTTACAATATCCTCCAGTAGATTAAATGCATTTGCATATTAAATCTTGTATGATCCTAACTATAATAAAATTTTCAACTGCCACACATATCACTATGCTCATACAATAAAGAAATTCAGTTTGCCTCTTAGATAATTGGAACACAAATAAATCTAAATGGGCCAACTGATAAACTAATTCATTAAATACTATTGGACATTACAAAATATAAATCAGCTACTAAAAGGGCTGCTAAACAAATGTTGCATGCCCAATATCACCAACAAACAAAACCCACTAACCACACAAACTGATTCCAATAATTGAGAATAAAACTTACGAAAGTGAATAATATCAAAGTTCTGTCCCAACAAAATACAACACTACTAAATATTATCACCAAACACACTAAAGCATTAATGGAGATATCAGTAGGCCTAAAATAAATCCTAATAGTTAAGCTCAAACTGCTTTTTTTGCTTTAAATTTCCCATTTGATGGAGGGCTAGCAACCTCATTGAATTCTTCCTCAAGACTTCTTTTCACTGGCGTCATTGCCTCACCAGAAACATCACCAGCATTCAAGATGTCAGCAACAATATTATTACTACATATACGGGAGACATGTTTCTGCATCATTTCAAGAAAACAATATTCAACAAGAATATTCCATAAAAAAACATTAGGGAACACCAAAGTTTAATGTCAATGGTGGATCCTGAGAATGGATTAAGTGATAATTAGTTCATTAAACAACCAAAGTGGAATATAGGAAATTATTTTTTCTTTCCAGTATAACCAGTAAGGAAATAGAAAAGAAAACTTGATAAATACAGTAGGTATTAAAGACTTTGATTGCTCTGTAAATCAGTATCTACAAATTAAAAGCTTGTAAATAAGGACAACAAAAAAAAAAATACAAACTTGCCTTGTCATGGACAAGTTCCAACTTGCTAACAACAGTACCAGCTACTACTAAAGCTTCATTTTCACTATTCAAATTTACATCATCTACCAATGTAGCGATGTTGCCCCCATCCAAGCTGACAATACCTAACTCTCCTAAACTCAGCATAGGAGAAAATGCAGGAGCGAAGGTTGCCTTTGAAAAAAAAATGAGTAAGGAAAATGCTAAAAAGGAGAAGAAAACCAAACTGACAAACAATAATTTTAAATCTGTTTACCTTTGTCGGAGTCAACTCAGCACTCTTCAATGAAAACATAGCCAGCATTGCACTATCCTCATATATGCGCTTCACAGTGAAGGTACCATGCTATCTATTGGGAGATCCCACCTTCGTTTCAAGTTTAAACAGCAATTGCCTACCACATAGCTCGCTGAATATGGGGGGATAATAACAAGCCCGAACAACCTACAATGCAGAATATTACATGGAAGAACATTAATTGCATAGCAAATAAATCTTAGGAGCTTAAAAAAATATAGAATTTAAAATAAATTAGAAAATACCTCCGGGTCCTTTATTTGTTCCAGGAACAACTCAGCACAGCCCTTTTGCAAAAGACATGAGCATTCACGTTCAATCAAAATAAAAATACCAATTCCAATGGGGTCCTCAACCTCCAATTTCACCTTGAATCTTAGACAAAACAAATGAGCATATTAGTCATCACATAAAAACTATTAATCATGGTAAACTGAGTAATTGGAAGGGTATGGTATATAATACATACCAAGGAGAAACATAAAATATGTGCCTCTAACATATATCACAGAAATACATTGCTCCTTCAGACATTACAGAATGCCCACAACAACATGTGGTGTACCACCATGGACCTTTTTCAATAACTGAACTTATTGTACCCAGTATACTAAAGGAGCCAGCCTAAAATATACCAAGAGAAAAAATAACTTAATACACATGCTACGTGTGACACTTGTCATTGGAGTATCATTATAAAAAATAAGATTAATAAACCCTGGGAAAGTCACTATGTTTAACACTTGTATTATAGTACTAAGTTAACATAAATATTAAATAAAACCTCATTGTTCGCAATCAACTTCTGTATGGAAGACCGTGGTGTGGTTTTCATGAAGTCCTCCTCAACAGTGACATGAGCAGGCTCTCGATAAATGTTAAAGGTGGGATTACTCAAGCTCCCTTCAATGGAAATGCTAAAAATAACAAAGAAAGACAATGGCATTCAGGGAAAGAAAATGACACAGATATACATTAAAACAAAATTACATACCCATTCTTGAAGTCAATGACTTCTTGGATGTCTGGATTGAAGAGTATCTTGGATGCGAACATAACATTCTGAAGTGCTATTTTTCCTGTTAGCCAACAAAAGAAAAGCTATATGTGAGCACAAATGTACCTCTCTAACCTACACAAATAATGTTGAACAAAATTGAATGTAATATAACTTTATACTTAAAATACATACCACGGAAACTTTTCACTTTAACACATTGAAGCCCAATCACAGGTAAATCAACACTTCCAGCAGTTACAAAAGACTGAATTTGATCCACATACTCCCCAAAAAGAGCACATTCAATCCTCATACTAAAAGAAAAATGCAAAAAGAGTTAAGAATCGTTGTAAAACAAAACAACTAATATAAATAGTACTTGAAATTAAAAATTAATAAAGGGAGATTAGTCTATCATACTTCTCAAAACATAGCTCCATTACAGACATCCTGGAGGCTTTGCCTTCTCTTTCATATTCTTTAGGTAGAGATAGGCCAGTTAGCAACCCAATAACATCTAAAATGAAAAAAGAAAAGTATATGTATTACAACTGAGATATTAAATATGTGAACATAAATTTAAAGCAATAGAGAAATATTACCTATTAAATAGTTGGGGTTCAAAGAGCCATGGATCACATCACCAAAAGGGATTGAAGTCAGTCCACACATGTCAATCTCTAAGAGCTCCACAGGACTGACAGTTGTCTTAAAGTGGAATATCACTCTATACTCATGCGTGGTTGTCCTAAATGAACCCATGTTAGGCACCACAGCCAGATAACAAAGCTTATAGCATCTACCCTCATCCAAAACACTAAGAAATCTGGACACCAGATGCCTCCTAGTTGTACAGTGTATCTTGTCACCATAAACCATAATAATCACACAAATATTAGTATAATTATGAAGCATATGACATAACAGAAAAAATAATGAATAACTTGAAATAGTTGGATAATTTCATAAATTCACCTTCTTGTCCAACAATACCATCTCTATGGTACCAGGTATACTCGCATTATTAAAGCTGGGAACAATCCATAGTCTAACAACCTTGACTATCAAACTCAGATTTTCACAACTACCAGAAACAGCAGCCACATCAACAAATGTAGGAGCCATGTAGAACAAATAGGAAAAAGAGAGCAGAGGAATAAATAAGAACAACACTCAAAAGTTCAACACAAAGAGAAAGCAGAGAAATAAAGAAAGCTATGAGTCAGGGATCAATGGCAAGTAAGACATCATGGGCAAGCAAATTTATAAGCAATCAATCATGCCTTAAATTTAAAAAATAGAAGAACATGGGGGGAAAATATGCACAGGAAAAGAGGATTTGGTGCCAATTTAACTAACAATCTTCCACCTAATAGTGTATATCATCAAAAATTTCCCTTAATATTATACAGTCAACAACAAATACAGAGACCAAAGCAATTGACCACAGGTTTGTCAATATTATGCAAGCTAAGTCCAAAAATATAATGCACCATCAGATAAACAACAAAATAGGGATTACACAGTTATGGAAACAATGATAACATATCTATTAGTAATCAGCAAAGCAAACAAACACTATTTAGGAAAGTCAAACCCAATCAGACAGGGGCACAGTTTATCAATCAACTCACTAAGTGGGGTACACATAGAGATAATAGAAAAATTTAAAAAGAAAAAATAAATAGTTTAGATCATACAATATAACTTTGACATTGTTTCCAAACATATATTAAAAGAGAACATCAATCTCACTGGGGACAGAAAAAATGAAAAAATTGAAAAAGGCACAAAATAATAAAAAAAAGATAGCGTAGATCATACAATATAAATTTTACAGGATTTCCAAACATAAATTAAAAGATAACATAAATCTCATGGGGAGAGAAAAATTGAAAAAATAGGAAAAAGCACAAAATAAAAAAAGAAAATGAAAAAAAATAGGAAGCTGAAACCTATTGTAGACCTTGAACCCAACCACGAGGAAAAAAAATTTCTTCAATAGGAAGAGCCTTATAAACAATAAACCAACACCAAATAAAAATCCTTTTTTTGTCAGAAAGAGGCTTATAAAATATGGAACCAAAAAAAGTAAAATAAGAAAATATTCACAAATATGGGGAAGAATGCAAACGAACAAAGAGAAATATTTAGGGAAAAGGACACAAATGAACAAATCTGTAATCATCTCATTTCATGGAAGTGTTAAAGATCAGTATGGAAAAACTTGTCAAAAAGGGTTTTATAAAAAATTAAAACATAAAATAGAAAAAAATTATCTCAAAAGCATTGGGAAGAACAAAGACAAACAAATGGAAATATGTTGAGAGAAGGGGTCTCGTTCGCATGCAATTGCTATAAAGCATAGATTTGTAGAAATTTCAGATCATGGAAGGGTTAAAAAACTATATTAAAACATTTGTCAGAAAAGGATTTATAAAAAATAAAAACAAAAAATAGAAAAAAAATGATCTCAAAAACATTGGGAAGAACAAAGACAAACAAACGAAAATATATTGACAGAAGAGGTATGTTCGCATGCAATAGTAAGCTTGAACCAATTGTAGAACTTGAACCCAACCAAGAGAACAAAAAATTTCTTTAACAGGAAGACTCTTATAAACAATAAACCAACACCAAATAAAAATCCTTTCTTTGTCAGAATGAGCCTTATAAAATATAAAACCAAAATAAGTAAAATAAAAAATATTCATAAACATTAGGAAGAACACAAATGAACAAATAGAAATATTTGGGGAAAAGAACACAAATGAACAGATCTCATATCACAACAGTGTTAAAAATCTGTATGAAAAAACTTGTCAGAAAAGGCTTTATAAAAAATAAAAACAAAAAATAGAAAAAAAAATTATCTCAAAAACTTTGGGAAAAACAAACACAGACAAATGGAAATATGTTGAGAGAACGGAACTTCTTTGCATGCAACCGCTTATAAAGCTTAGATCTAATGAAATTTTAGATCATGGAAGCGGTTATATAGCATAGATTTGAAATCATCTCAGATGATTGAAGCGGTGTGTCGGTTGAGGTGCTAGAGATGATCAATGATTAGACACAAAGTAGCTATACGGTGAAGAGAGAGTGGCTATATTTCGTTTTCATTTGGAAGAAAGAAAGCAAGCATATGGGAGAGGAAAAGGGACTTCCTAGTACGTCGCTTCAAGATACATGAAAGAGGCATTGTGTGGGGGCTAGGATTCTGTGACTGAGTGATGGAGAAAGTGGGATGGCCATCTAATACCCATCTTTGGTTCATCCACGTGGGTCATGGAGAATGCCCAAACCAAGCAATGGGGCAATTTCATTTTTCATGTATGTAGAGCACCCTTGGCCCAATTTGTGGAGCCCAAAAAATAAATAAATACAAATTCCAAGAATTCACGTTTTGGTCTTCTAAGACTAGACTGTAAGTACACGTGGAAGAGAGAGTGGAAATAGTTTTTCCACAGTTGTAGGCTTCGAGAGATGGTGTTGAATCGCTATAAGAAAATGTTGTGAAAGAAATATTTCTCTTCTCTTTAACTATAGGCAAGTCCTACATTATTTTTCTGTTGGTTTTGTTAAAGGGTATTATATATTGTTTAAGGATTTAAAACTAAAAAAATAAATAAATTTTCAATATAATTCAGTGTAGTGAAAATTTAAAATTTTTCTACTTGTAATTTCTTAACCAATATTTTTAGAATACTGGTTATAAGCAAAACTCTTTTTTTTTATATTTATATTCTAATTGCCACGTCAAGATATGTATGTGAAGTAGTGTGTTTTTGTCATGGTTTTTTGTTTTTTGGGGTTGTATCCTTGTAGCATATTCTCCTAATCATCTTCCTATTTGCTAAACAAGAAAAATATTAATCAAATCAAGATATTAAATGCATTTGGGAAGCGCTCAATATTTTTTTACCCACATGTAACTTAAATGTTTACGGTTAAAATAGTTAAGAAAAGGTAATGCTATTTTGATATCTAAAAAGTAGATATCTATTTAGACATCTACTTTATAATTATTGAATATGATGAATATTAAGGATAAATAGGGACCGTCATCACATTCAATGATTATAAGATAGGTGTCGAAATAAATACCTATTTTTTAGGTGTTAAAATATTATTATTTAAAAAAAAATGTGATGTGACAATCTTAAAATTGTGGGGACCCATATTTTTTATATAGAAGTGTTAGGTGTCTATAAATCTCTCAGAATTAAATGAAAGCGTACAGATAATATAACCGATCTTATGTATATGTGAATTATAGTTGTAGGGCTGTAGCTCCTCCCATCCATTGGCCATGGCAATGTGAAGCTGTCAATATCAGAATCTTACTTCTCATCATCCAGCGAAGCAAACCAGCTGGCCTGGCAAACTCTCATTCAGTAGAATTGGGAAAGCCTCGTCATGCTACATCTCTAGATTAAATAGGTGCTACTATTTTTACTGTGTATTATTTTCTAAATATAATGGGTACAGATCATGATGATGATGGATTCCATCAAAACCCCATATTTTGATAAAATTGTGTACATTTTGGTCATAAAATTAAGTTTCAAACTCGAAAAAATAAGCCTCCATAAGTAAATAATTTTTTTTGGGTAGAGCTCCATAAGTAAATAATAACTTCACTGTTGATAAACCTTAATACATCCGAAAAAAGAAAAATGAAACGGGCAAACGCGAAAATTGCTTTCGCTTTGATTTTTCGCCGCTTTTGCTTTTGCTTTACATGTGAAGGAAAAAAACTGAAAATCGAAATTTCGCGTTGTTGCTTTGCATTTTCCAGTTAGCTTAGTTTTAGTTCAGATTTCAGAGCGAAAAATCAAAATCAAAATCGAGGCCTGCTTGTTGCTGCGTTTCGTTAGTTTTGCTGTTTTGTGAAGAAAAATCAAAATCAAAATTCGAAATTTCGCTTTTTTCGCTTTTTCCTTTACAAATCTGAAATCAAAACCTAAACTAAATCAAAACCTAAATGCAAAGCAAAGCCTGAATTTTCGCGCTTTTTTCGCTTTTTCCTTCACAAAACAAAATCAAAACCTAAATCTAAAACAATCAAAACAAAGAAAGAACAGCTCGCTAGCTTTTTTCGCTTTTTCCTTTACAAATCTGAAAACTAAAACTAAAAACCTGAAATCAAAACTAAAACGCAAAGAAATGTTTCTAAATTCCTCGGATGACTCGTGAGGCATTTAAATAATATTTTAAGCGATACTTATTCATTTGTGCAATTATACATTACCTTTTCTTCCCCTAAAATTTAAGTGATATTATATACTTCATACCTTTATAGTTTGACGGCATATTTTAACATTGTGAGGCTCTATATTTAGGGTTGGGATTACTCATGCCTTTCATTTGGCATTTGTAATTGATTATGAAATTAGAGTTTAAAATTGAAATTGAAATTAAACACTTTAATTCCAATTTTTATGTTTAAATTAGTAATACATAATAAAATCAAACCTATAATTTCATGATGCAATTTTACAAAATAAAGAAATAAGTAATATCATTCTTAATTCCTAACTTACATTATATGAATTGTCAATTCCAAAATTTATTAATATTTCTATTATATTAAAGCGTATGTAATTATTGATGAGACTAAAATTTTGCATTACCATTCCAAGAAATTGCCACGTGAAATATGGTTTAATCACCCAGAAGTTTAGGATAAATATTTTTCAACCCCCATTATTTCATATTTTATATAAACACTTAATTTACTATCCTTAAATTTTATAACACCTTCATTTTAACATCTTTATCTTATTTTTTCAGTGATTACAAGATAAAAACAAATATAAAAAATATATAAATCAACTTAATGTATTATTTTATATAGAAAATATGTTCATCTAATTTTTACCCTTAAGCACACGTATCTTTAAATTTGGATAGACACACGACATAGATGTCAACCTACCACAACTCAAAATTCAATCACGTGGAATATCGTTGCACTTCAAGTACCTGCAATAATTTTACCTAATCAAATTTATTATTTTAATATTTAAAAATAAATATTTAATTAAAATATTTATTTTATTATATTAGATATGATGATAGTTATTAAATTTTTTTATCAATTCATCATATCAATAATAATAAAATAAATATTTTAATTAAATACTTATTTTTAAATGATAAAATAATAACACTCCGTTTCCTCCCAAAATATTCGTCAGCTCAAACGTCACAAAACAGCCTTGCTGATATGGTTCCACTGCATAAATAAGCCTATCCTCTCATAACCTGCATAATAAATGTCACACAATTTCACTCCTCCATAGCTAGCTCTCTAGCTACCACGCATCACCACACTCCTTCCTTAATCTTTCAAACACACACAAAACAAAAGTTAATTACAAACACTAGCTACTATTTGCTAGCTAGCCACTGTGGGACTGGTACCGGAAACCGGACTCCATTAATTCATTTCTTCCCACTCACCCTCACGCGCTACACCACGCGCCACCGCCATGGTTCACCACCGTTTCCTCCTCATATCTTACCCAGCACAAGGGCACATAAACCCCGCACTCCAATTCGCCAAGAGGCTCATCGCCATGGGCGTGCACGTCACTTACGTCACCACCGTCTTCATGCACCGCCGGATGAAAGCCCAGAAACCCATCAGCGGCCTCTCCATCGCCGCGTTCTCCGACGGCTACGACGACGGTTTCGCCGCCAATGGCAACGCCGACATCTTGTTCTACATCTCGGAGCTCAAGCGCCACGGCTCAGAGTGCCTGAGAGGGCTCATATCCTCGGGAGCGCAAATGGGCCAACCATTCACTTGCTTGGCCCACACGCTCCTCCTCCCTTGGGCCTCCACTGTGGCGCGTGAGTTTCGCCTTCCATCGGCGGTGCTGTGGATTCAGGCCGCCACTGTCTTCGACATGTACTACTACTACTTCCACGACCACAAGGACTACATAACAGAGAAAACAAAAGACCCCTCATGTTCAATAGAATTACCGGGTTTGCCACTAGTTTTCAAAACCCGTGACTTTCCCTCCTTCTTCTTGGCCTCAAACTTGTACTCTTTCGCTCTTCCTTCCTTCAAGGAGCAGTTAGACGAGCTTGAGCTTGAACCGAACCCAACGATTCTGGTGAACACTTTCCAGGATTTGGAACCTGAGGCCTTGAGAGCCGTTGATAAGATCAGAATGGTGCCAGTCGGACCGTTGATCCCTTCCGCTTTTTTGGATGGCAAAGACCCGGAAGACACTTCCTTTGGCGGTGACATATTCCATGGCAAAAACAACGATTGCATAGAGTGGTTGGACTCAAAGCCTGAGTGTTCCGTGGTTTACGTCTCGTTTGGAAGCCTCGCTGTGTTGCCAAGGAGGCAGATGGAGGAAGTTGCGAGTGCTTTGATAGATTCTGGGCGTCCTTTCTTGTGGGTCATTAGAGAGAAAGGGAACGATGGAAACGAAGAATTGAGGTGCAGAGAGGAACTGGGAAAGGTGGGGAAGATAGTCAGCTGGTGTTCACAGGTGGAGGTGCTGTCACACCCTTCATTGGGATGCTTTGTGACGCATTGTGGGTGGAATTCGACGCTTGAAAGCTTGGCTTCCGGGGTGCCTGTGGTGGCGTTTCCCCAGTGGACGGACCAAGGAACGAATGCCAAGATGATAGAAGATGTGTGGAAGAGTGGTGTGAGGGTTGATGAGCGTGAGGTGAGCGAAGACGGGGTGGTGAGAGGGGAAGAAATTAGGAGGTGTTTGGAGGTGGTGATGGGGAGTGGGAGTGGAGAGAGAGGACAAGAGTTGAGAAGGAACGCGAAAAGGTGGAAGGGTTTGGCAAGGGAAGCAGTGAAGGAAGGAGGGTCTTCGGATAAGAATCTGAGGGCATTTCTCGATGATGTTGGTCGCACCTGTGGCTGGAATTTGAGCAATTCGGTTTGAGTTTGGACTCTTGCGGCGTCGTGCAGTGTTTCTCTTCTCATCTTCCAATGGGAGGGAGGGAGGGGTTAATTGGCTAGGTTTAGTCGATAGTCGATAAGGATCTGTTTCGGTTTGACGTAGCTATCTTGTGGGGGATGGCTTGTCCAAGAAAGACGAAAATTGTGACATGTGGAGCATCCAAGTATTTCTCTTCCTAGACTTTGATTCTGCATTCGCCAAATTCTTCCATGAGTCGCGAGAAATTCATTTGTCAAGAGAAATTCCTCGTGATCGAAAATGTTGTTGTGGATGTTAATTACCTTCTACCTTAGCCTACTATTTAAAGAACATCTTTTAATGCTGTGTATATATATATATATATAGATAATTCTTAAATGAAATTTTACAAAAAAATAATAATTAACGTGTTATTTAATCAAATTATTTTATTCTTTACCCATGAGAAGATATTTATTGCTTCAATTTTTTATAGGAATAATATCCAAATTTTTTAACAAAAAATCACATCTTAAATATTTAATTTATTAATAGGAATCTGATTTTTAAATAAATTAAATTTTTTTATAGAAATATAATTCAAATATTATTTCATAAAAAGGCATTAATTATGTTAGTTTTTATAGTAATATAATTCAAATTTTTTAATAAAAAATCACATACTAAATGTTTAATTTAATAGGAATTTGATTTTCAAATGAATTAGATTATTTTTTTTATACAAATAGGATTCAGGATTTTTTTATCGGAATATGATTCAAATATTATTTTTTTAATAAACTCTTATTTTGATTCAAATGTCAGTAAAAATCTTAAATATTATTAAAATTTGGTCTTCAAATAATCTTTTTTTATAGGAATATGATTCGAATTTTTTAATAAAATCATATTTCTTTTTATAGGAATATGATTTAAATATTATTAAAAAAAATATCATTTTTGATTTATAGTAATAGGATGCAAATGATTTGTATTACAATATTTTTAATAAAACCCTATTTTGAAATGTAATTGATTAGTATTTGATTTCATCTAATTGGTAGATTTAATTAGACACATAACTAGGTCATTCTAATTACTAGCAATTAAAGATTCATTTACAAGCCTAAAAGACATAAAAGAATATGATAACATTTAACGTTAATATTCATTTTTATTTTCAAAATGATCATCAAAAAAATTATAGTATAACATGACTGTACGTTGCAATGGATTAACTTTTACATATAAAATCATATATAAAAATGAGATTTATTTTTCTTAAAAAGAATCTATTTTTCAAATAAAAAGGGGTTTTTGTGAACAAATCTTTCATTTATAATCCAATTAAAGTAGATTTGTTTTCCTAAATTGATCAATCAATTGAATTCTAAATTGATTCAACTATTTCCAATCATTATATATATTATCTATAAAAGAAAAAGGTTGTCTTACTTATGGATTAAAGGTAATAGTTTTATTTGAGGTTTTTCTTTTTTTATTCTGCTGCTAATCATACACTTAATGTTGTTCTTAACATTTCTTTTTTGCTTCATTTGTCATAAAGGTTTTTTTTTCTTTAATCATCCTTTGAGCTCTATATCACTATCTGGTTTTTATCCTCTACCTTCATCCATTTTCTCTTCACTTTTTTTCTATGTTTATTGGTAAGAAATTTTTTTCCATTGTTATTTTAATATTTTTCTAATTTTATCTTAAGTTCTGTAATGATGTAGTAAGGTAGGAGGTTACTTGGGGAAAAGGTGATTCCATAATATAGCGTTCTTGCGCTCTCCGTTAGCCTAGGTTTATCCTGGGACGAGTGGTGGAGTACATGTGAACACTCCACCGAGTGTATCAGTAGTGGTCTAAGGTTGCAGTTAGTATTTGGTTTGAATGCGTACTTATTTGCCTTTGAATACCCTTATAATAGGATGTTTATGCGACTGTTACCAAGTTCCCATATCTTGAAACATGGCTAATGGGCTGATGTATGGACCACACTTGTGAGATTGTGGGGTACATGGGCTCATGCTTAATGAGGTTGGACCATGGCCTTGTGCCAGTAGAGGTCAAGTGGCGTTAAACGTACTCAATGCACTTGCTCTCTGACTTATGGCTTTGGACCCTTGTCTTCTACATTGGTTGTTATGGTTTTGGGCCATGATTTTGGGTCCCTTCTTAGGCTCACATGTAATGGTATTAGGTACGTATTGGGCTCATAACAATAGTCCATAACAGTAACCCCCAACTCGATACCCCACCATGCATGACCAGCTGTCGAGTTTGAATCGTTCCCGGTGGGATTCGAAATGAGGTTAAACTTAAATTCCATCCTTTCTGAGGTCGAGGTCCCCTTTATAGCTACGGTGCAGTAACCCAACTTTAGAGAGGTGTTAACATAGATATTATTGAGCCTCGTCCAGGTAGGATTGATCCATTATAAGGTTTGAGGCTTCTCTAACACCTTTATAATATGAGTCACATCAATTGTCGTGTCGCTTCGTATCTTCCTTACACGTGTTCCTCAGCGCACCTTTGAGGTGTTATAATAAATGCCCAAGGGGTATTTTTACCTGAATGCCCCCAATTGATGAGTTGAAATGACACGTTTGTCCTTGGAGGCTGCTTTCTTTTTCCTATGTCGCTTCCTTTCCTTCAAATATACTTCTTTTTTTCAGAAGAACTTCTTGTTCCTTTTTTCGTTACCGCATGCCTTGGTTCTACTTCTTGCACCGTTTTCATCATTGAATCATTGGAAGATTTGTGTTCCTTTCTATTTCAAGTAAGTTCCTTTTTTCTATCTTTGATTACTGATGGTTTCTTCTGTTGATCTTTGTTTTCATGTGTTTCTATGGGTGGCAGTGCTTTCCTTGGTTACGGTGGAGTTGAACGCCTATTAGAGGCACTTCCAAGGTTGTTGAGGAATGCTTTTTCCGGTGCACTGCTACTATCAAGTGAGGACCTATAGCTGTTCCTTCCATCTTTTTTATTTCCATTTGCCTTTCACAGCTGCCACCGTCGCTAGAGGCATCTGTAAAAGGTGGGGGAAACTGACATAGGATATTCAATTTTTGATTTTTTTTTCTTAATTTTCTTTCCTCCAACTTCTGAACTTAGACGTCTGGTGGTTTCCCCCTTGTAGGTTATCGAAAAACATGAGCGAGTGAAGATTCCTAAGGTTCTTTGCCATCTGACTATTTTAGCCGGAGATTATTTTCAACATTTTTCAAAGGAGGTATCAGCATTCCTTCGTTTGTGGATAATGAGTATCTCACCACTTTTCGCTGTCATACCTAGATTTGTGTAAACCCAGAATACGAGCACAAGTATTCTTTAGAGCCCGTGGGTTTCGATGAGAAGGTGTGCAATCATCCAAGGGACGAAGATTTCTAGTACATGTGGATATATGACATCCAATTTGAAAAATTAGGAGTTAAGATACTATTTTTCGATTTCCAAGTTTCTATTAACGCTGCTCCCTCACAACTGTATTCCAATAGCTGGGCAATGATTCGAGGGTTCGAGATTGTATTTGAATTTCTGGATATTTCTCCTTTTCCTCGAGTTTTCCTTATCTCTTCATTTTTACCAGACTTTTGAGCGGTCCTTGGATTTCTTTTTGGGGATATGTGAACAAGAAAGTTTTCCAGTCTTATGAGGAGTCCCTTCATCACTTCAAAGAATTTTATTTCAATGTTCAAGGAGTTCTGTACTGCCAACCATTTTTTGTTGGCTCAGCTGAAGGACCCAAGTTTCCTTACTTTTGGACCCACTCTCCATGAGCTCCAAAAATATCTGAGGATTCCTTGAGCTCCGTCGAACGGTCCATGGTGAAATTTTTTTGCAATTGTGGAGGTCTAATCCCTTTAGTTTGAAAAAGATTTTTCATTCCCCTAAAAGCTGTTGGAGATTATCTTGGTCCATCTTCTAGCTTTACTGTTATCTTTTAGATATGTTCTTATTTATTACCTATAAGCTTATGTTTCCATTTTCTTATTCTTTTGGCAGGTGAAATGGCCTCTCATGCTAGTGTGAGGGCTCTACGGTTCTAAGTTATAAAGAAATATGCTAAAGAGTTGTGGACTCTTTCCTAAAGCCAATCTTCATATATCTCGGGCTCTTCAACTCCATCTTCTAGAGATTCCAAGCAACCGAATTCTAAGAAACAAAAACTTGATGCTGCTGCCGTTTCTCGAGAGAAGGGTTAGTCCCCTAGGTTGGGGTTCCACTTCCTCCTTGGATGTCGAGATATTGGAGTATAAACCCGAATCCGGAAGATATGCTCTTTCCAAAAGGGGAGGAAAAAGGATCACAATATTTTCAGAGGATTGGGAGGAGGGGACAAGTCACTAACTTCAGAGTTCCATTCTCAAGAACTAGCTTCAATGGGATAAGTGTTCTCTTCTTCAATAGTGGTTCTCCTCCATTGTAGCGAAGGCATCTCATTTGACTTGGATAAAATGGAGAAGGAAAGAGATGCCCTTTGTTCTGAGCTTGAGGGGGAGAAAGAACATTTGAAAAATATCAAGGAGTCCAAGAACAAGTATGTTAATGATAATAAGGACCTCTGAGCCTGAGCTGAAAGTGCCGAGAAGGAGTTATATGAGCTGAAGTTGAAGATTGCGGCCTTGCAGAATAAGAGGGATTCATTGACCTCCTATAAGGCCTCTCTTCAGGAAGATAAGGAGAGTCTTTCAAAGGAGGTTTCCTCTATAGCCTCTCTTCAGCAGGATAAGGAAAAGCTTTCAAAGGAGGTTTTTGACCTTAAAACTAAATCAGTGAAGATGTGTCTGATTGGGAGAAAAGCTCCTATGAAAATTTTGATAACACCTTAGTTCAAGTCAAATTTCTGTGTCTAGATGTTGATTTTTTCGAGGTGGGAATCTTTCATATGGTGAAAGATAGGAAGATCATGGACATCCTAGATTAAGAGCCTAGTCCTGCATGACCATTTTTGTGAGGTCGTTAAGTTATGAATATTGTATATATGCCGTTTGTTGGCTTTTTGTTTTTTTTCCACTTTTGGATACTTAAATGCTTTCCATATTGGACCAGTACTTTGAAAATGCCTAACTCTCTGCTAATCCGTGTTTGAGTGTTTTATAGGGTTATGAACCTCACTTTTAAGCTATTGCATCTAGCCTTCTTAGATTTTCATAGGTTTAAAGGATTTGAACGAGTTTAAATAATTCACGGGATAAACAATATTCGAAGTCAGATTATTTGTACCCAGCTTAAATACCTAGGATTAAATTTCCATAGGTTTAAAAGTTGGAGTAGGTTAAGATTGCTTACATGGCTATGGCCTTTGATTTATGATAATTTAGACATGGTTTTATTAATTTGACCTAGGATTCATTCTCCTTAGCTCTAAAAATTTTGATGAGTGAAAATTACCTATGCAGTTAAGACCTCTGATATTAGGTACCTTGGACCTGATTTATTTTCCTTGGATTAAATTTCTATAGGTTTGAAGAATCTGAACGAGTTTAAATAATTTGTGGGATAAACGATCTTTGATGTGAAATTATTTGTATCTAACTTAATGGAACGAGTTTGAACTGTTTATAGAGTTATAACCTCCAGTATTAAACAATTGGTATCTGATCTCATTGCAAATTATAATTTAAACTTTAAATTGTCTACGAGGTTATGACCTTTGATCTTAAAAAATGGTGCTATAGAACTAGTGATGCTTGTGAATGAATAAAAATCACTTTTATTATTGTTCAAAACCTCTGACCTCATTAAAACTTCCTTGAAAAATCCAATAGGAAAAACTCAAGGTAGGAAAAAGAGTACCAGACTTCCACGTGATTTTTACATTGGGTGTTTACACAAAAAAACCTCCTGAGGTTGGTGGTATTCCATGACCTCGAAATCTCTTTTCCATCCATTGTTGTGAGCTTGTATGCGCCTTTGCCCAGTACCTCGGTGATTCGATATGGGCCCTCCAATTGGTGCTAGCTTTCCTTGTCCTGGTGGGGGATGTTTGATATTAGCATGATGGAGGACAAGATAACCTTGATCGAAGTGTCTCGATATCACCTTTCATTGTATCTTCTTGCAATTTTTCTTTTTGACTCTACTTCTGGAGATGGACTTCTTCCCTCATACCTTCAATTAAATCGAGCTCTCTCTTCTTTGGGACTCATTTTTGCCTTTCGAGTAGGCCATTCTTCTAGGGCTTGACTCTCCGATTTCTATTGGGATTACTGTGTCTGTCCCATAAACCAGCCTGAACGATGTCCCCTGAGTAAAGGAATGGGGCGTGGTTATATGGGCCTAGATAACACTTCCGAGCTCTTCAGCCCAACCTCACTTTGCTCTATCAAGCCCTTTCCTAAGTCCTTATAGTGTGACTTTGTTGGCTACCTCAGCTTGCCCGTCAGTCTGATGCTCGACCAAGGTGAAATACGGAAAAATCTTGAGGTCTGCCAATAGCTTTTGAAATTTCTGATCTGTAAACTGTGTTCCATTGTCCGTGACAATTGACCTCGGAATCCCAAATCAGGTGATGATATTCTTCCAAATAACTTGTTGCATTGCGCTGCCATTTTGGTGAAAAAGGGCTCTGCTTCGATCCATTTTTTGAAGTAATCTACCGCCATTGTCAGGTACCTCACTTATCCCGAAGCAAGAGGAAATGATCCAAGGAAGTCAATGCCCCATCTTTCAAATGGCTATGATCTCCTCCTGAGGGCTATGTGGAAGTAGGATTGCTCCTAGCATGTCTAACAGGATTCGACAAGTTTGGAGGCATTTCTAGTTAAGGAGGGCCAGTAATATCTGGCACAAAGGACTTTCAGTACAAGTGCATGACCTCCTAGATGATTGCTTGAGATTCCTTCATGGACTTCTCAAAGGACTTACTCTGTTTATTATTCCTTGTTCAGGTACTTCAACAATAGCTATAAAATTCATTTTTGATATAGTTGGCCATCCAGAATAGTGTAGTCTGAAGCTTGATGAGCAACCTTTTTTTATCTTCCTTGTGGTCGCTGGGTAGGGCTTCGAGTTTAAGATATTTTAGGATTCCTACTGCCCAGCTCAGAACTATATTAACCAATTCGTTCTCTTTACTTCTATTGATACTTGGCTGTCTGATCATCTCGAATGTGAGGCTCTTGCTAGTCCCTTAGGGCTTGGTGCTTGCCAACTTTGACAAAATATCAGCCTTGACATTCTATTCATGGGTTATATGTTTTACTCTGATGCTAGTCAGAAAACAAGCTTTTCACCTTTTTAAGGCAAAGCTTCAACATCGAGTCTTGGGCAACATATGTTCTTTTGATCTGGGAGGTCACAATCTGCGAGTCACTGCACACCACTAGTTCCTCTATCCCCATATCTCTTTCCAAGTTCAGCCCTATGATGATCACCTCATACTCGGTTTGATTATTAGAGGTGATGAAGTTAAAGTAAACCAATATCTCAACTCGGACCTCATCATTTCTTTCCATCAGTACTCTTACGTTGTTGGCTCAGGGGTTTGATGAGCCATCAATGTACAAGGTCTATACCCTAGAGTTTAGTTCCTGGTCATTAATGAATTCTCTGATGAAGTCCGCTAGTACTAGGGCTTTGATGGCCGTCCATGGTTTAAACCGAATGTCAAATTTTGAAAGCTTGATGGACCAAGTAATCACCCGACCTACCAAGTTAGGTTTCTATAGTACCTACCAGATTGGTTGTTAAGTCCTTACCAAAATGGTGTGAGCCTAGAAGTATTGTCTTATTTTTTGGGCTGTGAGCACGAGATAATAGGTGACCTTTTCAAGCTTTTGATATTTGAGTTCGAATCCATACAAGGCCTTGCTTCTGAAATACACAGGTGTCTATTTTCTAGCTTCTTCTCTGATAAGCACCGCCGCTACTATGTTATCACCTACTGACAAGTGAAGGATGAGGACATCTCCTATTTCCAGCTTAGATAATATAGGAAGGATCGCCAAGTATTGCTTGAAGCCTTAGAAGGCTTGCTCACACTACTCCGTCCAGTCGAAACTTGTTCTTTTTTCTTCAATAAATCAAACAGGGGCAACAATCTTCGTGTTGATAGTGAGAGGAACCTCGAGAAGGATGCCAATCTTCCCTGACATTCTGAACCTCTTTGACATAAGTAAGGCTTTTCATCTCCATAATGGCATGGCATTTATCCGAGTTGGCCTCTATCCCCTTATTAGTAAGCATGAATCCCAGGAACTTTCCTTGGCTTCTGTCCTTTGTGATTTTGTTTTGCTTTCATCTTGTTTGCTTGGGGATTATCTCCTCCCCTGCAGACTTTTTTGTGTGGTCATATACTTCCCTAACTTTCCTGCTTTTATAAACTCTTCCACTGCATCTCAGAATTCTTTACAATCTTTGGTTTTGTGCCTAAAGCAAAGCTTCCATGGAAGTCACAAAACTCTATGTTTTTAGTGTTTGCCCTAGGTCTAATCAGTTTTAGCCTTTTCAAGCATTCCGTGTTCTATATCTTTCTATTTATCTCATTCAAGGACACGTTCAGTGGTGTGTGGTTGACCATCCGTCCCTGCATCCAAGCTTCTTTTCTTGGAGGTCTTTCCTTTCTTCTAGAGCTACTCCTCCTCTTCTAGCACCATTCTTTCTCTGACTTTGCCAACATCACTTCCTACATTTTAATGCACTTTTCTGCTCTTCTCCATAGCTTTTCTATGCTTTAGGGTTCGATCTTGATAGGGATTGGGTGAATGCTTCCGACTTGAGGCCTTGTTTGAAGGTCACTAGGGCAACTTGTGGTTTGAGTATAGCTATCTCTAGAGTGAGTTGGTTGATTCTGGCTACATAAGCTAGTAGGCTTTCCTCCATCTCCTACTTGAATCCTATAAGACTTGTCACCGACTTGGGCCTGCTACAACTAGCAGAGAATTGAGCCAGGAACTTATCAGCTAGGTTGGAGAATCTATGAATTGAGCACGGAAAGAGTTGATTGAACTACTTCAATGTCGCTTTTTCTAAAGTGATAGGACAAGTTCTGCATCTCACAGTGTCCAAGTTCTATCCAGATACATTCTTGAATAAAAAATGTCTAGATGGTTCTAAGGATCGGTAATCCCGTCATAGAGTCTGATGTAACTAGGAGGCTTGAAGCCGGGGGCAATGACATACCTTATAACATTGTTAGAGAATAGAGATATAATGCCTTCCTCTTTCTTCCCAATTTCCACTCTCATATGCATGCCTCTTCTGTTTTCTGCAGTGCTATCACGGGCATAGGAGCTTCCTTTATTGCTTTAGCTTCGTCTACTCATGCTCCTGTTTTGGTCCTGGTGTGTCACATGCCTTTCCCTTTCTGTATCATCTTGGCAGTGTCTCCTTAAGGATAGCAGGGTATTACAACATTGATAGATGATCCAAGTAAGCCTACACGTATTTTCGGCATCCTCTAGGGTTTGAGGTGTTCCTCCAATCTTCTTTCCTATTCTTCTTCGCACCGAAGGTGTGCTTCCACCTCCTGTAATAAGGCTCACTCTTAGGCCAAACAGTCATCATCCTATCTTCTTCTTTGAAGCTCATTTTCTAGGGCTTGCACGCTAATTGCCTAGTCCGTATCATAGGAAGAAGTCCATCATTATGGGGTCAAGTGGGCCTGCTACATGTGATGTTCTTGACGACTTACTAAGCTTTGGGTTTCGTGCCTAGACCTCTTCCTAGGGCTTCGATTAAAGCTGGTGCGGGGATAGCTGCTCCACCAGCTTCATTGCTGGCCTTTGGACAATGGAGGACACCCATTGTTGGCTCTCAAGGCCATGCCCATCTATCCAGGATATTGATTCTAGTGATGTTATTTGCTATCCTGGGGAGGCTCTGAATTAGAAGCAGCACCACCTTTGGGGATAGATCTCCTCGCGGTCTTAGTTTTGGCTACGTTTCTCCTAGTGTAAATACGAGAAAAGGGATGAAAAGCTATCATGTCCCCAGCAATGGTGCTAATGCAACAATGTCATAAGGTAGGAGGTTACCTGGGGAGAAAGGTGATTCCATGATATAGCATTCTTGCGCTCTCCGTTAGCCTGGGTATATGTTGGGACAGGTGGTGGGGTACTTGCAAATGCTCCATTGAGGGTATTAGTAGTGGTCTAAGGTTGTGGTTAGTGTCTAGGTTTGAATACGTACCTGTTTTCCTTTGAATACCCTTATAATAGGAGGTTTAAGCAACCATTACCACATTCCCCATATCTCGGGACATGGATAATTGGCTAATATATGGACGAAGCTTATGAGATCATGGGCTATGTGGGTTCGTGCTTAATGAGGTCGGACAACGGCCTTGTGCTAATAAAGGTCAGGTGGCGTTAAACGTACTCAATACACTTGCCCTTTAAGTAATGCCTTTAGACTTTTGGCCTCCACATCGGTTATCGTGCCTTTGGGCCATGATTTTGGGTTCCCTTCTTAGGCTCACCTATAATGGTATTGAGCTACGTATTAGGCTAATAACAATGGCCTATAACAATTTCTCATTTTTCTTCTGTGGTGAATCCCCTTTCTTTGTTTTATTATCCTCTATTGTAACGTTGTTCGATAAAGACTGTAGTGGTGAGTTATCTATACTTGTGAAATTAATCACTTTTTTTATTATTACAATTTTTTTCTTTTTTCCCTCCTTAATTTTTTTTCTTTGCAAATTTAGACTCCAGTTTGTTTCTGGTGTGTATCTTGATGCAGAAACATTAAAACAATTGTTTTGTATTTTTCCAAGCAATTACTAGATTATTTTCATGTAACACTTTTAATTGGATTTTAAGGCTTTGAATTTTTTTTTTGTTAAGCTATTTCCATGGCAGATTGATGTAAGATTTTGTGCACAAAAATAAATTCGTCTCTTTTACTTATATGCTTGCATATGGTACATGTATTTTATATAATTAAGTATAAATAAATTTTTTATGTTACTTAGATCACTTTTTTGCCATTACAAGAAAGTTCTATTTAATATGAATTACGTGCAATAATTTTTGAACTATGATCAATTATAATTTCTGGTTTTATAGAGAACACTAAATAAAATAATTATAATAATAAATATAATTTATTATAATTTATTTCAATTTATTTGAATTTGATTAGTAATATTTTATTAAGTTATTTATTTTGATATAAAAATCTCTATAGTTCAAGATATTTATTTAAGAAATATACTAATTATTACAATAAATATAATTGATTATACTTCATTTCGATTTGATTATCAATTATGATTATCAATTTTCAATTAAGTCAAATATAATTTGTTTAAGTGAGATATTAGTTTTAAAGAATAATATTTGAAATAGGATTTGACAAATTTAGTTTTAAAGAATAATATTTGATATAGGATTTGAAAAATTAAGTTAATAATTTAAAAAAAAATTAAATTAATATTTTTATTAGATTATTTATTTAGAGAACATATCAATTATATTAATTATACTTAGACATTACCATTTTTTTTTGCTCAGAGAGAATATATCAAATTGTAGTAATTAAATAATCATAATTAATTATCATTTATAATTTATTACCAGCTATGACTCATATTTTTTTATTAATTAAATAATTATTTGAGAATATGTTATTTTTTTGTAGTTTTGAATATTTGTAAAATTTTCAATTTGAGATTAAATCAATAGTTATTTTCATTCATATTATTTATTTTTCTACGAAAACTTTTTTCAGTTTGGTTTTAAATTTATAGGAAACACTAATTGTAAAAATTTGAAGAATAAATATTTTAATAATAAATATAATTGATTTTAATGGATTTCAAATTAATTATTAATTTTTAATCTTATTGATTTAGAAATAAAATCTCTTTTTACTCAAGATATCTTGGAAGTATAATAATTTTAATGATAAATATAATTAATTGTTATTAATTTGAATGTGAATCTTAATCATGATTCCTATTTTTATTAAATCAAATATTTAATTTTTATTATATTTATATTTTAGTTTTTATGATTACTATTTCAAATATGATTTGAAAAAAAATTGAATTCTTTTTTTAAAAAATTGAGTACTTTTTTTTTGAAAAAATTGAATATGTATTTTTAGAAAAATTAAACATGAACACTTTTTTATTCAATTTTTTTTTATAAAAATATGAACATTTTTTGTTTGGATTATTTATTTAGAGGGTTATCATTATAATCATGATAATAATTTTAATGAAAAAATTTATTTGTAATTTATGCTAAATTATGATTCATAATTTCTAATTAAATCAAATAAATAGTTGAGCAATATATTATTTTTTTTTATAGATTTTAGCATTTAAAAATTTTTTAATTTGAAATTAGATTACAACATTAATAATTTTCAATCATACTATTAATTTTAGTTTGATATGAACAATTTTTTGGGATATAGTTATAATTTATAGAAAATACCAGTTGTAATTATTATAATAATAAATATAATTCATTAGTATAATTGATTTCAATTGACTTCATTTTGATTATTAATTTTTGTTTAATTTATTTGTTTACATCACATAAATATTTTTGGGTCAAGATTTTATAAAGGGAATATACTAATTATAATGATAAACATAATTGATTGTAGTTAATTATGATTTTATTATCAATCATGATTCCTAATTTTCAATTGAATCAGATACTCTAATTTTTTTAAGCTAGATATTAAAATAGGACTTGGAAAAACAAATTAGATTTTTTTAAAAATTAAATGTGAACATTTTTTCTTTATTTTTTTATTTATAATATATAGTAGTCATAGCAATTGTACTAAATTAATTATTAATTATAATTTATTACTAATAATGATTCATATTTTCCTATTAAATCAGATAACTAATTGAGTAATATGTCACTTTTTCTAATTAGAGCGCTAAATGGCTCAAATAAGATTGGTATGAAAAACAACGACTTTGATTTGGCAAATGATCATTTGTACCATAGTTTCCAAAGTTGGATCGGACCAACCAGCCTGACCAGTAAATCGGCGAACCGGTCAAGTGACTAGTCTGAGTGACACCACACATCGAACTTGCATAGAAACCAACATGAACCAGTCTGACTCATCAGTTTTTTCAAAAAATTGGTGACCTGCGGGCCATTAGTTCACACGATAAAAAATCTTAGGAAAAAAAAGATGGGAAGTGGTTGTTGCCTTGCAATAAATAGGGGAAGATCACCGTCGATCCGTCACTGAGCCATCACCGTCGTGCAATGCCGCCACTGCCTCTCTTTTACTATCACGACGTTATCACATTTGTGATAAGAAGGGATGCAAATGATGGACTAAGTATGGTGCCTATCTGTGTGTGTGTGTGTGTGTGTGTGTGAGGGGGGAGGGAGGGAGGGAGAGAGGGGGGTTTAAGAACGATTGAAAGGGTGAGGGATGTGCACAATCGACACATCCTTGCAAAAGAAAAAAACTTAGGACTTGAGGGTGAGGTAAGTAGGGTTTTAGTTTTATTTGTTAACTTTTAAAGTAAAGAAGAAAAACAAGAGCATAAATATTTCACCCAGTCCATGCACTTGCCACATTTCATTTTGGGCTTTGCATCGTATATTGTCTCAGGTTGGAAACCATTATATTTTCTTTTCTCTTTTTTTTCTTTTCTTGGTTTGTAAATATTAATAATCTAATTTCATTTAAATTATTAGCCTTGAAAATATTGATAATCTTTCATATAATCTCTTGCCATAAATATTTATATAAGTATAAAATTTTTAAAGTGGATTAAATTATTGATTATTTATATTATTTATTATATTTATTTAAACTTTAAAGAATTTTCATGTATTTATTTAATTATGTCCAGTAACTCATCAGTTAAACCAGTGACCAACTGAGCAGTGCTTTAGCCGAGTCGATTATCAGGCCAAGTTTTAAAACTATGATTTGTACACTTGCCCAAAAAAAATGATAAAAACAAAAAAGATAAAATCACACAAAACAAAGCACAAGACGTTTGTACGAAAATCATGAAAAGAGTTTCATAATAATAATATTTTTCTTTTTTTTTATATATTTGAAAATTTTTAAAGTGGAAAATGAGATTACATCATTAGTAATTTTTTGTCATGTTATTTGTTTTTTATGAACAATATTTTTTGGGTTAAGTTTTTAATTTATGAAAAATACCTACCATATATAGTAATTATAATAACAAATATAATTAATTACAACTGATTTCAGTTGACTTCATTTTGATTAGTAATTTTTGCTTAAGTTATTTATTTAGATGTAAAATTAAAGCTTTTTTGTTCAAGTTATTTATTTAGGGATATATTAATCGATCTATTCAAGCATGCTATATTTGCTAGAGTACTCCACTTTTTCTAATTATTTATTTATCATTTTATTTTATAGGATAGGAATTAATAAGAATTCATATATCTATTTAAAGAATGTAATAACTTGTTTTATTGCTTAAATATATGAAGTATAATTTTTTAAATATAGATAAATGGATTTAATATTCAATAAATTTTTTACTATTAATTATTTGGTGCATCGCACTAGCAATAAACTAGTTAATATAATAAAAAGGTAAGTTATAATAAGATAAATGTTATGGAAATAACAAAATACCAAAACATACTTACATCATATGTAGCATATTGAGAAAATGACAAAAAATGTATGGGAAGGAAAAAGAAGGTGTAAGTAAAGAGTAGCATGAGAAAAGGGATCGAATCGTGCTTATTAATTATGTTTTATTTCTGAAAACTAAACAAAATCTATCAAGTGATTTTTACTTGAAGGCAACGGAGAAACAATTGTTAGAAAGCTTCAGAAAGTTAGTTTCTAAAGTTGTTGAGAGCTTAACAAACTTCATAAACTATTTTAAGAAAACATTTAAGAGTCATACAACTAATATAAAATGATTTTTTGGTTAAGGTGATGATGTAACTTGACTTGCATAATATAATATTTGTTTCTTGGCTTGATTCAAGTTCTACATATTGAGTGATTATCATTGTTGTCCTACTTTGTATAAAGTGAAAACTTAAACTTTGATTTTGGGTGCATCTATTTTTTTGTGAACTTCATATATGTCCTAGCTCATGTGATAAATGACATATAGACACCATAAATGATTTTTGTCTAGGAATAGATGATATTGATTGTGTGGTTGTTGAGAATTTCATTATGCCTTGTGATGCCCTCTTCTCATTGGAATTCTTCTAAGGGATTAAGGAATTTCAAGCATTTAGAGGAGAATTAATAAATTAATAAATTTGTTATTAGTCAATTTGAAAATTTAACCATCAAATGTGAAATTAGAACTTTGTTAACTAGGAAATTTAAGGTGTATTGGAATAGTTAAGTGAAATATAACCCCTAACTACCTAAATTCTTGTTTCATCTTGTGTTAGCATTCTTCTTTGTTAAGAAAATTACAAAAAGTTTTAATAGTTGATTGTTTTTCTTCATTGCAGTGCAAAGCTTTCTTTGAACCAAAAATTTGCAAGAATCTAAATAGAAATTGAATTGGTGAACTGTTATTCAATAACATCAACCCTCATGGGACGATACTCATACTTACATATTTTACTACTTGAACGATTTGGTATACTTGCCAATTAGTTATCAAGTTTTCGGCACCGCTACCTAGGAATTGAGTGTTTTATCTACAACATTAGTAACTAGTAGATTCTAATTTAGAGTTTTTCATTTAAATCCTTCTTTTGTTTGTTTTTTCGTATTTTAGAAATTATATTGATTGCACTAAGGTTTAAACCTAGGACCTCATGTTTTCTACCAAAATCCCTCACCACTAGAACAATTCTAGTGGCTTCCTTCTTTTGTTTGTTTACATGTTATAGAAGAGTAAAAAAAAAAATCTTGTCATTTATATTTATTTGTTTACTTTTCGCAAAAAGAAAATTTTTTTAAAAAAATAGCCTTTCATTTTTGTTTTTTATTTTTATGTTCACTTTTTCCATGGAGGAGTTTTGCACATCCAATAATTCAATGCATAATTTTTTTTTCCTTGTTGTGATATTTGTTCAAGTTTAATGCATATGACTTGTCCATATCCTTTTTATGAGGCTAAAACTTGGATGTCATTAAAAGGATTTTGTCGCGTATATGCAAGTTATTTGCATCCTACATGTTTATCTCCATATGCTTAGTTGAATGTGTGTGATCATCATGACAATGTAGTGACATTAGAAACAGATCAGGAATCAGGTGTCGTGTTTGTACTAAAAGATATAAAAAATTTGTAGTAGCAAAATTTTGCTATTTCAAGTGCTTCTATCTCTCCAAATAATTTATGTGTATAGGTTGCTAGATAGCTATCTACTTTCATTACATAATGCATAAGGAAAAAGTTCATATTTCTCATTTCTTGTTTGTTCTTATTGTGCGTATTTGTGAAAAATATTTGATAATCTTGCTTCTCATTTCTTGTTTGTTATTCTTGTCCATATTTGTGAAAACTAGTTGATAATCTTGTTACTGTTAAGGAAAATTTACAATTTGTTATACTTTTGACTAGGATTTCTCTTCATAAGTCAAGCTAATGACATTAAAAGAATGCTTTTTTAGGAGACAACCCGAGTTTTATTGCTTTTAATTTTTATGTTTGGTAATTAGTATTTGTTGAGTCGACTTAAGTGCAACCACAAGTTCAGAGCCTTTGTAGAGAAATGTATATAATGTCTGCCACAAAATTAAAATATTTTCTTATTTTTTTTAGCATGTGAGAATTTTGTTCTCCTCTTATCCTTATTTCATGTCAACTCACAATGTGAAACATGAGAAATAGAGCAGCTGAGTTGGACTTATGCTCACACTATTGGAGATGATTTCACTACAAGAAATGCATGGGATTCCGATGATATTACCGACGGGTTTTCAACGAGCAACAATTATACCGATGGGTACGTGGGCATCGGTCAATAGGGCATTGATGAATATTATCGACGACAATAAGAAACCCGTGGGTTATTATCGACTTTTTTATCGATGGATATATGGATTAATAGTCATCAATACAATTAAATAAAAGGCGTTAGCACATCCGTCAGGGACATAATTTTACCGACGGCTTTATCGACGGTTCTTACATTATTTAATTTGATTTTGTTTAATTTTTATCGATGGTTTTACTGATAGTTTTTTATTTTTCTGCAATTTTATTATAAAATAAATAATTCATATTACCGATGGGTAACAAATAATTTTTTTTAGAAAAAATTCCTTTTACCAATGTTATGATTGACAATATTTTATTTATTAATTATATATTTATTTATATAATAACCCAATTATCAATTAAACTGATATTAAATAAGAAAATAATAAATTGATAAAAAGAATAAATTGAACTGATTAAATAAAATATCAAATTATGACAATAAAATATACACAAATCATAATAAATGGGAAAAAAATCCAGAATGGAAAAAAAATGAAGATAAATAAAAACTAGCTAAAGTTCTGGGCGTCGACGGCGTTGGCGACATCATCATCATCATCAGGACCATTATCATCATCATCATCATCATAATCAGGACGATCATCATCATCCACCCCGTCTAACTGTGAGCAACCCTCATCAATGGAGCGTCTTGCCAGAGCTGGAGGATCCCGAAGCCTGCATGCCCTGGAAGAAACTCATTACATGTGCAGTGACCTGCTATTGCATCTTCCGAAGCTAAACCTTTTCCTTCTTTGCCATCTCCTGCTATTGGAACTCCAAGGGGAATTCAAGCTCTCGGATCTCTCTCAACTCCTACTCTGAAGCTATTTGGCCTGCGTGCTGCTCTTGGAGCTGCTGAAGGAACTGTGCCTACTACTCCTACTACTACTGGATCAGGTGCTCTTGCTACTGTTGGATGAGTTGTGCCTGCTGCTACAGCTCCTGGTTGAGGGCATGCACACGCTCCCTCAGGGCATCATCCCCAATAGCTAACCCAGTGGCGGAAGATAGGGATAAACTCACTGGGTAGTACCCCATCCTATATATGCAGCCCTTATAAGGGCCACCAACCACCTGGGCCCAGACATCCTCCTCGTTTGGAGGAGGAGGAATGCCAGCATCAAGCCCAGCCTTAGCCACCTGGGTCAGGTACTGGGTCTGTGCCTGCTCCCAGAGGTAAGTAAACTCACGCTGCAAGGGAAAAAAGATAAAACACATTGTAAGTAATAACTATGACATAAATGGAAATAATAACAAAAGTTAAGTAAAGTTATGTACAAATTCACACTTACATAGGTCGTCGCGGAGCGAGAGTCCACCCAGACCTCTCTAGACTCATCATCATCCCTCTGCACACCCTTTCTGGTGTGGCTCTCCCGAAATAGCTCGCTTTGTGTTGGAAGGCGGCTCAAATCCCTCATCTGCACAAACAAGCACAATAAAGTCATAAACATTTAATATTTGCCACAATTCAAATAAAGTAAATGTTATTATAAAATTTATAAAGGTTAAAGAATTACCAAACGCTTGCGGGTTCCATCTTGGGTGCTCGATCTACCGGTGTGCAGCGACCCTCCTTTACCGACTCTGTATAACCTCCGTGATCCTGTGGTGAGTCGGCAGAAACGGCTCAAAACTATTACATAGATAAAATAAATCAAAAAATAATCAAAATAGTTTAATTGTCATAAGCAATTTAAAACTATAATGTAATAAAAAAAACATGTTCAACTTACCTGTCTTTACTATCTGGCCTGATCTGGCGAAGTGATCCACCATTAGCCCTAAGTGGCCTACCATCAGGGCCAAGGGGCCTCCCATATATGTCCTGTCTCGGTAACCCATTGGAAGAAAGAGGAGTCTGATCAGATACAGGGCTAGGAGTAGGGGCAGTAGTAGGGCTAGGGGAGGGATCACTGATGCGAGTCGGCTGTAGGTGTTAATACAGGGGAGGTCGTGACCTGGCATACCCAAGAGTGGGCATCATCCTAAAGCTTGAGGTGCTGATAGTAGGGACTGAGGTAGAAGTGGTGGAAGGAGCGGTGGCAGAGGTGGTGGCTGGGACAGTGGTGGAGGTGGTGGGAAGGGCGATGGCAGGGATGGTGGCGGAAGTGGTAGATGGGGCAGTGGCTGAAGTGGTGGGAGGGATGGTGGCTGAGGTAGTGGTGGCCAAACCGACCTTCTGAGGTCGACCTCTGCCTCTACCAGCCATACTAAAACAATTAAAAAGTAGTCCATCAAAAAAATTCATTAAATCGAAAAATTATTATAATTTCATAATAATATTGCATATAATATTAAATACCTCAGTTAATCTAAAAGTGCAGAGCTATTTTCATCATCACTTTGTTGTTGATCACTAGGTGAATCATCAGTACTACTAGCATTTATTTCATCTTCATGATTTCTGATTGGGTGGTTACTTGTGCATTCAATTATGTCAACTTCCCCAGAAGTCAACGGAAGAGGGTTTTCAAGATCGATTACTACCATTGAAGTGGGTAGATCATCCATTTGATAGGCATCTATATTTGTATCTTCCTCTATTTCAATCCTACATCTTGGTTTTATCTTGTTCATAACCCTCCACTGTGACCTACTTTTCCCAGGACAAGACATATAATATACTTGTCTAGCATTTTGGGCTATAATGATAGATCATAACTTTTATATCTTCTGGTGTGATTGATTTCACTGAATTTGTAATTGTTGTTTGTCGTGTCCCAGTAAGTTGGGTAGGATCATACCATTCACATTTGAATAGGATCACCAACGTACTCAAACTCAAAGATTTCTTTAACGATACCATACCAATCACATTCTCTGTCCCCAGCATCGCCTTTAACACAAACACCTGTATTGTTAGTTTTTTTCCCCGTACCCCAATCAACTGTGTAAAACTTATACCCATTAACATAGTACATAGGCCAACTTAATACTTTATTTTTTGGCCCCCAAGCTAAATTAAACAAATGGGGACATGTTACACCATTATTTTATCATGAACTTATGTACAGAAAGTTTGAAATGTCAATTAGACTTATATCAAACAAAATTAACATATGAGAATATATTGGGTTACATAATCTTAAACAAGTGGACTTACATGTAATCTAAACCAATCCAGAAATTATTGAAGAGCATCTTGACCATGCAGTTGCTCAAAGTGTCTGTTGTTAAAAGTATATTTTACATTATTTTAAAGATGCATAACATCACACTTTTACTAAAAAAAAATTGTTGACTTACAATCTAAATGGTTACACCTTGTCATAATTGATCAAAATATGTATATGTGCAGAATTCCATTCCTGGGAAGTCAACCATCGAGTCATGCTTTTTCCAGCTGCTCGACCAGGTTGATTAAATATAGACAAAGTTGGTGGAATAGAATACTCCCCTCCACCATCATTACGACTAACCCGAGTTCTCCTAGATTGAACATGTGGCTGAAAGTAAAATGAGCAGAAATTTGAAGTCTTTTTTGCTAGATAAGCTTGACATATTGATCTTTCTACTTGAGACCTATTCTTCACAGTTCTTTTAAACCCTCATATTTTCCTTTCAAATGGATACATCCACCTGTATTGAACTGATCCACATACCCGTGTTTCATATGCCAAATGTATGGGCAAGTGTTCCATTGAGTCAAAGAATCCATGAGGAAAAATTCTCTCTAATTTGCAAAGAATTATGGGAATATTTTTTTCCATGACAAGTAGATCATCAACCCTAAGAGTAGAAGAGCATAAATTCCCTGAAATACTAACTAAGCTTAGTTAGGGGCTGCCAGACGACATCAGGTAGCTCTCTGAATGCAATTAGAAGCAAACAATCCATGAAAACATGACAATCATGGCTTTTTATGTCAACAAGCTTACCTTGGGTAGCATTGATGTACCTACTTAAGTTAGAAGTATAACCATCGGGCATTCTCAATTCCTTCAACCACTGACAAACAGCTTGCTTCTGATTGGAACTCAGAGCATATTTGGCATTTGGTTTATAGAACCGATCACCTCTTAATTTTTGTAAATGCAAATCAGGCTGCATACAATACTCAGTCAAATCATGCATTGCCTTGTCGTTGTCTTTGGTTCGATCTGTATCCAATACAGTATTCATAATGTTGTCAAACACATTTTTCTCAATCTGCATGACATCTAAATAATGTCGTACCAAATTATCCTTCTAATACGGCAACTCCCAGAAAATACTTTGTTTTGTCTAATTATGGTATACCTCATACCCTGCCATTCACACCACCTTTCTGACTTCTATTATTTTTGGGAATTCCTTAACTCGATCCCACATTTCGCGGCCACTTAGTCTACTTGGAGGCTCATCATGTTCAACACAATTTCGTTTAAAGTTGTATCTACTTCACCTATATAGATGATCAAAATCTAAGAACCTTATATGACAATCAAACCAAGAGTTTTTTCCTCCATATTTCAAGGTGAATGCTTTAGTATCCTCCATGCAAATCGGACATGCTAATTTGCCTTAGGTCATCCATCCAGACAACATTCCATAAGCTGGAAAATCATTAATGGTTCACATTAATGCAGCTCTCATCATGAAGTTCTGCTTTGTTGAAATGTCATAAGTAAGAACACCCTGGCACCACAACTCATTCAGCTCATCAACTAGGGGTTGAAGATACATATCAATCTTAGCCTTTGGATTATCAGGGCCAGGGATTATACATGTTAAGAACAGGTAAGGATCTTTCATGCACATTTCAAGTGGGAGATTATACGGCGTAACAACTACAGGCCAATAGCGATAAGGTTTGCTAAATTGATTATTCAAAGTAAATGCATCTGAACAGAGTCTCAATCTAACATTTCATAGGTCACAAGCAAAATCAGGATACTGTTGATCGGAATTTTTCCATGCCTCACTGTGCGATGGATGCGTCATCACATCATCATCCCTCTGATTTTCACTGTGCCACTTCATATGAGAAGTCATGCTCATTGATGCATACAGTCTCGTGAGTCTAGGGATTAAAGGCAGATAATGCATTCTTTTATGAAGGACATCCTTATACCTCCCACTTCAATGTCTCTTGGGTTTAAACCTAGGCTCTTGGTAAAACTTACACTTAGTCAATGAAATATCATCTTTATAATAAAGCAAGCAATCTTTCAAACAACAATCAATCTTTATTTCCTTCAACCCAAGTTTAGAAACTAATTTTTTAGCTTGATAAAAATCTTTTAGAATTACATCGGGGTTCAGACTTAGCTTACTTATTAGTGCAGCCAACTAATCAAAAGAACTTTGGCTTTGATTCCCTTTGGACTTAATGCTCAACATTCGAACTACTAATGACAATTTGGAGTGCACACAATCCTCCCACAAAGGTTGATTGGCTACTTCTGTGAGACTATAAAACTGGGTGAAATCTTGGTTAGGCTTCTCCACTGAAGGCTGTGAATAACGAGCAGCAAATTCAGGCCCAACAGCATCAAACACCATCTCTTGATGCCTAGCCAAGTTATCTTCCCATAGCACATTACCCACGTCGTTCTGAGTTATATGGATCCGACTAGAACTACTTCCAGTTTGAAACACACCCACTTGATTCCATGCATTAAGTACCTTCCCATGCTCGGTTCAAACCTAATAATCAAGCATGAATCTCAACTTGTACAAATGAACCCTTATCATATCATCATCTAAATACTTCCTTCATTTGCACTTATTACATGGACACCTAACATTTGCTTCATTAATGAACTGTTGTGTTTGATATGCTACCCTCATAAATTCTTCAACACCACTATAAAACTCTGACTTAATCCCCCCTCTGTTAGGATATAATCTATCATACATCCATGACCGGTTTGAATGTAACATTGCGCTTGTGATAAACCAAAGACCCTATAATTGTTTAAGGACGTCAAATTACTACTATCAAATACAAATTCAATTGCTATTTAAAAGTAATTGTAGCATAATTACCTTTAATCTCGATTACTTAATAAAAATTGACAAAATTTTGATAACATCTCAACTTAAATTAAGAACTTTCATCTTCTTATATTTTAGTGCAGCCATGGCTGGAAGATATTTACAAAGCATTCTTATTTGGGACATGGATATTTGTTATTTTTTAAATATAAAGGAGGCTTCTATTTTAAAGTCAGAGTGTATAACTACTTTACTTTAGAAATGGATTATTCAATATGTGATAAAGACATTACCAAAGATTGTGAAGTTGGCAATGGTAACAGTGAAAGGCCTACACCACCTGAGAATCCCGTACATTTGTTTAAAGTGCACTGCAACTTTTAAGAAATGTACATGATTCTCAGGTGCTACACACCTTTCAAGGTCATCATTGCCAACTTCACAATCTTGGGTAATGTCTTTATTACATCTTGAATAATTCATTTCTAAAGCAAGATTGTTATACACTCTGACTTTAAAATAGAATCCTCCTTTATATTTAAAAAATAACAAATATCCATGTCCCAAACAAGAACGCTTTGTAAATATCTTCTAGCCATAAATTTCTTTAACAAAATTTTGACAATATCTCCCTTTAAATTAGGAGCATCCCATCGTTAGATATTTATTGTATTTAGTCTTTAAAACACATTCAATTGGTCTTTAACTTTTATTTAAATCATTATTTTTAAATAAACACAATTGCTTTTTAAGTTTTTAAGTTTTTCTTAATATAGTCACCTTTTTTAATCTATTATTCCCACAAAAAATAATAACAAAATTTCGATAGCACTTTCCTATAATTAGGAGCTTCCACCATTAGATATATCAGTCAATAATAGATATTATTATAAAAATCAACAATAGAATAGGAACAGTGAAACAGTTACATGTTAGTAATTACATACAACTCACATAATCCTAAAAATTGTTCTATTGCGCATCCCCTTATAACTCCACAACATGCATTCTGCAATCTCCGCAAACACAAAGAATCCCACAGCAAATAAATCAAACAAGTCAGGGAAAGACCTCCACACCCTTCCCCTAGTCATGAAATCCCAATTTCCTATAACTCTATCCTAGAAAATATAAGTCTCTATTTATCATACATATACATTAAATCATTAAATGATATAAATAACAACCAACCTCTATAGCGGTAAAAAAAGAAAAACTAAAATATAGGGAAGCTCTTGGCGTTCAACCAAATCCAATCCTGAAAATCAAACATTATAAATTTCAATCACTACAATTATATACATACAAAACATAGACTAATATAAAGAAAAAGAATAGCAAACCAATTCCAAAGTCGATAGTCGCTGTAATCCTCAAGCAAAACTCCTACATTAACAAATTAATAACAATAATTACTCCCCAATGCAACAAGCACACAACACTGTGGGTACCTATAAACGAACAAAAAAAGCTAATCAAATAAAAAAAACTAAACCTATTAAAATGCTCACCAAAGCCCAGGGATCATATAGGTGGCCTCCGTTTCTCAAACAGAGCTCTGATGGCGACGAATAGAGGGAAAAACGATGGCAGTGGTGCGGTTAGAGAGAAAGAAAGAGAGGTTTTAGAGACAAAGGGAGGTTTCCGAGTTAGGAGGAAGAAGGGTCTCGGGGGAGGTAATAATCCGTGGATTAGCGACAGGCTTATCGACAGCATCCGTTTAATAAAATGCATCGTTTCATTAAAGGTACTTACTGACGAGTGACGAGTAATACCAAGGGTTTACACGGCAATAACAGAAATTTCAAACACCCGTCGCTAAGTACTTTTAATGAAACGCATCGTTTGGCCTACCCCTCAGTAAACCCGTCGGTAAAGTAATTAATAAATAATCAATATTAAATATAATAATTAACTGTCGGTAAAACCTTCGATAATTTAATTCATAAAATAAACATATTAAAAACCCATTGATTGACCTATCGGTAAATTATTTAATAAATAATTAATATTGAAGATAGTAATTACTCTTTGGTACTACCGTTGGTATACCTATCAGTTATTATGAGCGCCAATTGGCTGGTATTGAGCCATGAGTTACCAACGGTTTTACCGATGGGTGTCAGTAATTATCATAATTATTTCCAAAAAGGCCTCAACCCATCGGAAAGTCCGTCAATAATTACTGATGGTTTTGAACCTGTCAGAATAAGCCGTCAGTATCCCACATGTTTCTGGTAGTGTTTTCTAACCATCTTGCCACCTCCAGAGAATGACAGCGATGTTATCAGTAAGCAATGGATGGAACAATAAAATAGGGAGTTGTTTGTTTTTACTTTTTTTTTTGGTTTAGTTTTTTTCCTACTATTGCATTGTTTAATTTAGGTTTGTGTTATTGTTCGATTTCAAATCTAAGTGTTTTGTGGCCTCAAGAAAATAATAAAAAATAAAAAAGAGAAAATAGTGTGTTATTCTTGTATTTAAGGCAATTTCTTTTTGTTATGGTATTGAATGCTCTATGATGACAAGACAAATAGCTTTTATGAGTTGTACTGAGTTATTTAAAAAAGAGTATACCCCCAAGTTGGCCCCTGATAATTTCAGCGTTGGATAAGTTAGTCCTTGACAATTGTAAAGTGTCAACTTAGTCTTTGACAATGTTAAAAGTTGGATACTCACTAGTCTCTGGATGAAAAATAGTAATGATGTTAATAACAATTTTATTACCAGACAAATTGGTCCCTAACATCATTTATAAAAAAAAAAAAAAAATTCACAACCCCATCCCCTTTCTTCCTTCATCCTCTTTGTCACCACCACTACCATCACTAGACATCAAACCATTGTCCATCATACACACAATTATCACCATTTTTCTTCCTCAGCCCAAACAAAACACATTCTTTTGAAAACCCCATAGACCTCCATAAAGCCAAAATTCATTCACAAGTTTTTTTTTCATCATCACTGCACCTACTCCATGAAATTCCATTCTTCAACAACCATGAAATTCATTATCTTTTTCAAGCCATTGAAACTTCCACAAATACTACCACAAACACATAATAACAAAACACCTAAATATAAATCAAACCCCCATTTTTCATTCGAAAATAAACCCAAAAAAGAAGAAGAAGACTGCAGAAACAGCAACTCATCAAACAAAGGTCATGCATTTATTGAATGTGAGAGATTGATGTCGATAGTGTGGCACTAGCTACCTAACACGACTGCAGGTGGCAGAGTCGGCAGTGTGGGTGGTGGTTCTCAGTGCTGGATGACAGTGTCGCGATGGATGACAGTTCATGCAATGGTGGAGATTGGTTTGAGTAAAGACAAGGGATTAAGGGGTTTATGTTCTACTATGATTTTTTACTAGGCTTTGTTGTTGCTGTATTTTTTTTTTTACGAAGATGAATAGTGAGGGTTTGCTGTCATGGTGGATGGGAATGGTGATGGATTGGATTTTTGTGTTTGTGGGTTAAGTTTTTTATGGGATTTGGCTATGAGTCTGTGGAGGTTCAAAGAGGTGCTCCATTGCTTCCTTTTGGCTTAGGTTTCAAAGAATGTAAATGAATGAAGAGGATGGAAGGAGGAAGGGGATAGGGAAGTGAATTTTTTTTTTTTTTTGTAAATGACGTTAGCGACTAATTTGTCCTATAATGAAATCATCATTAACACCATTACTATTTTCCGTCCAGGGACTAGTGAGTGTTTGACTTTTGATATTGTTAGGGACCAAGTTGACACTTTCCAATTGTTAGGGATAAGCTTGTCCAATACTGAAATTGTCAAGAACCAACTTGGGTGTTTACTCATTAAAAAAGTTATATTAGTTGCACTCACAACACATAGAACACTGTATGTCAGCACAGTGTTCTATGTACTATGAGTACAAATAATATTTTTCTATCTAAAATCCTTATTTTCTCTTGATTCTTTCTGGTTCTATGTGGATTGGAAAGTGTGTGGATATCGAGAAATGGACTAGGATGATTTTTAAAAGCAGATTATGTGTTTTGTTAGGATTGAATCTTGTAAGGGGTATAGTTAATTCCTCATTTAGGTGAAATCTTAGTTTAACATTTCAATCTGAAATGATTAGGGCGTTCTTTGGATTGATTGAGTCTTTCAAACCTACCTGATGATATGTATCCCTAGATCACTTAGGACAATGTAATATATAATTGATTGTGTATAACAAAATACAAATTTTGCTAAGTATGAACACACATAGTTCAATTATTAGTCTTGATTCTCATTATTGTTATTGCATAAGACACCCCTATAAGGAAAATATTTTCTACTCATTTTGAGTCATTTGTTATCAAAACTATCCAAGGAATATGTAATTTTGTATCAACATTGTCTATATATTATCCTATCTCCTAGGTTCATAATAAATTATCTTGTTCCATCATATACTCCCATTGTAGGATTTTTTTTCCCAATAAACAACATAGGATCAACTCCAAATTGGCAAGGAGCACATATGTTTTGTTGGTAATACTTCCCAAGGGGTGCTTCTACTTATGAAAAGTATAATCAAGTCAACTTTTTCTCTATGTAGTAAACAAAAAAGTTGAGGTTATTGTACTCTTGGTTTTTCAAAATCAAAGGTGTTTTCAAGAGCATCTCATGAGGTGTTTTTCAAAGCTAGCTTATGTAGTCCAAATTATAAAAGACTACTATATAACCTTACTCTAATTAATGACAATAAAAATATAAAATTACTATCTTTAATATCTATATCTATCAGAGTTAAGATTCATTTACTTCAAAAGTAAGTCTTGTACACATACTCTATTCAATAACTCTTTTTTTATATTGAATTTAATCAATCCGACAATTGATTTATGTAATATTATACTAATGATCAAGAATGCCAAATTTCAAAAAAATTAGACAATAAGAAACATTTAACCTAATAATCAAATATTTATTTATATTTTAAAAAAATATTATCTATTAAAATAAAATAAAATATTGAACTATCAAATCATTTTAAAATTGTATGAAAATTTATAGACTTAATTTACTTGATGTGAACTTTAAATTCAATGGTTGGATTGATGAGATTCATATCCAAAAAAGAAATTTATTTGATGAAGTATATCATAACTTACTTATGGAGTAACTAGACCCTCACTCATCCATTAAAGTCATTTTGAATTTTAAGAGTTAATTACTCTCTAATATATTTACTACATATTACTATGGTAATTAATATTTTTTTATGATATTTTTAGTATATGCTAGTGTATGAGAATTTGTAGGTAATTAGACAAATATAGGATCTTATTCTAAACTCCCATGAGTTATGGTGAGTTTACCCATTTTTATTATATTTGACAATGTTCTACGGTCAAGTGCATTTAGCCACACTTTGGCTACATTTGTGTGGGTAATTGCTTTTTTTTGTGTATATATAAACTTGGTGAGTTTAGTAATTTTGTTTTTTCTTTTTTGCCGAAAAACTTGCTGCTATTGATCAATGATGCGTTCTTTTGAAAACCTCATTTTTGTAAATATGTATTCATTCCCACATACATTTGGTAGAATAGGTTACCAAAACCCATACATAAAAAAGAAAATGAGACTACTATAGTGGTTTGTAAGTCTTTATTAGAACAACTTTTATATTATTTTACTAAACAATACCATTATAACTTTTTAAAAGTAGCTTTTGAATGGCTCAAAGAACTTAACAACTTTTAAATAGCGACATCAATAACAAACCAAGCCTTGTACAATTAAATAGCCACAAGAAATACATATCAACATGTCTATAGGTACTGGAGCATATATTTTATAATGTAACAGGAAAAGAAAAATTAAAATGGGGGCAGCTTGGTAATTTTGGTGGGCTAGTGAAAAAAACACGGAGAAAGAGAGAATGAAAGGTGGATTCAAAACTACCAAACCATCCCCTAACTCTCACGACACCTCTCTCTCTGTCTACTTTCCTCCTCCTCCTCCTCTTCTTCTTCCTCTTCATTTTCATTTCTTCTCCCACCTTCAACTAATAAATCTCATAGTTCTTTCTTTTTGTCATCAAAACTTAATACCCACTAGCTTTCAAAACTCGAGGTAAATCTCCAATATCAATCTTATTCCTTTTTTGGTTACTCTATAGTATATTTTAAAACTAGTGAGCTCTTAAAAATAATGGATGAATATATGTTTGACATTTTAAGTATAAATCTAGTAAGTTAGAATCTTTACTATTAATAGGTTATAGCGGATCGAGTCAAGATTTGATTTTTCTCCAATCCTTAGAAACCTTAAGTTCCATAAATTGGGGGATTTTATTCAATAGGCTCTCTAATTAATAGATTATTTTGAAATAAATTATTTAAACTTATCAAAATGCTTATGTTGCTAGATTCTATTAACATGGAGTGAGCTACTCCCTCCGAAATTGTTAAGGAGCGACCCAATTGATTCCTTTATATTGTGAGTGGTTATTTACATAGTGACAGTATTATAAATTACTTTTTATGAAAGAAACTAACTTATTAGGTTTGATAAAATTTTATTCTGAGTTACTTGGATTATTTGGTCAGTTGGTTTCATTAGTTTATTTTCTTAACCATGATGATTATTAACTATGACTTGATGATTTGGTTGAAATTATTACTAGCTCTTTTTATTAATTTTATAATGTCATGATTTTTCCGTGTTATTTCAATTTGCATTGGAAAAGTTTGTGATATTTGATATTAGCAAGGTTAGATTATTATGAAGATCGAATTTTGGATTTGTAAATTGTGTTTGATAATACTTTGTTTAAGAAAATCATAATGGGTTCTAAGTTAGAATTACCGCTCACCATAGCAAAAAGATATAATGGCTCACTTACCCTAGCAAAAAGATATAATGGCATTACTGTTTGCCATAGCGAAGAAATGTAACGGCCTATGTACATATAGTTACTTTTAGTGAGATAAAATTTGAAAGAACCTTATTTGAGGTATCATATGCCTTGTGATTAAGGATTAAAATTATTCCCCAAATAAAATTAGTGCTTCTTATGTAACCTTATGAGTATTTGATGCTGAAATTGATTTTATATCAGAATGAGGAATTGGTGAAAATAGTGAGAAAGTGTATTTATTAATTATTTTTGAAATTATACTTAGAAATGAAATTTTGAAGGGTATTTCTTTTAAAACTATGGAAGAAATATGGAAATTGTAAACTATTATTTTTATTAATGGGTTGTAGAATTTGCACGATTTACAGACTACTCCGTTTCATTTTCTCCTTATTGTCCACTTGTTTATAGTCCTCCTCACTGGGTCTATTTGACTCAGCCTCTCCCTTTCCTCCAGATTTTTAGGTTGTTAAGGAGTAAGTTCCTGTGATTACTGTTTGTCCAAAATATTCTTTTTGGTAGGCCTTTGTTGTCAGTTGAAGATTTTTGGTTATTGACTCTAGTATTTTGTAGTTATAGGATATAGGTTAAGTATTTTGATTTATATGTATAAACAAGAGTTTAAGCATGATCTTTTGTATAACTTGTCCTTATTATATCTATAATTGAAAATATTGGAATGTACTAGCTATTGAATTTGGATTATGATATTGCATTATGTAACAGACTAAACTTGGTATGTGGATTGTTACGTTTTTAGGAGAGAATCTGCTAGATTTTCAGTAGACAAAGTATTTGAGTTTGTAATTTAATTTTATGGGATCATATCTATAAACTTGCCTGGCTAAGTGAGTTCGTTTAGCTTATGCGTTGGTTACGACCTAAGATTGGGTAGTGGTATGCTTATAGCCTATGAAAGCACAACCAAATATTTAATCGCTATCATGTTTAGACCACCCAAAATAAAGGTTCACCCACATTCTTAACGTAGCATCCCAAAATAATGTACCAAATCAAACCCGCTTCAAATTCATAAATCTACTTGTAGCACCAAATGTTTAACCAGGATTTCCCTCTCTGCTACATAAATTCATAAGTTCAAGGTTCCTTATTCATGGCATTCAAATACTAGAACAAAAAATGAAAAGTCATAATGTTTTAATGGAAACTGGGAAGGAAGGCAAGTCTTTTCCTCATAAATATCCATTGCCATCTCATCTCTCGTAAAAGAGAGGGGAAGGATGCATCAAGATCTAATTATGGCCGTTTATACAATTTTTTTACTTTCATTTTCGTATTAGGCTTCATGTGAATTCGAAGTTTCTCATTCCTTGATTTTTCTTGAAGGACTAATGATAAAATTTCATCGTGAAATCCAATTATTGTTTTTTTTTTTCCAAAAGCTTTATTTTCGTACTTGATCTTTTGATGATATTTTGATATCTTCCCAATTTTTTTTCAATGTTTCAATTTTTCCCTGACACTTTGATCAAGTATCAATATTATCATATTCACTAACACAATTAATTTTAGTAATAAATACTATTGATATGATTTTGAAATATACATTTTTATCTCCTGTGGGTGCTATGTTATGTATGTAAAAACTCTAATTCGTCTAATCATGCTTATTGAAATAAACTAGTATAGAAGATCAAAGATGAGAACATAGCTTTTATATACATTATATAATATGATATTAACATAGGATAAACATTAGTACATTTGAGCTAAATCAACAATTTTCATTAATAAGTCTAATGTTATTAGTGAATAGAATAGCATCGAGGTTTTATCGAAACGTTAAGAATGAAATGCTATCATGAAAAATTCTTGAGATAAAATTAAAATATCACTAAAAATGAGAAATAATAAGTTTTTGCTTTCTTTTTGGTCGAAAGAGTTTTTGGTTAGGAGCAGGAGAAGCGTGGACATTGGGCTTTTTTAATTGTCCATTACATTGGGTTCAAAGAAGTGAAAACACAGGGGTGCGCTTCTCGTCGTACCAACAACCCAGAATGAATATCCTGCTAGGAAATGTTACGAAGCCAACAATGAAAATTGAAAAACCAAATCAGTCCATACCAAGTGTGAAAGGTGAAAAGGGTAACATATGTTTTGTTACTATGTCAAGTAGGCCGGGGAATATAGCTAGTCATGCAGACTTATAACTGTTGTGTGCCTTTTAGTGGGGGTGATATGATATATAAATTTAATTTTAATATATGTTAATGTAAAAATAATTTGTACATATTTAATGAGTTTTTTCTCTACTAACATATTTAATGAGTTTAATTTTTATATATTTATGGTGTAAAATTTTTTCTATACAGTTATTCAATCATATATTATCATATTTAGTAAATAAATTTGATTTTAATTACTTTAATAGTGATACACATCGAACTTATGTTAATTGATGGTATTTTATACTATCATTGCATAGATATTAAACTTATATTTAATTGTAAATTAACATATTAATAAAAATATATTAAATAATTATATAAAATTATTATATGTTAACCATATATCCAAATTAGTTTGATATATTGAAGAGCCAAATATTTTTCAATTTATATTAATATATTTGATTTATTTTTGAATAATTTTTCAGAATGGTTTGGGTAATTTTTTACTTTTTTTTTTTGGTTCTAAATCGGTTTAAATTTCCAAAATTAAACCAAATATATACTACAAATGTCATTGGACTCCGGCGCCTGCGATATTCCTTCCTGCGTTTTTATAATTATTTCCTTAAAATTTTTCTCTAATATTAATGGAAGAAAGTAATTTATATGTTACTTTATATACTCTAGCTTTTTTATTTCCACAGCGGATCGGAATGGAAGTATTGCAATTTGCAGAGCTGTTTAAAAAGGTGTGTAGCTAAGCCATTTGGGTAAGTGAAGCTTCCGTGGAAAGTGAAACAAGGGAATCCTAAAAGCCGGGCAGCAGCAAAAGTCAGAAACTCATAAAGAGAAGGAGAAAAACGACACGGTTTGGTAGTTGAAGAGTAAAATTAAAGATAAAATTTATCTATATAAATTTTATATGTAAAATAATATATATAAGATAATTTTTATCTTATTTTTACTCTTGAATCAAATATTTTTTAAATTCTTTAGTTTTAGTTATTATTTTTAGTTTGTCTGTGTTAAATGTTGAATTGGATGCCTGAAAGATAAATAATCCAATTATGTGTGGCAGCTAGTAATCTCATGTGACATATCATACTTCAGTGTGTTATAACTCTCATTCAATAACTTATTTTGTAATAGGATTTTGAGTCATAATTATGATATACCACTTGAGATTATTGATTTTATAATAAGATTTTGAGTCATGATTATAATATACTCCTTTAGATTATTGATTGTCATGCATATGGATGACATGATTTTCTATTAATTAGCTCAACATTTAATATAGATAAGTTATTGATCAAACCAAAATATTATTTTAACATTTAAAATATTATTTTAACACCTAAAATTAAGTATATTATTACATTCATTTTTTTATCATTAGATATAATGATGGTTTTCACTCATCCCATCATTCTTTTATCACATTTAATGGTAATAGAATGAGTGTTTCATAGTGACACATTCTTTTTGGTGTTAGAATAACACTACTTTTGATAAAAACTAAAATCTATCTGTTTTAAAATTGTTTGGACCAAAACTTTTTTTAGATCAAAATTGACACTTATTTATCTTTTAGAGACTAAAAATATATTTATTTAATTTCTATATATTAATAGTGTAAAAATATTTTATATTGTCATTCAATTAAATTTATCTCATTTGTATGATTTTTTAAACAGTGAGTATGAGATTAAATCACTTTTATTGATATGACAATATGTCATTATCTGACACTGCAAAAAATTTTATATTATTAATATATTAAAATTAAACTCAAAATATAGGCCAAAGGTACTTAATAAAATATATTTCTTGGTTTATGTTAAACCTAAACTATATTACTTTCAAATTGATTTCAAGTTAATATATTTAAATAAAAAATTTAAGTATAATCTAAACTCACCCTACATCACAACTTATGCTGATAATAAATAGACGTAAATATTCTGACAAATTCCTAGTCCACGTGGTGGCCTTCGATTCTCCATCTCTCAACTCTAGAGAGTCAAGAAAAAGACAGAAAGGCAGTGAGATGGTCAGAGATTGTCACACGAAATCCAGTAGGATACAGTTGGCATTCGAGTGGGCCACACACTTGCCAAAACCAAGTTTTCTTTCTTTCGATGGTTACCTAAAACCATTTCAAATCCAGCGGTAAACCCTTTTTGTTCATTTGCCTTTGTTTCTCCACTCAATACTCTGTTGGTGGGCCTCCAGTCGCTCAGTCCCACCCACTATCATTTTCCCACCTGATTTTGGGTGCGTTTGGATTATATTATATTATGGAGTGAAATAATTATTTTTTATATATTTAAATAATTTTTAAAATAATTAGAATATAAAAAATTAGTTCCCAATTTTTATGTAAAATCTAAAAATAGTAGTTTAAAAATTTAAATTTTTAATTTTTTTAGTTATATATCAAATTTAAATTTTATAATTACATTTTTAAAATTCAAAATAAATGCATTCTTTCTCTCTCAAGCGTCTCAATTATAGTTGGTTTTTACTTTTATTTAGGGATAATAATGTCGACTTAAAAGTTTTATGTTTTAATGAAAAGTAAAAATACTTAATTGCACTGCCACATTGAAAATTTGTTATTTAAGTAAAACACTTTAAGTGTTTGTAGCTTATTTTTCAGAACTTAATTTCTATATATTAATTATATAAATATTTTACACATTTAATTAAATATTATATGTGTAGTTTTTAAAATAATTAATATAAATATCAAATACTTGTAATAACATAATAGTGTATAATTGGATGACATTTTTTTTTATACATAAAAGTATAGATTGAAAGGAAAGCTTATTCAAGATTTAGACATAGCTCTTGACTTATCGAGCACTTTTAAATCACCTATCAATAGATAAAATTTTATAATCAAACTCAAGTCATGACAATATATGAGCAGAAAATTAACTATTGAGCTAAATCCTATTGACACAATGTATCATTGAATGATAATAATATAACATTTTATATATAGTGATATTTTTATACTAATACCACAACAACCAAATTTCATCCTATAAATCTTTCGACTCTATAAGGTTTTATCATAAATCGAAAACATGTCAAAGTTAAATCTTATTTTTAATAAAACATAATATATATTATGTGTTTAACTTTGGTAAATTATTAGTGTAAAATACTTTTATATTATTATTTAATCAAAGATTTTCATTTGCATGATGTTTTAAGTAGAGGATGAAAAAAATTATCATGATTGATGTGATAATATATGATTGGATAACCATATAAAAAATTTAAACACTATCAATGCATAAAATTTGAATTCATGTATTATTTATAAAAATAGTAGATGCATTTATCAAAATTAGTACTACTGATCACTATCTACCTGTACTAAAATATAAAAAATATTATTTATATTTATTGAGTATAGGATATTATATCGACTCATACCATATCTCTCATAAATATAAATAATACACCTCCTAAAATGTATCTATAATATCTAAAAACAATTATAATTTGTGACATATCGAAAAATGAAAAACGCACTGTATAGTTTATTAATAGCACAACCCCGACATTATTAATTTAAGATTTAATCTCGGTGTATTATATTGTCATTATCACTACATCAATAAATATAATTAACTCACCCATCTATTATTTCAACAGTTACACAAATAAAAATATTTAGTTCATTAAATTTAAGCTCTTTAATTTATTTGGGCATTATTAATTACTATTGAACATGCAACTAAAAAAGAAAGAAATGAAATCACCCATAACTGCCACATGGGGGTAGCGTACAATTGCCTCCCAATAGTTATCGTCCCCTTCCTTTCCATTCCTGCTCAACAAATACTCTCACACAACAAATCCCTCTCTCTCTGTCTCTCTCTCTCTCTCTCTCTCTCTCTCTCTCATTCTCCCAAATCTGAATGGCTCACCCCAACTCAGAATCCAAAACCCTACATTCTCTCTCTACCCTTTCCTTCTTCCTCATCTTCTCACTCTCTCTCCTGTCCACCACCACCGCCGACGATGGCGCCGCCATGTCAAAGCTCCTCAAGGCACTCACCCCAACCCCATCCGGCTGGTCCGCGACAACCTCGTACTGCCAGTGGACAGGCGTCGGGTGCGACGGCTCCTCCTCCAGCGTCACATCCATAAACCTCCAGTCGAAGTCACTCTCCGGCACCCTGCCTCCCGATCTCAACACGCTCACCCAGCTCACCACACTCTCCCTCCAGAACAACAAGCTCAGCGGCGCGTTGCCCTCACTCGCCAACCTCACCATGCTCCGGACTCTCTACCTCGACTCCAACAACTTCACCTCCGTCCCCAGAGGCTGCTTCTCTGGCCTTACCACCCTCCAGACGCTCAGCATGACCACCAACGTCGACCTCGCACCATGGACGATCCCAGCCGAGTTGACTCAGTCCACAAACCTCGTAACCCTCGACCTCGGCAACACAAACCTCGTCGGCACCCTCCCGGACTTCTTCGACTCCTTTCCTGGCCTCACGAGCCTCCGCCTCTCTTACAACAACCTCACCGGGCAGCTGCCCCAGTCACTCGCCGGATCCTCCGTCGCGGATCTCTGGCTCAACAACCAGAAAGACGGGTCGGGGTTCTCCGGCACAATCGACGTGTTATCTTCCATGACGCGCCTGTCTCAGGTCTGGCTTCAGAAGAACCAGTTCACTGGCCCCATCGCTGATTTGTCGAACTGCACCGCTTTGTTCGATTTGCAGCTCCGGGATAACCAGTTAACAGGCGTGGTTCCGGTTGCTTTGACGAAAATGCCGAGTTTGAAGAACGTTTCTTTGGATAATAACAATTTGCAGGGTCCCAAGCCGGAGTTCGGGAAGGGAGTGACTGCTACGCTTGATGGGATCAACAGCTTTTGTTCTGATTCTGGGCCTTGTGATGGTAGGGTGAACACTTTGCTTGCTGTTGCGGCGGGTTTCGGGTACCCGAATATCTTGGCGAGTAAGTGGGGAGGGAATGATCCTTGTCAAGGCTGGAGCTATGTTGTGTGTGCTGCGGGGAAGATTGTGACGGTGAATTTGGGGAAGCTGGGATTGAACGGAACGATCTCGCCGGCTTTCGCGAATTTGACTGATTTGAAGACTTTGCTCTTGAATGACAACAATTTGAGCGGACCAATACCGGAAGGTTTGACTAATTTGGCTCAGCTTGGTGCTTTGAATGTTTCTAACAATCACTTGACTGGGGATATTCCGAAATTCTCGTCTAAGGTGACGTTTAGTTATCAGGGTAATGCTTTGCTTGGGCATTCTGGAGGAGGAGGAGGTGGAAGTAGGAATAATCCTTCTGATGGTTCCGGTGATGCACCCAGTGGAAGTCCTTCTAAGGCATCAAGTGGTTCTTCGCTTTCAGCTGGTTGGATTGCAGGTATAGCTATTATCGCTGTGTTTTTCGTTGCGGTGGTATTGTTTGTGTTTTGCAAGTGTTATGCCAAGAACAAGCACAGGAAATTCGGCAGGGTTAATAACCGAGAGAATGGGAAAGGTGAGGTTAAGATTGATGTGATGAGTGTTGCCAATTCCAATGGGCTTGGCGGAGGAGTTCCGAGCGAGTTGCAAAGCCAGGGCAGTGAGAGGAATGAAATTCCTGTTTTTGAGGGTGGGAATGCCACGATTTCAATTCAAGTTCTTCGGCAGGTGACTAATAACTTCAGCGAGGATAACATTTTGGGTAGGGGTGGATTTGGTGTTGTGTACAAAGGGGAATTGCATGATGGGACCATGATTGCCGTGAAGAGGATGGAATCTGTCGCGATGCAAAGTAAAGGGATGAATGAGTTCCAAGCTGAGATTGCGGTTCTGAGTAAAGTTAGGCATAGGCATTTGGTTGCTCTTTTAGGGTATTGCATCAATGGCCATGAAAGGCTTTTGGTGTATGAGTATATGCCTCAAGGGACACTAACGCAACATCTGTTTGATTGGCGAGAAAATGGCTGTGCTCCTTTGACTTGGAAACAAAGGGTGGCAATAGCCCTGGATGTCGCAAGGGGAGTGGAATACTTGCACAGCTTAGCTCAGCAGAGCTTCATCCACAGAGACTTGAAACCCTCAAACATACTGTTGGGTGATGACATGAGAGCTAAGGTTGCTGATTTTGGGTTGGTTAAAAATGCACCAGATGGGAAGTATTCAGTTGAGACACGTTTGGCAGGAACTTTTGGATATCTTGCACCTGAATATGCAGGTATAGAATGCCTTTGATTTTTAGCTTGTCTGATTATCAGTAATTTTTTTTTAAGTTTATTAATTGTCTCCTATTATGGTTATAACTATAAGTTACTACTTCAATATCATGCATGTTTTAAATGAGGAATGAATACAGATAAGTAACAGTTGGAAGGAAAAATAATTATTGTTTAGTCTCTAATATTTGTGGATTAGCTGTGATGTTTTTTCCCTTCTTGGTGGCTACTTATTTGTGTTTATGTTTTTCCTGTTTAGAGGTTTGCTATGTCTTTCTAAAGTATCTTTCTTATAAACCTCCTAATAACTTAACATGCAAGTATTAAATGAAAAAGTAGATTCATTTTAATGTTTTGCCAATATAAAATGCATTCCATACTTTCTTGATTCAGTAATAATTAGGAGAATTGGTTTTTATCCACACAAAAAAAAGAAGTAATTTGGAGAATTGGTTAGAAGAATTTAGAATTGTTCATCTTGAATTGCAGTACTTTGCTGTAGGTTTGGGCAGTATTTCTACGTTCTTACTAAGTACCGTATGATTACCTGGTGCCTTGACATGTCTTTAGTTACAAACTTCATCAATCGTGAATTCTACATTTCAACTGCCATTACAGTTCGTGTGCACTTAAAAAAACATGGCCTAAAATTTTGTTGGCCTTTGCTGCTTGTGTAGTCTGATGAATATTATTTCTTATTTTGTACAACTACATAGTTTTAAAGTTATCTTTGAGCTAGATTATTGTTGCGTTGATGTGATTGGTTGCATTTACTTAATGCCAACATATTCCTTTACTTTTTAACTAATGTAAACCATTTTCCTTGCCAGCTACTGGAAGAGTGACAACCAAAGTAGATGTCTACGCATTTGGAGTAGTTTTGATGGAACTGATTACCGGCAGAAAGGCATTGGATGATACTGTCCCTGATGAAAGGTCACACTTGGTTTCATGGTTCCGAAGGGTACTAATTAACAAGGAGAACATCCCAAAGGCAATTGATCAAACGCTAGACCCAGATGAGGAAACCATGGAGAGCATTTATAAGGTGGCTGAACTGGCAGGCCATTGCACTGCACGTGAGCCATACCAAAGGCCTGATATGGGGCATGCAGTGAATGTGTTGGTTCCTCTTGTGGAGCAATGGAAGCCTACCAAGCATGAAGAAGAAGAAGGTTATGGCATTGACCTCCACATGAGCCTTCCTCAAGCTCTGAGAAGGTGGCAAGCCAATGAAGGCACTTCCACTATGTTCAATGATATGTCCTTCTCCTCACAAACCGAGTCAAGCATCCCTGCAAAACCTTCGGGATTCGCAGACTCCTTTAGCTCAATGGATTGCCGGTAACAAAACTGATGAAATGGGAAGGTTGTTAAGCTGTTTTGATCCAGCAACATCACCAAATTGCATTACATATTTTATTTATTTATTTTTTAAAAATGTCATTTTTTTTTTAAGTATTCTTGCAGTCTCTTTTTGTGTTTAGTCTGATGCTTTTATTATTGATTCTTTGAAGCTAGGGAATTGGTTTCTAGTGGATGGTAGCGGTGCCTAGGTGAAGTATTATTATTAGTTTGTGAGGGAAGGCAAAGGTCTGTACAAATGTCAAATTGTATGATTTTTTAAACAATTTTCAATGTATTTACTGCATTTAATTGTGTTCCAGTGAAATAATGTTTTGTCCCCCATTATTTGACTAAGAATTGCGAGATCCAATGTTCTAATTCATCATCAATGCCGCGGAAATAGCAGCCATTAGCCAAATGGGGGATTCTGAATTCTCTCTGCATGATCTAATGGTGCTTTGGCAATTGGCACTGCGCCAGAAAGCCGCAACATGAACAATTCATAGTTGAATAAAGCATTAGGCATTAGCGTCACTACGCGTTGAAGGTCCATTTGGCATCAATTAAATTCATTTTTTGTACTTTCTTTTTGTTCCTTTTTGTTAGTCTCATTTTCTTTTATCCTTCTTTTCCTTCTTCTCCCCCTCCCCTTTGGGCAGGCCTTCTGGGGCATAATAGAATGATGATTAATTTGAACCGAAAGCAGAGGAAATTTGGAAGTGAAGAGAGACTTTTTTTTTTTTTTGTGTAGTGTCTTGGGCATAACAAATCAACGTCACATGTTTTATTACCATTGAATGCGTTGAGTGAATAAAATGAATGAGGATTACATATCACATCCAATGATCCAATGATAATAAAATGTGTGATATATATTTATTATATAATTTTATTCTACACCGTACATTATTCTTTTTCTCTCTTTCCCAATTTAAAATTTGAGTGGGTGGTGATGGCTGACCTTAACCTCAGCCAAAACGTTAGCGCGGGTTACGGTGTCTTATAGCTGGAACACTTGTAAACTAAGCTAAGCAGGTAGATCGCTTTCGGAGCGAAGCACATGCTGTGGGCTCCATTTTCTAAATGCAATAACATCCTAATCCGCGTTGTCATGCATGCCACACATGACATGATTTGACAAGTTAGATTCATGTTTCTACATGCGTTCACCGCCGCAACCACTATTTAAATAGCCGCGTAAACCGCCGAAGCGTTTTGGAGGCATTAGGCATAGCTTTATCGTGTTCATTTTCAGAGTAACGGTACAACCTCGTGAAAAACTTTCGAAGCATTCTCTTAAATAATGAATAAGATTAAAAAAATAAATATAATAACTATCTTAAAATCTTAAAAAATAATTTTTTTATTTAGTAATTAGGAGGATGTTTAAAAAGATATGTGAGGACAAATTATTTCTATTATTATCAAGTAAAAACCCCCAAGTTGCGGTTGTATAAAAAAATTGTCTTGCAAATTTACCTAACTATATATATTTTTTTATTTTTTATTTTTTGAAGTGTACCTAACTATAGTTAAGCATGTTATTTGTCTCGCTTTACTATTTTTTCATTATTTAGTACTAATAGTTGCAAAAAAAAAAAACATTGTGTAGGGATTGTATTAAGTCTCCGAAAAATTGAACAAATGTAATAAAATAAGTTATTCATTATTATTATACATACCATCCCCCCCCCCCCCAAAAAAAAAAAAAACACAAAAAACCAAGTCAACTAATTTTTTTTCCGAGAATTTTATGCACAAAATCTACGTGCAACCATCATTATTGGCTGTGTTTGTTGTTTGACGTGACAACGCAATCCCAAGCGAACCATAATTTGCAGTGGAAATAACAACAACTTCTCAACCACTCGTACATTTTATTCTCTAAAATAATAAAGACAAAACAGTAGTATTCATTTATTAATTCCTTAATTGAAGGAAGAAACAGGTGAGTATGATCTTGTCTTTATTGAGTTAAAATTAAGTATTTTGTTGTTAAATGTTACGAGAAACGTGATTTTGAGCCTGTCGTCAAAGATAGGGCAACTCGAGAAGTTGAAAATGCCTGGCTGTTGGTGATTGAGACATGACAATGTGGGAGAGAAAATTGATCAATTATTAGAATTAAATTGCATTTGAAATGATTTTTTTCTTTAAAAAAAACACTTTTTGCTTTTAAAAAACACTTTTTTTGAAAAAAAAAGTGCCTTGATAATTTTTTTTAAGTGCTTGGACTGAATTTTTAAAAATATTTATAATTAAAAAATAGTTTTATCATTTTTATAAAGTTACCGATATCCAGTTTCTAGCAATATAGAAGCTCCTCTGACCTGATTCTTGGGGATAAGTCATCGACTAATCCTAGCTTGTGGTTGATAGGTCTTTGACTTTGAGTTTCCAATACCGCGGGTGGAGGATTTGCAAGGACTCTGTTGTTCAAGTCAAAAGAAGTGTAATTTGAGAGAGTAATAATTGAAATGTTACTTACTTGATTGTGGTATAGAATAGTTCATATATAGAAGAGTTTGTTGTGATCTTATTCCATATTCTTAGAGTAAGTAACAAATTATCTCTTTAATTTGGATATCTCAGGAGAAGATATCTCCTTTGATTTTAACGGAATTATCTTCTCAAGTCCCTTGATTTGACGAAACATGGTTATGTTTTCCTAAGGCAAACTATGGATTCTTACCCATACGCTCGGCCAGATCTTGGGTCGAGCATTATGTTCTTGTTGGGTCTCTGAACTCGGGATCCCCCAGTGAATGCTAACATCGACCTATAGGTCGCCTAGGACACTACTGCTCTGTCCACCGGCCCCAAGCTTGGTTTATTTTGGAAGGGATATTCTGAGCTTATGTTGCCTAAACCTTATGTACCGACCTATATTGGTCACAGTTTTGTCGAGTTCTTTTGTGAGTCCAAACTCTACTTGCTCCAAGTTTTCTACTGACTTATTTGAGATGTTTCATTTCTTGCGACGATTACTTGCAGAACTTGTTCGTCCATGTGGCGCGTAGTTGAGTTCCATTAAATGTGAAATGACAACTTTGAATTACAGTCGTTGCATCGTTTCTTTCAGTTGCAAACTTCATGTGCCCTTGATTTTGTGGATGATTAGGATTGTTTTTTGGTGGAGGGAGTTTCTGAGGACCGTTAGATTGACCGATCTCCTCTACGTTCCCCTCAAGTGTCTCTTCTTTCTCATTTTCCCTTCTGAGAAAAAGGATTGCTAATATTTAGAGAGAAACTTCCTATGATACCAATTGCATCGCTATTCTCGCGCAATGTTCTTTGTCCTTCATGAAATTTGTCTTCCTCCTAAAGATTTTTGAGGTGCATTTTTCTTCTTTTTCCTATTTCCAAGATTGTTGGTATTTTATTTTTGTTGGTTCTTCTTATCTTGACGCCATTTCCTCTATTTTTTTTGCGAAGGTAAGTTCTTGCCTTTGGTCTTTTTATATTTCTTGCCTGGTTACTGGATTCTGGAACCCTAGGATAGATGATTGTCATTTCTAGTACTTTGTCCTTCTTGCTTACCTTTTAATTTTGGGGTTTCTTTGGATTTGAGGTTTTGGCTCTGTTGGTTTTCCTACTCCAAATATCTCAAGAGAGCTCGACTAGCACTAAGGCTGTGAAAACATCTTCCGTAACATCCCCAATTTTTCCTTATAATAATTAGCTAATTTTTAAGAGTAATTACTAAGAATAATTAGATATCTTGTGAATTATAGGATAGTTTCAAAGTTGATGATATTAAAACTTATGAAATATATAAGAAAAATAACAAAATAAAGGTAAAATAATAATTTACCAAAAATCAATGGTATAATTAAATTAAAACTATCAATTAAAATGAGAACCTACACTACTAGAAACTCATGAAACACAGACAAAATTTTTCTGTCTCTAATGTAGATGGATTTACAGATAGAAAAATGAAAAATAAAGAAATTTTTGTAGTCATGGTTAGTAAATCCATCTGTAAATATTGGTGCAAACTCTCACCACATGGCATAATTGTTACAAGTGGTTTTTACAAATGGAAAATAAAAGAATTTTTTTAAAAAAAACACAAATGGATTTATAGATTTTTTAATTAATTTATATTTAAATAAAATTTAAGTCATTACAAGTGGTAAAATCTGTCTGTGATTTGAACTTTCAAGCACGTATCTTTCGTACACTTTATAAACAATAATATCCGTATATAACTCCTTGATTGAAACGTGCCATTTCAGTTACTATTAATACAAATAGATTTTACCTTTTATAATGCAATAAATGAAATGATGTGTTTTATTAATCACATTACAAATGAGAAAATCCGTTTATAATGTGCGAATCAGGTTTCAAAACACGCAACCCTCCTTCTATGCCATTTTCCATCTCTAATACTCTCTCATCTCCTTCTACTACCAAAAAAAACATTGTTATTGACGGATTTTACCGATGGATTTTTCCTATTACCGATAGAAAATTTCATTTCCGATGGTTTTTGACAATCAATAAAACGTATTCGGAAATTAGTATCAACGGAAAAAATCCGTTGATAAATGTTATTGACAGATTTTTCTTTAAAAATTCATCGGTAATGAGCTGACACAAATCGTCAACAAATTCGTCATAGATTAATAATTACCGATGGAATTTATTATTATTACCAATGGATTTTTTCATTAGTAATTTCTAATTTAATTTGTAATTTTTTAATATCCTAATTTTACTGACGAAAAAATCCGTCAGTAATTATTGAATTTTATATTTTTTAAATTGTTTTAATTTATCGACAGATTTTTCTATCGATAATTTTTAATTTTTTGTATTTGTATTACTGACAAAAAAATTCATCGGTAATTGTTTAACTTCTTATTTTCTTTTCTATTTTATCCAAGAAAAATTTGTTGGTAATTCTTTTTTGTATATAAATATATTTAACAATAAAAAATTATAAAAAAAATTCTCAATAAATAATACACGCAACGAATTTAAGTTCAAAATATAAAAAAAATGTAAATGTATGAAAGTCTATAGACATAAATATAAAAAAAGTCAACATATAACAAATAAAGAAAGTGGCTTATGCCAATGTCATCAAGTCAACATTCACAACACCAAGATAACTTATAAAATAATCCACAAAATTGGACTAGCTAACTGATAAGCGGCATTTATGCCATTTATTTGACTTCTAAACCTTGGGTTTTTGTATGAGTTGTTGATGTGTTATTGAGGAAAATAATAGCAATTCTTATCTTGCATCTCATTGCATAATTTTAAGGAATTAGTGACTATTGCACCATTTTTGGAAATAATTAGAAAATTGAACCTTGTTGCAATTAACTTGTCTTTTTGAAGTATATTTTTTATATACAGGAGCATTAGATTGTGTGTAAAATGTCAAAGGAAAAATTGGAAACTCTTTGGAAATAACTGGGATTGAAAGGAAGAAAATATGCAGAAGCCACCATTCGTAGCAATGGCATTTCGTGAGACCAACTTGTAGAGCCTTGGAGTGATCCATTCTGATGAGCACTGCAGCGTTCACGCGATTACCTTGCATTAACGTGCTAATCCATTTTGGGCCAGTTTTGGGCCCTTTTTCTTGGATGAATGGTAACGACACAGAAGACACCAGTAACAGAGTTTTTTAGCTTTCTCTCACTTGGAACACACTTTCCGGCTCTAGAATTTCTTACTCTCTCTCTAGATTTTGGGAACTCTCAATCTTTGTTTTGGCTCCCGTTTGGGATTGTAATTTACGACTTCCCTTCAATAATGATCGTGAAACTCCCTCTATGAAGGAGTAATTTCTTTACCGTGTGCAAAGATAACTGAAAATTGAGATTGTTTTTTAGGTTCCTATTATTTTAATTGCGATTCATGGTTGGTTTTTTTTCCCCATTTGCTTTCTCTTTTGATATCAATTACGAATATTATTGTAATTGTGTTTTTAAGAGTTATTTGATTGTACATTCGTTCGCATGCATAATCTAGATACCATTGGGGTATTTGGTCGATTGATTTAATTACATCTAATTGGTAAGGGATTGAAATTAACTCTATTAGGAATTAGGTTGCTGTAATTGGTAATCAAACTGGCATATGTTAATAGAATTACGATCGTGAATTACTAGTTCATATGTTAGCCAAACCCTTAGCCGGAGTGCGATTGTACGACTGCTAAGTATAATTGCATCATTGTTGTGTGATAGTATGACCAATGAAAGTAGCCATCGCTATGAATCTATCTTTTAAACCGATGATTGAACAATTCTTAATCTGAAGGACTCCTTGTGTAGGTAATTTTCCCTTATAATTCTCTCATCATAATTTCTTGATTTAATTTAGTTACTACAATTTCTCAAACTCTCAATTTTCTCGAATCATTTAGAAAACTTCCATGTGAGACGACCTGAGTTTCACTCTAACTACATTTTCGGTGTGATTTAGAAATAAAAACACTTTTTAATTTGTTGCGGGTAGTGACAATCCAGATTACTACCAATTGTAAAAACAATCACAAAGGGGAAAACTAGTCTCCTTAATGATATTTTCAATCACATCATCCGAAAGATTCATGCCAGATTCGGCTAGAGTGGCCACCACCATTTGTTTCACCTATACATTGAATAAAAATGAACATGAATACATATCAAACACATGCTAATACAGAAAACATGTCAGATCACATCGATTCCAAGGAAATAAAGAAAAGAATGCAAACTATGTACTATGATTCTAAAACATGATTTGAAATTCGTTTACAGGTTAAATTATAGGCTGAAACTATGGTTTTTAAGAGCCAAGAAGAAGGTTGGAAAGTAGTGTGTAGTTCTTAAGTATGCATAACTTCCAAATATTAAAGTGAAAAGATATAATGATCAACTATTTTGACACAAGTAAAATAAATTTATAATTTAACTATGATCTTAGGCTTCTAATCCTGATGCTTAAAACATATTTCACCAGTCTTTTTTTTATTGAGTTACTTGCAATAGACGACCACCTTCATTCTAGGTTGTTATCAGTTCTTATCAGTAACAAATAGAGAACAAGATGCCAATTATGTCCCAAAATAAGATCAAAGATTTATTCATTCTGCAGTAAACAGATGCATAAAAGCATAGGCAAAAACAATGACATACAATTTTTTGGTTCCTAAACAGGTTATCATCTATAATTCAACACTTTCTTTATCCCAATGCTAAGCCAAGCCACTAGGCCTTGAGACAAAGAAGGGCTCTGAAAACTCATGAGCTAGTCAGGTTTTAAATCCAGGGCCTCAATTACACTACAAAATAATAAAAAATACACTACCATTCTGCCAGTGGGCTTCAGAAAACAAATTGTGAAATTAAGACTGATTCCAAAGTCCAAATAGATAATTCTTTTAGCATTACTTCTGTATTATCTTCTAAGTATATTGCATGTATTCTAGCAACTAAATTCTATTAAAAACTTTTGGCTTTCTAGCATTTTCCAAAATACAACATGTCACCTTTATTATCTGGTTTTGCCTTAGTGTGTTAATCCTGTAAATGTTCAAAATTTTTACTTCTCAAAACTGATAAATCATATGCCCAAACAACTGGTGAAGTAAAACTTTCTCATAAATGGGTGAAGTCAGTGACCTTACTCTTCTTGGTAGGATGGATCTGCATTGGCTATTGACACTACAAGAAAAACATTGGTTTCTGACGGATTTTATCATCGATGTTTCCGACAGATTTACCGACGGAAAATCTAAACATTGTAAACAAATTTTTTTTGGGTTCTCAGCCATTAACGATGGATTTTTTCGTCGGAAATCCATCGGTATAATTCATGCCAACTTGAAATGAATATGGCGCGTTAATTACCAACGAATTTTTCCATTAGAAACTATTATGAAATGTTACCAACGGATTTTTCCATCAGTAATTATTTTTTAAAAAAATTAATTTGTTAAATTAAATTTTACAGACAGATTTTTTGTCGGTAATTATTATGAAATTTTTAATATTAAATCAATTTTATCGATGGATTTTTTTGTGGATAAATTTTAATTTTATTATAGAAAATAATTACCGATGGAAAAAATCCATTGGTAACTAGAAAAATAAATTTGTGATGAAAAATTAAAAACGGCGCCCTTTTGGGTGATTATCAGTGGATTTTTTTCGTAGGAAATTTGAAAATCTGCCGGTAATGTTTTAATCCTTAAAGATGATTTCGGTTGTCTTTCTCTCATTCTCATCTTGACTCTTTCTCTCTCATTTTCATACTCTCTCTCATTCCCATGCCGGCCCCTTCCGCTGGCCCCCCCATGCTGGACCCCCTCCTCCGGCCCCGCTCCCAGCTCTCACACTCCCATCTCTCACCGGCCCCCTTTCAATGCTAATCACGCACTCCAAGCTTGGTCCAGCCGCACCTCAGGCAAGAGCCGCACCTCAGGCCACGCCTTTCGCCGTGCCTCTATCCGGCCTCTGTTCGGCTTTGGATCCGGCCCTCACGACCACAACCTCCGCGAGTGCCACACCTCCGCATGTGCGAAGAATAGATCGGGAAGACCATTGTGCAGCACACCCTTTCGCCAGAGAAGACTGCCACGCAGCACAGCCAGCACAACCACCTCGCGCAGCGACCTTGCACAGGGAGCTCAGTTCAGCACCTCCGCTCGCTCGAGCAATAGATCGTGAAGACCGCCACCTGCCGTGCTGCCCCTGGTTGGAGAAGACCTTCGTCGCACCGCCAATCCTTCGCCTCTCACCTGCCAACCACGCCAGAGAAGGTAAACTTCCCTTCTCTCTGCCAATTCTTCATTGCTTAATGTTTGTATTTCTTTTTTTTTTTAATTATTACACATCAGATATGCTTATGTAACTGGTAGTAAAAAAGGTAGCAATGGCTTCTTGTTATTTTTGACTACTTTTGATAAATTACTGACATTGAACAATCTAGATTATCTAGATAAAAATTCTTGAACTGTTGTTTCTATTCCACAAAAATGGAAGCTCAAGACCCTAGCATTGCAAATTTTCTGTTGACTTTGGTTGGCTTCCATGCATGGAATTTATAGAATATCTTAGGGAAAAAAATGAGTTTTAATGCTGAAAGGAAATCAAATGACTTATAAGCATCGAGTTGGAAGTTGTGTGGCTCTGTGTATTTGCTATCTTCATCAAAATTATATATCAAGAATGGTCATTAGTGACTTCATTTTATTTCTTTTGAAGTTATTAATTTAAATAATTGATTTTGTTATATAGCAGTGACTCTAGTTGGAGGGTTTCTTTGGTGGAGCATATAATTCTTTTGTCCCTTTTAAGGTATGTGATTGTTTCTTCTTCTTATTTAATTTCTTTCCTCTTTAGAATAGTGACTTATGATTTCTAAGATAGAGTTGTAGGAAAATGGGATTGCATGACAGAGGAAGGGCGTAGAGGTCCTTTGTCGACTTGTTTGCATTGTTTGCTGTGGAGATTGATTGTGTATGCAGAGATTGCAGGATATGCATGTTGTGATGTTATAAGGGGATGCACTCTAGAACGGTTTTAGGATCTTTAAACATTTGTTTGATTGTATTGTAAAGTTTGTTTGACTGGATTGATAAATGTATATATTGAAATTAATTTTTTAGGATGTCTTAGTTTTAAGGGAGGTTCTGTCAATTTTTTTTTAGTTTAAAGAGTGGAATATCTTAGTTGCATGGGAGGTGCTGTCAAAATTTTGTTAAGTTAAAGAGCACATACTATTTACTTAAAAGAGTTTTACTTTTAGAAGATGGTTTGTTGTGAGATATTTATAATTAAATAAAATTTTAATTTGAGAAACTTTAAATGAATTTTTTAGGTTAAATTACACATTCAAGAACCATGAGTTTCGCAAACAGACTATGGATGTATGACAGGGTGTACCCCGGTAGAGGGGGAATCAAACCTGAATTTTACGCGGGAGTTGAAAAGTTTATAAGGGTAGCTTGTCAAACAGTACCATTTATGAATGAGGAAAAATTTAGGTGTGCCTGTGCTAGGTGCAAATATAGAAAATATTTTGAGCACTTATTGTTTGTATATGTATTTAATTTATTATTTCAAATATTTGATAATGTTTAATTAATTTTATTTTGTTATAGAATGACTATGAGCAGCGCTATCAGGAGGCGATGACCTAGTGGGAGAAGAGCATCACAGCTGATGAGGAGTGCCCACCAATTAATGAGGATCAGTTGTGGCAAGAGGTAGTCGGTGGTCCTTACAGGAACTACACCTATGGTATGGGGTCATTTTATGCGAGTAGTTTGTCAACTCCCTCTATTACTGGGGCATCTACAGGCACTGGGTCATTGCCAAGATGATGAGGTCCGCAAGCGAGTTCACCTGCTCAAAGCGAAACTTCATCGTATGCAAAGAAAAGGATGCGAAGAGAGAGCACCAGTATCAGGAAATGCAAAAGAAGATGGAGGACAAGGAAAAGGCCATAGACTTGAAGATGAAGAAGTAGATGGTATTTTTGTGGAAGAAGGTAAAGGCAGGCTCATCCGTACAGCCAAACGCTGATGATAATGATGAAGGTGGCGGTGATAGTGATGCTGACGATGATGATGACTTCTTTTCCTGATTTTAGTTATTGGTTTTTTTTTCTATAATTTATGTTGAATTTTTATACTTGTGTATATACACCTTCTGACACGTCCATCTATTTTGCATTTTGAAGGAAAATTTCTTGTGTTTATTAGTTATTGGGGATTTTATATAACTTTTCATTATTAAATATGATTATAATTAGCTTTAAATGATCAGGTAATACAAAAATTAGTAAAATTTCTGTAAAAATAAATTTTGATTACCGACGGATTTTTCCATCAGTACGTTATCCATAAAAAATAAAAAATTAGATTTCTGATAGATTATTCCATCGGTAATATGAACAAATAAAAAATAAAAAATTTACAATTACCGACGGACAAATCCATCAATAAGCAAAAAAAAATTTTAAAATTATAATTACCGATGGATGTATTCCATCGGTAAACAAAAAACAAAAAATAAAAAAATATAATTATCGATGGAAAATTCTGTCAATAATTGAAAATATAAAAAAAAAATTAGGATAACCAACGGATTTTTTCATCAATAATCAATCAAAAATCCGTTGGAAACATAAAAAAATGGCGAATTTCTTGACGATATTTTTCAGCCTATTATCGACAGATTTCGTTGAAAAAATCCATCGGTAATTCCGTCAATAAAAGCTTTTGACGGTAAAAATTTGTCGATAATTATTACCGACTACGATATTTTCGATTGTCAAAATCCATCAAAAAATATGTCAGAAATTGATTTTTCCATTGGTAACGGTTAATAATCCATCGGTAAAATCTGTCGATAACAGCATTTTTTCTAGAAGTGTGATCCCACTATAACTTCAATGGGTGGGAGTATTGCATTCAATCCGCGTGCCATTACAGTTTTGGCAGTTCCTCACCTACCCGATATTGCTATTCCTCCAATCCCAGGGTCAATTACCCTAAGCAAACGAGCAGTTTTTATAGCATCTTGCAGAGTGAGTGGAATTCCTAAGATTCACCCTTCAAGAGATGACTAGCACAACTTGCATTTGCACGTTTGGCCATCAAATTCAACCATTATTCTCTGCTTATTTCTTTCTATGATGTAAAGTTTTAGTGTCTTCAAAATAATTCAGAGCTAAAGATAACATAATTTAGTGTTATTTCTCCAACATTTTCCCATCCTTTTAAATCATTACTTAAAATTTAAATTACAATATTATATTCATGTAGAAAATCATCTGAGCTAGTTATTATAATACATATAACAAGGCAATGGCGCAATGATGAAAAGAGAAGCAAGAGCTTGTTACAAGAAAACATAGTTTATAGATTAGGAACCAGAGGTAACATGAGTAGAATACATGTAAAATCTTCTAAGTATTGGTCATTCATACACTCAATCTTATCATTAATTGGAGCATTGGGATGAAAGACAGAGAAAACATGTGCAAACTCGTCAAAATCAAGTATCCCATTGTAACCCCAACATAGCACCCAAAAAATAAAAAAGAAGAAGGAAAAACCAGAAACAAAGGCCTAAACGTAGCAGAAAAAGAAAAGAGAAAAGGAAAGGAGGCAATAAAACAAAAGAAAAACCTCCGACGGTAGCGTGGCATGGCATGCAGACCTCTGGCGGAATGCGTGAATGCGTCCTCCGGGGTCGACTGGGGGCGGAACGACGGAGGTTTTCTTCGACTGGGGGTGGCGCGTATTGAGGTGCTAAATCGCGCGAAGGTCGCTATGCGAGGGGGGAGGTCGCTGTGCGTGGGGGTTCTGGCACGTGTGGAGGTGCTGAACCTCGCGGAGGTCGCTGGGTTGCGCGGTGGTCTACTCTGAGTGGGGGCGGCGCGGCGATCTTCCCGATCTCGTTGTTCGTGGGTGCGGAGGCGCTGCCGGGCTCGGCTCTTGTGAGGGGGAACTCACGGCGGCTTGACGGAGAAGCGAGGCGAGAGAGAGAGATAAAATAAAATATGAATAGTTGAGGGAACAAGTAATTTTATTTTTATTAAAGTGTTTCCGACGAAAATTTGAATTACCGATAGAAAAAATCCGTCAAAAATATAGGCATAGAGCGCGAGATTCTTTGAGGATTACCGGCTAATTATTTTTCATATTACTGACGAAATTTCCATCGATAACCATACTAAATTTATTTTTAAAATTTTCGGCGGAAAATTTCATCAGTAAAATTACTTTCAAAAAATTTATTTTAAAAATTAATTACTGATAAAAAAATCCGTCGATACTACTTGCGCCATATTCAGCGCAATTAGGCGAGAATTTTATCGACAGAAAAATCCGTCGGTAGTGACTAAAACTCAAAAAAAACAATTCTCATATTTTACACTTTCCATCAATAATACCTAGGGAAAAAAATCCGTCGGTAACTCGCATGTTTTTTGTAGTGTTCTCTCTAGCACTGTCGCCACCCTTTTGGGTGCTGCTAATGATTGAAACCTCCATTTTGTAAACGGTTTGCACCATTGTGTTCATGGTACTGTGATTTACCTTTTAATTGGTTTAGGTTTTCTTTTTTGGACTTCTTCTGTGCTTTCCATTGCTAATTGTTTCTAGTTTTTAGAGTTACTAATTGGAAGAATTTTCAATTATTTAGGATTTTGGAGCAATTTGGAGCACATTTTGTTTGTGGGTTTGTGTAGCATTGGTAAATAATTATGTTTGCTAATGTTTTTTGATTTTGGTGTTTAGGAATTGAAAAATGTTTGTGAATTTGTTTCCTAATTTTACTATGAATTAAAAAGTTTGTATTTATAATTAAATGTGTTTGTTAATTTGTTTTAAGAATTCGGTTAGGTGTGTAGTGTTAGCCAATGATCTGATTGTTTACCGCTCATTGCCATATAGGTTAGTAATGAAATCTTTATTATTGATATGCTTTAATGTATGTAGGATAGGGACTTGTGATTTCTAGGATAGAATTGTAAGATTGGAGATTGTATGACTGGGGGAAGGGCGTAGAGGTCTTTGCTAGATTTGCTTGCATGGTTTGCTGTGGGATTGTTTATGTATGTAGAGATTGCAGGATATGCATGTTATAGAGTTATAAGGGGGATGCACTCTATAATAGTTTTAGGATTGTGATGTGTAATGTGTTAATTCATTATTTTGTAGTCTAATGTAATTGTTTGCATATAATTATTTTGATGTGTAATTAATTGTTTATGTAATTGCAATGAAATTGTGGCTTGTTAATTGATTGTTGAAGACATATTATGTTAATGAGAGTCTTAAATTAGGAGAAACTCTGTTAAAAGTTTTCAAAATATAATTTTATTATTTGAATGTAACCACAATATATGTAAGGGAATATCCATATACATTAAGGGATACTCTGTTGAAATTTACATTAGAAATTCATGTAATTTAAAATAAAAGAGGTTCACAAAGTGGTGTTTAATTTTTTTGTTTATATAGTTCTTGATTAAGATGTTCCTTGGAAACCATTCATGAATGTATGACAGGTTGCACTTTTAGCTCCCGAACCCTTGAGAAACCTATTGTACCTTAAGTTTTAAATGACAACAAAGCAAATTTTGTTAAAATGTTTTAAAGAAAGGGCTAATGATTTCTTAAGTTTCTGCAGTACTTAACAGGTCAACTCTCATATACATATAATTCAATCTGTGATATATTTTTCACATCATCATGATTTAACATGATTAAAATCTCATTCAAAGAGATTCGATTTCTTAAGAGTGTAAAAAATTGTCCAGAAAGTGAATTAGAGTATATTAAAAAGCTTAAGAAAGTAAGCTAAAGCATCAAAAAATGAGTCTCGGCCTTCATAAACAAGTTCATGACTTCAAAAAGTGGCATTACAATACGAAAAAGTGTTTTCTCATGATGACATCAAGCACAACATCATCAATCTCAATTGTAATTAGGGGTGTACAAGGAATGAGTTGGGCCGAGTTAGACAAAATATGAAACCAACCCAATAATGACCCGACTATGTATTGGGCCAACCATATATCTTAACAATATACGAGAATTTGGATATTGTACATAGTAAAGTTATAAAATTTTACAAGTAAGAAATAAAATTTTAGAGATATTTTACTATATAGGTTTCAAAATAAATCATATCAATATAGAAATGACATTAAGTTATGTAAACTATATTAATTGAACTTTAAAATCTTATAATTTTTCTAGCTCTGTTTGGAAATTTGATTACTGAGAGCTGTACACCTCTTTCAGTATAGTTTCTCTTCAAGTATTGAGGGAAGTGTACGTTGTGCATTGAGGTCTGGGGACATGGAGAAACCTTTTGCCATTATCTCGACCTTTTTTCTATCTTCAGAAATCCATTTTTCTTGGATCTTTTGTCCTGTTTCTTCTCCTGGGCATTATCATTCTCAGTTTTGGTGGCGTTTTGCTTCCCTTCTGTACTTTACATTGCTTGAATTTCTTCTATACTGATGTAGCTCATTGATCTCTCTCGGAAATTGGCTATTGATCTCGAAAGGGTGATGACCAAGCAGTTAGTGAATGCTCTAGATCAAAGACCTTTCTTCAAGGCATGCAATTTGATAATACGGTCTAAGTTTGGGATCTGTGTGGCTATGGCACTAAATCTGTCTATGCACTTTTAGAGTGGGTCATGAACGCCTTGCTTGATAGTGCTCATGGAATCTACTAGCTTTTTATAAATTCAGCTAAATGAGAATGATTTATAAAGACTCTTGAAAGGTCATCAAAGTTGTGAATGGATGGATACTATAGATAATGAAGAAAACTAAAGCAGAGCAACTTCCTCCAAAAAGGCAACAAATGTTCAGTATAAGCAAGGGTCACTTGCCCCATCAATCAACATCATTGATTTAAACACAATTACATGTACCTGGGGGACTCCGGTGTTGTCATAAGGTCGAAGTATGGTCTAGAGCTCAAATTTTTCTAGGGGATCCACGATCATGATAAGCTTTGAGAATGGCCCCAAGTAGACTGGGAGATTTCTCAAGGTTGCCTTGTTATTTGTTGCCATGCGCTCAACGAGTGTTGTTGATAGTATCGGTTTTCTTAGTGTCATTGGGTTAATTGCTTTTTTCTGGCCTGTTTTATGAGCTTCATCCTCCTATGTCCCTTATCTTGGACTCCAATCTTTCATTTTTTTCCCTTGGAGTTCTCTTATCATTCGATACAAGACATCCACCGTAATTGGTAGAGGTGGTGGTGGCGAGTTGCTATGACCTCAGTTGTTGTTATTGTTATTGTTATTGGGTCGGTTACTTTTTGGGCCATTCTCATTCATGGTTGTGCTCTTACTTTTCGTCTTCACCATTTGTGAGATTGTGGGCTTAACAATAAAGGGCCCCATGGTAGGGACCAAATGTTCTAACTTGATTCTTAGGGATGAATCCTCAGTTAATCCTAGCTTGTGGTTAATAGATCTCCAAGTCTCTAACACCCTACAAGGACTCTGACGCTCAAGTCAGAAGAGGTCTAACTCGAGGGAGTGATAATTGATATGTTACTTACTTGGTTGTAAGGTAGGATAGTTCATATATAGAAGAGATTGTTGTGTTCTTATCACTAACTCTTAGGGTAATAGATGATCTCTTTAGATATCTCGGGATGAGATCTCTCATTCGATTATAACTGAATTATCTTCTCAAGTCCCTTAATTTGTGGAGGTTTGTTCATTATGTATTCGAAATCCAAACTATGAGTTTTACTCATAAGCTCAGCCAGATCCTGGCACAACCTTATGTTCTTGTTGGGCTTCTAAACTTGGGAGCCCCTAGTGAATGCTAACACTGACCTATAGGTTGCCTGAGACACTGTTCGATCCAGAAGCAAAATTGATTTAGAATAAAATTATTTTTAAAAACTATCATTTTTCGTTATTTATAATTACCATTGAGGATTGCTATTCAATGTGAAAAAATTTAATGTCAAGTTGCATGTGTTAGCTACAGAACCCTTTAGAAAGCATAAGTGCTAAATGTTTTTAGTGATAATGAAACCAATTTCGTGAAAATATTATGAAGAAGGACTAATCGTTTCTTTGAGTTTCTTGAAGCAACAACAGGTTTTTTCACGTTAGCATTCTTGTTAAAATAAGAATATTTTCACAGTGACATATGCAAACATATTTAATCTCGTTTGAAGAGATTGAGACTTAATGTAAGTGAAAAATATATCGTAGAATGAACATATATATGCTCAACAGATTAAAGAAAACTCTCAACTATAAGAAACTAAGGTTTAGATCTTCAAAAAGTAGCACGTGACTTCAAAAAGTGCAATTTAAGTGAAGATTTCAATCCAAATCTAAAGCAAGTGCGTACTACCATCTTCAATCATCATGATCGTAATCATATCATTAACAACAAGCTCTGATTGAAGAGTATAGGATCAAAGAGAAGTGCAGAACTAAGATGATACTTTAGAAAACATGTTTCACTATAAACGGTGCACTTTACAAGAATATGAGGGAAATTTAAAATTTAAATTTAAAGTCAAACCTAGTCAAATACTAACATGACTTCTCTTTTACAAACTTGGTCAATTGCCCTAGCTTCTAAAAGGAAAAGTTCAAAAACCCCGTTCAAAAAGTTAAAAGTAGTTTCTGAAGATGGACTCAGAAACATCTATTACACAACGGCTTCTGCAACTACTTTGACACACCAAATTACTCCTCTAGACTGCATTTTCAAGACATAAAAAGAATATCAACATGTGTCACAGGAAAACAGATCAAGGGCAACAGTCGTAACTGAAGATAGTATAAATGGAGACGCTGTGTTTACAATGAAAGAGACCTTTATTCATCAAAGTGTTGAAACGCTAAAGAAATTTCCTCTCATCATTTGTAAAGTTATTACTGCTTGATCAATTTCACCCTTGTAAAAATCTTCTTTCTACGTTCTTAGTAGATCATATGTTCTTCCTAAGAAGAATAGATAGAAAGAAGTAATTCAAGTTTTTCGAATCTATTATTGTTTATCATACGAAAACTTGAGTGTTGGTTAGTTTGAGTGATTCAGCACAAACACAAACCTTTGTAACTCCAATCCGGTAGTGATTATTGTGAGTTTGTTTGAAGAGGCTAAGCAAAGACTACTTGTAAGGTGACAGTAGAGTGGGCTACTGGTCACAAAGTTAGTTTGGAGATGTTGTTCAAAGACTGCTCAGGTGTGACAGTAGAGTGAACTATTGTCACTAGTAAGAGCTTGAGAATGCTACTTTAAAGACTATCTAATTTTCTCGAGTTGAGAAAGGTTTTAGTGGAACTCAACGATGGTTGAGAACTGGATATAGGCAGGTTGGCCAAACTAGTATATAAAATCCTATTTAGTATCTTCTCCTTCCTTAACTTTCCCTTTATTTACTGATTTGTGCTGTTTGTTTTATGTTTTCTGAAAACCATCTTTTATGCACTTTTCATATCTTTTTACATAGTTCAGAAAGTTACTTTCTGATGTACACTAACGTTGTTTCCATTGCACTTCAAGTATACACATGATAGTATTTGTTCTATATTTTTAGAAACGAAAAAGGAAAGAAAAGGCAAAGCACGATTCAACCCCCTTCTCATGCACTTTTCAACCTATAGCATACAAAGGTAAATAATTAATCAAATAGGGGTAAGAGAGCTAAAAGTTGAATACAAATGGAAGATAGAGAAAGTAAACATCTAATAGAAATCATTCGTCGAAAAAATTATGAAACATATTCCGTAACATGCAGCATTTTCCATTACAATTTTATCTGTTATCAAAATAAATCCTTGCAAAATTTTTCATTTCTACTCCTAGTCTCACTTACAAGAGATGTAGAGCACCCACACTCAAACTTAACCACATCGTTGTTTGCATCTATTCTCTAGGCAACCTAGATTTGCATTTACGAAGGCGATAGTTGGCAACCTAGAAATAGAATTTAAGGGTGGCCTAATGATTTATTATAAACTGAACGTAACTTTATCTAAGTCAAATTGGATGACATTTTGGGTAGAACTATCCACACTTCCTATAGTTATTTGATTTTTATTTCTAAATTAACCTTCGAATTTAATGTTCTAATTGGGTACCATTACTGCAAAGAGGAAGACAGATAACACTATTGAAACATAGCTTGGGTCCATCCTCGTGGTGGTGACGGTCAGCTACTCACAATAGTGCTAGCTCATCTGTTGTGGTGTGCGAGCGACGTGTGCTCCATACGTGTAAGATGGTGGGCGATTGCGTTAGGTTGTTGGTGGTGGCAAAGGTAAGACGAGCGGCAGAGACATGTTGGTGGATGTGTAGTGGACCAATAGTAGAGGCGGTGGGACGATTCTGCGCGTCTGGTTGGGGTTTTTAGGGTTTAGAAAAAGAAAGTTGATGGGAATAATTGGAGTTTGGATGAAAGCTTTCTCTCCCCTCTAATTTTTGTCTATTCTCAGGGGAAAAAGTGAGGGAAATTTCAGAATATGGTAAATGTTAATAGTTGATGTCATAAGAGAAGGTGAATATATGTTCGACAACTAGGTTGAGTTAGGTTGCATTGCGACAAATTTCAGAAGAGGTGATTGTAATTTGTCTTTTATATTTTATAGTGCCAACATGATGGTGTGGATCCAAATATTAATTAAATTATTTCTAGGGATTTAAAAATCTTTACTCGGGACATGAAAATTTCCCTTTCTCAATTTTTTTTTTCTGTTTATGTTGGGGTATTATTGGGGATCCAAGTATTAATTTACGTGGATTTTAGTACGTAAACTAGGGATATAAATTGATAAAATTGTTACTCTAGGAATTAAAATCTTACTAGTAAATCTTTAAGCATCTTCAATATTTAATTCATTTCTAGTATGAGTTTCAAGTTGATGAAGTAAAAATTGTCTCTTCCCTTCAAGTAACGAAGACACACATAAGCAGCACAACTCAACCAATTAGAATGAATCATAATGGAAATCACTTATCATTTTTTTCTTTTTTTGGGTGGGTAAATCACTTATCATTTGATGTAAGGATAGAATTGATCTTAAATTTTAAAACTAAATGTCAAATAGTTTTAGCATCAAACTAGTATCAACTTCAAAATACTAGGACTATCAAGAATATTCACTCATTAAATTTTTTAAATAAAAATTACTTTTTAAACCGGATATGATTTCTTGCCCTAATAATAATATTTAAACAGGTAATTTTAAACCTTATACTTCTTTATACTAAAATTGATAAAGCTACAAAACAATTTGTCCATAAAAGTTCATCGTTTCTTTTTCCCCTATACTCATACAAGAATTACATGATAAGCTATTAATCCCAATTAATTTTAAATTTGTGGAAAAATGCGAAATTTGATACTACCATCTTTAGTTAGACTTAATGTTTATAGTAGATTCCTATTCCTAATTATTTATCGTAGTGATATGATTACATCACCCCACTAAAAGTTTCGACAAGATATAGAGAATTAGATGGTACAAAATTCATGCTCGGCGCAATGAAATCTATGAGGGGGCACCAAGATATGAGGCAAGCCGTAAAATGTCACTGAATATTCCGCCAGCTGTGACTTGGGCCCCAGCTCCGGGTCCACGAACTATTAGAGGTTGAATTTTGTACCTCCTTGTGGTGAATGCAATAATATTATCTGACCCGGAGAGTTGTGCAAATGGATGATCCTTCTTGTATCTCCGCAGCTCTACCAACCCCTTTTGATTAGTGACATCCACCACTCCCACGTACCTCAATACCTTAAAACATAACGAACTCTTAATAGACTTAAATGCTAGATGTCACTGGGATTCGTCCGGTAGTTAGGAATTTAAATAGTATGTATATGAGTTTATAGATTCAAATATTATTACCATCAATATAATTTTAGGGTACAATTCAATATAAACCATAAATCCTAAATCAATAAAATTTCAGAGATAAAAAAAATAAAAGATATAAATGCTACAAAAATGAAAATGCCATAATGGAAAAGCTAATTGATGACGAAAGTGAACATGAGACTTAAATCTTATATATAATTAAAAAAATTAAAAATCATTTTTTTATTAATAAAATTCATCTTAAACTCTTTTAGCTTTTATATAAAAAAAACCTATTGTTTTAACTGATTTTTTGGTTACTTCTATAAAAAAAAATTGAAAATGAATTTTTTTAAAAAATTCTGATTATTTTTGAAAATATTATCCAAATATATGAAAAATGATTTTTTTGGGATGAAAAAAGTGAAATTGACCCAAAAAAATCCCATCTGAATGCCGCATAATCGTCATTTTGTTCATGTAAAATACTTCACCCATAAAACGCCTATGTGACTATTCTTTTTAATAGTTTAATATAGGATGCTGTCCTGTTACTTAGTACTCACTTCCCCTGCATTTTCAGCATCATGTTGTTTCTTTGTTAACTCCTGGTCAAAATTTGGCAACTGTTGCATAAACTCATGGGCTGATGCACTAGCCTGCACGAAATCATGTTTTAAGCGCGACAGTACACAATAAAAACTCAGAATTGTATAATTAATAGAAAATTGTTCTTACTCTTAGTGGTTCTGGCACAAGGCTTTCAACAGAAATATCAGAAAGCTCTAGCTTTAAACCAGATTCCCTCGCAAGAATTATCACCTGAAGAACCACAGGAACTTTATTGTTAAATGATCACAACTTCATTTATATTAATAGCTAGTAATCATAACTTTCTTATGCAGAGTTTAAGAGGAAAATTAATGATCTGCTTGATATTTTAAAGTTAATTACCTGCAAGACATTTGAGCTTGTTTAAAATAATAGTTTACTTCAACTTTTAACTCGGATGTTTTAAATCTTTAAATGGTTTTTTGTGTCACATAATCTTAACTAGTCAAATTTGAGCTTGAAAACAAATACTTGTTATGTTTACATGTAGGGAACGACACAAGTTAGAGGAATGATTTATTATAAAAGTAAGATGAGTAAATCTTGACTATTAGATCTTACATGAATAGTCAAGATTAAAATAAAAAGTCGTGTGCCTTTTTTAAGTGATCATGTGACCATTAAATTTAAAATCCAGATATATTTAAATTTGACCAAATCAATCTCATTCAAACATCCACACATTTGATCTGGTTCAGTTCAATTACAGCCCTAATCATTATTCTCAAACTAAGCATCTCTTAATATTGAAACTCATGACATGTCCACTGCAAGAAGACACTCTTCGACATGTGATAATAAAATGTGGCAGACATGTTAAATACTGCACATTGTACCTTTCTAGCAACATCAGTTCCAGACAGATCATCCCTTGGATCTGGCTCAGTGTAGCCTGCTTCCTTTGCTTCAGCGACTACCTCACTAAAAGCACAGCCATCTTTGAAGTTATTAAAGATGTAACTCAAAGTCCCACTGCAAAATTAGAGGCCATACCTTAGGTTGAAAGCATGAGATCAAATTAATAAAGCCAATAGACATTAATAATTCTTGAACTTCATATTTATTTTTCTCTTCAGAGAGGGAGGAGTGCCTAGAGTGGATACTAAGACTGAGAGTGCAAGAGCAGAAGTCTAAAAGTTCTCAATCTAAGACAAAAGAGACAAGCAGAATAAGAAAAATATTTTTGAAACAAACCTGAAGATGCCTTCAATTTGCAATATTCTATCACCAGTTTCAAGAAGGCCCCGTAGAGTGCTGATAATTGGAAGACCAGCTCCAACAGTTGCTTCATAGAAGTAATGTGTATATGATTGCCTCTGAAGAGCTCTTAACCTCAAATACTGGATGCAGAAAGTGAAGGTGATAAAGCCCCAAAAAAAATGTAGTAACTAAACAATGAAGCAGATATTCTGAATGATATTTGAAAAATGAAAGAATCAAAGAAAGAAAGTCTTCAAAGTACTTCTTTCAATCAGAAGAATAAGATCCCCAGGCCAATTCCACCTGCAGCTTACACTTCCAGTTTATGTTACAATAACTTATGGTAGATGATACTAACAAATTTATGTTACAATAACTAGTGGATGTTACTAACAATATACAATAAGGAAACATCACTTAGAAATAGAATAACATTAACAAATCCCCAAATTGCCAAAATATAATTAAAGATGTTCATGAGCAGCAAACTGGTTGACATCAAGCTAGCATTTGGTTACTATCCTGGGACAGAAATACAAGGACAGAGACAGAAATACAGAGACAATGGAGACAGAGACATAAAAAATATTGTCCTTGTATTGTGTTTGGTTAACGGGGACAGTAGAGACAATTGACTGGTGTTGACCATGGCCGTTGACCGGCATTGACCGGTGGCCGGACCATAACCGGAAGTTGCTACCTAAGGGATTAAATTTCGATCTTCGTGTCCTGTCTCTGAAACAGAAAATTTTTCCGTTCCCGTACTCCATCTCTGTCATCAAATGTGATACAGTGACAGTCTGTCCCTATATTTGTGTCCTGGAACATAAACCAAACGCAGCCCAACAGTTAAGTGAGACGGTTATCCATATAAATCTTGCTTTCACTATATACGCGTTTAAATTTTTTGGCAAGTTACACTCAGCCCCTTGAAAGTTTTTGCCCAAATCAACTTAATTGCTACAACTTGAAATCCGAAAATCCTATAATTTATACACTCATTGGGTTTTAACATTCGTTGACATTTTTCTTCCAAACAATCATGGTAAGCGATACCGTTCTGTGAGTCAGCTGCAGCATAAGCACAGGGATGGATGCTATAAATTCTGGTCCTAAACAATGGAAAGCAGCACTGGGAAAAAGCAATGTAATCTGTTGGTGAATTTTTGGCAAAGAAAATGGTTACAAGTGTAGCTGATAATCTTTCCTGTCAATCTTAACTAAACTGTAAACCAGCGAAATTTGTGAATCTTCAAGGGTTCAAGGTTGCGCATATGGTTCTTAAACATGATGGCAGTAAAGTTTTATACTTGGTAGAATGAAATTTATTTGGATGGAGGGTATGAAGTAACAAAGGGATAGAAGAATAAAAGCTGTCTGCCCAAATTCTCTTCAAATTCCTTCACATGATAATGTAATGACGTAACTCTTTTTATAAAATATATGATAAAAGCACGTTTCCTTCCCTTAAATGCATTACTCATTATTTTGAAAAACTCAGAAAACAGGCAAACTTAAACCACGTATGCGGCTCTCTAGTCCAGCAAACTACTATTTATATAATTATATTAGCTGAAAACAAAATGGGACTACAGTATCCAATGCCAAGGAGGATTATTACATGAGTTATGAGATGAGATGTAACAATAAAACAGTCTATCTGCCAAGAGGGCAATGTAGAGGATTGCTTTACCTGATTAAGTGGTCCTGAATTTGCCTTCTTATTAGGGGTAATTACATGTATTCCTTTCCGCAGCCAATCAGCATAATGGGTTGCAATGCCAGAGTCAGCTGTGCAGTCCACTAATGCAGTGTTGGGTATAAAATGATTTCCATGCACATATTGAACAAAATTTTCCAAATTAGCCACTACCCCTTTTTCCTCTCGAAGTTCTCTCCAATTAGCTAAGTCGATGCCCCTGCAATTAAAAATTAGAGTTCATCAAGATCGAATGAGAACGAACTTAATATGATCAATAGAGCACAGGTAGCCCAGTGCATAAACTAACAAATCTCAGGATGCATTCAGTAGACGCAGTTGCATAACCATTTTTTTGAAGCTCAGATATGCTCAGTTGCTCATATAGCTTGATTCTTTGTTGTGGATTAAATTCATAGATTCGGCAACCGTAAAGAGCGAGCTATGTGCCTTGGACGTGTACTATAGTACCTTTAATTGGAACCACATGTACTTATGCTTCAGGGGTTAATTATTATCCTCACACTCAACTATGGAACAGGATGCTCTCATGCTTCAAGCCAAAAATTTCCTTGATAGAAGCTTGGAAAGAACTTTTGCATTGACATTTTCTTTTCTCCTTCTTTTACCTTCATAGGTTTTGTTGGATCGAACGCTTTCAAAAGTTAAAATTAATAACCAGGCACATCTCTTTTCACTTAAGTCTAATCCCAATTGCCACGGTCCAATCTAACTCCAACTTTACTTGGGCTTGGCCAAGGCAAGACATTGGCTATAACCAATACCAGCACCTATTGGTCACTGTCCATCCCTTCGTGGGATTCTAGTCTTCAACTTTAATTATGATCCACCAAGCCTAGCCAAGGCAGAATGTTGACTTTACAGTGTTCCTCCAAGCACCTACTGATAGTTTGTATTTTCCTAGGAATCAAACTCGTGACGATGGCTTTAATGCTGCTTTTTGGATCAAGTTCTTATTACTAAACCATAAGCTATAACTAATAATCAAGAAACAACTTTTTTCACTTAACCCCACTACCAAGCACCACAGTCTGATTCAGCTCTGACCCTACTCGTGCATTACCAAGACACGATGTTAATCCTCAACCAATGGGTTTTTCTTTTCTGTTTATGATATCCTCCTTTTCCCTTACTACTTTTTATTCCCCATGAATAATTTAAAGGAAAAAAAAAAGACATAACCAGCAACAATTGTTTCCAAAAAGGGAAAAGGGAAAATAAGTTCAAAATGAGTCCCTTACTTCCACATGAAAATTTCTCTTAACTGGAGATGCAAGAAAACCCAATACAGGATTCCTTTTAACATTTCAGATGCCTTGCTTAATCAACATTCAAAAGAGATTCAGTTCAAAGCAATTTGACTTACGCATCATCAAGGAGCATTAACTTTGAACCCATAATGCCCATTACACGCAAATCAATGTTAAATTCTTCTTTCAGAATTGCAGCCTGCATTCAAATGTTACCCTGATTTACCATATATCTCAAGAAGCCTTCAAGTGTGTTGACATGTTAAAATGCATCAAGAAATTCAAGTCATGTTGGAGACTATTAAGTATTATCACAGCCACAAGAGATCATGCTTCACAATACCAAAATAACAAGTTAATAACATAACAATGGATAGAAAAAGAAACATGGTTTATTATTTAATACTGAAAGTGCAAAAAAGTAATTAACGAGATTCCCAAAGAAAGAAGATCATTCATAAATATATCTTCTCCTTCTTAAGGTCAACATCATTTTGGAGACTAAACTCACATTAGATTTCAATTTTAGACATGATTTTGTGCAGGTTAAAGTTTGCAAGAGAATAAAGTAATGTAATTTTGCACCAACAATGATACAAGGAAAAATACCCATTAAATTATATACAGAAATCTGTACCTGATCCCTTAACTGTTCAAGTAGCGTGCTACCAATTAGTCCAGGTCCAATAATGCCCATTGCAATGGTGGTTCTTGAGAGATAAAATCTAGAATGGACAGCTCGTAGAGCCCTTATACAATCTTCTCGCTTAACAACGGCAGTAATATTGTACTCAGAACAACCTTGTGCTATAGCACGCACATTTATATTGGCCTGTTTTTATATCAAGTTTGACCACAAGCAAGTTTAAATGAAACAATAGAGCACACTGACATATTGCAATAAAAAGAGAAAAGGTAAAGGCAAAGCATCAGTTAGGTTGATGATACATCCAAATCAGAAGTCAGTTTAGTTCATCTACACAAAAGACATCTAAATAAATTAAACAAATTACTAAAAAAAATTTAAAATTTTATTTGTTAGATATAAAATTATTTATATACCTCTATCCAATAGTTTGCCCTTATCAGAGAGATGATTCACGACATAAGATAAATTCTAAAACTTCTATAACCAAATGGCTTATAGTTCATTGTCCTCATTCTTCAAAATCCAACAAACATTTGCTTGAGGGAACATATTAGATATGAAATCATCTATCTGCCTCTACCAACAACTTAAGCTTTTGGAAGAGATGATTGGTGAAAATATTTTAACCACAACAAGCACTATCATACTACAAAGATAAACCATAATTTCCCAACCTTAGCCAATGCATTGAAAAGAGTGGCACAAACTCCTGGGGTACTTGCCATTTTCTGGCCAACAGCTGCCAAAATACTACAATTTGGAATGACTGCAACCTGAGAGGTGTTACATAATTCAGAACATAACAAAGATAAAAAAAAAAACAATATAACATGCTTTACATATCAACAAAATGAATTGCACACAATAAATAAAATAAAGATGGTTTCCATTTAGTATAACATACTCACAACTCAGTGTTATTAAAAAGCGGCCATCGCAGCGCCATGGCGTCGCGGAAATCGACCCCGCCACCATGGAAAGGTGGATGGCGTTGCGGTATGGCGTGGCGACCGAAATGGCGGTGGCGCGATGGGGGATTGGTCACGGCCATGGCGGAAATCCAGCCCAAAACCCATTTTTTTTGGTTTTATTCTCAGGTTTTTGGAGGCCCAAAACCCTCACCCTAAACCAAATGAGAGACCCGACCTTGCTTCTTTGCTTCACTGCTGCTTCTCTACTTTTCTGCTGCTCTGCTTCTCTGCTTACTTTTCTCGCGTGCTTCCCAGCAACAGCGGCGCACCACGTCGGCGACAGCGGCGCACCACAAAGGCGACACACTACACCGGCGGCGGCAGCGGCTCACCAACGGTGGCGGCCAGGTTGCTGCTTCTCTGCTTCCTTTTCTCTCTTGGTCTGCTGCTTCTTTGCTCCCTTTTCTCTCTCGGTCTCTCTTTTCTCTTTGCCGGCTTTGACGGACCACCACACTGGTGGCGGCGGATCTCATCGGCGGCGGAGGCCAACTCGGAGCCCCCCAATCAGGTCCTCCTTCTTCTTCTTCTCCTCTTCTTTTCCTTCTTGTTCGTCAGTTCTGTCTTCTTCTTCTCTGTTTTGCATTTTTCTTCTTCTTCCTTGTTCTTATTTTTTGTCCAGCAGCCTCTTCTATTTTGTTTTAGGTTGAAATGGCAAGTGGACCTAAACAAGGCTCAGTTCCAGCTTCTTCTACCAGTAGCAAAAACGGAGCAGACCCTGGGTGGAAGTGTGTCCACCCTGTAGAAGAAAACAATACAAATGACACTATTTGTAATTTCTGCTCAAAACTTATGAAAGGTGGAATAACAAGAGCCAAAGAACACCTGATAGGTAAGAGTGACAATGTTTCTAAGTGCATCAAGGTTCCAAAAGAAGTTAAAGAGGATTTGATAAAGTATATGAAACAGAAAAAGAGCCAATGGAGTGAGGAGATTGAAGCTCCAAATGCAAGGGAGCTTGATCTTGAGAACTTGGGGTTTGGGTTATCTGAAGAAGATATTGAAGGGATTGATGATATCCCTAACCCAAGGCCTAGAGTGAGAAGAGATACTAGTGCTTTGAAAGGCCCAATGTATTTATTTGTTAGAAATCCTAAAACTGTAATTGGGAAGAGGAACAAGGAAAAGTCCAGGCAGCAAAATATTAGAGAAGCATGTGACAAAGAGGCAATTGAAAGGGTCCATCAATACATAGCTCGGTGGTAGTATCAAGCTGGAATTCCATTCAATTGTATTAAGTTGAAGAGTTTTCATGACATGTTGTCAGCCATTGGAAGCTTTGGTCCCAATTTGCCCCCTCCATCTTATCATGCTATAAGGGTTCCTCTTCTCAATAAAGAGTTGGAGCACACAAAAAATATGATGAAGAATCACAAGGAGCAGTGGAAAAAACATGGTTGCTCCACCATGTCTGATGCCTGGACTGATAAGAAGCACAGGTCCATTATTAATTTCTTAGTAAACTCTTCTGCTGGAACAATGTTTATAAAGTCCATTGATGGATCTGACTTTGTAAAGACTGGGGAAAAGTTATTTGAGCTTCTTGACTCTCTTGTGGAGGAGATTGGAGAGGAGAACGTTGTTCAAATTATAACTGATAATGGGAGCAACTATGTTTTGGCTGGCAAGAAGTTAGAAAAAAAAAGACCACACCTTTATTGGACTCCTTGTGCTGCTCATTGTTTGGATTTGATGTTGGAAGATATTGGAAAGATTCCACTGATAAAGAAAACAATCAAGAGGGCGATTTTTCTTGTTGGTTTCATTTATAGCCACACTAGCACCTTAAGCTTATTGAGACAGTTCACAAACAAGAAGGAATTGGTAAGGCATGCAGTTACACGATTTGCTACTTCCTTTCTATCACTAGAGAGGCTTCATGAAGAGAAACAAAATCTTACAAAAATGTTTACCTCTGATGAATGGGTGAGAAACAAGCTGTCTAAGGAGGCTAAGGGAAAGGAAGCAACCAAAATTGCAATCATGCCTTCTTTTTGGAACCATGTGAAATACACCCTCAAAGCTATGAGGGCTCTTGTTCATGTGCTTAGGCTTGTTGATGGTGAAAGAAAGCCGACTATGGGCTACATTTATGAGGCCATGGACAAGGCCAAAGAGGCCATTATGAAGTCCTTCAACAATGATGAAAGCAAATACAAAGATGTGTTTGCAATCATTGATAAGAGATGGAATTGCCAGCTTCATCGCCCATTACATGCAGCGGGTCATTTTTTGAATCAAGAGTTCTACTACAGCAACTCAGTTTATGTTTGTTTGTCTTGAACTCTTGTGTTTGTCTTGAATTCTTAATTTTTGCTAACATCATGACTATGCCTTTGTGGCTTTGATCATGGATTGCTATTTTTTCAGTCCTTGTTTGTGACTTTGATTGTGTATTTGTGGCTTTGATTATGTCTTTGAGGCTCTGATTGTGCATTATGTCTTTGTATCTTTTTTTTTTATATATATTTATATATTTTTTTAGTCCGCCATGGCTTCCGCCATAATCCGCAATGTCATCCGCCATATTTTTATGGCGGTTTTTTGCCTCACTGCCATAAACCGCCATCCGCCATTGACAACCTTGCAACTGACTCTCACCTAGGGCAAAGGATAGATGAGCAGCGGCCAAGAAACCATGCATATCTTTTGGTTAGAAATATATTAATTGCAGTAACTCACTCTCAGACCCAGTTATTCAAACAATACTGATATTTACATCATTTTCTACCTACCATCTTAAGTGGGCTATACTTTGAAATATTATGAGTCCACCCTTTCCTAATATAGTGGTTAGTGGGAGTAAGAAAAAGACACAGAAATACTTACAATAAAGAAAAAACTATATCAATGACAAGATAACCCAACTCTTCAGCTTTGTCCCTTAAACAATTTATGAGCCTAAGAGACTAATGATTCATCCTGTCTTGGAATAAGTTATAAATCAACGAATATGATAAATCTTTGTTTTGAATTGAATCTTGATATCACTTCACAATTGAACAGAAGAATAACCTGGTTGCAATCAGACTGAAATTAGACTGTGATTGTAGCAGAATCAGATTTGGCACCTGAGAAAGACGCCCAGCACCCAAAGCATGACGAAATCTAGACTCCAATGCCTCAGCAACAGCTTTTACTTCCTTCTCAGGCACGGCAAAGCACACAGAATGCTCACTACTAGCCTATACAAAAGCAGTTAATTACCACAGCAGATTCATATGTATAATTGTGGAAAACTAGAAAGAAAAAGCGTAAAAGATAATGAGTGCACCTGAGATATCATAATAACATTAGCTCCAACATCTTTTACTGCACCAAAAATAGCATTAGCTGTACCTGGAACACCAGCCATTCCAGTTCTGCAAAAGGGAACAATGAGAAAAACATTGTAGTCTGCAACTTTGAAGAGTAATATATAAGTTACAGAGTTTAATGAAATAAAAAGCAACAAGAAGCAAAAAACAAACAATGCAACGTATTAAATGACAGCAATTCATAACTCACCCCTCAACATTTACAAGCGCCAAGTTGTCTATTGTTGCAAAGCCCTTGACATAATTTTTTAAGCTCTGCTTTTCGTTATCATCAATAATAGAAGGATGGCAGATCTTTGTTCCAGAAGCGGAGAGGTTGAAAATATTCCTTATTATGATGGGTATGCCATATCGCATAACCGGGATTATTGTGCGGGGATGTAAGACATTTGCACCAAAATAAGACTGCACAAGATGCAATTTAAAAGTTAATCTCTTGAATTTTATGGGCATAAGGATCCTTGCACTTTCCAGAGTGCAACTTACCATTTCCCAGGCCTCTTGATAAGATAATGTTTTCAGAATCACAGCCTCACTAACTGCAGAACATATTAATTGTTAATACAGACTTAAGCACATGCAAGGGCAATCAAACATAAGACAAAAGCATCATCAATATGTCAGGGTGAAGAAGTAAAATGAAAACGTAGATAGAATTGTCAGCGGCCAACATTAGAACTAAAATTTAACGACAATCATAATCCACTCATGGTTAAATTAGCACATCGGACCTTTTCTAGGGTCTGCACTATACACACCATCAACATCTGTCCAAATTGTGACCTGACGAGCCCTAAACAGAGCACCCATAATTGCTGCCGAGAAGTCACTTCCATCTCTCTTGAGTGTAGTAGGAATATTTTCAGGTGTGCTTGCAATAAATCCTGTAGCAACAACTACCTTAGATGGATTCAGAGAGTACCATTTCTCAAGTCTTCGCTCAGATTCCCAGTAGTCAGGATCAACTTGATTGGCAGAACGAGTAGGATTTACAATAAGGACTTCCCTTGTATCCATCCATTTGCAGTCAGTCCCATTCTGCAGAAATGAAGGGTAAGCAAGATGCAATCAGCACAACTCAGATTTTAAAAAAGGAAAGGCAGACATTTCATATTAGAAGTACAGACCTTCCTAATAACAGAACACAACATCTGTGCAGACCATAACTCCCCATGTCCCACAACAAAGTCAGTAAAGGATTCTGTTGCATGACCAGCTGCAAGACACTAATAAGTATGTGAGTTGGGATGATGGCCTAATCCCTTAACAAAGAACTCATTCATTTTAAGTAACAATTAAGCTATACAGAAACGGCCGTTTAGAATTTAAATTGCCATTTGTAAATGTATATTCTATCACTCTATGGGTTAAAAAGGATAATTTGAAGCCATATCACAGATTTCTTTCATTTTTTTCCCTCTTGGTAATGTTCTTCCACGTCATAAGGGCATGACAATTATTTGCAGAAAGACGTAGTCAATGCCAACTTAATATCAATATTCCCAACCACCCCGACCCCCTTTTTTTTCTCTTTTTTCTCCTAAAAAAGAAAAAAAAAATGAGGCAATAGTTGCATCATTTGTAAAATATCAACACAATTACTGAAAATTGTTTTTATCAATCGAAGAGAAAGAAAGTGCTAAAACACTTTATTATGAACAATAAATCAAAATAATAAATGAAGTATGCAAGACCACGTGAAGAATACCATACACATTATATTACATCAAACATGTAAAAGGGTATCGACTTCAACTTAATCAGAAAATATATACACGGACAACATGAAGACACTATTCTATATGCAAAATAGGATATTCATAGAAACGGATATTCGAATAACTGATAATAAAGAAAATGCAATAAATTAAACAGATATCATTCTAGTTCAGGAATTAAAAAAAAACTAATGATACTAAAAGAACAAAAAAAAAGAAAGAAAGAAAGAGACTAGTTGACAGTTCCATACGGAGAGACTAACAACGAACTGTACCTATGTATATGGCTTGAAGCATTGCCTTAAGGTTACTGATGTCTTGGTGCAACTGCGACAAGAAACTAATGAGATCATCCCCCTGAAGCAGGTCACGTGCAATTGAGGTGTGCTTCTCTAGAACAGCATCCAGTGCAGACACATAGGACTCATCACGAGATTGAGCCTTGTGGATGAGATCATACATCATGTCGGTCACCTTTGACATCGCCGACACCACCACCAACTTCCTCTCAGAATCATCACCAATCACTATATTCGCTACATTCTTAATTCTCGCTGAGGTTCCCACGCAGGTCCCACCAAACTTGTGAACTGACCATGTTTCCCCTTTTGGAAGCTCCTTTCCCTCCACAGACAAGTCCAATGAAACATCTTCCCGCAAAAAATAAATAAATAAGAGAAGAAAAAACACGAGACAAATTTTACATTAGACTTGCCCTCTTGCAAAATTCAAAAGGTTTGCATTTTCTAACGTTTCTATTTTCTAATGAAAATAGAAAATAAGATTTATTGTCTTCACTTTTCATTATTTCCTTCAAGAAAGCCCATAAATGAGAATAGGAAATGAAAACAGAAATCAATCCTCCCATCAAACATTTTCCCGCATTAAATAAATAAAAGAAGAAAAAACACAAGTCAAATTTTACATTAGACTTGCCCTCCTGCAAAATTCAAAGTGTATTAGGGCCTGGTTTGCATTTGTTATCATTTTTTTCAAAATTTTGTGAAGACAATAATGAAGGTAAGAATAATTTTTACTGTTTTTGCTTTTTATTATTTTCTTTACAAAACTTTGTGGGAAATGAAAACGGAATCATACCCTATTTTTTTTCTCTTAATTTTAATAATTGATTAACAATTTGAATCTGAAGTTATTCGTTACGTTAAACTCTCCTTAAAGTGACATTCTAACTTTATTACAAGCTAAAGCCTAAAGTTCAAAGCTTTAATTAAAATTTCAGGATTCAAAATCTAGAACCGACATTTAGAAAGAATTTTATACGTGTAAGCATCACTCAGGACTTGAAATTGCATGAATAATTAATAATAATAATAACAACAACAACAACAATAACAATAATAATAATAATAATAAATCAATGCATTGTCGTAAAAGATAATAATGAATTGATTTTCCAGTCACAAAATTAGCTGAGAGTATCAACAACCTGTTATCGAAGCACGTATCTTGATCGTTGGTGACCCTGCTCCTGACGGTAAAGTAACACACTTTCTGGTACACAAAATGGTACATTATCTTCGCAAATTAAAATATAACAAAAATATAAAAAAGATAAATATCCTTGGGAAAAGTATTAATTTCAAAAGAAAAAGAGGCAGGAAAATGCTGGAAATATAAACAAGAATGTCCTGAGTTAAGAGGTTATTGAAAAAAGAACGTGAACTTGCGGAGAATGGAGATACCGAAGGGAATGCGAATGCGAATGGTGGGTTGTCTTGTTGCGGTGCGCGGAATGCGAGGTGTTTGGGATTGGGAGGGAAACGGAGAATAACGATTGGGAGGTGAGAGGAGAAAAGGAGAGCATGGCTAATAATGGCAGTGCTGCAGAATGAGAACAGAACAGAGGCAGAAGAGGGAATTAGTGAGAGTGAGAATGAGTGTATTCGCCACTTATTTACGTTTCGGCAATTGATTGGTAACGGACACCGTCTCGCGCTTCGCCACTTCGCACGCGCCACTACGGTTGATTTGATGGATTTAATCGCTAACTATTTCAAAAGCTTTATAAATAAATAAATTATACTCACAAATTTATCAAAATATAATTCATTTTTTTTAGTTATTCATTATACACTTATTTTTCCTCAGCTGATTAAATTTTAAGTTTAGAAATATTTTTATAATTTTATTAATTAAAAATAGTTAATATCATAAAAATATCATTCTGTTACGTTTACTAACGGTGTTTTGTAAATGAGAAATTTGGCTGAATAAATACTTAAAATTAACCATGAAGTGTGGTGTGGTGGCAGCTTACCTTGTCTCTTAACCATGTAGTTGAGGGTTCGATCCCCACCCATTAAAATGAAGTGTATTTCATGGCCAGTCGTTCCTCTTTGGGAGAATTCCTGTGGTGAGGGGATTAGTCACTGCTGTCGACAGTAAATACCCTAATTTCAATCAAAAATAAATAAATACTTCAAATTTGACAAACAAAGGGATATAAGGATAAGCTGGACAACTAGAAGGAATGTAAGTTGTATTTTCACAAACCTTAAGAAATATGAGTGTAATTTATCCTAGATAAAATTCTATAATTGGATGATAATATATTTTTACATCCTCAAGTATATTTAATTATTACTATTCATTTTGTTAGATAAATGAATTTATTTTTGGTATTGTTATAACTTATAAAGATATCAATTCAACATTAATATGCCTACAATATAAATAATAAAGAATTAACGTCAATTAATAAAAATAAAAATTACAATAATAATTAATAATCAAATTATATATAAATAGCAGTAAATTATATATATAATCAAATAATACAGTTTATTACTTATTACAATAATAGTTTTTTATCAATTAATATGAATTTTCTGCTATTTTTTATTAATCGAATTTTCTTCTATTTATAACTATTTTCTCCGACATCAAATTCATGTACTTGCCAAACAACACTGCTCTTCTTTACCAAAAAAAAAAACAAAAAAACAACATTGCTCTTTCGTACTTTTTTAACATTTTTTATTAGCTGTTCTCTACCTTTGCGTTTTCCATCCTAACACTTCCTTGGCGTCATCATTCAATTATTTGGGTTGTCTTGTCTCAAACATATGGCTATGCTTCGTCATGATTCAGATTTTTCTATTAGTGGGTTAGTGGGTTATGTATGTGGGTAATTGCCTTTTTAATCGCTTAACGGGCTCAAACGTATACCAAAAGTATGCGTAGTTTTGGATTGAGACAACCTTTCTTTTTTACTGCGGGTTAGTGGGTTATATGCAATTGCCTTTTTAATCATTTAAAGGGCTCAATCAATTTAAAAGGATTTAAAATTTTACCTGAATATACCAATCACAATTTAACAAGAATGTTTACTTAATCCCAATCAAATTGTTAGGTGGCACACTTTATTTTAGAATTTAATGCCTATAATTATTTAGAGGACTAGTTGATAAATATAATTAAAACTAACATTTTGCACAAAAATCATCAATTTTTCAAATAAAAAATTTCTGGGATGTTTTCATTCCCAATTTCGGTGCCCAAGAACCCTAACCCTTCTCATTCATCTACTACCTCATCGGCGATGTTTGCTTCAATCTCTTTGACGTACTCATGACCCTAGCAGAGTTTCTAATGACATTTAACATTTTTGTTTTGATTGGAACTCAATTTGATGATGCTTTTTGCAAAGCTTGGATCCCAAGTACACCTAACGATGTAACATGTGCTCAAAGAGGTGACAATTGCCATAGCTTTGGTGCTTGAGCATGACCCTAATAAAAGCTTAGGACCTCAGCATGGCTTCCAGTCTAACTCCAATGATCAAGCCAAAAGTTACACCAAATGATCAATTAGGGTAACGACGGTGTGAACTTGAATGCCAAAGCCAATTCAAGTCTTTCTATCCATCGGCATGCAAACAAATCTGTTGTGGCTGTGATGCTCGAGCATCACACACCGGATTATTCAATGATATGAAATTTAATAGTATATAATTATACTAATAATTTATAATACATTACATTAAATCTCCTTTACACATTTTCTCTCCTCCCTTCTATCCTCTACATAACAATATAATATAATTAACTAGTCGTTTGACTCGTGCGATACACGGGGAGATAATAAGAAATAGTTTGTTGATTATTATAAAGTAAATGATAATTTATTTACATATATCTTATAGAAAATTGAGTATATAAATTTATCTTAAAAGTAAGTTAATAGTTAAATAATTAAATAAGTGGACAAAATATAAATGTGTCATTTTATTTTATATCTTATATTAAATATCATATTTATAAAGATGAAAATATCTTGATAGAGGACCTATAACTAACAATATATAGCCTATTTTATGAAAATTTTGCGCATTTCAAAAGTTAAAATTGTTGAATAAAGAAAGAGAATAAATAGATAATTTTACTATATCATGAGCTATTTATAGGGATAACAATGAGTATCTATGAGAAAGGGGATATGTCTCACACCTCCCGTCACCATTTAAAATTTTATCTCTCATCTCGATTCTCATCACCTTATGGTTCCCTATTTCTCATTTCTCGTGTCCCATGGGGATTTTGAATTCCTATGGAATTCAAGGGTTTATTAACAAATTTCAAAAAGAAAAAAATTTTAAAAATATATTATAATTTAAAACATAAATATCTATAATAATAAATACTATTAATACAACATAATCTAAATTAAAATAAAAAATATATACAAAATATAAATATAATAAAAATAATTAAAAAATAAAGATGTATTATCATTGTCCATATCCCGTTTAACAAATTGATACTTAGTCCCCATGGATTATCTCTATAAAGATGAAATATGTGCCAATTCCTTTTCCCATTAAGTAATTTTCGTGTGTACTCAATTTCAATTATTTTTAATCATCCCTAGTTGTTTATATTTTGTAGTAAAATAAAATATTTAATTAATAAAAATAATATATAAATTTAATTTATATGATTTTAATTATACGTTCTTTTCTTGTACATCCTTTTAATAAATTAAAATATCAATTTTAAAATATATGTTATAATTAATATGTAATAATTAGTAAAAAAATAATTTATAATTCTAATTTATAGAATCTCAATTATTAGAGTGGTATATCAATTATAATTTTTAATAAAAAATAATATAATTATTTAATTTTTAAAAATTAATAAATATTTAATATTATTATCAAAGAAGTGTAAATCATAGAATTAATTTTTTTAAATATTTTAGTGTTAAAAAATTGAAGATATTTTTTTTCAAAACAATCAGTATGAAAAGTTATGGAATTAAAAGGTTGAATGTTTAAGCTATAAAAAATTAAATAGAATATAGTGATACATGTAAATAGATAATTTTTTTATTATGAGTTTTAAAAGTTCTACATTTAAAATTAGAAAATTTCCCCTAATCCCATCTTTATTTAAAATTTTGCTTGCATTCTCATGTACATCCCATCACAGGTCTCCATTTTTCATTTCGCATGGAGATTTGAATCTCTATTGATATTTATCTGCTTATTAAAAAATTTTAAATATAAAATTTTTTTAAAATACTTTGAACTTCAAAACATAAATATTTATAATAACAAATACTACCATGCAACATAATTATAATAGGTTTGTTATCATTAATATTATAATTATATATATAATTTTTATGGTATAATATATTAAATTATAATTTTGTTTATGATATTTTTTATTTTGATTTTGTTAATAGTAGAGAGATATGAATGTATGATTGAAAAAAATAATTAATAATTAGAAAGTAAATTAAATTCAAAGACTTACTATAAGTGTTAAGATTATAAAAAGAGTGAGGTATAATTTTTCTGTAAATAACATATGAAAAAATTTTTATGTAATGAGTCTTAAATATTAGTATTATATCAATTATTATTGTATTTCATTAAGAATAAATTATTATATTAGTATTATAATGTGTCTTAAATATTTGATTAAGAATAAATTTGGTATAAATTGATTTTTGAATTATTATCATATCAAAATCAATCAATTAACAATTCGTTAACAATTTGACCTACCCATTTTCTTTAAAAAAAATATGTTGTTTCTAAAGCTTGTTTATTTTAAAAATATTTTATTTATAATTTTTATTATTACCTTCATAATATGAGGCTATTAATTGTTCTTAATTTAATTATAGATCATAATTATACTAACATGGGTTCTCCTTAGTGCAAATTATAATATTTAATGATTGTAATATTTGATTTTTTAATGATTGTAATATCTAATTTTATTTTATATGAAAAATAATTAATAAGTAAATTATAAATTAAGTTTAAAAAAATCTCTAGACATAAAAATCTCTAGACATAAAAATTGAGAAAAATGGGACCTAAATCATTATATGAATGACATGGGTAATAATTTTCATGAAATGAGTTTGAAATATTAGTATAATAGATCTATACAATCAATAAATTTTATATGAAATCTTAATCATTAATAACTTCTAATTATAAATAAGATTCTGATAAATTTCTATCATTTTTTTAAATCTGCTCTAATTTTTTTAATTTTTTCAACACTAACTCTCTTTTTTTCAAAATTCATTCAAATCTTTTAAAGTATAAAATTATCAAAATTGTCATGAATTGTATGATTGATTTTTTTTCAAAATTTATTCAAATATTTTAAAATATAAAATTATTAAAATTATTTGCAAGAACTCAGAAGTTATTGACGATATAATTTTATAGTTATTCGAGCCGATCCCATGATTTTCATTGTCACCTTGTCGCAACCGGGATCGCGACGGGGACGGCGAATTTTGAAGAGAGAATTATTATTTTTTTTTTGAAAATTAATGGAGTCGCCACCAAGTTTATTAAATTGGGAAAACGTTGGAAAAACCCATTTATTTTAAAAGATGATCTTTGAAACCAGATTATGAGTTCGGGAGTCGGTTATGCATAGGAAAGGATATGAAATTAATCTTACGCACTTTTCAAGTACCACGTCCTTAGACGGTACCTTAGTAAGTTGTGCAAATTAATTAATAACCTTCAAAATCCCTATTTAAATAAAGAAAAACTATGCAAAATATTTACAATCAAATAAACAATTTATGAAAATTTAATTTTGAGCAGGATCACCTACTCCCTACGTATCCCCGTGCGATAAATTCAAAGTCACGTAGTTACAGTGAAAATGATTATGAGTTGAAGGATTTTAATTATGAAGAAAGGATTTGTAGCGCGACGCATAAATCCGTTATTGCATAGAATCCAAGTTAGCACTAGACTACTCAATGAATCCTTATGATTCAAACAATAATGAAGGTAACATTTGTTACTCAATCATCATTATGGATCATTGCATGGATTAAAATATTTTTGTAACGAAACAATCCTTTTAGGAAAATCCGCTCTCGCCTAGGATTTAAGTTAGTGCTTGACCACTCAATAAATCCTTATGATTCAACAATAGTGAACATAACATTTGCTATTCAATCACCATTATTGATCATCGCACAGATTAAAAGAATTTTAAGATTTTGTTTTTTGTTATTAACAAAGGAACAAGAAATTAATTTGCAAAAAAGAATTGAAATTCACATCTCTTTTGAGAGCCCATTTTTTTTAACGAAATCCGTCTTCGCACAGGATTTAAGTTAGCATTTAGCTACTCAATAAACCCTTATGATTCAATAATAATGAGGATAACACTTGTTACTCAATCATTATTATTGATCATTGCGTGGATTGAAACGAAAATGAAAGAATTTTTCCAATTTGTAATAAATCAAGATTCCTAACTACCATTTTTGTTTTTTTTTTTTTTTTGCATTCTAGATTTTTTAACACAATACTCACTAAAACATCAAATAAATAGTTAAATCACTCTCCATCAGATTACTTAATTCTACTCAAGAGAAGAATAAACCCCTTCTTATTTAAAACTCAACCTAAGCCAATTCTAAACAAACAAATCCAAATATTAAGAACCAACAAAAAACTAAAATTCAAATTCAAACAAATGATTTAACAATCTACTTTAAAAGAACACTAGCTCAATCTAAAAAATAAATCTAAAATTCCTCATTTATTATATTTATTATACATATATTTTTTTTTTACCTGATCCTAAACTAATTATTCCCCTAAAATAATTCTACCAATACTCCATACACACTCACACATGCACACCCACTCACACGCGCACCCTTAAACATACGCGGACCACACACATGCATGCACTATGAGCACATGCCTCACACTAAGACTAAAGCAAAGTTAAAGAACGAACATGCTGGAATGAAAAAAAAAAAAAAAGAAAGTATCTCATTATTAAATTATTTCCCCTTTATTCTTTCTTTTTCCTTTTGACCCAAGACCATAGTACTCACACGAACAAAAGAAAGGAAAAACAAATTAGAAAATGAAAAGTAAAGGGGATGGGGTTAATGGCTTTTCCACGCACACACACATTCACATGCATTCAACAAATACACATGCAACTTTCACCCACATATTCACATGCACCACATTAGTTCACTAGCACACACTCACTCACCATATCACTAATTTATTCATACTAAACACATTAAATAAAAACAAACAAAAGGGAAAGGGAATAGAAAAGAAAGACTAACAGAGGAAAGAGAAAGCGAAAGCTTGAGAGAGAGAGAAAGAGAAGAGCAACGGAGAGGAGGCAGCACTACCAGAGAGGAGAGGGGCCATGGCAACGACGGTGTGGCAAAGGTCCAGGCTTTCGTGGCGGTTGGGGAAGTCTAAGGGAAAGGAATGGTGGCTAGGGGAGGTGCGAAGTGTGGTGGTTGAATGGTGGCCGTGAAGAACAAGATTCTGAAGGCACCTCTTCACGGTGGCGTGAGGCACCTTCTTCACGGTGGCGTTCACAATTGGTGAGTATACATTTGTGATCTAAGGTGCTGGACTGGTGGTGTAATGAAGTTGGGTATAAGGGCACGTGAAGAGTCGATGGATGATGGTGATAATGATGATGAAGTATTTACCTCTGTTCTTTTTCTTTGGATCAACTTGTTGAAGATGTTGCTGGACCGAAAATGAGGGAAGGTTGGGTGGGTATGGTGTCTTTGTGTAAAGATGATGATGGTTTGTGAATGGAATTGTGTGATGATAGTGATAGTGAGAGAGGTGGTTGGCTATCTTTGAAGAATGACTCATCATTCAATGCAAAGATTGGATCAGAGGTAGGAGATAAGTCTTCCTAGGCTTCACCTTGAGCTTGAAGGTGTCTTTGGCTAAGCACTTGTAGAGAGGACCTGGCAGACCATTGATGGTGTGAGCCTCTGAGAAATTGGGTGCCAATCCTATTTGGGTTGCTTGGTTTATAACGACCACGTGTCGGTCGTTCCACCAGTCCCCCCATAATTTCTGAAATGCAGGAGCGCCCCATACGAGTGTGTCCCCCATGCTTCAGCAGCTGGCGCCACTATCCGTCTCCATGTGCAGGGATACAGACCGCAACTAAAGTGGGAGCTAAAGAATGTGCCATCTTAGTTGTCACAGTCTCTTCAATTTTTTATATTTTTTGTATTTTTCTTTTTCTTTTGTTTTATGAACATGAATAATAAAAAAAAACAACTAGGTTGACATGATGAAATGGACAATTTTTTAATTTTTGTGAGTACAATAAACAGAAAATCTTTTTTTTCTTAAAAGAAATGCATGAATGACTATAGATGTAAATTTTTGAATTTTTGGTTTAAGGAACTGGACAAAATCGGGTGTTCACACACCTACATACAAATATAATTTTCTTTTATTGACTTGGCATATTTTTGGTTTCTAAATCATTAAATTAGTCTATATATATAATCAAATAATGTCATCACTAATGATATGAAAAAAATATTCTGCCTTTAAATTATTAAATTCATCATAATCTTATTGTTAACAAAAAAGGTAAATGATATAACATAGTGCATATATTTTTGCATCTTTCTTATAATTTATATACTTAATTTCATAAATTTAATATAATAGTATTCAAAAGAAAATCATTACCCGCATCAAATATAAAATTTTAGATGTGAAATTAATATTAAAATTGTAAAATTAATTTATCAATATAATTCATGATTTAGCATTGTAATAATTTAAGATATTTAATTAATGCAATGCGATCTTATTATTAAATACGGGTGAAATGATATGCTAATAATATATGTAATAATTGCAGTTTTATTTTTTTCAAAAAAATTGATGAATAACTCCTTAAAAGATGTGGGCCCTAAAACATTTTCATTGTGATACGTGTAAAACTTTCTCTCAAACGACTCTGAAATATTAGTATTATAGATTATTGTAAATGATTAGAAAATATTGTATAGCAATTGTTTAACATCATATTATATAACTTATTCTTTTGGTGTTTCTTAATTATATTTCTTGTGTATTTTAATATTATTATTGAATTTCTTCATGTAGACTTTACAAAAAATGTTATAAACCAATATATATTAAAAAGGTGTAAACTTATTATATATTATTTTTACAAGTATTATATTGTTACAAATTCAAAAAGATAAATGAATATTTTCAAGCATATTATACCAGTTTTTCTATCACGATTTATAAGTTTTAACAATGTGGTTTACAAGTTTTTACATGCGGCTTACAAGTTTTTTTGTCAAGGTTTGCAAGTTTTCAATAGCTGTTTTACAAGTTATTTCAAACTTTGGTGGAGGTACTGTGTCACATGTTTACCAATTTTTTATCATGGTTTACAAGTGTTTATAGAATGGTTTATAAATATTTTACACTATGACTTACAAGTTTTTATTTTCTCTAGGTTTAAAACTTTTTGGGACCTATTTTACAAATTATTTGGAACTTTTCTACATGTTTTGTGAACCTGGGGTAAAGGTATTATGTGTCACAAGTAGAAATAAAAACTTTATCTTTACCTATTTTTATTCTCATAAAAACATGATAAATTTATAATCTTATTTTAAATATTAAGATGTTTTTATTTGATTAATGATCACATTATTTTTCAAGTTTGTAAGAAAATATAAATTGAGAATGATTGGAAAAACTAAAGCAATGTTTTCATAAGTATCCTAGTGCAAAGGTATTGTGTATCATAGGTTTATAAGTTTTTACAGTATGGTTTACAAGTTTTTTTTATCTAGGTTTACAAGTTTTCTCTTCAAGTTCAGTACCACTATCACTTTCAGTCATCACAAACTCTCCTCTATCATAGTGAGGATACAAATAATATTAAATAACAAATTTCTCCCATTTTTTCCAAATAAAAAAGGAAAATCCCTCCAAAAAGGAAAGCACAATAACAATGGAAAAAATCAGATTTGATAAGCAAGAAAAAAAATTACAAATATTCCTCTTTTTATTTTTCTTATTTCTTTCTTGGCTATGATTAAAATCAACATAATAGAATTGGTTGAATTTGAAATTTATACAATAATCAATCTTCCTAATAATTAATTACAAATGAAATAATGATAGTCACGATAATAATCAAATAAATTGTACAAGTGTACTGGTGCAGAGGTATTGTGTGTCACAAGTTTACAAGTTTTTCTGTCATGATTTACAAGTTTTTATAGTATGGTTTATAAGTTTTTTCTCTAGGTTTACAAGTTTTAAGTTCAGTACAACTATCACTCTTATCATAGACTCTCCTCTATCACAGTAAGAATACAAATAGTACTAAATAATAAATTTCTTCCCTTTTTCCAAATAAAAAAATGAAAATTCCTCTAAAAAGGAAATCACAATAACAATGGAGAAATCAGGGAAAATGTTACAAATATTTCTCTTTTTATTTTTTTATTTCTTTCTTGGCTATGATTGAAATCAACATAATAGAATTGGTTGAATTTACAATTTATACAATGACCAATCTTCCTAATAATTAATTACAAATGAAATAATGATAGTTACGATGATAATCAAACAAATTGTACAAGTATACTGGTGCAGAGTTATTGTGTGTCTCAAGTTTACAAATTTTTCTGTCAAGGTTTACAAGTTTTTATAGCATGGTTTACAAGTTTTTACAGTATGGTTTACAAATTTTTTTGTCTAGATTTACAAATTTTCTCTTCAAGTTCAGTACCACTATCACTTTCAGTCATCACAAACTCTCCTCTATCATAGTAAGGATACAAATAACATTAAATAGCAAATTTCTCCCATTTTTTCCAAATAAAAAAAATGAAAATCCCTCTAAAAAGGAAAACACAATAACAATGGAAAAAATCAGATTTGATAACCAGGAAAAAAAATTACAAATATTTCTCTTTTTTATTTTTCTTATTTCTTTCTTGGCTATGATTAAAATCAACATAATAGAATTAGTTGAATTTGAAATTTATACAATGATCAATCTTCTTAATAATTAATTGCAAATGAAATAATGATAGTCGCAATGATAAGTAAATAAATTGTACAAGTATACTGGTGCAAAGGTATTGTGTGCAACAAGTTTACAAGTTTTTCTGGCATGGTTTACAAGTTTTTATGGCATAGTTTACAAGTTTTTTTTGTCTAGGTTTATAAGTTTTCTCTTTAAGTTTAGTATCACTATCACTCTCAGTCATCAAAGACTCTCCCTTATCACAGTGAGGATACAAATAGCACTAAATAACAAATTTCTTCCCTTTTTTTCAAATAAAAAAAATGAAAATCTCTCTAAAAAGGAAATCACAATAACAATAGAGAAATCAGGGAAAAAAATGTTACAAATATTTCTATTTTTCATTTTTTTATTTCTTTCTTGGCTATGATTGAAATCAACACAATAAAATTGGTTGAATTTGCAATTTATACAATGATCATCTTGCTAATAATTATTTACAAATGAAATAATGATAGTTACGATGATAATGAAACAAATTGTACAAGTATACTGGTGCAGAGTTATTGTGTGTCACAAATTTACAAGTTTTTCTGTCACGGTTTACAAGTTTTTATAGCATGGTTTATAAGTTTTTACAGCATGGTTTACATTTTTTTTTGTCTAGATTTATAAGTTTTCTCTTCAGGTTCAGTACCACTATCACTTCCAGTCATCACAGACTCTCCTCTATCACAATGAAGATACAAAGATACTAAATAATAAATTTCTCCCCTTTTATCTAAATAAAAAAATGAAAATCCCTCCAAAAAAGGAAGCATAATAACAATTGAGAAATTAGGTTCGACGAGTAAAGGAAAAAAAAGAGTTACAAATATTTCTCCTTTTTATTTTTCTTATTTTTTTTAAGAGTTACAAATATTTCTCCTTTTTATTTTTCTTATTTTTTTTCTTAGTTATGGTCAAAATCAACATAATTGAATTAGTTGAATTTGAAATTTATACAATAATCAATCTTCCTAATAATTAATTACAAATGAAAAATGATAGTCGTGATGATAATCAAATAAATTATACAAATATCCTGGTGCAGAGGTATTGTGTGTCACAGGTTTATAAGTTTTTCTATCATAATTTACAAGTTTTTGCAGTATAGTTTACAAGTTTTTATAGTATATGGCTTACAATTTTTTTTTTGTAAGTTTACAAGTTTTTCCTCAAGTTCAGTATCACTATCACTTTTAATCATCACAAGCACCTCTGTATCATAGTGAGGATGCAAACAAGCTCCACCTCTCACCTCCAAAACCATCCACCACATTGTTAGCCTTTCCAATCTCGCTAATTAAAATATGATACACAATTTGAGTACAAAAAATCAAAAGCATATACACCATGGAGGGAAATTTCATCCATGCCATTGAGATGAATGGCAAGTCCGGATAAGAGATCCAGCAGAGAAAGCATATGTGTTCTTCCTTCCTTTTAGCATGGCAATAATGATCCAATTCATCTATGTATGACTTTATGGGACTATGTCAATCTCATTGTAGGAAGATATTTGAACCGAAACCTTGAGCTAATCATTTAAAAAATTTAAAATAGAGTGAGATCAGAAATTTATATGAACATCATGCTACAATGAGTTTCTTGGGTTAGTGGCATGAGATTCCTGGGTAAGTTACAGTGGGTGTTAGTGGTCATGGTGAAGTAATGATAATGGAGTTGTAGACTTGCAGTGGATTGAGTGATCATGGCAGCAAAGTGACAGTGGTCACACACTGCCAATGTGGTGGACAATGGTGGAGTGTATGTGAAGGGGGCTGTCATAAAGAAGAACACGATGAGGGGAGATAGAGAAAAAGAGTGAATATGGTGTATCTACTAGGATAGATGTAAGCTTACACCTTTATATCTAGACCATATAATAATCCAAGAGTGTGGTACACCATACTTTATAAAGAGTATTGCAGAATTTGCCTAAGCTCAATTCTAAAAGAGTTTGAAAATTGTAGTGTCCACAAATTTGTACTTGTTTTAATTTTTGTTATTAGAGAATTTGGGGATGGGAATCTTTGTGAATGATGAATGAGAAGGGCTAGGGTTCCTAGACACTAAAATTGGGGATGATCACAAGTCAAAAAGAATTTTATTTGCTTAATATTATTTTACTGGAGAAATATATTTTTAGTGCAAAAAAGTTTATTCAAATTATATTTATCAGTTAATCCTTTAATTAATTATGGGACAAAATAAAATATCAAAAGGGTTGATTTGGCTAAAATTAATTAAAATAATGTCACCTAATAATCTAAGTTAGATTAAATTGATTTAATTGTCAAATTATGATTGGTACATTTCAGAAAGGGTTTCAAATCCTTTTACATTGGAAGGGTATAGTAGAAATTACCCAAAAGTATACATAATTTGGGATTGAGATAGCCATTCTTTAATTCAATTTTTAGAGTAAATTCAATAATGGTTCTCATCAATTTTTGTACCCAATAAATTAATCCCAAATGAAAAGGTGATATTTTGGTCTCTAATCTTTTAAAATGTCAAATAATTCCACCTAACATGTTTCTGTGATACATACTATGATATCAACCATTAACTAGTTTGCATGATACCGTTATCCTTAGTCTTGTTATTTAATCATCCAATCTAATAAAACAACTTTTTTTTTGTCTCATTCTAATGCTCAAAAGTCCAATTTCACTCACAAATTCCATTGTAAATGTATCCTAAACTCAGATCAAGGGCAAAGCCTCATGTATTTTAAGGGAATGCACATGCACACATACACATACATGGCCCCCTTCTAAAATTTGTATTTGTTATAAGGATTTGTAGGATAATATATTATTATTTTTAGAAGAAACTAGATAAGTTTAATCTCTCAATAGTTCAATTTCATCAAAAAGTGGCATGACAACATTAGAAGGTGATTATTGATGGTAAAATCAAGCATATCTCTATCAAATTCGTTCATGTTCACTAGAAATTGAAGAACACATCGGAAACTCCATGGACTTATCTGAAACTGAAGACTTTTTATGTTAAAGAGAAGATACAATCTCAAAAAAGTGTTGCTCATGATATGTTGGCTTTCTACTTGAGGAATCCACATTTCTGATGAATATTTCATAAGTTTAGAAGTTCAGAAACCACAAATGTCAATTAGAAGTTTCTGAAGTATCTACAGTACACAAGGAACAAAAGGATAAACTACCTATATTGTGACAACTATCACTAACACAAACTCGGCTATAATCCCTAGAAGACTAATCCTAGGATACAAAGCAAATGATCAATACGTGCACAAAGGAGATGAAATTAAGGGGCAATGGTTTCATTCAAATTTCAAGTATAGAAGCAATATTCATTTGGGTTGGAACAATCTTTTGTGCTCAAACTTTTCAAATAAGCTTTATACTTTAAAAAGCTAAGTTCTTAATAATTTCCAAGAGCCATGAGACTTTCCTCATGAACTTTACTCCTTAATTGCAAATCATAGCACTGTCATTTTGGATGGATTTACATATTCATGTATGAAAAACTTGTCAACCTCAACCTGTGCCAATCCATATGCCAATGTAACCTACAACCTGCATTAATTTGTATGCAAAAAATTTCCCTTTGATGCCCATATTCCAATGCCAATAAAAAGAAATAAAAACAATAGTCTTTACAACCTTTGATTTGATCTTAATCCAAAAAAAAAAATGTATACATCTTTCACCATACTTATAGCTCTTTGGTGTAAAATGTTTTCTTTTATTCTGTCACTTATAGCCTGGAGTTGGCATAAACTTCAAAAACCTTTTCCTTGTCCTAGAACTTGCTACTGCAATAGTTTTTTGAGTTATTCTAGTTAAAGAAGAGCTTGTTGGGGAACTTGTTGGAGGGTTACTACTTGATATTAGTCTTCTAGATGTAGGCTAAATTGAAAATACATACACATTAGCACATAAGAGGTGGTGTCATTGGGGTCAATGCATATGCAGGATACTTACTTCATGTGGTGTCATAGGTGTTGTCGGCCTAATAAGAGGTGAGGCAGGTTATGGTTGTGAAAGAGTTGGAAATAAAGTTGGTCTGACAATAGGTTGCCTCATTGGTGGCCTGATTAGGGGAGGCCTAATTGTAGGTTGAATCTATTGGGGGATTATAGCAACTAATGTCAACCTGAAGCAATAAAAAAAACCTCAAATGGTATTTGGAAGATAAAACAAAACATAAGAAAATATATTACAATAGTTTGAACTTGTGGATGAGTTATTGCAATTGGAATAATTAATGAAGTTAGACCATTAGCTATTTCGAGGATTAATTTGTCCATATTTACTACTTCTCCAGTTTTTGGGGCTGCATTGCCACCATGCTCAGCCTACAACAAAAGATAACAAATATTAGCATGATTCTATCTCAGAACGTGTAAGAAATGAAAGAATAAAAGGGTTAGGGACTGATTTGTCCATTTTACAACTTCTGTGGTTGTTGTTGTTGCTTGTTGTTCATCTACTTCCTTCTGAGGTAGCTAAGAAAATAGTTAGAATATTGTTAGAGTAAATTATAGTGAAATGATATAAATGAAAGAGATATATAAGTGGATTACATGTGAAGCATTATTCGGTTCTGGATAAGATTGTGAGAATGGAATTTCTTCTTGAGCCTCATTTCCAATTTGTCTTGCTTTCTTTCTTCTTGGTGGTTTTGGGTTTTGTAGCGGTGGTCCCTTGTAGCTCTTAGGGTAATGACCAGTTTTCTCACATTTATAACATATAACTTCATAGTTTCTCTTAACCTTATAGGCAGTCCCTGGAACCCCTTCTTTGCCATCCTTTTTCCTATGTTTCTTTAGATAACCTATTGGCCTTTTTATCTTGGGTGGTACAGGCTGAATGCTGTCACTCTTTTCCAAGTATTGCATTCCATTTACTAGAACAATTGAGTCTGAGTACGTAGCACAAAGAGCATCAATTATTAGCAAGTGATGGACAAAATCTTCAGGCCTTTGATTTTTGTAGGCTATGGTTGCAATGGCATGGTGGCATAGTAATCCTGATATTTGCCAAAAAGTGCAAGTGCATAAAGATAGAGACAAGTCTACCTTGTCCTTGTTACCAAATCTTGAAAAATATTGCCAGCTTTATCCCCTGACCATTGGGGAGTCCACTTGTTTCTCTCAAACTTCGCCTTCTCAAGTCTCTACTGTTGAACAAGAACTACCTTTCCAGTATATGCTTCCAATGCTTTTTTGTGCCTTGCTTGCTTCCTCAGTATGTAGCATCTTAATTCCTTTAACAAAGTCACTATATTTTAATATCTTGGTATTCCACACCTTACAATTATTATTGGTTATTCCATCAACTTTAGGCCATGGACTGAAGTATGCTTCTACCTATACTTCAGGCCTAATCTTGCTCAGATACTCCCAAGCTTTCTCATTCACCCTCTTAAACTTCTCCATGCTTACTGTAAACTCGGGTATAATTTTACTCCTAGCACAGTCCCATATAACTCTTCTAGTTTCCTTATTTTCCATTACTTGATGAAGTTTTTCCAAATGTGCATAACACAATTCCTATGAGGCACATCTACATAACCTCCTGTAAAGCCAGTACTAAGCCCTACTCAACACACAAAAAAGCCACATAGAACCAAAAAAAAAATAGCAAACACCTTAATATGCAATTACACAAATTAGTAGAAAAAAGAAAAGAGAGCAAACCTTTTGTTGATTAGAAATAAAATTCCATCCATGCCTTTGGCCGTCACCTAAATCTTCATGAATAAGAGATAATAACCACTTCTAGTTTTCTTTCATTTTACTATTAACTGTAACATTCCTGCTGCTTTATGGATTAACGATTGTCCCCACGAATCAACACGGGTCATTTTGGCATGCTTTGTCCTCACTCACACGCTTTCTGGGAAAACCTCTCAGGAGGTCACCCATCCCAAAATTTCTCCAAGTCAAGCATGCTTAACTGTGGAGTTCTTATCAAGTACACTTAACTGTGGAGTTCTTTAGTGATAAACTACTAAATTCCATAGTTAAGAACTCCACAGTTAAGCATGCTTGACTTGGAGAAATTTTGGGATGGGTGACCTCCTGGAAAGTTTTCCCAGGAAGCGTGTGAGTAGGGACAAAGCACGCTAAAAGATCTGTGTTGATTTATAGAGACAGTTGTCAATCCATAAAGCAGCAGATGTTACATTAACCACAACATAAGCTATTACATAAAAGGCATTATTGGCATCTTGGCCAACTACAGATAATAGTTGCCCCCCAAAGTAATCCTTCAGAAACATCCATTCAACCCTATAAAGGGTCTACAACCAGCCTTAAATCTTCTCTTGCCTGAATCTAAACAAACATATACTCGCCGAAATATAAGAGGGGATTGTGGTTGGGAAATCACATCATCTTTGCTGTAGTACCGTTATTACTTCTTAGCAATTCATGGAAGTCCTTGTATATTTCTTCCTCTTTGATCCTTCAACTAACTCCTTTGTATTTTTAAAAGCTCTATACATCTTCTTACCATTTATGTGGACATTATAGTCCTCTTTCATATGATCATAGGCTTTGGAAAGTCTCAATTGAGGATCTGCCCTTATTCTCTTGAACAGCTTTTTAATAACCCAATATCAGTTAGTTTTTTTTTTTGATCGCCTTACAATATGAGTGTTAAGATTTCATAGTCTTGATTTGAAAGCTCTTTGCCTTGGAATTCCAAGCACAATAAATCATCAACAGACAGCCATAACCTTTACACTTGGCCCTTGCCCTAACTTTATCATTCTTCACCCACATAAATTCCTTGTCCAAGTTAATATTATAATCTTTCACTGCATTCTTGAATTGATCTAAATTAACAAATTCCATGCCAAGCTCAAGTTGAACCAAACTATAGGAAGCGCCCTCATCAACTGAGGGATATACAGGCCTAGACTCATTATTAGATGATTATGGGGATAAAAGCACCTCAAAAGCATACTCATATTTCTCTTCCTCACTCTCTGCTACATGCGTCCTTTCATCATCACATAACTGGTCAATCCTAATATCCCTTTTTCCACTTTTCTTATGTGTTACAAACTTTTTATTCTTTGCAAGGACTCTAATTTGAGGCCTTTTTTGGACTACATAGTCTTTTCTAAACTGCAGGGTTCTTTTTCGGATACTCTTTCACACTATCCAGAGCATCACCCTCTTCCTCATCATCCATGTCAATCTCTCTTGGGTCAGGATTATAAGGTTGATCCTCATCACCTTCATAATCATCAAAGAATGAACTTTCATCACCATCAAATAAAGCATTACTCCCACTATCAGATTCAATTTCTTCCTCATTGCCATCATCAATTTTAGCTTCTCCCTCTTCTCTACCAGTTTCAGTTGCAATAGCCTTATCATGCTCACCTTGCGAACTATATTTTCTAGCATTTCCAGAGTTTTCTCCCCTTTAGGAGATACTATAGTTGTAGAGACATGAAGAGGGTGTTCAAAATACAAATGAATTAAATTTTCACTCTAAGTGGCTAGTGCATCCTCACACATCTCAATTATGTCTATATACCTATTTTATCTCTCTCAAACCTATGGTGAGGTCAGTGCTAGTTGGCTTTAACTAGAAACACCTAGCATAGCTAGAATACCGCAAGTTTTTAAAGAGAACTTCTATATTAAAAAGATTTACATAATGTATATCCAACTTAGGCATATGCTCAACTACCCTATCAATATAACACACCACGCTATCTTTGTCTTTTTTGAATTTACCCCCATGGTAAAATCCTAGCTCTATATATGAACTCATCTATAAATTATATCTTATACACACCTTAGACATATAAAGGGACAAATCCACATCACAATATTTTATATACAATTAAAACCATAGACACATGGGGACCACCACCATAATATTTCACATCCAATGTTGGACAAAAAAAGGGACCATAGGAACAATAAATCATAATCGTTTAACAAATATTCAGCTAATGTCAAACTACATTTTTTAGTCAAGAGCATTGCCCTAAACTAACATATCATTATTTTAATAATAACCATAAATAGCAAAAGGGTTTCCAAAACCTACAAAGCAACATGTTAAGGATGAGGGATCACGTAGAGAGAATCTAAGAATAGTATACATACTTACCTTTCTATCAATCGCTTTTCCAATTGTAGACTGATAAGAATAGAAGCACCTGCTACCCTAGCCGTGATGGAGATTCCTCCTTCAATCCTTACCTTCTTATTACAGATGATGTAGGTGCCGATAAAACTCATTCAATCATTCTTTAATCCTCACCTTTTCACATCAACGAATGGGAACGAGAACACCACAGATGCTTGGAAACGAAGGTGATATTTTGGGAATATTGTAAAGGAAGATGTGGCAGTGATCGTGCAATGGACCAACAATGAGATGCGATGGTAAAGGTGAGATGCGTTGGCTATTGCAACTGGTGACGTTCTAAGGGAGAATGCCTGAGAGGGCAGAATTTGGATAGAAGGTTTAATAGAGAAGGGAATGTGGCTTGGCAAGATAACATATGGAGAAATGACAAAAGCAAGGCGCTAAGGCTATGTTTGGGTTTACTGGGTTATTTGTGAAATTTTGGAATGTTTTTGGGGAGGGATTTGTAAAAATCAAAAGGTGTATTTTAACAAATTGGTGATGACTAGGATTAGTGGTTGCCACCTAGGTTAACAAATTACAAGCCATATTAGTAGATGAGTGACACATCAAATTTCCAAGTGAGTTAGGGACTTGTGGGGAACCTCAACATTATTTTTTTATATTACAGATCAATTTGGGGGGTTTACTCTTTTTTATATAACTTATATCACCAAAAAAATAGATCTAGATGGTAGCTTCTATTTGTAATTTTATGCTTTTTTTTTCCTTCATTTTTGCCTCTTTTTTTCTATTTTTTTTCAATTTTTTCTATATTATATCAAGTCTTTGCCTAAATTCCTCATTCGAGTATCCAAAGACCTGAACTGAATCAAACTGAATTTAATCAATTTAATCAGTTTGGGTCATACTATAAAAAATCAATAAACCTGAACCTGAACTGAAATTGATCGATTCAGATTCATTTTCTGTCTTAAACCTAAGTAAATCGCCCTGATTACACCTTAGCCCATGGATACATCAAATATGAGGCCCTGCCACCATGAGAGAAGTGAAGGATGATATAGATTTAAAGGTGTATGACGATGGCAAAGAGGATGACGAGAAAGAGTTATCTTCGTTCTTCGATGACAAGTTCCATAATGCATCCTTGCCGTGGAGTCTCCAAAGGTGGCTTTGTTGCTCATCCTTAAGATCGACAATGCTTTCCCAACCAAGGGCAACATTGCTAGGTAAAGTGATGAGATCTACACCTTCAATAGCCTCTATAGTTTGCGGTTGATATTTGTGGGGTTTGTGAAGACACAAGTTACAGTTCCTTTTCTTTTTTCCTTGACTTATTCGATGTCATGTATTAGATATTTGAGATGTTGCCACACCATCCTACATAAGCAATCACAGCCATGATTTCCAACCAAACTGTGGTGGAAGTTGTTTCTACTACAGTAGAGCATAACAAAAGCAGAAAAATACAACATCCCAGAACAAGGTTCCAAGCCACATTCAATTGTACAACAACACGAAGCCAAACATGCTCAATGGACCATTACCCAACATCATGGTTGGAATTGGAAACGGGGTAGGTAGAAGAGAATCCAATGTGTGCCCGTAGTATTTCAAGTAGGTCCACGAGGACCAAGGCATGTGGAAGGGCAAGGAGAATAGAAGGGAGATGAGGGAGGCAAAGAATTAGGGATCTTATTAGTGTTGTAATTAAGGAAATAATACTCTATCACAAAATTTACCAAAACAAAATATGTTATTTGAAAAAATGATAATATAATTTAGTGAACCCATTTAAGCACACATGTATATCATTTTTGAGACACATTCTACCAAACAAAAAATCATTAATCAAGACACATAAGGGCTTTATTGATAAATCTTTTCTTGAAGTTTCACGAGAGTAGGCACCCAATGGAAAACATTAGGAGCGTGAAATTAGCCATTCCAAATTTATGACTTTTAGGAAATACTTTTTTCCTTGTAAAATATATATATATATATATATATATATATATATATATATATTAAATTTAGACAAATATGGCTATTCAAAAAGGTGATGAATAATATGATAATAGAGCATTTCTATACAAAATAATGACGTATGGACTAATATATTTTAATGATAATTAATTGTTCAAATGCCTGAAAATGAAAGGTTACACTAATAGTCAATATTAGTTACTCAGTGTTACTACTGGAACAAAGAAAATCTACTTTATTGGAAGATGAAATTAATAGATATTTTAAAAGATAGTTTTGTTAAATTTACAAGACCATATACTAGAAATTAGAACATCGATATTACATACAAAAATGTGTACCTCTTTGATTCGCAACAACGAATTATACCTGTCTATGAATACTTTAGCAAAGAGAAAAGCATACACTATAGTGTATACCAGGGACAAGTCTCCCACTCCTTCTTTGTCTCTTATGTCAGACATTGCTTCAATAGAGCAACAACCATTAAGAGACTTCAGAGTGGAGTGAGGATCCTACCCAAGGAATTAATATATAGTAACCACGCCCTATCCATCATGGACCTAGGTTACCTTAGGTCGTTACACTCTTCAGCATACTTACCATTGGGCTCATGCCCAATATCACATGGTGAATCCCAAACCCACAATGGATCGCATCATAATAATATAGGTCTCCAAGGAACAATCAAGCTATCTGTTTAACTCATTTTATAAAATCAAAATATCCATCAATTAATAGCAATCCAAACTGGAAAATTCTAACATTCTCCTTGGGCAATATTGATTAGGCTTTGTTTTATGTTTTTAAAATATTTGTAAAACGACTCTCAAGTTGAATAACTGTGGTCACAAATTATAGCCTAAAAAGCAATCACCACAAATTAGACCACTTCAGTTAACAAAGCTACCAGCTAAGAGCTATAAACAAATGATAAACTATAAAAGGTCCACTTTGCCTATGACTACATAACCAAATAACCTCATCAATAATGATCCATAAATATGAGTGTGCAAGGTGTATATACATCATAGCATAACATGTGATCCTTTCAATGCTACTATGTATGGATCCTTATTATGTCTTCCCAAAAAGACATAAACAATCTCCCACAAGGAGATCAAAACATGTTACTCGTGAAACACTATTCCCATAAGGGAAGAACATCTTTATCATGAAAGACCAATTGTTGCAACCGGGATCGCGACGGGGATGGCGAAAAAAGAAATTTTTTTTGAAATTATGGAGTCGCTACCAAGTTTATTAAAATTTGGAAAAACATGGAAAAATCCATTTATTTTAAAAGGTGATCTTTGAAATCAAATTTGAGTTCAGGAGTTGATTATGCATAGGGAAGGGTAGGAGTTTAACTCTACGCACCCCTAATACACCTGTTCTTAGACGGTACCTTAGCAAGTTGTGCAAATTAAATAATAACATTCAGAAGAAGTCAAATAAATAAAAAGAATAAAACATATTTACAATTTAAACAAACAATTTAAGAAAAAATTAATTTTGGCTTGACAGGGGTCACCTGCTTCTACTTATCTTCTAGTGTAATGAGAAACTCAAAGTCACGTAGTTTTGTAGAAAAATGATTCTAAGTTGACAAATTTTATTTAGGAAAAAAAATTATAACAAGAAGATCCGTTATCGCACAGAGTCCAAGTTAACATTAGGCTACTCAATGTGTAACATCCTTCCAAGTGCAACGTCATCCTTAAGTCATGATATCAGACTTGAGAGTTGTTACCTATAAATTACTGGACCTTTCTTAAATAACTATAGTGAATGCAATAAGATCATGTAATAATTAGCATAATTTGGTTAAAATATATAAACAAAAAACACAATATTTATTGAATACATAGCTAAGTACAAAAGGAAGCTCTTCTAAGAGCTTTGATACATATACGTTCTCTATTACATTTACATACATATAACTCTAACTAAGTATAGTAAATTAAAAACATCAACTATTAAACTACTGTAATCCTGAGTTCTTTTATGCAACAGCCGTATCATTCTCTGGATTAACCTGGAGACGATACGGGAACACAAAACACATAGGGGTGAGAATTATACAATTCTCAGTAGGGCAACTCCCCAAAACTCACTCATAATGTCATCCTCATCGCCCCAGCTACTTTGGTTTATTAGAAAAAGGTGATCATGCATCTTATAATAATGGTCCATTTTTAAAGTTCCAAATCATACTTCCAAAGTGGGTAGCTTTTAATAATCAGTCACTTAATGTATATACTACCCAATGTTCAAACACCCAGCAAATCATCCTAGGCAGACAATTCAAATCAATATGCAAATGCATATGATAAATGCCGAAATCTTTAATGAAATCATCTTCACTTGTTCTGATTAATATCAAAAGGAATTTTCTAGTTTTCTCTTGTGACCATAGAACTTAATTGAGTGCATTTTTCTCTTTTCATTGATATAGGAAAGACTTAGTTTATATCACGCTGCAAAACTCAATTCAGTGCATTTTTTTCTTTTTATTGACATAGGAAAAACTTAGTTTATACCCAACGGGTATCTGCCGTGGATAACTTCACAATAGATAGTTTATACCAAATGGTATTTATAGTGGATCACGCCATACAAGGGAAATAGATTGCTTATCAGGACTGAGCTCATTCCTATATGTGATCATCGAACTTCATTTTTTTCCATTTCCCAATCACACACAGTTCTATTCCTAGCCGATACGTCTACCAAATCATAATATCTCAAGGGAAGTTCCTCTTTTTGCTTTCCTTGAATTCAATCTAAGTCTTGTTTCTGTTTTCTCCGTATGTCAGAATAGGCATACTCAGTATTTTGGGAAAGTTCCTACTTTTTCCTTCCCCCTATTCAATCTAAGTCTTATTTTTATTTTTTCCATATGTCAGAACATGAATGATTAAAGTTCATATATTCTCTTTTGCCATATATACATATCATTCACTGTTCTTTTCCAAATGCATGCATGAGGCACATATACGGATTCATTCATAATATGATTTCAATCATGCCTCAAACCATTCCTTAAGGTCACTAGCATGCGTTCATATATGTCATACTTGAACCCAATGTCATTATTTCATCAACTCAAAGCATCAATTCATTTTCAGCACAAAGGTAGATTTCACATATCTATAGCACAAATTATTTTGCATTTCAAACCATGAAATCCAAGGCTATAAAAATTATCCAAAACACTTCAATGTGTCCCCAAGGTCCTCTAAAAATTTCGGAGTTAAAAGAGTTATCTAAGTATAATAAAAAAAATTCAAAAAATTAAGAGGCCAGAAACCCTCTATTTGCACCCAACAGCCAAAATTCCAATCTTATTACCCTATCAAATGATCATATCAAATCACACAAAAATTCATGGGTGGACTTCAACATGTTCTCAATATCCTATAGAAATTTCAGTGGAAAAATCAATCATTTGATATGGTAACAAAATTAAACAAACTCAGAGCTTCAGAATTGTCTGTTCAAACAACTCAAGAATAGTCTCGATTTTTTATTTTTATAAAATAGTAAAACTTATTTTTAGGACCCAAGAAAAATCATGGAGTTTCCTTAGGATGTTATCTTCAACATATAATTTTTATAGTTCAGACAAACATCTACAAAAACATCAGAAAATTCGTGACTCATAACCTGCCAGTGCAAATCCGAGAATTCCAGCACATGATTCAAAACTTGATTTGCCAAAATGGGTTTTCTAACATCATCCAAACACTCCACTAAAATTATTAAATCAATATCTATATATCATCAACCAATAAAACTAAAAATTTCAGACCAAGACCAATCAAAAACATTGAGAATAAATTTTGAAAGAAGAGGCCAAAGAAAACCCTACTTTGATGGCTTTAGGGATCTTGGCTCCAAAGGATGCTCCAAGATTGATTTTGCTCACTTCAAGGCCACCAAATCAGCACCAAGCCCTTCCTTAATCAGTGATGTATGAGATACCAAGGTGAGGATTGATGAGGAATTGAAATTCCAATCGGTTAGTTTGATAGATTATGAGGAGTAGAACAAGTTTTGTAAAAGGATCTTAGTGTTTAGTGACTCTAAGTTAGAGTTTTTGAAGCTTGAAGCTTGTTAATGGAGGTTTGAAAGGAAGAACAATGGAGGGTTGTGTTTCTAGGCCTCTTGGCCGAAAATGATGGTGGTGGGGTGACAAGGGTAGTGGCTTTGTATTTATCTTGTGAGAAAGCTTGTAAAGGAAGTTTAATTATAATAATGTAAAAGGAGAATTCTTAAATATTATAAAATAGATGGCCATGATTGTTTTCTTGGTCAAAAAATGGATCTTGGTCATCCACTTGATTCAAAATAATTGGATCACTTTAACTTGGGGAGCAAGTAGCCTTTTCAGTGTTAAAACCATACACCGAAATTCCACTGAACGGGTGCGTTATTGGCTCCTGAGTAAAATATAATAAATCAAAGGTCATGATTAAAACTTTCTTTTCAAGTTTTAATCCTTACCATCCACTTGGCATAAAGTGGTTGGTAAAGGTTACTTGGTCACCAAGTTACTTGTACGGTGTTAAAAACTGCACATTAAAAACTCTACCAAACGGGCGAAACACCATACCCAGGTAATAAGACATTGCCCGAAAACTAATAATAGATATAAAATATATATATTTATAGCTATTTTTAGCCCTAACCCTACGTTTCCTGAGGTTTGGGCATCTCTGGATCCCAATTCTAGGATTTCGGTTGTCCCGACAGGCTCCTGGGGCCCATAAGGTTACTATTTATGGTTTTTTTTTTACAAATCCCTTGAACCGTCCTCATCATTACTAAAACTGTCAGATTTTTGAAATTACGACTAGTAAAACTAAAATTAATTTTTAAATAATTTTTTAGGGTGTTACACAATGAACCCCTATGATTTAATTAACAATGAAGGTATCATCTGTTACTCAATCACTATTATTGATCATTGCACAAATTAAAAGAAAAAAGATAAAAGAAAGAGAAAATATTTTGAAATTTGTTTCTATGAAAAAAAACCTATAAAAGAATTAAAATTTATTTTTCTTTCAAAACCTTTTTGAACAAAATCCGCTTCTACTAAGGATTTAAGTTAGCATTCAGCTACTTAATAAACCCTTATGATTCAATAACAATAAAGATAACATTCGTTATTCAATCATCATCGATCATTTCGTGAATTAAAACTGAACTGAAAAGATTTTTATTTGTTTATTGGAAAGAAAACGTATTTATAAAACAAATTAATTTCAATTAATTCAAGAACAAATTATTAATTTAAGTAGAAAATACGATCAAAATATTAAACTAAAAGCAAATTGAGGGTCCTAACTACCACTTTTTTTTTGTATTGAAAGATTTTTTTAAAAAACTCACTAAAACATCAAATAAATAATTAAATTACTCTTAACCAAATTATTTAATTCTACTCAAAAGAAAAACAAACTCCTTTTTAATTTTTAACTCAAACTAAACTAATTCTAAACAAGCAAGTCCAAAAATTAAGAATCAAAAGAAAACTAAAATTCAAATTTAAACAAATAATTTAACATTCTATTCCAAAAATAACACTAGCTCAAACTAAAAATAAATCTAAAAGTCTTCATTTTTCTTTTTAAATTTTTATTCTAATTCTAATCTAACTATACCCTTAAAATAATTCTACCCACTCCCCAAACACACTCGCACGCTCACACATTTCACAGCTCTCTTTTCTTTTTTTACACACACTCATATAAACAAAATAACATATCCTCACACAGGCAGAGATAAGGAACAAAGAAAAGGGGAGATTAAGAGAGAGAAATTGAGAAAATGAAAGAGAGAGATAGATGGTTGGAGATGCCGAGAGAGTGTGTGAGGCAGAGAGAAAGGGAGACCGCTGCGGAGGGGAGGAAGCCCCGAGCTAGAGGCACGGTTGGTGCTGGCGGGCCGCGGCTGAAGTCCAGAAATGTGGAGCCTAGGCTTCGCGGATGGGGGCCGTGCGAGTTTCTCCAGTGAAGTTCCAAGCAGAGGTTTTTGGAGGCCGTAGAAGGGGAGATCGGGCCTAGGTCGCATGGCTCTTAACGGATCAAAGAAGGGGGAGCTTTGCGGTCAGCTTTGAGGGCGAAGGTGGCTGAAGTATGGTGGCAGGGGTTAGCCGCAGCAAAAGCCATGGCTTTTTGCGGCTTAGGGGTTTTGGCATGATGGTGATTCTGGCAGAGGTGAGGCTAGCGGTGATGATGCATGAATGATAGAGGTCATTGTGGTTAATGGAGGAGGGGTTAAAAGGGGGAGGCCTTGGCAGTGACAGGAGGCCGTGGCCTAAAAATTTTTTTTATTCTGATTTAAAGAAAATACCTCTTTCACCACTGTTGTTGGATTGTATTGCTGGTATTGTTGCTGAATTATTGCTGATTTACTTCTGTTGGCTTGTATATTTTTTTTTACTTTTCTTTTTATTGATTGCTCCCCTCAAATGTATATCCTCTGAATTCCCTCTTTGATCTCTGATTGATCTGTCTATGGATGTTCACATGTATTTTCTGATTCTTCTCTTTGATGTCTGTCCCCTCCTTTGTGAATATTTCAGCCCCCTGGTTCATGAATTTTTGGTCTTATTTATAGACATTGCAAACCCATCATATGCTCCTCTAATGATTTCTCCCGGAATAGTTGAGGGGACCAATATGAGTTATGGCTGAGGCATTATTACAATTCTTGATGATGATGATAGGCATGGTGCTTCAACCTTTTACTCTTTTTTTTTTTTGTTATCTTCAGCTTGGTGCGCTATGCTTTCTGCCTGTCTCATTTTTCTTTCTTTTCATTTTTTTCTTTTTTTTTTAACAAATCAGCAAAAGACATGGGCTGGGCTAAAAGGGAAACGAAAGGGAAGAAAAAATAAAATAAAATAAAATAAATGGGCTGATACATTTTTTTTAAATGGGTTGCATATTTTTGGAAAAAGGCTAAAAACATAAAAAATAAAAAATCAACAAAATAGAAATGGGCTAAACAAATTTTTTTTTGTATTTTTTTCAAAAGAAAGAAAGGTGAATTTTTAAATAGCTGGACAAAATCAGGTGTTCACAGTTGCCCCTCTTTATTCATTTCTTATGAAAGAATATAAAAAACAAAGTTTTACATATTGTCTTCATAAGGAATGAGTAAAGACATGAACATTGATTTTATTTGGCAATGCATGAAATGCAAACAAAAACAAAAACAAAAAAAAAGAACATGCACATTTAGGAAAGTCAAATACAAACCATGTAACTCAAAAAATCAATAGTGTAGGAATCAGAGAGAAGAAAAAGAACAAAACTAACTAATTTGAAATGAATTTATGAACGACACGAGGTAATAAAATTTGCGAACAAACCAATATGGATTTACAAATGACAAGAAAAGTAAAAGCCAAATGCACAAGCTGACAAGAAACTAAAAGCTGATGGGGCTAACAGGAATTTACAAGCCTTGCGACTAATTGGATTTACGTCAACAAGTGACAGGAAAATAAAAGCAATGGCTAGAAATGTAAATTGGCAAGGAGGATATCGACTGAAAAATAAATTGACAAAGATACCGACTGGAATTGTAAATTGGCAAGGAGGCCAACTGAAAATTAAACTGGCAAGGATACCGACTGAAAAGTAAATTGAAAAGTAAATCAGCAAGGATTCCGACTGGAAAGTAAATTGGCAAGGAGGCCGACTGAAAATTAAATCGGCAAGGATACCGACTAGAAATGTAAATTGGCAAGGAGGCTGACTGGAAAAGTAAATCGACAAGGATATCGACTGAAAAGTAAATTGGCAAGGAGGTCGACTGAAAATTAAACTGGTAAGGATACCGACTGAAAATTAAATTGAAAAGTAAATCGGCAAGGATACCCACTAAAAATTAAACCGGCAAGGATACCGACTGAAAATTAAACCGGTAAGGATACCGACTAAAAAGTAAATTGAAAAGTAAATCGGGAAGGAGATTGACTGGAAATGTAAATTAGCAAGGAGGCCCACTGAAAATTAAACTGGCAAGGAAAAGTAAATCAGCAAGGATACCGACTGAAAATTAAACTAGTAAGGATACCGACTGGAAATGTAAACTGGCAAACAAGGTATAAGTGACATGGAAACCAATGATTTATACACTTTCTCTCTCTCTCTTTTTCTTTTTTTTTAAAGAGAAAATGCATTTTTCAGATAATTGGATGCAGAATCAAACTTTTGTTTTTTTTTTCAAAAACAAAAATGAACTAAAAACATCAAGCTAAAGTGGAGATGCCAAAGATAAGTATCTACAACATGTGAATGAATTAAGGATCATGACAATATAAAATGGATTAAAAAGAATAGGCCAAGGACCTAACTAATTTAAAAATCAAAAAAAGAAATCTTGTAATGATGAATATCTCACAAAAGATCATCTTAACATAGAAAAACATTTGAACCATAAGCTTTTTCAGAGAGGATTTTACCACCCGAACCCATTTTCAAGTTTATCACTGAATTCACTTGACACTGCCTTGTGAGATAGTTTCATTGCATTTTTTTCCTCTTTTTTTTCATTCTCTTCTTTTATTTTTTTTTCACCTCACTTCACCTGATGACCCTTTCAAAAGCTTTGTAGCTTTCATCTGATTGATTCTCTGAGTTGAAAAGATCACCATCAATTAGTCAATTCAGATTATTTCACTTATGTTCACTATACCTGAAGCACAGTTCAATAGATGCACATGGATTCAAGCGAATAACCTAAAAACTCATTGGATACACATTATTCTAGAAATGTTGTTCCCAAAGATGACCAACAAAACAATGCAAAAAGAGGAGAGAGAAATCAAAGAACTATTGCCCTAGTATGGGTTCTTTTTTGGTTCTCAAGTGATTGATCAATTTTCATCCATTGGACATCATAACCGTTCGTTCATTCTTGATGCAATACTTGTTTAATTCAAACATCACAGGAAAATTGCCCCAGTTCCAGTTTGCAATGTCCAGAAACCTAATCATCACAAAAATTGCTCCAGCGTCGATTCTTTTGAATAGGAGGCCTGATGATCATAAAATATTGCCCCAGTTTGAGTTGCTCGGAACAGTGCTTGTTCTTTTAACCAATTTTTGCTTAGGTCACCCTTTTAAGTTTTCAATCTAACAAGTCATTTTTGCTCCTTTACCTCTTTTTTTTTAACTTTCCTATTTTCTCTCTCTTTTTTTCTTTTCTTCCTTTTTTTCTCTTTTTTTTCAGTTCTCCAAGGATTTGTGCAAAGTCATTAAAGATTATGCATGTTATTTCACAAAATTGAAACCATAGAAAACATAATAGTCACTCATTGATCAGAATGGATTTTTTAAGGCTTGTAACTTGGCCAGGATTGGGGGTTATGAAATAAGGATATAAAAAGGCCTAAGCAAGTGTTTAAGGGTTCAGAATGATCGAGGATCTTTGACTTTTTTAATTTTATCTTTTCAGTAGATTCTACCATTTCATTTCATTTTTTTCTTTTTGCTTTTGAAAATGCATTATTTAACATATATGTTTGCCCCATTGTGGAGTGATCCTTGTCCAAGGTTCTTTTGAAGAAAGAAAATTTCAAGCTCAAGAGGGGTGACAAAGGATTATTTAATTAAACATGCGATAGAGAAAGATAGCCAAACATCATTTCAAATTGTGATTATTTTTTTTCGAAAAGCTCAACTTTGAGACAAAATTTATTAATGCATGGTTCAACCTTTCATACTCCTACCTACTCCCTTTATTCCATATTTCTTTGTAGAAAATTGACTTTCTTGCCAGCCACATTCAATGCCCAGTACCTAGACAAATTTCATGATTATTGTTATCCCATGGATTACCTTTGATCAACCAATAAGTTTTCAATTATTTTGTTCACCAGGCAATACAAAAGACAAACACTTTTTCCTTTTTGGATAATACAGATTGTGGGAAAACATGTGATGACAACATGCATCAAAGGTGAGGATGACAGGGTTTTGTAGGACTAAATCCCTAAAGACACTATGAATGGACAAGATAATACTTGACAAGATTGAAAATATATGGTGATTAGCATGAATAAGGGTATGAAAACTTTTGGAATACACATTGGATAAATATGTAAAATAATGATATGAACAAAATGATGCAGTGAAAAATAAACAGCTAAGACACAGAAAAAGTAGGACATGAAATTATGCATGCAGCATCAATATGAACAATGTTATGGAGAAAATATGAAAAGGTGAGACCTATGCCACTATTATTCTAATGTTTCAAGAAAGTGAACAAAAGCTCATAATTTTGACCAACTTAATGTACCAAATCATGTTATCCACTTGATAAGCGAATCAAACCAACATCTCTTAAGGATCCCACATGGCTGAAGGTCATGAAAACATCCCTTTCTCTTCTTTTGCTTTTTCCTTTTTTGTTGTTGTTGTTGTTGTTGTTGGGAGACAGACAGTTGAAAGGGTCTAATGCTCTAATGACTAGAAACAACATGTTCAAACTCGCACACTTTTCCATTGGATAAAAATTGCCAGGAAGATTGGAATAAGCCACTGTTGTTGGGAGTGGTGGTTTTACTAGCCTCTAGAGCCTTCTTAAGGCAAAAGGAATTATCAAGCAAAAATCTAAGTGAAATCATGCAAAAGTGATGGATGACAAAAATGGATTTCATTGGCGAATGAAGGTGCCTTGGTTAATTGAGACGAGATAAAGGAAATGTGATGGAGGTGGAAATGACTGGGTAGAAGTGCATGGTATGAAGGGTGAACGTGCTTGTCATGGTAAAGGATATATGTTAAGGTTGATGATATGAAAGGTTCAGCAGATAAGGGGAGATTGTAGGATATGGATTGGGATGCATTGTGCATGATTTGATTTTGATTCATGATTCATTTTGTCCCAAATATGCCTCATTTGCTAGCAATTCAATTTTTTTCTCAATCATCCATTTCTGCTTAAACCATGATATTGGAGCTTCAAATTACCCTCATCCTCACTCAAAATTTTTGCATTTCTTTATTCATTAGGCAGAGTTCCCAAACTTCCTTTCACAATTTGCTTTAGCCTTCATGTCTTTCAACCATATAATTGTACCTTTCCAATGCTTCATCCACTCACAACCCAATCTCCTTTGGAATTTTGTGATCTGATCTCAAGAATTTGGATTTGGGTAATATTCACTCTCTTTAGAAGTATCATGGTTCAATTTTTCTTTTCTTTCTTATTAACAAAAAAATATTCAAAAGATCTTTCAAAACTTTTTTCAAAGAACATGAAATGAACAAACACCAATCATTATTTATGGGAATGATTTTTTTATTTTTGGAGAAATCAAGACATCATAAAAAAGCTATTGACCGGAAAGAATATATACCAAAAAACTCATGCTAGATGGAAATTTAACAGTTCAACATGTTATAGAGGAACTACAAAGTGTTTTTTTTTGCAATATGAAAATGAAAATAAGAAATACTGAAAATGCAAGAAAATTAAACTAAACTATGGAATGTGACTTTTTTTTTTTTGTAATGTAACAAATCATAACAACTCAAAATGAAATGGTTCCTAATGTAGGAAACCCATGCAATGAGGAAGTCAAACTTTATGATACATTAGAAAAATTATAGTTTTTTTTTTAAAAAAAACCATCTATCTATGCAAGAAAATAGAATGACATGGAAATAACGAGCCACTATGTGCATGAAAAACATGTTAAAGTGAATGCCTCAATTTTTTTTTACAATGTAATAAAACAGAACGATATGAAATGATAAGCTACTATGTACATGAAAAAAATATTAAAGTGAATGCCTCACTTCTTTTTTTTTTTTTGTAACTAGCAAAACAGAATGATATGAAAATGATGAGTGATGATGTATAAGAAAAACATGCAAAGTTAAGGACAGCTTACACTTATGAGAAAAATATGCAAGACCAAGATTTCATGAATAAATGGAAGGATGCCCCTCCTTTTTTTTAGGAAGCAAAATTTTATGAACAAATGAAAGATTTTTTGAAGAAACAAATCAAGAGAATGCACCAAAGTATGATGTGATGTAAAACCTTGCAAATAGATGACAAATGCAAGGATGCTAGGGATGCATAAAAATCAAAATAGATGCACAAAGATAAAAAACCTTTACAAACTTTTCCAACAAACATAAAAACAAATATTTACAAATAGATGCAATGATTTTTTTTCTTTTTTTTAAGGCAAAACAAAAATCAAGCCAAATACAAAAGGTCATTGTACAATGAAAAAGCTCAATGAAAAGATAGAAGGATTTTTTTTTTAACAAATCAAAACAAGTGGAAAAATGAAAAAAGATCGTGCAAAAACTTCATGAACAAATGATAAATGCAATTCTTTTTTCATTTTTGTATGAAGCAACAAAACTAGACAATGCTAAAGTGAAAATATCTTACTCATAAAAATCACAATATAAAGCTTCATCCTATGTTGGAATACAAAGGTCATTTTTCTTTTTTAAGGTCATTTTTCTTCTTTTTTGTGAAGTGATAAATGACATAATCAAATGAGGAACTACCCAGACTAATGTCTACACGTTAGAATGCTGGGCATAGTTTTATTATCTAGAATGACTGCAAAGGAACATATCCCTTTTTATATATTCAAAACAGCAAACATGAACAATGGTCATCACGAGTTCTTTGTGCAAATAAAGATGCCCCACACTCGCCTTTATGGGTATATCACCCTATAAGTCAAGGTGTAGTTAATAGCAAATCTCAAGGGAGGATCCACTCCTCTTATAAATGCTATCTAATGAACACTAGCAATATAGTTCTTTGGAGTACTCATGTTTTTGTGCAAGGATAAACAATCTCAAGGCAAAAATGTGATTAATCACTTTCTAAGGGAACATTTGCTCCTCTATAGAAAGTATCGAGCATGCTAGAGACATCATAGGGACGCAAATATTGAAAATTTATTCATTCCGAAATTCCAAGTACAAGATTGTTTTGGAATACATCACATGTGATCAAATGGGTCTTTCTTCATGAAAGGAAGTTGCATCAAGAGCTTCATCGTTTTTCTCCTAAGATTTTTAGTGATGTTGTCACACAAATCCATGAATTCTGTCACTTCTTGAGGTAATCTGAATGATGGCATCTTTCTAATTTGTTTGCTTGCCTTCTCAAAATGATAGACAAAGTTTGGAATGTAATGACTCAATTCGTCAGTTAGCTTTCCATACTTTTCTTTCCATTCTAGAGCTTTTTCTCTCCATGACTTTCCGAACTCAGTTGCATCAACAAACAGATCATGATATTGATTTGCCGAAGTCTGCCATGAATGGCATTATGCTTTGTCTGTGCCAACATTGTTGACAAGTTTTCTACCCCCCTTCCAGCTCCTTTCTCTTGTCTTTCTCTTTATTGACCTCCATTTTCAAGCCCAAACTGTTTTTATCCCTTTTGTTGATTTCTCGTTCTACCCCTTTCACCTTGCGACTCTTCTTGTTAATCTCCTCTTTTAACTTGTTTCTTTCTCTCTCAAACACATGGAGTCTTCCTTCTAACTCTTGGATTTCAGCCAAATGAGTAGTTGGGATCTTTTCTTTGCCTTTCTTGGATTTTGTAATTTCTTTTGTGATAGTACATTCTTCTTTTAAGGCCTGGATTTCCTTAGCCATTTTCTCGCATTGGCTTTGAAGGATGGCATTTTTCAGATCAACTGCCTCCTTTTTCTCTTCCAAGAATCGCATTTGTGCCTTTATTATCTCTACTTGGGATGTTAATGGAGGTGTTTCTGGGGTTTTTATGGGAGCCGAGGTTCTTGGAATATCTTTTGGGATATTATTTTTCCCAACCCTTGCTTTCCTTCACTCTCTGTATTCTTGAGAAGAGGTTAGTTGTTGTTGCCCGAGTTCTTTTCTTCCTAGGATTTTGACATCATTCCATGCCATCTTGATCCTCTTTTCTTGCTCCATGGTGCTTTTATCCTTTTAATACAAGAAGCTAAACACCTCAAGCTGCTTTTCTTGTGGTTTTGTTTGAGTCTAATAAAGTTTCCTGAGCACCAATACAGGTGTATAGGAGATGCATCCCCTTGGACCCATCAAATGAATGTTGTGAAAGTCACCACAACTATATATAATGTTTTTTCCATGGTACAAAGGGTAAACCCACTTGAAAGAATTTGACTAGATTTCTGAGAACTCCTTTTTCCATGCCGGTGCCTTTTGATAGCTTATTTGCATATGATAGAAGCTTCCAAATGGATCAGAAAAGTGGCCCATGCGGTTATTGGCATATGCATGAGTCATAAACTAAACATATAACATTGGCAAACAACACCGTAACCTGCCACCATTTTTCTTGACACAAACCCCGAAGGAAAGAAAGGTATCTGCCAATATTGCCAGAACGGGATTCATGCATTGTGTCTCGAATTTGAAAAACACATCCATGGTGGTCTGGTCAACAACATTTGGTGTGAATGGGAATAAGACCAATCCATAAATAGTTAGTGCCAATGTTTGATTGAAGAAGTTCCAATTTCCTTGTCGGGCCAACGTTTGCAGATGGGCTTCAAGAAAACCCCTCTTGATTCCCTGAGTGGATCCCCTTACTTCTATTTCCATCCAATTTGCTTCAACTCCAATTATTTTGGCAATCTTTTCTTTACTTGACATAATGCCCCTGATAGAGATACACACCAAATCTTTCTCGAACTGGTAGCCTTATCATGACCATGTACTCTTCTATAGTTGGTGTCGTATCAAAATCAGGTAATTCAAAACAGCAAAGAGAAGGATTCCAAAACTGTGAGAGAGCGCTCAATGTTGGTTCTTCTATTGGGATAAGTAACAGATCCAATATACGCCTATATGTATACTTGAAAGATAACCGGACTTCACAAGGCATCAATTGAATTACTTCCTTTACTTGTTCTAGCTCATTATTAGTCACTATAACTCTGATATTTCTTTTCCAATCATGTGCATTGGTAGTGTTCATTTGTAATGCTTCCATTTGCTTTGAACTGATGATGACTTTTGATTTATTAACAATCAAAAAACCACTGTGAGAAAGAATAAGATAAATGAGTAAAATTAAAAGATGGAAAGAAAAAAAAACAGGTAAGAGAAAAAATGCTTTTATTGAGAATATGAGATGCTTCCCTAAGAAAATGATAATGCACAAACCTACCAATTTTCGTGAGAGAGTAAATTATCAAAAGAATAAGATAAGATAAAATGAATGCATGTGGTAATTAATGGAATGCATATCTACATCATGTATGCCTAAACACCTAAAAATACAAAGCATGACAAAGTTATGAGAGGAAGTAATGGCTAATCCTAAATGCAATGTGATAATGTTTTGATGCAAGATTAACTAGTTTAAAGTAAAGCATAAAGAAATGCAAAGTAAAAGGATGAAAAAAGCATGCTCCCATTGTCCTAACAGGGTTGAACTTAATAGATGGGGAATTCTAAGGCCAAAACCCTAATTTGGGTGTTTGCTAAGTTCAACTTTGCGTGTACACATTCATGGTGGATCTACACTTCTAGTAGTCATGGTCCCCAGATTGCCCCATCCATAGACAAGGATCTGACTCTCGAACCAACCACAAGTAGGGATAAACCCTCTCAATATGATTGATTCATAAAGCCAGTAACAATCTGAGTGGTGTCCTAACAACTATCAAGTGAGCATAAAGCCCCTCATGACAATGTCAAGAAACCCCCTATCCTTGGTTCGTACAGGCTCAGGTACAGTGCCCAAAAAGTGTGTGAAATAAGTGATTGTGAAGTATGTGCAGGGAGCATACAAACCTTTCAATCCTAACACTATATACACTCCTGCAAAACAAAATACAAACAACAAATATATATATAGAACAATAATGGTCATCTATCCTAAGGTTTTAACAAATAAAGCCGTCACTATAAATAAACACATGAAATATTAAGCTCTATAAGGAAATAAAGGATAAAGAAAAAAACTGTACAAAATAAAATAAGAAAAGGAAAACAAAAATCAAAAGGTTGTATTTAATCTACACAACTAACTAAAACAGGCCTAACTCTCTTGGATTCCCCAGTGGAGTCACCATCTATCACAATTGGAATCGCGACGGGGACAGCGAAAAAAGAAATTTTTTTTGAAATTATGGAGTCGTCACCAAATTTATTAAAATTTGGGAAAACATGGAAAAACCCATTTATTTTAAAAGGTGATCTTTGAAATCAGATTTGAGTTCGGGAGTCAATTATGCATAGGAAAGGATAGGAGTTTAACCCTATGCACCCCTAATACACCCATCCTTAGACGGTACCTTAGCAAGTTGTGCAAATTAAATAATAATATTTAGAAGAAGTCAAATAAATGAAAAGAATAAAACATATTTACAATTTAAACAAACAATTTAAGAAAAAATTAGTTTTGGCTTGACAGGGGTCACCTGCTCCTATGTATTCTCTGGTGCAATAAGGAACTCAAAGTCACGTAGTTCTGTAGAAAAATGATTCTAAGTTGACAAATTTTATTTAGGAAAAAAAATTACAATAAGAAGATCCGTTATCGCACAGAGTCCAAGTTAGCATTAGGCTACTCAGTGAACCCCTATGATTCAATTAACAATGAAGGTATCATCTGTTATTCAATCACTATTATTGATCATTGCACAGATCAAAAGAAAAAAGATAAAAGAAAGAGAAAATATTTTGAAATTTGTTTCTATGAAGAAAACACTATAAAAGAATTAAAATTTATTTTTCTTTCAAAACCTTTTTGAACAAAATCCGCTTCTACTCAGGATTTAAGTTAGCATTCAGCTATTTAATAAACCCTTATGATTCAATAACAATAAAAATAACATTTGTTACTCAATCATCATCATTGATCATTTCACGGATTAAAACTGAATTGAAAAGATTTTTATTTGTTTATTAGAAAGAAAACGTATTTGTAAAACAAATTAATTTCAATTAATTCAAAGACAAATTATTAATTTAATTAGAAAATACGATCAAAATATTAAACTAAAAGCAAATTGAGGGTCCTAACTACCACTTTTTTTGTATTGAAAGATTTTTTCAAAAAAACTCACTAAAACATCAAATAAATAATTAAATTACTCTTAACCAAATTATTTAATTCTACTCAAAAGAAAAACAAACTCCTTTTTATATTTTTAACTCAAACTAAACTAATTCTAAACAAGTATGTCCAAAAATTAAGAATAAAAAGAAAACTAAAATTCAAATTTAAACAAATAATTTAACATTCTATTCTAAAAAAACACTAGCTCAAACTAAAAATAAATTTAAAAGTCCTCATTTATTTTTTAAAATTTTTAATCTAATTCTAATCTGACTATTCCCCTAAAATAATTCTACTCACCCCCCAAACACGCTCACACGCTCTCACATGCTCAGCGCATACACACACGTTCACACATTTCACAGCTCTCTTTTCTTTTTTAACACACACTCATATAAACAAAATAACATATCCCCACACAGACAGAGATGAGGAACAGAGAGAAGGGGAGATTAAGAGAGAGAAATTGAGAAAATGAAAGAGAGAGAGCGAGGCGGAGAGAAAGGGAGACCGCCGCGGAGGGGAGGAAGCCGCGAGCTGGAGGCACGGGGGGTGCTGGCGGGCCACGGCTGAAGTCCAGAAACGTGGAGCCCAGGCGCCGCAGATGGGGGTGGCACGGGTTTCTCCAGCGAAGTTCCAGGCGGAGCTTTTTGGAGGCCGCATAGGGGAAGATCGCGCTTGGGTCGTGTGGCTCTTAACGGATCAAAGAGGGAGGAGCTTTGCCACCGGCTTTGAGGGCAGAGGTGGCTGAGGTGTGGTGGCAGGGGTTGGCGCGGCGATAGCCATGGCTTTTTGCGGCTTAGGGGTTCTGGCGGAGGTGAGGTTGGCGGTGACGATGCATGAATGATGGAGGTCATCATGGTTAATGGAGGAGGGGTTGAAAGGGGGAGGCCGCGGCAGTGATAGGAGGCCGCGGCCTCAAAAATTTTTTATTCTGATTTAAAGAAAATGCCTCTTTCACCACTGTTGTTGGATTGTATTGCGGGTATTGTTGCTGAATTATTGCTTATTTACTTTTGTTGGCTTGTATTATTTTTTTTTGACTTTTCTTTTTACTGATTGCTCCCCTCAAATGTATATCCTTTGAATTCCCTCTTTGATCTCTGATTGATCTGTCTATGGATGTTCACATATATTTTCTGATTCTTCTCTTTGATGTTTGTCCCCTCCTTTGTGAATATTTCAGCCGCCTGGTTCATGAATTTTTGGTCTTATTTATAGACATTGCAAACCCATCATATGCTTCTGTAATGATTTCTCCCAAAATGGTTGAGGGGACCAATATGAGTTGTGGCTGAGGCATTATTATAAGCATGGTGCCTCATCCTTTTACTTTTCTTTTTTTTTTGTTATCTTCATGGTACACTACGCTTCTCGTTTTTCTTTCTTTTCATTTTTTTCTTTTTTTTTTAACAAATCAGCAAAAGACATGGGTTGAGCTAAATGGGAAACGAAAGGGAAGAAAAAAGTAAAAAAATAAAATAAACGGGCTGATACATTTTTTTAAATGGGCTGGATATTTTTGGAAAAAGGCAAACAAAAATAAAAAATAAAAAATCAACAAAATAGAAATGGGCTAAACAAATTTTTTTATTTTTTTCAAAAGAAATAAACGCAAATTTTTAAATGGCTGGAAAAAATCAGGTGTTCACACCAATGTTTTCTAAAGAAAACATCCATATCTCGAGATATAATAATGGTATTAATATTAATTATCATAACATACGTATCAGTTTATCAATCAGATTATATAAATCCAATGTAAATAAATGAACTTAACAACTCCCATTAACCCAATGCATTAAAGGATCTTACAAGACTCATATCTCAACATGCTTCATGAACACAATGGGTCTCAGTCCCATAGTTAGGGATCAAACAACATCTTATTAGTGCTAGCATATGCATAGAAGTCCCAATTACACAAATTAAGTGCAATTATAATTTTATTAACTTTTGCTGACTAATCACATTTAAAGAACATAAACCATTAAGTCTAAAACATGTGACTTTAAACAAGCTAACATACTTCACTATTAAATGACATTAATAGCTTAAACATAATTATTGCACTATTGACTACAAAATATCTCTAAAATCATATACATTGCATGTAAATAGAACTAAATGATTGGCTCCAACCAAATCACCATGCAATTACTTAATTGCACAATTTTAAGAATATATACATAAAAAACAATTAATTTTGGGCATAACCGTATTCTTCATGAGAGGTTAGGCATATGATCGTATAATCATCTGTGGGCCGAATGCACAACACATACTATAGCTCCTACTTCTTAAAACAATTAATATTTTCTTCAAAAGAAAATCCATTTAAGTATAAACTCAAGCTCACTTCAATGGAAAAGCTTACACATCCATCATGCCTACAAACGTTGCTCAATATACACTCAATGCTTTAAGAATCCTGTCAAAGTTTGCAATATTGTAGTCTAATTATCTTTTTAAGGAAAATAAAGTGATATGAAGTTGAAAAAAAAAACAATCAACCATTAGTTGATCTAATGGACAAGAATAGTGACGATTGTCACTACATAGGGATTTAAAACATGAATATAAACTCACCTGAGGGTGGAAAATATACTATATACAATAGTCTCAAAACTTCAACACTTGTGGGGAGAAGAATTTTCACTGTCAAATGATCTCAAAATTTCCAAATTATTTTAATTGACTTATACAAAAAATCACCTGTAGGTAGGTCAATGTACTAGTTAGTGTAATTAATGGAATCATCCTGAAATCAACAGGTAGTTCTATTAACTTCATGAATGAATCATTGTGATGATAAACATCCATATCCCTTGATAGGCTCTAAAATAGGGACAATTTATTAGTCCATTAAATCATTTTTATCTTTCATATATGAACTTTCAAAGCCACGTACTAGTCCATTAAATCATTTTCAACTTTTATATATGAACTTTCAAAACCATGTTTCCCGAGAAATACATCAAGTAATATTTACTTATAAAGTTACATCACCTAAGTGATAAATATCAATTTGCATAGAAGTGAACTCACACATTTATATCATACAAATTAAAAAATAGTTGATACTAGTCTACAATATAATTAACATATAGAGCTAATAGGTTGATTAGACCATGGTGAGAGCACATAATTTCATGAGTTATACCATTAGCTTCATAAACAAGTTATCATGCAAGTTATATTTATTATGCTAACTAACTTATCGATGAAAAAATAATCACTAATTCTTGCTCTCATGGTTTTTGAAATAATATTATGGTAATAAAATAGCTCTCTTTTATGCGCTTAACAAATGATAAAACGCAACAAAAGTAATGATAATTAACTATCATAACATCTCTTTTGAAAGAGAAAAATCATTATATCACTCATATAAAGTCATTCAACTAAGTTGAATATCAAGCAAATTGCATGAAAATTTGCACTTGAAATAACACAAAGTAATCATGACATTATAATCCTCTCTTCTTTAAGTGTAAAACCTAACATTAGTACACTCCCCCTTAATGAAAATCTTTTTAAGTATTCATTGGGAATCATGGTAGATGCTCCATGGGCTAAAACCAAATCCAAACATCCTCAAATAGTTTAAATATAATTTTGGGAGAATATTATATTTAAAATGAAAATAACTATTTTTAAGGTTCACCTTTAAAAGGATTTAAATAAGACTCTGTGACTTAACAGAGACAAATTTTCTTGCTCAGCCTTCCAATTTTATTCAAAGTCCTTAACATGCATGCTAAATTGGGAAATAACCCATCTATCTTTAAGACATTTGGCAAAAAATAAAATAAAATAAAAAATTGCCATCCCAGCCTACAATTTTGGCTTTTCTTGCTCATTAATTTTGTACCATTGTCTTAGGAACTTTAAAATTCTTTTCAAAGACAAAAAATATAATAATTTATGACAGAGCCTAAAGAAAGATTCAAAATCAATCAAAATATGTATGTGTGTATTCTCACAATGTTGATGTAACAAATATCAACATCAACAATTACCCTAAAGGTAATTTCTCATATTAATATTGTTAGATTTCCTTTTAAAAAAATAAGTTAAAAGCTCAATTTCATTATTAGGGTTATTCATAGGGGAAAAAAATCAATGGAGTCAAAAAAAAAAAAACTATAACAAGAAATTGATTAATATAGGCAATCAATGGTAATGTGCATTATCACAAATAGGGATCCAAAACATATAATATAAACTTACCTGTGGGTGGAGAATATGTTATATAAAACAACAATTATAAAAATTCAACACATTTGGCTTGAAGAATTTTTCTATCAATTTCATCCCAAGTATCATGCCATGACCAAATTAATTAATGAATCAACTACTTGTGGGTGAGTTAATCTATAATTAACTTAGGTGACAAAACAACCATATCAGGATTAAATAATAAGTTAACTATTTGTGGATGAGTCAACATATAACCAGTCCAAGTGATAGAATAAACAAGTAACTTTATCAATTTTGTGAGTAATTCACCATGGTGTAAAAACTCACTCCTCTAATGGAGTCCTCATAATGGATAAAAAATTGCCCAATTAATTAACTTTCAATTCATCGCTAAATTTTTCCCAAACACTTTCAATAACATAATGAGGCTCATTAACTACAGATAGGCATTATTTTAATTCTATAACTTTTTATAGAATTTATATAAACTTCAATAAGCACAAAATATCTCAAATCCCCTATTTTATGGAATTTTAAACCAATATTTTGCTATGGCTAAGAACTTCAAATTCTATACTTTTATAGAAGCACACGCCAACAAAAGAAAATTTCTTTTAATTTCTTGAATCATTTCTCTTAGATGGTCTGCACGATTTTATAATGCTAAATATCTAGAGGCATTATCACCCACAAACCTACACTTTAGGCATAATTGGTATATGGTTTACGTTCAGCCTTTGAAATTTGAAGTATATATCAATGACGCACATGGTCGCTCAAGTCGTCCCTAACTAGCCTATTTATTTTTAGGATAGATTTTCAAACCTTTTTTGACCCTTGCTTTTCATTTTTTTTATTATTGTTGTCAGACTAAAACTCCAAACTGGTCCCTCAGATTTATAGAGGAGAAAAACTAGTCCCTCACATTTAGAAAAACCCATCAAGGTCCTTCACATTTCATAGAAGGGGATAAGTTAGTCCTTCCATTAACTTTCCATTATACCCACTAACGGACTAGTCCACGTGTCATGTTAAGAAGCTGATGTGCACTGTTAACCTCTTATCTCCCTTATACTACGTCGTTCCCACTGTCTTCTTTACCATATTCACTAACAAATGTAGAAACATTTACCCCAAATCCACTTCTCACTTGAACCCTAGAAACTTACCTCAAATGCACTTCTCGCAAAGGGCACGATGGCAGAGAGAGAATGGGAGCATGAAGGAAGCTGAATGGAGACTAGCAAGTGGCGATGCCGTTGCACTAACAGAGAAGAAGTGACTACGGGGAGAAAGAGGGGCGACTCGATGTGCGGTGATACGGTGGCTCACGACCATGAAGGGTGAAGTCGAGGTTGCGGTGGGTGCGGTGGTGTTGAAGGAGTCCTTACGATGGTAAAGGTGATGATGCCATGGCAGGGCAACCCCTCCTTCCTTCTGTGTATCATCTTAACCAGTGCTTTGTCTCCTTTTTCTCTTTTTTTTTCATGTTGAGGTTTGGAAAAATAGGACTGGTTTGGACCATCGTTGAACTTGTGGACTGTTTCGATTGAGTTTATGTTGATGAAGATTGGGTATTTGGTGTTTGGTCTGTGTTTCTGATGCTGGAATGTTTAAAGATTGGTTCTTTGGATATAGTTTGAGTTTGGGTTATAATGGGTTGGAGATGTTAGTTTTGTTGTTGGTTCTGGCTTTTTCTTCTTCTTCTTTTTTTGGGTGATATTGGAAGTTATTTTTGGTTATGAGATAGAAGATGGTTAGGGCTTAGAATAGGTTATTGATGGTGATAACTGAGGTGGTGTTGTGGTTGATTTGTGTAGGCTACATGGTGCCTGTGATAGTTCTGTGCTTTGGTTCTTTGGCCAATGACAGTGGTGGAGGATATGCGAATGAAAATTGTGTATTTTTACTTCTCCTCTCTCACACTCCTTCCCCTGTTTCTAGTTCCTGGTTGTGGAGATAATGGTGAAGAAGACGATGGAAACAATGTAGTATAGACATAGTATAGGGGAGAGGGGAGGTTAACAGTCTACGTTAGCTTCTTAATGTGACACATTTACTAGTCCGTTAATAGGCATGATGAAAAATTAATGCAGGGACTAACTTGTCCCCTTCCGTGAAATGTAAAGAACCTTGATGGGTTTTTCTAAATATGAGGGACTAGTTTGAGGTTATAGTCTTATAACTAAAAAAAAAAAACTAGGACGCGGACCACAGGTCCCCTTCTCTTCTTGCGAAAACAGCAATTGCAAGAACTCATTCCACCTTACGAACTTTGCGCTGCCCAGCCAAGAATCATATATCTGCAGAAGGCTATCAGCTTGAAAGCCCCAGTCATCCACTGACCAATAGCGACAATAGTTGGTCACCAAGGCGGCAGTTGGTAGGAAGCAAAACATGGTGGTCGGAATGGTGCAACACCATCAACTTCTTTCTCTAGTGACTAAAAAGAGCGCGTTAGCGGAGGGCCTAGGTTGCACAACCCATAGCCCCATATCTCTACTGTACGGTGATGACGACACCTTCTCCTAGCAACAATCATGGTGCAATAGGAAGGGGACGGTGGCAGAGGCTACGCGATGACACCTAATCCTATTTTCACTCCTTCTCGAAACCCACATGATAACAAACTACAGCAGCAGCATGCTTCCTTTCCAATCCATGGCAGCAACGGCACGCTTCAAAGAGGATGCAACTCAACAATGAGCATTAGGAGTACCAATGGTGTCTCCCTTTGCAAGCGCAGTGACAACCATGTCGACCAAAGCTCGACCTTTCTCTCTCTTTGAAATTCTAGAAACATATAACCAACAGTAACAAAATTCAAAGAAAAGGGGAAAACATAGAAAACATGTCTCTATCTGTTTCTCTTTCAATATCTCCTTAATTTAGAAATTATTTCAATTCAACATAAGAGAAATCATCAAATTAAACTAACAAGGGAATTCTCCGAAATTGGATTTTAATCCTAGTAGGACCTCACTCTGATACCACATGTTAATTTTATATGATCATATACCAGAAATTAGAATATTGATATTACATATAGGAATGCATACCTCTTTGATTCACAACAATGAATTATACCTTTGTCCATGAATACTTTAGCAAAGAAAAAAAACATACACACCAGTGTATGCAAAGGACAGGCCTTCCACTCCTTCTCTGTCTCCTATGCCAGATCGATGTTGCTTCGATGGAGCAGTATTCGTCAAGAGACTTCAGAATGGAGTGGGGATCCTACCGAAAGAATTAATATGTAGTAACCACACTCTGTCCATCATGGACCTAGGTTACCTTAGGTCTTTACACTTTTCAACACACTTACCATTGGGTTCATGCCCAATATCACATGGTGAATTCCAAATCCACAATGGATCACATCATAATAATATGGGTCTCCAAAGAATAATCAGGCTATCTATTCAATCCGTTTTATAAAATCAAAACACCCACCAAGTAATAGCAGCCTAAACTGATTTTGTCTAAAAGTTGACAGATATTCTAAAAGATAAAGAATATTTTCATAGAATCTTTTTGTTTTTGAAAACTCAACCAAACATAATTTGACATATGTTTTCTATTTTTCTAACAATTAAAACAGAAAATGTGTAACCCATTTGCACTCCAAGTTTCATAACCATTTAAAAATAAAAAAGAAACAAATGTGTCCAAAGTTTAATTATCATACTATATTTTTTTTAAAAGGCGAAAAAATAAAAAACGCACCTAAGCCTATGTTTGGTTGAAACTTAAAAGTATGAAGTAAATTTTATATGATTGATATGTTATTAATACATTGATTTCAATCATGAAAAATTTATCCCCACTTTTACCTTCTAAACAAACACACCCTAAATCTTATAAACAAATATATATGCTTGTTTACTTGAATAAATTTTTAAAAATGATTATTTATCAAACTCCCATCTTGTGTAGATTAATGTTACAAATCCATTGTTTTTTTATACAGGCGAATTTGGTCGGTTATAACTAGATTTTTAGTCATCAATACACAAAGAAATCGGTCAATAGTAATCAAATTTCCTTTTCTTTTTTCCTTGTTGAAATAGGTCAATAAAAATAGATTTCGCTTGTTTTTTTCCTTATTGGAATTCACCATTAGGAACTAGATTTCAGCATTTTTTTTGCACACTCAAAGAAATTGGTCATTAGTTACTAGAATTTCTTAAAATAATAGTTTTTTGTTACAAATTTTCTTAGTCATCGTAAACACAAACCTTACAAGAAAAACTCATCTATTTTTATCATGACAAAAAAAGGAGTTTCCTTAAAATATTTTTTTAAAAAAATAGTAGTAGACTTTAAAACTCAACTTTAATTTTTACTGTCATTTTTTTCCTTCTCATCATATATTTTATAATTTTATTAATTAAAAGTTTAATTTAGCTATGCTTTTGCATTTGTTTTATACATTTTATTGTACATCTATAATTTAAACACCAAGATATTTAAATATTTTAAAATTAAGTTCATTTATAATAGCCATAAACATAATTTAATTTATAATATCATAAAATATTTATATAATCTCTTAAAATTATTTATGTAATTTTTTTTATAATTTTTGTTTTAATTTTTTATAATTTCTTCAAGTAATACTTAAATATTTTTATTTATAAAACATATTTTTTATAATTTATTTAAAATCTAAATATCTTAAAATAAAAGGTAAAATTAAATAGGATACTAAAAATATAATATAAAACCTATACTCTTTTTAGCAAGTAGTATACATTCAAAAGTGATTTTTGAGATAATCTAAATATTATTCATTCTATCATAATTACTTTTGATCAAAATCAATTTTGTAGAACCAAGTTGATGCTAGCTCACATTTGCTAACTCTAATCTAAATACACTCTTAAACATCAATATATTTATGTATAGACAAATCATCGTATCAAATATAATCAAAGCCAAGCCCAAGAAGAAACTTCGGCACATAAATTGACACTACACAATTTTCAACATAGTAGCTTATATTGAAAAATGGTGATTCATTGTGAGAGTAAGAGAAGCAAATATGGGTCATTAGATATTATATAAGTAATTAAGATTAAAATATAAAATTACGTAAAATTTTTAAATAATCACGCAATTATTAGTTATCATTAATAACTTGCAATCCTAATCATCTATGTATAATTACATAGCCCAGATTTACTACTCTTATTCTCATAATAAATTACTTCTTTCACTAGAGTCATCATATATATATATATATATATGTTCTTCTCTCTACTAAGCATTTACTGGATCAACGTTTAAAACATTTAAAATAATTCTCAAAAGATTTTGTTCATATATTTTTAGCTCTAGAACCATTCAAAAAACATTATCATTTAAAGTTTTGAGTGACAACAAACCAATTTTGTGAAAATATTTTATAGAATGACTATTCTTTCACTTGAGTTTTTTTAGTACCAAACAAGTCCATATTTGTTAGCATACAAGTCCCTATATTAAGGTTATTTTTATGATAGCATGAGCAAACATGATTAATCTCATTTAAAGGGATTTAGAACTTAAAAAGAAGTGAAAAATAATCCTCAAAATGGACGTTAGTGCGTTTATTGCATGAAGGAAATTGTTCAAAGATAAGAAATCAAGTTTCAGATCTTCAAAAAGTGACATACAAGTGAAGATTTCAATTCACCTTTGAAGTAAAGTGTGGTTACCATCTTTAATCATCATGATCATAATATTCCCTTTACAACAAGCTTTGATTGAAGTATGGAAGATCAAAAGGAAAGTCCAGAAACTAAAATAGCATTTCAGAAAGCACGTTTATTGTAAATGATGAACTTACAGAATTGGGAGGGAAAATTCAAAATTTAAATTAAAGTCAAACTTAGTCAAGGACTGACAGTGATATCTCATCTTTAACTTGATCAATTGTCCCAACTTCTATAAGAAAAAATTCAGAAACCTCGCTCAGAAAGCAAAAAGTAGTTTCTGAAAATGGACTCGGAAACTTTTATTAGATATGGTCTCTGCAATTGTAAAAGTGGCTATGACACGCCAAGCTACTCTTCTAGACTGCATTTGCAAGACACAAAAAGAATATCAACATGTGTCATTAGGAAAACAAATCAATAGCAACGATCATAAATGAGAGATCAAGTATAGAAGGAGATCATGTGCTTATAACTCAAGACTTTTGGTTGATTCACTTGAAAAACTCTCAAGAACACGAGATTCTCTTGCATTTTCTATAAAGCTATTACTGCTTGTAATTAGTTTCATGCTTTTGTGAAAATCTTCTTTCTAAATTTTTATTAGATATGATCTTCTTCCGAGGAAGAATTGTTAGAAAGAAGTCATTCGAGTTTTCAGCTCATACACTGTTTTATTCTAAGAAAAATTGGGTGTTTGATAGTTGGAGTGAACCAACTCACAAATATTCTTTGTACCCGATCCAGTAGTAATCATTGTAAGGCAGCATGAAAAGGCTAGTCAAAGACTATCTGAGTATGATAGTAGAGTGTGCTATTGATCACGTGAGATAGCTTGAGGAGGCTATTGAAAGACTATCTGACTTTCTCAGGGCTGAGAAATGGTTGATTAGTGGAACTCAACAATTGTTGAGAACTTGATGTAAATAATTAGCCGAACCAATATAGAATCTTGTGTGTAGTATCTCTCATTTCCCTAAATCTCTTTTATAATTTGTTTTGTGGTTATTACCAATGGCCTTTTGAAAAACATCTTTAAATCAGTTTTTCATATCTCTATTTTAGTTCATAAAGTGACTTTCTAACACTTACTGATGATATTTTCATCGCACTTCAAGTTCATACTTGATAGTATTTTTTTTAGTTTTTCAGAAAATAGAAAGGAAAGAAAAATTAAAGCACTATTTAACCCCTCCTTTTGTGCACTTTTCAACCTACATATACAACTATCTATCATTTTTATATCTTTTATTTATAAGTAATCTTACCAAAAATAATTTTAAAAGGTATAAATAAATCTATGCAATGCATGAGAATGACATCTAGTTAAAAGTAGACTAAATATCCAAATTGGTCCATTAGAAATACATCAGGGGACAAGTTAGGGTCTGTTTGCTTTGCTGTTTTGATTTTAGTTTCGAGTTTCAGCTTTTACATTTTGTGAAGGAAAAAATTGAAAAAGCTGAAAATTCGAGAACTGTTGCTTTGCTTTTTGTTTCGATTTTAGTTTCAGTTTTTAGTTTTTACGTTTTGTGAAGGAAAAATCGAAAAAGCTGAAAATTCGATTTTGATTTTTAGTTTTCCTTTACAAATCTGAAAGCCTGAAATAGCGGAAAATGCAAAGCAAGCAGGCCCTCGATTTTCGATTTTCGTTTTCCTTTACAAATCTGGAAAACTGAAAACTGGAGAAAACTGGAAAATGCAAAGTAAACAGGCCCTTAATCTCTTAGATTTTGAAAGTCCTAAATTGGTCTCTCGCATTTTAAAAAAAAGGATCAATTAGTCCATCTGTATAGTTTCATACACTTTATAAGGGGACAAATTGATCATTATACACACTATATGGAACTATATGGAAAACTAATTTGTCTTTTTTTTGAAATGTGGGAGGACTAATTTGGATTTTTTAAAATCTGTCGAATTAATTTGTCTCCTAATATATTTCTAAGGGGTTAATTTTGGTATTTTATCTTAAAAATAATATGAGACTCACATCATTAATTAATTACCCAGTAAAGAAGAATAACGAATGAGAAACAAAAAAGCTACTATGGGGAATTCTTTGATTGACAATGAGACCAAAAATGAAAACCAAAATTCACAAATCAAAATTGAATTTAAAGAAAAAACCATGTCCACCCTGATCCATTTTGCTTCAGATATTATGTTTTTAATAATTTCCTTGAATTACGAACCATTCAGGCAACTAACATCTTAGGGTTGATGTGGGTTTCTTTGGGAATGCTATACATATATACATATATATGTACATATATATGTATATATGTACATATATCATCCTTTATTTTTTTCAAATACATTTTAAGGGAATTAATTTTTTTCATAAATTATTGTACTGAGCTTATATATAAATAAAATTGATTTTCATTAAATTACAAAAGAAAAAATTATATTTTTTTCAAAATAATTATTTTGTTAAATTTTCAGGTCATATATTTATTTTTAAAAGTAAAATAATTTAGCATTTTCCCATTTACTCATTATCAGTAAACAAGTAAAATAATTTTTTGACAATAGAATTCCTTCTATGTAACAACTAACAACTCAAACAATTACACAGATTCAATAGGTGACTTTTTCGTTGACACACAAAAAGAAAGAAAAGATGAATTTTCCTTTTAAGGTTTGCATTATAATGATTAAAGAAATTTGTAAAAAAAATTGTAAACTTGTGGAAATGTAGTACCTTTGACCGATTTCTTTGAGGAAAATAGAAAAACGAAATTTAGTTTCCATGAATCGATTTCACTAAGGTTAGAACAAAGGAAATTCATGTGGTGTTGAACGATTTCAATAAGGAAAAAAAAGGAAAATTTAATTATTATTGATCGATATTTTTGGGTTCCAATTACTAGAAATCTAGTCACAGGTAACTGGTTTTGCCTTAAAAAAAAGTATAGTAGATATACGAAATTGATCCGCACAAAATGGGAGCTTGCTAAATGAAAACATTTATGTATTACACACATTCATGTATTGTGTACGTGGACAATAAAAACAGTATTATTTTAATTCATATTTATAAAACATCATATTAATACGTATGGATTCTATTTAATTTAAATTTTACATCTTACTTTTAATAATAAATATAAATATATCGACACTATATTATATATAAAATATGGGTTAAAACAGCATAGCAATAAATAATGTCATACCATATACCGACAAATGCGACACTGACAGCCATTTCCCATTCTGATTTTTCAAAGCTCATCCGTCTGTCTCTGTCTGTGACAGTATGTCATAGTTCCACATTCATTTTTCAAGTACTATCCTTCCTTTGTATCTCCCAACCGCAACGTGCTTCATCATAATTTCTTCGTTTTGCTCGCTCGCTTCGTCTACTCTTTTTTTATTTCTCTCTTTCTCTGCCAAACATATCCAAATGGCGCGAATCCCTTTTGGCACCTCTAACAACCGCAACAGCTATGCTTTTGCTTCCACCTTCTCTTATTCAACCCACGCGCTCCCTCTCTTCTGCGCTCGCTACGGCTTCAACAGGATCAGCGTTTCTTCACGTTGTCGTTTCCGTGTCTATTGCCAATCCGAGTCCAAGGTAACTAATTGGTTCTTCGCTGCGCTTGTCGTTTCGGCTTGAAGATTGTACGAGTGCCAGAAATATAGTTTCCTTTATCATGTTTGGTTGTTAGTCAACCTGCCATACCCTGTTGTGTTTTATTTACTTAGGTTTGATTACTCTAGTAAGTAATTATAATTTCACCTAATTTTCAATTAGTTTCTATTTATGTAAACTTTTTCAATTGAATTCGCATAAGTGATTAATGACCTTTACAAAAAGAAGAAGAAGAATATTCCTAATATGTTCTATCTTTATCTAGTATATTCCCAGAATATTTCTAGTATATTAAGAATATTCTATTTTTTTGTAATAATTATTATTCGTAGGGACTCAATTTTAAAAATTTTTAAACTATACGGACTTAATTGAAAATTGAGTGAAATTATAGGGACCTATAAAGCAATTAAACTATTTATTTATAACCGATTAATTTTGATACACTCATCCAATCTCTCTTGTTTTTTTAATGAACTTTCAAGTAATGAGTGTGAAAGATGGCTATCATGGTTGATATGGTTGATGTGGATTACTGTGTGAGACACTTTTAAATTGTTAGTGTATAGAAATTAAATTCCATCACAATTTTTTTTTTGGGAGAAATTGTAGAGCTTCAAAGTGAGTGAAAGTTGATATGCATATGTCCTGGGGTCTAGAGATTTTGATTCTGGTGTGGAAATTACATTTTCATGTTTTCATGATTGATTGTGCTGGTCGACTTGTCATACTTTGTTGAATGTTGATCGCTTGATTTATTTGTTTTAATATCATAGACTCATATTAATGTATTCAAGGAACAATTATTGTGTGTGTCTGTGTGCAGTAAGCATGGAGATTTAGATTTTGGTGAAATTTGAATTTACAAATTGCCCTGGTCTTTTTTATTTTTATTTTTTTTTATTTTTTGGGGTGTGGGTAGATAACATTACTCTGTGTGTGATAAACAACTATGACCAATTTGCCTGTGCTATTATATTCATGTTTTGTCTAGAGGATGAATATCAATGTATTATTTTTGGATAAATTTTTTCTTGTTGTATTTCAACCATAATCTTTTCCATGTAGACAAAGGAATTGCAGATAAGAAGGTGCTCCCCTTTTCTAGAAAGTTCATTGCTTTCTGGGAATGGTGTGGTGGCCTCGGATGAGTGGAAAGCAGTTCCTGACATTTGGAGATCGTCGGCCGAGAAGTATGGGGATAAAGTTGCCTTAGTAGATCCGTACCATGATCCTCCTTCAACTATGACTTATAAACAGGTATTTCCTGATTCTTTTTCTTGCTTTTTTTTATTTTTTTTATTTTGTTGTCACCAAAGACTGAAAATGTTTTTAGAAGCTCTGATGTCCTCCTATCTTTTATCATGGCAGTCATGTGTTTTACTATGGTACTTGTAGCCTAATCCTAAGTCATAGTTTGAAAAAAAGTATTTTATATTGTGGGTTGGTGGGATGGTTAATGGCTAATCACTGATATCGGAATTGGATCATGATTAGTATAAGTGTAGTTCTAGAATGTGTTTCAATGTACACGCCATTATGGAGAAGTTTTTTATGCGGGAAGGGAGTGCAATGTTGCAATATGTTTTCAATTTTTTTTTTATACTTCATTAGCAATAATCATTTCCTATGCTGAAGGTTTGGAAAAGAAGCATTGAGTTGATCAATGATCTCATCTTGTTGTGTCATAGTCCATGTCTATAAAGGAACCAATAAACCCTCTTTTAATCATTTCTCCTATAGCTTTTCTTGGTTGTTGTTAGAACCCGAAATGATATTGCTGATAATAATATTGTTAATAATAGTCCTGACCCGTGCCATGTTACCACACATAATATAGTTTTACCTTATGCTGAGGTTTATAATAGAAGGAACAAATAGAGAAAAGGGGCAACACGGGTTAAGGCAAGTGAAAAGTCAGGGAAGGAAAGGGTGTGTAACTAACTTTGCCAGCTGGCATCGTTAGTGGGGGTAAGGTGGATGGATTACAATTCGGTTACGGGAAGTTGGGGGAAATATAGGGGGAGGGGCGAGTGCCGAGGGGGGCATCTCTGAGAGTGGGAATAGTGTGGAATTTAGGAGAGTCTAGGTCTCTCGAATACCTGGGTTATCTTACTGTTTTTCTTCTTGTTCTTGTGAATAATACACTTCATAGCTGAGAGGAGCAGAATAACTTACAGGTTCACTTCCTCTTTGAGAGTTCATATCTGTTTTTACATTCCAATTTTTCCTTGCTAGTACCAGTTCTTACAGTTTTCTTCTACCTCTAATTATTACGCAGCCCTTAGTCTGATTTACTTTCCTTACCAAGGCCTCTGTAGGTCTTCTCCACTCATGACCAAATCACTGAAAGCAAGATTCTATCATATTTTCTACACTGTGCCATCCCAACTTTTTCTGTAATGCAATAATTGCTACTCCTATTTGGTCTAGTGTGTCCATTCATTCAAACACACATTCTCATCTCTGCAACAGTTAGCTTATTCTCTTATTGTTTTTTTACTGGCAACATTTAGCCTCATACATCGTTGTAGGCCTTATAGTTATGTGGTGAAATTTTGCTTTAAGCATGAGTGGTACTTTTCTATCACAAATAATACTTGAAAAGTCCTTCATTTCATCTACCCATATTTCATTCTATGGTTTACATCAGCCTAATTATATAATGGACCTAAGATACTCAATCCTTGTGACTTGTGATATCACTGATATGGCATGATCTTAACTTTTATTTCTAAGCTAGAGTTGGTGTGCTCCTTGCTAAGCTTTACATTCCATGTACTTCGTCTTGTTTCTACTTTGAGAAAAGTCATGTGCTACCGAAGCTTGTCTTAACAGTTCCAATTTTCCATTTTCCTATTTAGTTCCTCTCTCAAATCTCCAATCTCCAACTAAGGCTGTATCGTTTGTAAAAAGCATGCATCGTGGCATCAGCTTTGGAATATTTTCAGTAAGCATATTCAAGATCAAAGTAAACTGATGGGGACTCAAAGTTGGCCCTTCATGCAGTCATCTAGTTATAGAAAAATCTCTTTTGGCCCCACCTGATATTCTCACACTTGTGACTTGACTGCTTAAATATAGGCAATACTAATTCTTTCCTTTTGTAGATCCTTCCACTTTACCTTTCTTTTCATACGGCATATGAGTGTGATCATTTTGAATCTTTGATTATTGAATTGCATGATATAATCATGTTGATGTTATATGCTGCACAATATGATTTTGAAGAGAATATTGTACATTTATCTCAAGATGCATGGATGGGGCGGGAATCTATTCCAAATTATTATAAAATGTTTCGAGCTTGATGTTCATAATTAATCATTTTTGTTCCAATGTTGAATCTTCTAAAAACCTTGTCCAATGAATTTTTCATTCAATTGTATGCTATGATGATTCTCCATATCTTTCTTATACTCTGTTTCCTATCAAATTTTCAGCTGGAGGAAGCAATATTGGATTTTGCTGAAGGCTTGAGAGTTATTGGAGTAAGACCGGATGAGAAGATTGCACTTTTTGCTGATAATTCATGTCGCTGGCTTGTAGCGGATCAAGGTGTGGGAACTGTGTAGTCTTTTGAGTTCAATGCCGTAGTAACCAGAATGTATTTTTTTTTTTTTTTAACTCAGTGTAGCGTTTAGGACATTGCTTGTTGCACCACTTGTATGTTCACACATTAAACCCCCCCCCCCCTCCCAACCAAAAAAAAAAAGGCAGACAACAATGACACATAAAAAAAAAAAGAAAACCAAAAACCCAAAAAAAAAGGAAAAGAAAACACTAAGCTTGTAGTATTAACTTTTTAAAAGTATGAAAGCTAATTTTGCAAAAGTTTAAAAATTACTGATATGTTTGTGAAAAGAATTTTCGTTTTTGTTTTCTAAAAAGTATCACCATTACTTTAAAGTTACTTGTTTTGTGAAAGTTACTTTTCTGTTTGTGATTTTGTATAACTAGCATAACTCTTAATTCCATATAAAAAATGTGAATAGGAGGTTTCTGTGTTGCTTCTGATGTAGTTAAACTGCTTATAAGGTCTTTACATTTTACTTTGTCATCTTCAATGGTAGATATCTTTTTGTCTTGCAAAGGTGAACACTCTACCTTTCTCGTGTTTAGCGGGTGACAATGAATTTTTATTTCATAAGATGGGATATATGTTTAGCTTAGTCGCAGACTTACAGTATTTATATCCTCATGGATTGTGCTACTGCTCAATTAAAATGCTTTATTTGTGTTTTTCTACAAAAGAACAGAAGTTGACAGGGAGTTTGAAACTGTGAATAGGTTGTTGGGAGTACCAATAGGCACGCCCGATATTATGATATTGATTATTTCCAACTTTCTTGAGGCTAGATGCTTGTAAATTGTAATGATTATTGATGATAGTAATTATCTTTTTCATCGCATCCATGCTATGTTTTAGTCTAGGCATGATGGCAAGTGGAGCAATCAATGTGGTAAGGGGCTCGAGGTCATCTAATGAAGAGCTGTTTCAAATATACAGCCACTCTGAAAGGTTTGATGAATATTTCCATTCAAACAGATTGTAATCATTGTATCTAGTTTATGCTTTGCTACTTCAAAATACCTTCTACACATGATGTGAAATGTGATTTTTCATTTTTGTTACATTAATTATTATATGTACAAATTTGAAATTTAAATGCTATAAATTAATGGAGGTGGTTCACTGCACCAATGACCAAAAATTTTGGTTTAATAAGATGGTCAAATTTCACACCCAGGTATTAGTTTTCTAGAGTTGAAGGATGCTTAAATGCTCAGCAGTTCTAGTCCAATGAAGTGATGAACAAGCACTGTACACTGAGCATCTTCATGATGCCTTCCTGCTTTGATGCGCAACATGAAAAGTCTGTTTGGTTATTGTTTTCTATTTATTTGTACGCACTAGAAACGGAAAATTTGAGATGGCTTAGCATCATAGTGGCGAAGTTTTGAGAACAGATGAGAAATACATCTATATCTGCTTGAACTCTGTTATGTTTTGTAAAAATATCCATGATTTAATATTTCTGATCTGTGTTTGTGATCGAAACTCACCCCATCTTGGTCCCTTGATTTTCTTAATCTAAGATTTGTAGTTATTGTTACCCATCCCTCGTTGTCCCTATTGTCCATTTTCACAACTGAAGTGCCTAATTAGCTCAATGGATATGGGTTGAGTCTTGAACGAGCTTTATCCTCAAAGTCGGGCTTTGAAACGTGGGGAGGTCTCTTAGGGAGGGGCCATACCACCCCATGTCTCGGGGGGCTTACGCTTCCCGCCTAACCTTTTGTTTGTCAAAAAAATTTCACAACTTAAGTGCAAATTGGCCAGCATCAAAAATTTCTAGTGAGATCTTTAGTAGCAAATTGTCTTAATTCAACATCATGATTTATTATTTTTTTAAAATAAATAAGTTTTAATGTACAGGTTTTTTAAATATAAAACAACTTTTGTTTTTAAAAATAGTGCAAGAAATATTATTTAACCAAAAATAACATCAGGAGATACTGTGAATTGGTTTAGATAGTAAAATCTGGTGTCTATGGGTTGGGATTGAGTTCTGCCTTGCCTTTACCAGGGTTGTAGAAAGAACGATTTTTGTGATAAAAGATTTAATCTGATGAATTGAGTTGTATTTTCAGACAGTAACTTATGGTCCTGTCTCAAAAATTGCAACAGGGGTTTTGAGTTTGTTGAATGTAGCAAAAGTATTGAGACATATATGTTCTTTAACAATGATGGCATGTTGCAATTGTCACTGTTTTTTAAAATCTTTTGTATATTCTTAAATGCCTAATCTATTTATTGATGAACCAATAGAAAGTTGCTGACTTCTGCTACTGTTATTAGTGTTGCACTAGCTGTGGACACACCTGAAATGTTTAATCGGATTGCAAAATCATTTTATGAAAAAAAGGCGTCCGTGCATTTTGTTATTCTGCTTTGGGGAGAGAAGTCATCCCTGGTTACTGAAGGAAACAAGGAGGTGCCAGTCTTCACTTTCATGGAAGTCATAGATAGGGGACGAGAGAGTCGCAGGGCATTGGTTGATTCTGATGATGCTAGTATGTCACTTAGATCCTTCTCTACAGCCTAGAAATTGAGATTATATATACTTACTTGAGAATTATATTTACTTGGGGGCAAATCTGCATGTTAATTAGTGGGGTCACATGCCCTCACTAAATTTTGATAATTTTACTTAGTATATACTATATAGATATATCATATAAGCATATTTTGCCCCTTTTAATTCCGTTGCAAAACTTATTACTATGCTTGTGTATTATGTTTGCCCCCATTGTCTAAATTTTCTAGATCCATCATTGTGTTTACTCCAAACATTTTATTCACTGAGCAAATATGCAAGACAAGCACTCGTCCAAAACAGTTAAGACTAAACGTAACCAAGAGTGATTAAAGAAAGAAAAACAACAGAAGGAAAAATAGAGAAGGGAATCCAGCTTAGCAAAGACCACAGAAGCCAAAAACATAACTCTATCCAAGATATGTTAATATTCATTTTGATTTTTTCAATCTCTTTTTCCCCACTTATAATTGAGCATTTTCTCAATTGAAATTCTTTTTATTTATTTTTGCAGAAGTGGCAACTTATTGGTTATTCTTAACCGTTAGAAGGAACTATAATCAGGTTATGTGCAACTTACCTTTGTTCCAATGTGATTGCAGAGCAGCACTATCTGTATGAAGCAATTAAGTCTGATGACATTGCTACTCTTATATACACAAGTGGAACTACTGGAAATCCAAAAGGTGTTATGCTTACCCATCGGAATCTTCTACATCAGGTTTGATTGCCAATCTTTTATAAAATTCATTGTGGCAATGGTAGTCTGCAATGGACTGTGTAGTTTTCAGGTTATGAATTAATGAAGTGTTGATCCTAAAATCGGTCTTGATTGACTGTGGATTGGTTATATTTCTTGGCGATTAATTAGAGCTTGATTGAGGGATGAGTGGTTGACAGAATATGCTTGTGATATTACCCAGTTATGTAGTTAAAATTTTAGGCTAGGGCCAATTTACATACATTGTGCTTCAACCTACAGCCTTTGTATATTATCTCCTCCTCTCTTTCTGCCCCCTGCACCATATACCTGATTTTATCACTCAACTCACCTATTATGCTTTAGAGAAATTTTATTTGAGGATAAAGAGAGGAATACAGATATCCTCCTGTACACAGAAAGAAGAAAGAAAGAAATAAAGAAATGGAGAGCTATAGAGCCTAAAAGCTTTTCTTTCCCTCTCTCTGCATTCCGGAAAAGGAAGTTCACTGTAATTAACCATAGGCAAACCATCAAACACAAGGCCCATTGGCACAAATGTTTGTTATAAGCAATAGTATATGAAAGGGTGAAGAGAGAGCCCCTTAAAAATTTGGTTTGTGTGTGCTCCGATTCACCATTTTGAGTCAGTCTTGTTTATTTTCGTTAGCATGTGGCAATTACAAGTTTCAATTGATTTCAGTTGAAGATAACTCGACTTCTGGCACAGCATTGGTAATATATATTGTGTTTAATGAATTTCTAGATAAAAAACTTATGGGATGTTGTACCTGCTGAAGTTGGGGATAGATTTCTAAGCATGCTGCCTCCTTGGCATGCATATGAAAGAGCTTGTGAGTATTTCATTTTCTCATATGGTGTTGAACAAGTATACACAACTGTGAGAAGCTTGAAGGTATTTCTTTAATTGGAATAGTATGTTTCATGTATTGTATGTCATAACCCAAGGCATATTGCCTCATGTATTGTATGTCATAACCCAAGGCATATTTATTGCCTCATGTATTCATATCCTGTACTTTCTTCCTATCCAGGATGATTTGGCACATTACCGACCGCATTACATGATTTCTGTTCCTCTAGTTTATGAAACATTATATAGGTAAATCCTTTTCCCATGAATTTGATGAATATTGTCAATTGTATTTAATGCATTTGTGAATTGCATTGATGATACATCAGATCATATACAAAGTGAAAAAAGCTGTTTTTTTGTTTTTCGGGTTTAGAAGTTTGTATTTTATACAAATTCAAAACTATTCCTCTGCAGTCTGTATGATGCATAATGCTGATTCTTACTAATGCTTACTAATGCCTGAATTGTTGATGGAAAGGACAACTGAAAAATCCTGCATTCTGTTGCTTTCAATAATTTAAGTGGTGAACGTTGTTGTGTTTCTTGACTTAATTTTGTTACTGTTAAAAATAAAGAAATATCTAATAATATCTCTGTTATATCTTAGAATATTTCATATCATATCATAGAATGATTTAGATTTATTTAGGTTGATTCTGTCATTATGATTAGATTTTATTTTTACCTTATAAATAGGATTACCTTATTGTATTACAATCACAATACATAATATCAATATATTTTCATATTATTTAGAGTTGCTATTCTATCTCTTTCCCTCCTCCACTATCTAAAACCCTCAATTTCAACATGGTATCAGAGCGGTACCAACCACCATGACCTATGTCCATTGTTCTGCTGCAAAGATTCCAGTAATTTGGAACTCACTTGTATTGTATTCCCTACTATCCTTACTTTTCTTTCGATTCCATCATTACTTTGCCTGGCAATCCCTTCAATTCTATTTTAGGTTTGACAGTGTTCTTGCTTTCCAGAAAATTTCTAACATCAAACCACCATTATTTTTGTTGCCATCCACTTTTTCAGTGACTTTTTCTGGTCGTCCACCACCTTCCATTGCCTTCGGCAACGTTTTTCTGGCGTTCCCCTGCTGTGTGTCACTTCCGACGGTAAGAAAAGCCACTGTTCATCGCTCTCCGCCACTCTTCTTCATTGCCGGCGAGTTTTCCGGCGACGACTCCGCCCTCTGACCTCACGCCTAGCATCGCCCCTCCAAGTGCGGCCTAACGGCGGTGGTCCGGTCAAGATCTGACCCCCAACGTGCCGCCACGTGCCTCCACTGTTCTGTGTGGTACTGTTCACCCGTGCCTCTCTCCGCCGCGCGTCTAGCGGCGTATCCGGCCGCCTCGCCCACTGCCATGTTCGTGCCACTGTCCTCTTTCTGGATCTATCTCTGGTTTCGAGATCTATGCATTCTGTCAATGTCAGCTTTTCTTATTTCCAATATTATCCTTGTTTTGCGCAATCGCTTTCTTGGTGAAGAATAGGTTGTGCTTCCTACCAATGTCCTATTGCAAATCATACCAATAGTGATATTTGTCTTTCACTCAGTTATGCCGGTAATATGCTCTTTTGGTTTTGAATCTCCAATTTTTCAACTATTCAAGGCTTCTATATGTTGATCTTGCAATCTATTATTGCATGTATTGGGAATCTTCCAGCCTTCATTGTGTCTCTTCCGGCCTTCATTGCTGGACCATGATAGCTGTGTCTCTCTGCTTTTCCTAGTCTGCAATTATCCAATAAGTCGTTCAAGCTGATGTTCATTCCAGCTACCTTGTTGTGTTATCTTTTTCGGACGTATTCAATATCTCTGAGTTGCCTTGCTTGTCTTCAATGGAGATCAGTTTTATATTTCAAGGCTTTAATTGTAACAAGCTTAAAGCTCGGTAAGCTTTAGCCTGAGAGGGAGTGTTAAAAATAAGGAAATATCTAGTAATATCTCTGTTGTATCTTAGAATATTTCATATCATATCATAAAATGATTTAGATTTATTCAGGTTGGTTCTGTCATTATGATTAGATGTTGTCTTTACCTTATAAATAGGATTACCTTATTGTATTACAATCACAATACATAATATCAATATATTTTTATATTATTTAGAGTTGCTATTCTATCTCTTTCCCTCCTCCACTATCTAAAACCCTCAATTTCAACAATTGCAACTAAGTTCATTGCTAACAAGTACGAAGAAACAATATAACCAAGAAAAGGAAGTTCCTTCTTTTATCCAAAGAAGAAAATAAAAAACTGGAATGAAGATGAAATGAAATTAGTTTCCTGATTGCTATGTTCTTATTTAGCCATTTATGACCTGGAGTAATAGGTATATAGATAGATAGTACTTTTGTTGCTTTTTGGTGGTGTGTGTTTAATCAATTCAACAGTAAATTTCTAGCATAAGTTATTTGAATAAAAGAGGTTTTTACGGGAAATTGGGGTTGGGTTTGTGTGAGAAAAGCAGTAATTTTGGTATTTTGATTGTGAACTTTTTGCTACTGCCTTACCAGTTGGTTGTAGTTGTAGGTCATATTCAAACTAAGCTACATCTTTGATGTTATTTGCACTTTGCTTTGTTTCTATTTTTGCAATTGTTTTTTGGACAGCCTTTGTGATCTCAAATTTGTAGTTTGTAAATATTTCAGAGCAAATACTCATGAATATTCAAAATATTTTAATCAGTATTGTCTCCATGTTCCTGTTATTTTAGTTATTTAAGAATTAAGAGGATATTTTGTAACCCTTTTCTATCAACAAATTCATCTCTTTTTACACACTGGGACATAGAGACTTATTTCGATAAACAGTTTTATCTTTATGATCCACATGCTAGACACACTTCCCGCATAGTTTAAGGGGGGGAAGGGTAATATGGATTCTTTTAGCTGGGAGGCCAGGCCAATTAATTGCAGGCAGCATTTTAACAACTAGTTCACTTAATCATTCATGAATATCTTAACATTAGTGCCAAACGAAAAAAAATTAGTGCCGAACATATTTACTTTAAATTTTTATTTGAATCATATCTTGATTTTTTCAATTATGAGTTTATGTTTCTCTTGAACATGACTTCTATTGTTTTTATTCATTGTATCCGCTGCAGTGGGATCCAGAAGCAGTTATCTACAGGTTCCCTAGTCAGAAAGCTTGTTGCTTTCACATTCTTAAGGGTCAGCTTGGCATACATGGAGTTTAAGCGGATTTATGAGGTCTGGTCATCAGCTCTTTCTTTGTGGTGTGTGAAATGTAAACAACATGAACTTAATTTGATTTGGATGAATTATGAATGTCAAAAAGTTTCACACTTGCATCCAATGATATGTTACTACATCACTTAATGAGTTTTACATGCAAATCTCTTGTTGTGATCTGTGAACTCACTAAATAAGGTGTTGAAAAAAAAAAAAATCAGTGACAATGTTACTGTAACGACATTCCCAAAACCATCAATCCTTTTATTCTGTTTCCTATGCATTTCAAATGTCTTATTTTATCCAACCTTTTTTTAATAATAAAATAAAAATTGTATCGGCTGCCTACTGGTATAACCCAAATAAAAAATTATGTGCTGGACAGCATTTTATTGGCTTAATGTGATTTCTGTTGCCACTGCATAGCCGGAAAAAAAAAATGATCTATTGGTAAGATGGGCCATGCCCCAAAGGAATAGGCCCAACTCATCAATTGCTGAATCACATTAATTTTTCTCTGAAAAAAAAAAAATATTTTTAGCCATCATTTGTGAGACAATAAAAATAATAAATGCATGCAACTGTTAGCATGCTCTTTGAACAATAGAATAAGTCAATAGGGTAGATGAACATACAATAATTTTTTTTCTCCATTTATTTGCTTAAAAGTTTTACTTACGTGCATGGTGCCGCTTTTTTCTTAATCAGATTTCTGCCAAAAGATATGCTTGTAGTAAATTTTGACTATGTTTGCAGGGTAAATGTCTAACAAAGCATCAGAAGCAGCCTTCCTATCTCTATTCAATGTTGGAATGGATATGGGCAAGAGTCATTGCTGCAATATTATTTCCAGTTCATATCCTGGCAAAGAAACTGGTCTACAGTAAAATCCATTCAGCGATTGGAATATCAAAGGTCTTGTTTTCTTAATTATGGCTTTATAATAATTGTATTTTATGCCTTTATTTTATTCTATTTCATTTTCAGTGAGTGCCATCCTGATTATCCCTTTAGATGCAATAAAGTTTTTTGAGGACAATATTACTAGTTTATGTCTTTACGAATACCTGGTCTTTACGAATACCTGGCCACTTAACTGTTTAAAGAATTTTAAATAGTAGTTACTAATGAGTAATCACTTTTTGACTTAATCAATCAAGTCAACTGTTAGTTATTCCAAATTTTTAAGTGTTTTTACTAGTAATTCTTTGTTGCAATTTTCTTGGGAGCCTATTCATTATCTTTTCTGTCAATTGTTTGTCTCTATAATATTTTACACTATTTCCCTGCTCATAATTCTCGTTGTGTAAATTACCTTTAAAAGGGCTGGTGAGACTGAAATAATTTTTAGGTATTTTGTCCGTGGCAGCACTGTAGTAGGCATTTACTTTGGCACTGTCTTGTAAAGTAAGGTTAAACTCAAGGTTTTCTTCTTTGTTTAATCTTCCGCTTATGATAGGGTTCTAACTTTCTAACCACAAGGGCTTCGAGAGAAAAAAATGGTATGGAACAATCTGCTTGACTTTTTTGTGTAAAATGAATAACGAAAGCTCACATTATCAGTTCTCCACTGTGAAGTTGCAGTGAAATTATAGGACTTCAAAGTAGCATGAATACAGAACTTTGAAACACTCAAGACTAAATGTTTTCTGCACTGATGCCATTCTGACTGCCCCATAAAACAAGTATCTTTTATGTCTTTTGGTTAAGATAAGTTTTCTTCCCCTTTCTCTTTCTGGTGTCTCATGGACAATAATAGGCACCATAGCGGAGGTCTTTGCGGGCTGCAACAGCAAAAGTAGTCAGAAGTGTACTGTGTGGAAGATAGACATGGTTGTCTGCTATGGTCTTTTTGGTTAGACAAAAGAATATTCAAGGGAGGCGTCTATACAACTCAAACATGGTTTCCTTTTGAAAGAACACAAATGTGCATTAATTCTAGCTTTGCAAAGGAATAAAAAATCCTTGCATACTTTAGATTTTTTTTTTTTCCTCTTCATTTTGGTTGTACTGGAGTCATTATATTCATTCATTTCCTTTTTCTTCTGGGATCTTCATTTACCTGCTGTATTCTTGGGATTGCCCCTTAGTCCCTTACTGATACAACCTTACCCCTCTAAACACTGAACTTCATGCTGTAATGTGTTGTTAATTTCATTTCATGATTTTGAAATGGATCGCTTTTCTATTCATGAGAAGTGAAACTTCTGGCACTCTGCAGGCTGGAATAAGTGGTGGTGGTAGCTTGGCTAGTCATATTGACAAATTTTTTGAGGTTTGGTACCACACATGTAACTTGTAAGCAGTTTGTAAGCAGGAATTTTTTGGGGTATTTTTTTTAACTTAATTTTTTTTCTTTTTTTTAATAATATGCAGGCTATTGATGTGAAAGTGCAGAATGGATATGGTTTAACAGAAACTTCACCAGTTATTGCTGCTCGACGACTTAGATATAATGTGAGTAGTATAATATCAACTGTATAATATTATGCCAGAAACATCTTTTCAAACATATTGCTTTCCCTTTATGTTACTCAAAGTTTGTTACTATACTTATACTAAATGGTTAAACTGGCCATTTTCTAAGTAAGTTGTTTTAGGTCCGCCAATTTTGTTCATTTTGGCTTACAATATATCTGACTGTCTGTCTTCTTAAATTGAAGGATTGAGGGGAAAATAGTATAATGTGAGAATAACATCCTTTTTTTTTTTTGTGAACTGGACAATTATTTGGTTTTTGTTTAGAAAAGGAAAGGTTAAATGGCAGTTATATTAAATGAGGTGTATCAACAAGCCAAGTTAATCTGTTTTGCTTTTTCATTTATTTAGTTTTCTTTCTTAAAAGATACTACTTAAGCTGTTAAGCATAGTGTATTGTCTCCCCATAGAGCTTGGTGTTCATATTAATTGCACAATTTGCATTCTTGTAATTAATTAGCATGTAGTTTGAGTCTGCAAAGAGTGTTGCTTTTATCTGAAAAGGTCACAGATGTAATTGTTTGAAGGTTATTGGATCTGTCGGGCATCCAATAAGGCATGTAGAATTCAAAGTTGTAGATTCTGAAACCGGGGAAGTTCTTCCACCTGGTTCAAAGGGAATTTTGAAAGTCAGGGGCCCACAAGTGATGAAGGGATACTACAAGGTAATTTACTTTGTCAAAATGCAAACAGATTCTGTCTACCACATATGGCAGATATAGGGTGCATTTGTCTAAGCTTAGACAAAAAAAAAAAATGCTTATATAAAGTGGCTTTTTTAAGGTTTTAGCTTATTTCTGAAAATAATATTTTAATTTACATCCCTTAATAAAATATCTCTTTTCTTTGAAAAAAGCTCAAAGAAAAAGAGAGTTCATAACAGCATGAATATTACTTTATATCTCAGGGTATCCAAATTACTTCCTTTATACTGGAGTTGTTATTTAATTTATTTAAAAATATTTTATTATCTGCCAAACGTTAAAGTTGAAGCCATGGTGCTCACTTACATCTGCTCTATAAAGTATCTTTAGATGAAGAATTCTCTTTTCTTTAGGAAACACCTACCAGCAATCTGTGTAATGGTCACAGCAGTCAAAAGTATTGATCTCCTAAGAGCGCGCATCACATGCATGGCATGTTATCTTATTGAGATATGCTGGATCGATTTGTGACAGTTACATGTCTTATTCTTGTATCAGAATTCTTCAGCTACAAATCAGGCTATAGATGGGGATGGCTGGCTGAATACTGGTGATTTAGGTTGGATTGTTCCCAACCATTCAACTGGGCGGAGTCGTCATTCTGGTGGTTCGATTGTCGTGGAAGGCCGTGCTAAAGACACTATTGTGCTTTCAACAGGTAAGGTAGAAGTTTTTGTGTGTTGAATTTTTGGATCTTTGAATCCTATAAATTATGTCTCCGCGATCTGTGCATATATGTGTGTTATTTTGCTATGTTATAACCTTGCTTTTATAGAAGCTTTAAGAGCAACACACATTACATTTTATATCTTAGGAATAAAAGCTCTTCTTTATATTGATAAAAGCATTTTATTTTCTCTTTTTCTTTTGTGTGTGAATACTTTCTTTAATAATAATGCTTGTTAGATTTTAGCAAACTGTAAGAGATGTCAACAAGTTACATTTGATACAAATACAGCATATCTGTTTTATATTCATATATGTATGCATGTATATTTAGTGTACACTTCAATGAAGTTCTAAGCGAGTTTTTATTCACTTGATCTAGTTTAAAAACTTCCACAGTAAAACATTCATGTCACGACCCAAACTTTCTGAAAATTTGTTATGAACAAAAAAAATTAAAAAGTAAATGTGAGTAACTTTTGTTGGCGATTACTTTACTGAATGGTTATTGTTATAGTTTGGATCTGTTTGAAAAACATGGTTTATCACTTTTTTTGAACTTTTTAAAGTCAAAAGTCACATGTTAACTTTTTTTCTGTTTGGCTATATAACTTATTATTTCTTAAAAAATCATTTTTAATGCTTTTTGAGAAGTTAAAATATCTGACTTCTTGATAAATGCTTTTTAAATACTTTTGTTACTACATATTTAAATACAAAATAACTTATTCATAAATTGCTTTTCGGAAGTTACTTTCACACAAGTATTTAAATAAGTTATTTACCCAAACAGTTTGTGTCTAAAACTTCAATTAATGCTGCTGCTTAAGTGGTGAAGCAGCTATTTGTTGAATTTTGATATTTTTAATCAAGTTTATGCCCTTAAATATTTCTTTCTTATTTATCGTATGTTTACTGTGGGGCTTTTAAGGGTTGCTTCTTTTTTACTTCAAAACCCTTGATTGCAACTATGCTCTTTTTGATGTGCATGATATACCTGGGGATCATCGGTTTTCCCCGTATTTTAGTAATAACTACTTGTGTCAACATGAGAAGGTGAAAATGTAGAACCAGCAGAACTTGAGGAAGCTGCCTTGAGAAGTAGCCTCATTCAACAAATTGTTGTTATTGGCCAGGTGAATTTAAGTCTTAAATGTCTTAAAACTTTTAGTCTTTTATGGCTCAAGGAGCAAGGCTTACATTTAACTGTATCTCAGATATTACCAAATGAAATATTTTACTTATTTGATGACTAATAGGATAAGCGACGTCTTGGAGCTGTAATTGTTCCCGACAAAGAAGAAGTCTTAAAAGCAGCGAGGGACTTGTCAGTTATAGATGCGAACAGTTCAGATGTCAGTCAGGAAAAAGTGACCAGCTTAATATATAGAGAATTAAAGACCTTGTAAGGCCTCGTCTCACTTATGCTTGTAGAAATGAATGCCAGAGAAATTTGATCCCTTTCTAGATACTTCTATTCTATGGTGTGTTAGGGTGTGTTTGTGAATTTGATTTTGGAGGCGAAGGGGTGGAGTTAGAGTGAAGTTTTGAAACGTCACACTACAAATCCCTTCCTTTCCCTATTGCCTTACAAAAACCAAACTCACAACACACCAAGGAAGCACCGATATGACACGTGATACGGATACGACACGACACTGAAGGGACACGGCGAGTTTTACAAAATATAGGATATGACATGATTAGAATATATTGTATAATAAAACGTAAAAATATCATGCTATGATGAGAAAAATCAAATTTAAGCACTCTTATGGCTAAAAAATACTCCATAATCAATAACTGACCAAAAAATTTACAAGAACAAAAAAATCTATGCAAGCTTTTATCCATAAAAAAATATGAGCAAAAGTTTGTCGCCATGCTCAGTGACATGTCGGGGGCTCTCGAGATCGAGAGATGAAGCGGCACAACAGGACAACCCTTGGACACGAGTGTCCGAGTGTCGTCAAAGTGTTGATGTCACAAAAGTGTCTGACACCGGTGTGGCAAAGTTTTTGGAGTATCCGTGCTTCTTAGCAACACACCTTGGTGTTTTTCTGTTGAAGGAGAAGGTCAGTTTTTGACTGAAAAGGTTAAATTGACTTCACTTGAAGTTTATGCGAATGGAAGAATAAGTAGAAGTTGTCTAAAGCTAATTAAAGTTGTTCTTCTAAGAGCAAAATACATATGTGAAGTGACAATGTAAAATGACAATGTAAAAGAGTTTTATATGATCATCTACGTCAACAAAATTGGTTGAGTCTTGCATTTACAACTCAAAACTCAAGAATTCTCACACATAAAAGCACAGGATTAGATGAATGCATCGAAACTAAATCCTTAAATATTGGCATTTGGAAATTGGATGTCTTCCCTGGGCATTCGTGTTCGAGTGTTTGTACGTTCCCTGTGAAAGAATTTTGTACTTAATTTCATTTGTATTATAATGTACGAAAGAGAATGAAATTGAGCATTAGTTATGCTGCGCATAATTTTGTCTTTTCAGAATTCAGAACTTAGGAAAGAAGGGAATATAAATAGAAAATTCACCTTTCCCTGTTCACTAACTCTTTTTTTTTTCCTATACTCTTGTTCTGATTTATTTGCTTTTTCCCTTTTATTTATTTATTTTCTTTTTTTTGGCTGTCCTTATTATACAGGACTTCCGAGTTTCCATTTCAGATTGGGCCAATCCTTCTCGTAAACGATCCCTTCACGGTTAGATTGAACTTCGTATTAATATCTCTCATTATGTTATTTACACGACAGAATTGACATATTTTTCTAACCTTTTATGTAATGACAGATTGATGATGGGCTCATGACACCCACCATGAAAGTTCGAAGGGATAGGGTTGTGGCTCAATACAGGGACCAAATAGAGAACCTATACAAGTAAACTTACAATGCGGCAATGGTACATGAGACTTGAGAGTTTTAATTGTGTATTAGGACAATATAGTAAAATCCTGAATTCTTGTCCCTTTAACAATCCTTGTTATTCAACAATGATACTTAACACAGATCACAGACATTAAATCATATAACCATTCAGTTTTTGTTGTCTTTTCTCTTTTCCTATTTTTATCCCTTGCATCAATGGCTCATTAAATATTCATTGGCGTTTGTGTGCAAAATTGTGTGTTAAGAATCATCATATTCTTTGTTATTAGTATCTTCTCAATGGAAAATACCATTCTCTGAAATATGTTTCCAACGAAGGATGGTTGAATTCAAGCATATGTCATATAAAATAATTTGTTGTATAGAATAAAATGAAATAACTCAAAAAAAGAAAAATCTATAACTAAGAACAAAATGAAATAAAATAAAACTAAATTCTAACTTGTTTGTTAGTTGTCCCTTTAGACTTGATATCACTAAGCAAAGGCTGTATTTGGATCATATAACACTTGTCAATCGCTTGTTATTATCTAGTTACAGTGGTAATGTTGTTTTCTTCACTAAAAGTTTATGCGTCAGATTCGTTTGAAGTAATCGGCATCAACTTAGATCACTGTCTGCATGTCAAAACCATTTTTTGCATGATCTGATCCCAAGTTTTGAAAATCAGATCAATCATTCAACCAGTCATAACCATAAATAACGATCATACAAGAACACCCTGCCGATTATTAAGTCATAGCTGAAAATATCAGAATGTAAAAAGTATAATGATAAATCATATTCCACTGATTTCTGTAACAAGCAAGATCAATGTTAAAAAATTGTTGTCTCTGTATTCACTATTCAGGGACATTCCACTAAATAGACATTTCTGGTTAGCTCACTTGAATCACAGCTCCAACACTCTCAGCAAGCAGGGATAAAAATAGAATTCAATTCAACAAAAAAATAAATGAATAGAAACAAAAATGAGCCCCGGATGCACTTGCACTACCAGTTCTTCTCAAGAAGGAATTTACTGAGAACATCTAGTAGCTGAAAGGGAGAAGTACTGAGCAATCTTGAGAGTGACTTCTCAAATCAGAGTAAAACTTACAACAATCTTTAATTTTGATGCCCTTCTCAATCTTCTTCCTGTAATGACAAATGGAAGCCAAGACCATGAACTACCATGAGAGTCGTTTGCAGTTATAGACCATTTAATCCATGCAAAACTGGAAAGCCACTGAACACCATTTTCAATTAAATCTTGAGCACAGGCATCGTATCAGATGAATAGGACTAGCCTAGCTAGCAGGGACCAAAGTTCAACATCAAAGCTGAGGGAATCTCATTTCAGAATTCTCAATTCACCAGAAGTCATTACAGGAACATTTCCCATCTTTGAAATGGTGATATCTCGTAGAATCTCTAACATAAATTTCCCTACTTGCTATGGTGCTGATGAGCTTCAGAACAGTATGGCAATCTCCACAAACACGAAGATTTTTCACTACACGTATAATAGTCCCAGGAACAGCCTTAAGAACCCCATAAGCAACGGCCAACCTCTCACTATGCCAGAAAAGTTGTCTTTCCTTCTCTTGCTGATCCATGTCATGCAACACTGAGCTAGTATCAGGGACATAACCCCTTTTCCTCATCTCTGCATCCAACTTCCTCATTAAAGCCTGAATCTCATCCTTCATCGGATGAGACGTCTCTCCAGCGTAGAACACATAGCTCTCCTTTCCCAACTCAATGCAGCTATAACCCGGTTCCTTCTTAACCTCCATGACCATCATCAACTTCCTCACCTTCGAAACATTTTCCCACATACCAGCACCAGCATAAACATTAGATAGCAATATATAGGAGGAAGTCTCTCCCGGCTTTAAACTCAACAAATGATCAGCAATCCTAATTGCCATCTTGGTGTTACCATGGCGCTTACAGGCACTGAGCAAAGCAGCCCAAGTAGGTTCATCAGGGGTAACCGGCATCGTCCTAACGAGATCCTCCGCCTCTTCAAGGTACCCTGATCTGCTCAAAAGATCCAGCAAACAAGTATAATGCTGCAGCGAAGGCCTAATTCCATGATCCTCCACCATAGACCTGAACAACCGGCGTCCCTTGCTGACCAAACCAACATGACTGCACGCATACATCAACCCAACAAAGGTCACCTCATTCGGCTTAACGCCGGCCGAAACCATGCCGTCATACAAAGCCAATGCCTCCTCAGCTCTCCCATGCTGCGCACTTCCGACAATAATGGAAGTCCAAGAAACCACATCCTTCGTGCTCATACCACAAAAAACACCCTTCGCAGCCGCAAGGTCGCTGCACTTGGCATACATATCAACAAGCGCATTGCTCACGAACACACAGGACTCGAACCCGAGACACATCACCAAACAATGCACCTGCTTCCCGAGCTCCCAAAGAGCCAGATTAGCACAAGCCCCAACCACACTAGACAGGACCAAAGGGTCAACTATCTCGACACCTTCACGGAGCATTTTGACAAACAGCTTCAACGCATCAGCACCGTTCCCGCTCTGAACAAACCCGGAGATCAAAGCGGTCCAAGCAAACAAGTCCCTGCTATTGGGAACCTCGCGGAGGAGCTTCAGAGCCTCGGGCTTGAAGCCGTTACGGGCGTACCCGGAAATCATGGATGTCCAGGAGGCCTTGTTGAACGACGAGATGGAGTCGAAAACGGCGCGCGCGCGGCGCGGGAGGCCGAATTTGGAGTACATGTCGACGAGGGAGGATTTGACGACGTCGTCTTGGGAGAAGGGGGAGAGGAGGAACTTGGCGTGGAGTTGCTGGGCTTGGGGGAGGTGGAGGGGGGAGAGCGAGGAGAGGGACTTGAAGAGAGTGGCGAAGACGAAGTGGTCGGGGAGGGAGGGGTGGGAGCGCAGGATGGGGAGGGAGAGGGAGAGGGAGAGGCGGGGGAGGGAGGCGAGGTTGGCGGCGGAGAGGGCGGAGGACCAGGCGACGGGGTGGGGTGGGTGGTGGTGGTGATGGTGGTGGAAGATGCGGAGGGCGTGGTGGGGGAGGCCGGAGTGGGCGTAGGAGTGGATGAGGGTGGCGGGGAAGGGGTGGTGGTTGTGGAGGCCGGACTTGATGATGTGGGCGTGGAGGGCCTTGGCCAGGGATGGGTTGTGGCGTGCGAGGGAGAGCTGGGAGCGGAGGAGTGCGTGTGCATTGGACAGCTGGTGGTGACTCTGTGACATTCATTCATCAAATCTTTCACTGTTGTCACCGTTCAGACGACACGCTCTCGTTTACATTAGAGAACAATTTCGTCACAACATTTGCACGCCTTCGGAAGTGATGGAAAATTTGACTTTCCTTAATTTAAAATGGTATAAATAATATGATTAGATTGTGAAGACAAAACAAACAAGATGCTGGCCCAAGTCAAAAGCGTTTGGATGTTTTAAATATAAGGTCCTAGACTTAGATCCCTAAATTCATGCGTATAAAATAATCACTACAATCTTAGAAAATTAGTCTCTCACTTGACGAGAGATCGAATATTCTAGAAAACAAGAAAGAGTGAAAATAAAAAACACAAATCCAACACATATATTTATTTCCAAACGATGCAATTATCACTGCAATAACATAAAACTTATGTCCATGATTGATTCAACCTTTTACAATTTCTTTTGTACCACCGTAATAAAATCAAAGGATTTGCGATCCACATATAAGTGCTTTAATGTAAAGCTAATTTATTGCATTTTACAAAATTACCTTAATTATATCAACATTACATTAAATCCTTCAAAAATACTTCAACTATTATATAAATATCAATATTGATATATAGTATAATGTGTATTACCATATCTTTATTATCAATATAATTATACTACAGTGTGATGAATTCTTATATTTTATAATATTTTATTGATTTTAATTAGAGTTTAATTTCTATGCAATGACAACATAAATTTTTTTTACATTGTTATCTAATTAAATTATCATATTTCCATGATTTTTTAAATAGTAGGTGTGGGACTTAACCATTTTTATTGATGTGGCAATATATGATTAAATGATAGTGTAAAAAAGTTTTACAATGTGAATGCATAAAAATTAAATTCTTTTGTTAAAGAAAATATTTTATGGAAAATGCTAGAAAACTATAAACGTATCTAGAATTTTATATCTAGAATGATATGGCATAATTATTACTCTTAAAATAAATTAGTGGATCATACCAATTTAATTCATCCGACAATCACAATGATTTCTGTCAAAAATTTAGTACATATTTTTCTAAATGTGTAACATTACTTATATTTTATTGATAAAATATATATTATAATTAGTACATCTGATATGCCACAATGAAATGATATGTAATTAATGTTATATTTATAATTTAAATTTAAATTGGAGAACGATTAATTAATTAGAGAGTGGTTGATTAATAATACTAGTCGTTTGACCGTGCAATATATGGAGAGATAATAAAAAATATTTTATTGATTAATATAAAAAATAAATAATAATTTATTTATATATATCTTATAGAAAATTGAGTATATAAATTTATCTTAAAAGTAAGTTAATAGTTAAATAATTAAATAAGTGGGTAAAATATAAATGTGTCATTCTATTTTATATCTTATATTGAATATTATATTTATAAGGTTGAAAATATCTTGATAGGTGACCTATAACTAACAATAAATAGCTTATTTATGAAAATTTTACACGTTTCGAAAGTTGAAATTGTTGAACAAAGAAAGAGAATAAATAGATAATTATATTATATCATGAGTTATTTATAAGGATGACAATGAGTATTCATGAGAAGGGAACATATCTCACGTCTTCCTTCACCGTTTTAGAATTTTATTTTTCATCCTCATCCTCATCCCCCTTGTGAGTCCCTATTTCTCATGGGATTTTGAATCCCTATAATATTTAAGAGTTTATTAACAAATTTAAAAAAGAGAAAAATTTTAAAAATATTTTATAATTTGAAATATAAATCTCCATAATAACAAATACTATTAATGCAACATAATTCAAATTAAAATTAAAAATATATACAAAATGTAAATATAATAAAAATAATTGAAAAAATAAAGATGTATTATCCCTACACCTATCTTGTTTAACAAACAAGGACTTAACCTCCATAGATCATTTCTATGAAGACGAAATATGTGTCAATTCTTTTCCCCATTGGGTAATTCTTGTGTGTACCCACTTTTAATTTTTTTATCATCCATAGCCATTTATATCTTTTTAATAAATTAAAATATTTAATTTTAAAATATAAAAATATATTTTCTAATTAATAAAAATAATACATAAATTTAATTTATATGATTTCAATTACACATCATTTCCTTATACATCCTTTTAATAAATTAAAATACCAATTTTAAAATATATGTTATAATTAATGTGTAATAATTAGTAAAAAATTATTTATAATTCTAATTTATATAATCTCAATTATTAGAGTAGTATATCAATTATAATTTTTTCAATAAAAAATAATATAATTATTTAATCTTTAAAAATTAATAAATATTTAATATCATTATCAAAGAAGTTGATTTTTTTTAAAATATTTTAGTGTTAAAAATTGAAGGTATTTTTTTTTAAAAAAGTTAGTATGGAAAAAATTTAGAATTGATAGATTGGAATGTTTAAGTTGTAAAAAATTAAATAGAATATAGTGATACATGTAGATAGATAATTTTTTTATTATAATTTTCAAAAATTCTACATTGAAATTAGCAAATTTCCCCTAATTCTATCTTCATTTAGAATTTTGCCTCCATTTTCATGCACATCCCGTTCACGGGTCTCCATTTTTCATTTCATATGGAGATTTCAATCTCTATTGATATTTACGGGGTCATTAAAAAAATTTTAAAAATACTTTGAACTTCAAAACATAATATCTATAATAACAAATACTACTAATGCAATACAATTATAATAGGTTTTTTATCGTTAATACTATAATTATATATATAAAATTTTTATGGTATAATATATTAAATTATACTTTTATTTATGCTATGTTTTATTTTTAATATTGATTTTATTAATGGTAAAAAGATATGAAGGTATGATTGAAAAAAAATTGATAATTAGAAGATAAATTAAATTTACAAACTTACTTTAAGTGCTAAGATTATGAAAAGGGTGGAGTATAATTTTTCTATAAATAGCACATGGAAGATTTTTATGTAATGAGCCTTAAATATTAGTATTATATCAATTATTATCATATTTGATTAAGAATAAATTTGGTATAAATTAAATTTTGAATTATTATCATATCAAAATTAATCAATTAACAATTCGTTAATAATTTAACCTATTCGTTTTCTTTTAAAAAAAATATGTTAATTTTAAAGCTTATTTATTTTGAAAATATTATCTTTATAATTTTTAATATTACCTTCATAATGTGAGGCTATTAATGGTTCTTAATTTAATTGTAGATCATAATTATATTAATACGGGTTCTCTCTTAGTACAAATTATAATATTTAATGATTGTAATATTTAATTCTTTAATGATTGTAATATCTAATTTTATTTCATATGAAAAATAATTAATAAGTAAATTATAAATTAAGTTTAAAAAAATATTTAGACATAAAGATTGAGAAAAGTGGGGTCTAAATCACTGTATGAATGACATGTGAAGCCTAAATCACTATATGAATAACGTGTAATAATTTTCATGAAATAAGTTTGAAATATTAATATAGTAGATTTATACAATCAAGAAATTTTATACGGAATTTTAATCATTAATAAATACTAATTATAAATAAAATTCTGATAAATTTCTATCATTTTTTCTTTTTAAAATCTTCTCCAATTTTTTTAATTTTTTCCAACACTAACTTTTTTTTTTTCAAAATTCATTCAAATCTTTTAAAATATAAAATTATCAAAATTATTTGCAAGAGCTCAGAGGTTATTGAAGGTATAATTTTATGGTCATTCTACATGATTCTAGAATTTTCATTTTCACCTGCGTACATATATAAATTTTTTTTATTGAATTGATATATTATTGGTCTTCAAATCATTAAATTAGTCTATATATAAAATCAAATAATGTCATCACTAACGACATGGAAAAATATTCTGCCTTTAAATAATTAAATTCATCATAATCTTATTGTTAATAAAAAAGGTAAATGATATAACTTAGCGCATATATTTTGCATCTTTCTTATAATTTATATACTTAATTTCATGAATTTAATATAATAGTATTCAAAAGAAAGTCACTACCCACATCAAATATAAAAATTTTATATGTGAAATTAATACTAAAATTGTGAAATTAATTTATCAATATAATTCATGATTTAAGTATCGCAATAATTAAAGATATTTAATTAATGTAATGCAATTATATTATTGAATACGGATGATCATTAATGATATGATAATAATATGTAATAATTATGGTTTTATTTTTTCAAAAAATTTAATGAATAACTTCTTAAAAGATGTGGGCCCTAAAATATTCTGATTGCAACACGTGTAAAACTTTCCCTCAAACGACTCTAAAATATTAGTATTATAGATTATAGATTTATGTTAATTGATAGTATTTATTAGTTATAATTTATTGATTATGGTAATATTTTGTGTTTTTAATTAAGTAAATAATTTTCAATTGATATAATAATCATTTTTTGGATTTTTTTAAAAGAAAAGTTATGTATTTAAAATTTAGAAAAACTTATAGAAGGAGAATCTGCCATATTGAAAAATCTATTAGGGTCTAACTGTTAGAATTATAGAATTGAAATTAGTTTAAAATCTTAAATTTTATGTTTGGCTTTTACAAAGAATTATGATCTGGAACTAGATTCGAAATTCCATTTCTGTTGCTTGGATATGTGTTATATAACCTCAAAATATTTTCACTATATTAAATTGGTAGGAGGCGGACAATCGGCAATGAGTGGTAAGACATCGGAGGTTGATGTCGATGGGGGAAGTTGGCGACCGGCGGTACGTAGGCATGCATTTGGCTATCTACAGTGAGCAAGGAGGCAGTCGGTCACTTGCATAGGATGGGCAACCAACGGTGGTGGACGATGGAGGTGGTCACAGTTGGTGAATGATAAAAATTTTGAGATATGGAATTGGCGATTTTTAATGTATGAGTTAAAAATTGAAAAAAAAATGCTTGAGTTAGCTATTTTTCAATTCCATGGAATTGTTATATAGAATTATGATTTCAATTCTTTTTTTTGGTTAGAATTATGATTATAATTCTAAAAGGCTACCAAACATAAAATTTGGAATTTGGCCATTCAATTCTAATTCCAATTCCATACTCAATTTCACGCATCAAATGAATATTTTTAGGATTATTATATAAAACATATTCATATAAATATGGGCTACGTGACAAAAATAAATATGCATTATTTAAAGATAATTTTGAATTTAAAATTTAAATGAGTAAATACCTCAAGCAGTCCCACAAGAAAATTTTGAAAGATAATTTAGTCTCTCAAAAACAAAAACTAGGCCCATGATCATTCAAGATTTTACTTATAGGACACATTAGTCCCTCTGTGTATTTAATCCTTGAAATACTACCAGGATTACACAAGGGTCGTTAATAGGACTTAAGTGGCATGTGTATTATTTGAAATAGAATAAATTTTAAAATTACTTATTTTGATAGCTAAAATTACACAAAATGAGTCATTTTAAAAAACCAAAAAAGGTGTTCACTCCAAAAAACAATTGCACAATCCTCCCCAAGTATAGCCTTCTCCTCCATGTTGAAGTCAAACATGGTGCCTCCTTTCTCCGTCAATGGCGCCACCATCTCCTTATCGCCGTCCACAAGCACAATCTCCAATTGTATCGCCTCGTCCCTTTCTCAATAGGTACCCATAGGGGGCAGGGATATGTGCCCCCCCTCCATGTCCCTGTTAAGAATTTTGCCCCTGTTCCCATCCTCATCTTAGGTCCCCATTTCCCATTCCTTGTGGGGAACATAAATAAAACACTCATAAATATCCATAATCTAGTAATCATTATAACATTATCTAACGGTGAAAACTAAAAATAAAATACCCTATGTAAATCTAATTAAAAACAATTAGGAATATGAAAATTCGGATATTTTGAGATATGAATATATATAAGTATGAAAAGATGTTTACATAAACTTATGAAGATTTGGTGAAGATCTCTATGGGATAGAAATCTTAACCCCCACCCTTTTTAGTAAATGGGGACCCTATCCTTATCTCCATAAGGAACAAACTAGTCCCCATACCCATCCCTATTCTCACTTCAGCAACTCCCTCATATCTTGAATCTTGCCCAATGTTATGGAGAACCTATGCTACCTCCTCTCATTGGAGATCATCATTGTCTCCAATGTTGGAAACCGTGGCTAACAAATGCTCAGCTTCCACCACTGGAGTTCATAGTTTACAAGGTATGCCTAACAACGCAGCTAGCTTAGGCGGCAAAGCTAGCTTCGGAAAGTGGGGGAGCGAGTCACAAATAAAGTAAACATGAGAATCTTAGCGTCTATTTGGTTTGAATTTTCAGTTTTTATTTTTAATTTTTCAGTTTTTGTGAAGAAAATACTGAAACTTCTAAATAAATTTCAGCTTTCAATTTTCATTTACAGTTTTCAATATTTCCTTTCAAAATTCTAAAAGCTAAAATAATAAAATAAAAATTGAAAAATTGAAAATGAAAACTCAAACCAAACAGACCCGCAGGAAGCCGTGAATAGAGCAAGAGACGAAAGAATATTAGTAGGTTTGAAGAATATTCATGGCTTTTGGCCAACACGTTTGAGCACAGTAGCCCACCTTCTAACTTGGCATATATAAACCCTCTTCAACTCAGATGCAAACAATGTGGAAGTTGAACTTTCGAAATATCACCTATTAACACACAAACTGAACAGATTCTCATTCGAAATACCAGAAGCGGCATGCGGAACTGAGGAAACTCCATGAACGAGGACATTGAATTTAAATGAAACAAGACAATCTTTGTACATTAAATTCAGCAAGGATAATTCTCGATTTAAAACATTACATACCAAGAATTTGAAGCATGAGTTTAACGAGCAGAGCAACAAGATAGAGCAGTGAAAATTTCTAAATTACTTTTCACATACAGAAGTGAAAGTTCCACATCTTCCTGATATTGGTGTACAACATTACAAATATCATAATTGAAAATCTTCAGTATAAACATTATCCTAATCTTGCTTCTCTACGCAACACCTGAAAGATAGAAACCAAAAAGAAGCTATAGGTTAAGGATTATTGAGTGCAAACAAGATAAAAGCAAGTTTATTGACAATTTACCTCTTCAGCAAATTTTATCAAGATTGTTGTCCGGGGTCGTTGTTGACCTTCCATGGGCACAAAATGAGCTGTTACAACAGCTGGAAACCCAGCGCCATCCAAAACACCCTGTATTGATGAATGACACAATACAAAACCATAGATTGGACCCCTCTCTAAGAATCAGATAGTGGGCTGATGATAAAAGAGGATGCAAAGCACTTACCCGTACTATTCCTGCAACAAATGCTCCACAATTAAATGTTCCCATGTCCTTTGGAATAGAAATGAATCTATCAACAAGAGATGATCCATGAGCTCATTGTTAATTGATGTACAAAGAGCCAGTATGTGTAATAGTTAAACAATGCTGACAATGACAAAAATGTTTACCTATTTACTAGGAGCTCCTTTTCACTGATCATGTATTCGTCTTCATGTTCAGTTCCTTTCTCCAATGAGTCAGCTACCTAATATGATATACCAAAAAAAAAAAAGAAAAAAAGAATTTGCTAAATAGTTAGGATACTTGCTAACGTTACCAATTCCAAGGGCATGTGGTGCAACCAGAACATAAAGTAAATTTGCCAAGTGTGTCTGCTTTGCATCATCTCCGCAAAGATAAATTAAGTGCTTCATCAATACATATAGCTGCACTAATGTTTCATTTGTTTCAGGTATTTCATCATTGATTATAAGCAAAAACACAATACTCCCTCCAACCATGGGTCATGTGCTGAAAACCACCTGTTATTTTGAAACCCACCAAACCACATATAGACTCCTGATAGGCAGTTTTCTGCATATGCAGGCACTGGGTCAATATGCACCAGTATGCACATTTTGGTTGGCCCAAATTGATGAGTTTCAAGGACAGGGAAGGGGTTGTGCACATAATTGTCAATTGAAGATGGTTAATTGAAGTTTAGCTTTGATTTATAACCACTAGATATATATTACGCATTGAATAGTCGCCACGGTTCATGCATTCTGTATGTTCATGGTTCTCTACCATCAGATCTGTGAAATTACCATTTAATAAACAAACTTTCAAAAGACACAAGGAAAATTATGATATAGAATACATGACTACAAAAATTAACGGGTTGATCATCAAGAACTAGTGTCAACATATTGATTCAAAAGACACAAGGAAAACTATGATATAGAATACATGACGACAAAAATTTACGGGTTGATCATCAAGAACCAAGATTGTGTCAACATATTGATTCTTTGTACAAACACGATTTTGATTTCAAACCAACCTCAACCAGGTATGCCCTCCTGTCCACTCAAGTCAATCTCTAACACCAGAGACTACATCACTGCATCACATCTTGAACCAAGAAAAAGTAATCCATCCAACCTGGTCTTTTGATTTCTGATCTGATTTTTGAGAACCAAAAAACTACTGTTCTGCATCCAGGATTGGTTTCCTTTTATGATTTCTTCTTTTGGTGGTTCTTTTCTTTGCTTCCTCTGGTTTTAGTTCTTCAATTGGTTCTTCTCTTCCACTATTTGCTGCCTTATCTTGATGCATGTCTTGATTTGATGAGTTAAGTTTTCATGATTTTTGCTTTTGATTTGATTGTTTCTGCTCTCTGTTACTAGCTTTGTTTAGGATTTCATTTTCCTTAACAGGGTTCACAGTGTGTTTAAGAACTTGGGAATGGTAGGTGGCAACCATGCTTATCACTTGGTTGAAGGACTTGAAAATGGGAATTGATTTGATTAGACCAGCCATTACTAGATTTGCTACTGCATACTTAACATTGGGGTGTCTCAATGAGCAAAAAGCTGCACTAATGAATTTGTTTAGTTCACCATCACTGTAGTCAAATGGCGGCTATGGTGTGACAGGTTTTACAAAAACCGCCATGACAACCTTGATGGCGTGGCGGAATGGTGTGGCGGCCTATGCTGGCTGCAATTCGCGTGGTGCCATGGCGGGCAAGAGGGTCTGACTTCTTTTTTTTTTTTTTTTAATGTTGGGTTGGGGACATTTTAGGGATTTTTTGATTTTAAAAATACCCTAATCCCTAATGACTGCTTTGAGCCCCCATCTGCACCTTTCATTTTCTCATCTCCTTCACGGTTCCACCTTCTCCACCCACCATTTGCAGCTCCAGCGTCCACCGACAGCCTATTCCAGTGAAGCCACTTTCAGCGACAAGCACCAACCAACGGTGGCGGCAAGTTTCTCCTCTGTTTAATATTCTTTCCTTCTTTTGTTTCTTCTTTTCTTCTATTTCTTCCTTTTCTTTCATTCTTCTGTTTCCTCCTCCTTTTTCTTACCTTTTCTTGCATTTCTTCTTCTGTTTCTTGGTTTTTTTTAATTCTGTTTCTTCTTCTTTTCTTCTATTTCCTGGCTGACCCTCTCCTCCTCCTGACTTCTGGTTTAAATTTCCCTTGTCAGCTATGATGGCAAGTGAAGGTCAAGTTTCACAAAGCTCAAGGGCTTCCATTAGAACAGACCCAGGTTTACTAGTCTTACTACTTATAACGTTTAGAAGATATTTTTTATAATTTTTTGTATATATATAAATATTTGTTATAAGTCTTATTAATTTTTTGTTATTAGACGATTTTTATATATAATTATATTTTTTAATTTTATTGTTCTTGATATATGTTATTAGTCTTACTCTTATTAGTATTATTATTTGTCATCATAAGATTAATAAAGTATTATTTTTCGTCATATTTAGAATTTTTTTATATATATAAATATTTTTTCAGACCGCCATGGCATCCACCATATTCGCAACGCCATCCGCCATATTTCCATGGCAGATTTTTGGCTCACTGCCATGAGCTGCCATCTGCCATTAACAACTATGAGTTCACCACAATGCTTTTGGAAAAATGTTACAACTTGTTTGAAGGCTGCTAAGGATGGTAGACTCAGATGACAAATCATGGGATTTCTTTATGCTGCGATGGACAAGAGTATGAGGTAATCTTTCTAGATACTACTTGAGATTTTTTTTTCCTTAAAAAAAAAATCTATGTTAATTATGTTTTACACTTTTTTTTTTTTTCTTGTAGTTATAAGCCAATTTAAAAATTATTGATGAAAGGTGGGCACTTTAACTTCATAGGCCATTGCATGCTGCTGCATATCATCTAAATCTTCCAGGAATGGTTCCAGATGCAAATGAAAGATTGGTGGGCTTAACTTGTAGCCCTTCATGTTGTGAACGGAATTGGAGTTCATTTGACACGGTACCCAATTCTTTAAATTCTCATTCCAGGTGATTTTATTATTATTAGTTCGACTACTTTAATCAAATTCTGTTTTATGTGTAGGTTCACACAAAAAGATTTTTTTTTTTATAAAAAAAAAAATAAACACTGGCATCAACAAAAGATTAATGATTTGTCATGTATAACTTGAAACCTAGAGAGAGGCAATCAAAAAGGGATGAGAGCAATGCCCAATGTTCCCTTTATGATTTATCCTTTGACGATGAATGGATACTAGTGAAGGAAGATCCTGCCCTTCCACAGGATATGCAATTGCTTAATGTTCTTGACAAAGAAGCAAGAAAAGAGGCGGAGAGGATTCTTGAAGGAAAGGGAGAAGGTGAGTGAAACATCAAACACAAATTCTGGAGCTGAACCGATTCATGATGACTTGGAGATAGCAGATGATTTTGCTGAGTTGGATGATGAAGATGAAGAAAATGAAGGTGGGAGAGAAGAAAAATTGGAGAATATTTCTTCCAGTCCTAATGATGAGGATGATGATGTGGGTGAACAAGACTTGGCAGATAAATGTGAAGAAAGTGAAGATGGAGGAGGGCATGAAGTGGCACTTGATGATTTATTGTAGTTCTTTCTCTTAAGAAATCCTGACCGTTCCCTTTTAATTATGATTTGTAAACCTTATGAGTTTACCATTTTAGTTTTTATTATTGTGATGTGAACCTTATGAGATTTGGATTTTATGTTATTGCTGAACCTTAAAAATGTTCATTTTTTCCCCATTACTTGTGAATTATGATTTTATTAAGGTATGAAATTTGTATGGTTTTAGGATTAGGACGAAGAAAGACTTAAAATACTTCCATACAACTAAAAAATTAGAACAAGTATTATCTTTGGATTATATTATTTACAATATGCAATATCTGTGCTTTTACGAGGCTCCAAACACTTTTAAGTGAAATCTCACTTTTGATTACATTGCCCTGCACCACCAATATAATGTACAATGAAAGCATGATATATTTATTTGTTCAACATCTACAGTAACTTTGACTTGACAATAATTTGCTATGCTGTTCATATCAGAAGGACTACATCAAGTGATCAGTGAACCCTCAATGATCAAACTAGTTAAAATATGATGAACATCCCCACAAGCTTCTTAAGCTAACAATCATAACTTCTAGACTGCTTAACCAAACCAGCTAACACATAAAATCTTATCAATTTATGCTATCTTGCTTTTTCACAGATAAGATAATATCATTTTCAGATACTGTTAGATAGTGTTTAATATCTATCACGGGACAGAGGAAACAGAGACAGTAGAGACAATGGAGACGGAGATATAAATAATACTATCTCTGTATTGTATTTGATTGTGGAGTGCAAGACATGTTATCTATCTTCATATTTTGTTTGGAAATACGGGGACAAGGCAATAAATACATGATAAAAGATATTACGTACCTGCTGCCGGACCATCGTACACCAGCAATGGTTGTGAGGACACATAGGGAAATATTAAATATATATATGGTTATTATTGGAAAAAAAATATTAAATTTCTATTTTCATATCTTGTCCCCACTTTTTGAAGGTACAAAAATTTTCTATATTTCCATCCTAGGGACGAAAGTTTTCTGTCCCCTGTTCTTGTCTCCACCAACAAACAGGTTTGTGTCTCTGTATTTCTGTCCCGGAAATGAGAAGTTGGGCCACCGTTAGGCCCATAAGGCAGGGAAACAACAAGTTAGTGCTCTGTTATGATGAGTAGGAGAAAGAATGCATGGGATTATGCAGTGTGATTCATTGATAAGGTCAACTCGAGGATGAAAAATACGAAAAGTGGGCTGCCTGCAGGTCTACAGGCCCATCAGTAAGAAAAGGACAAGTGTGAGGAGTGTGTGCTGAGCTGTGAAGAGTGAGTGGGGACAGAGGGAAATTTATACTGGGGTGGGAATATTACCTGATTTGGGCAGTACTAGGAATCATTCTGATATGTTCGGAAAAGAGAGAGGATAGAGGGTGAAGGGCTCCTCCATGCCCAGGACTTATTTTTCTTCATTGTTATTTTCATTTTCTGCTAGCTGTTCTTATAGTTGTTTTCCAAGAAATACAAACACCTAGCCTGGGTTTCACTCTGGAACTTCAGTCAAAGGCCCATTCAGGTAACGTTTCATCTATTTTCTTCCTGTTTGATACTAGTTTCTTACAGATACTTATGCATTTCTTTTTTCCTGAGAAGTAGAACTTCATGGAACCAGTGTAAAAGGCATACCATATCCGGATGAGAAAGGGTCAAAAGTCATAACTAACAACTCTAAACAAGGATATTTCATGTCGCTGTGTATTTGCGTAACACAACATTTAACTCACCATTCCAACTATTCATTAAGTAGGAAGAACAAAAAAGAGGGAATAGAAGAAAAACTAGTAAAGGAGGTCACCTTCCCAAATAGTACTTTCCACACTGTACTATGTACAAAGGAAAGAATCCCCAACAGTCTTGTCTCCCTTCTGTTTCCCTGCAGTTTCAGAATAATATTACTGTATCAGTCATGCTAACCTCATGCAAAAACAGAAATATTTCAACCTCATAGCCAAAATCCAATCTCTAAGTGTCAATTGTCGATACACACAATCAATCAACTTACAGATTCAGTGAATCTACAAGCCCATTTATGAACCACAATATCAAGCTGTGGACAAAGCAATATTGACGAAATAATGGGTGTGTGGATTTTCCTACTTTAAAGAGACTATGTCGACAAGACAAACTGGTGGACAATCTGATGGTGACAGAGGCATGATATAGAGAGGGTACTTCTATTGGTTTACAGGTTCACATAAGAATGTTAACTTATAATGACAGATGGCTGGATTGCCCAAATACTGATAAGTTTGAATAACTGATCTAGTCTGCAACAATTGCCCATACTAAGTCATAGTCAAATTAAATACATTCAAATGGAAGAATCCAATATTTATGAACATCAAAAATCAACTAATTTTAAACATTTAGGGTGTATTTGGTTAGAAGATAAAAATTTGGTGAAAATTTTCATGAATGAGTTCTATGTATAATTTTACACTTGGAGTTCATTCATGAAACCTTCCATCTCATTTTTACCCCCTAACCAAACATAGCCTTGACAATATTTGTCCCCTTTTTTTTCTTCTTTTAACAACTACATTTGTCAAAAACCTTGATAGAAACAAATTGACAACAAGTTTACGACTCCAGCCACAAAGCTCAAGGATCCGAATGTGATATAGAAGTATAGTTTTATTTTGTGAACATCCTCTAGATCATTAGGCATGATAAATCCTTCAAATAGAGGGAACCTAATATATAGTCCACTGTCTCCTACTGTCAAAGGTCCAGGACCAAATGACTTAATTTCCTTGATATTTACTCTTATTTATCTATACTATGTATAAAGGGAATAGTCCCTTTTAACTATTTTTTGGTGTCCAAAATTTCTATTTCCCAAAATACCCTTAATGCATAGGGAGTTGAAGGAAGTTATAAAAATAAATGAAAGAAGTTAAAAAAATTGAAAAAAATTATAAAAAATTGCGTGCCCATCAATTTAGTAGTAATCAAATAAAGTAAGTTTTTAAAGGGAATCCTGACAGCAACCATACCTTATCCCTGTGGCAAAGCAGCTCCAGAACTCGGGCCCCTACTGCATATCCAGCATCCTCCAGTCTAGTCAATTTTACATAATAAATATCAGCATAATTTTTATTGATTTGAAAAATAGTAAAAACAAAGAATAAGAAAAATGGTATTTTCAACCCAGGTCATAATACAGAATTTTTATCCCTTTACACTTCACAAGTTACAAACCACATACATAGCAATGAAAGCGACATCGACATATAACTAAATAAGGAATTGCTATGTTGAATTTTTGCTGCCTTGGATGCAGGGAAACAAATCATTCTTAATAATGGAGTATCTAATTATCAAAAGCACAAGATCAAGCATACTAACTAAGGACTTCCAAGTTTGGAACACATTAGCAAAACAGAACAAAACCAAATAGGTAATTCTTTTTCATCTTCACACAATAAGAATGCAACGAACAGGAAGGAATCACCTTCGCTCGAGCTCACCAATGTTGTCAACCTGAGTTTGGTTGTACTGAACAAGCTCGGAGAACAAGAACGCAAATGCACTCAAACTAACCTGCACAAATGCATCAAATCAGTCACAGAAACAAAAACATCAGGCTCAAAAGTTAAAGGTAATATATGAATGACTGAGATACAATTTCCCCTCTTGTTTGCCCATGGTGAGGGGCTTGTCAAGGATGATAGACTACTGCTTGATCTTTCCAATGCCAATCATCCTCTTTCTAGCTTCCTCTGCTTCTCTTCTACCCTCCCTTAACCCCTCCCTTACTGCCTCACACCAAACCTAACTCTTTATCAGGTTTAAAATCATTTCGGTCTTAGGGCTATAGGCTGCCTTTTAAGAATTTTACATTTCACAGTAGGCCTCAAAAATTGAACCCGGTGAAAATATCACTGGATAAATTTGTCTCAGCGGAAGCGAAAATTCAATATATAATCTATAAGAATTAGAAATGTGGGTCAAATCAGTCCATTACACCGATAAATTTGTTCCTAGGAAATGCTATCCATCATATTTTTGTAACATCACGTGATTCAACTAATCTGTTACTCACATGCCTGTGTCAACTTCTCACCATTCTGATTTGAGATGAGAATATGATTCAAGGGCCCAAATTATTACAAATCACCGGAAATACACTCATTATTTTTGTTGGAAAATAGGAAAGTGGAGAATGGGACGAAGGGAGTGAAAATGAAGGGGAATAGTAGAAGATTTCTGATTTTCACATGACCGTGCTTGGTAGAAAGGTCGAGGGTGATATAAATAACTGAAAGCTGTTTTGGTTAGAACATTGTTTCGCATTTCACTGGAATAGGTAAACTAAACCAGAAGATGGAATGCAAGCGATGATGAACACTTCAATTTGATTTTCAACCCTTTTGATTTTCAAACCTCCCCTCTATGTGTACCCATCAAGCACGCCCCAGAATAATATATCTAAGGCAATAGCACCCAAAAGATATACATTGAAATGCAAGATCTCAGGGGAATGGATGCGACCTTCATGCCAAAAAGGGTGGTTGATGGAGTACTTAGAAATGAAAGGTCAGTTACCTCTTGCTTGCCCTTGGTGAGGGGCTTGTCGAGTACATTGGTATACTGTTTGATCTTTCCGACACCGATCATCCTCTCTCACTTGTTTCCTCTTCTCCTCTTCACACCAAATCTCACTTGTTTTCTGGTGCTGCTGAAAACTGAAAAACCTTCTCTCACTTGTGTGCGAATGTGTGCTTTTTATTTCTATTTTTTTTTTTTTTTGGCTCCCCTCTTAAGGTTCTCTTTTTCTCGTTTTCTGTGCCATGAGGGCTCTCTGTTTTTGGTCAGGAAAGTTCTCTTCATCTCTCTTCGTTTTTGATGTTTTTTCGAAGGAGAATTCTGTTTGTCCTTTGTTTCTTTTTTTCGAAATCAGGTCTTTAGTTTTGTTTTTGTATGGGCCGTAATTCTTTTTGTCTAATTTGTTGGGTATCAACATTTTGATGCAGATGGGCCAGGCCCTTAAACAGCCACTTGATTTGTCCTTGACAAAAACCAAAAAAAGACACTTAATTTGTCAGATTAACTAAGTCAATTAATTTAACCCAAAAGAAATGTGAAGAGAACATTATAAACATTACAGAAAATAAAGAGGCATAAAGATAGTCACCAAATAGAAAGAAAATATTGACCATTAAATAGAATCAAGCCCCTTGTAAATAGTTAATAGATGAGTGGATTTTTTTCCCCTATCTTTTAAAAAGTTGAAAAAGATATATTAAAACAGTAAAATCTTTATATCTCAATCATATGCTTACTCTATACATTAAAAACTCATGTTCCATTCCCTTTTGTACTCAACATTTTCATCCCAACGTAACCTACTTTAATCATTATTTGAAAAATTCTGTCTGTAAAAAAAAAAAAGGATTAATAAAAGAGAATAGAAGAGATAAATTGAGATTTGAGAAACACTTATACATATATGAAGATTTAAGAAGCAAGTGTATGAAAAAAAATGACCATGGTTAAAGGAGAAGAAAGAGTAGACAAAAATAAAAAATGAAAAGAATTATGGACATATATGAATTGAAGAGCGATTGGGGCATGGTTTAGAATTTGAAAGTGAGTTTTAAATAAAATGTATATGTAACTTGCAAGTAGTTATGGAGTTAGAAGCAAGTTTTAGTGAAAAAAATAAAAACTGACTGTTGTAACAGTTATAATGAAGATAAAATTAATAAAAAAAATTTGGACGCAAAAAATAACTGACTCAAGGGAATTCACTTTATATATTATATAGATTAAGTATTTTGATGGAAGAGTCCATTAAGTACTGAGCAAATATGAAGTAAGTATATTTGCCAAGAATAATATGGTGCAGCTCGGGTGAAGGACTGACAGCTCAGAACCAGGACCCAACATGTTTATGGTTTTCTCTATTGGATATGATTTTAGTATATTGATAATATAAAAATGGAAAAATAAGAGCTGGAGTGTTGAGGCTGTAGTTGGTGTGTTGTTCTGGGCTGTTTGCCCCGTTGACAGTCAAAACATAACCCATATAGACTCGGACCGGTAATCGACTGCCAGGTCATTTGGAGTCATTGGATTGTCCATGGAGTCATTTAAACCGGATTTATACAAAAATATATATAAAAAATTAAATAAAATATAATAAAATGATAACTAATTAACAATTTAATATTCTTTAAAGGGTCCAAATATAAAAGTATAAATAAATAACATAAATTTCAAAATATTATTCACATTTATGAATCATAATTGACAAGTTCAAAACATAATTATACAAGCAAATTCACAAAGTTTTACATCACAAACTCATAAGTTATGACCATACAGATAAAGTTATCGCATTTTTCTATAAGTCACATTAGATTTTTTTTTTATGATTTTTGAAAAAGTCATTATTTAGAACAACAAAGCAAAAAAAATAAAAAAAAATAGTAAAGCAAAAAACAAAACTCGACCGGTCCGACCCGATTCGACCGGCCGAGTCACCGGTTTTGATACAAAACTAGCCAAGTCAAACCGGATCGTACCGATTTTGATGCGGGACCAATCTAAATACTAACTCGGACCAATTTTATGACCGATTTACCAGTTTTTCGGTCGAACCAGCCAGTCCGAGCTGATTTTCAAAACTATGCATATACATATAGCATAGCTGACCAGGACCCAAGATTTTTCTGGTGTTCTTTATTGGATTTGATGTTCGTATATTGATAATATAAAAATAAATAAATAAGAGCTGGAGGGTTGAGGCTGTAGTTGGTGGGTCGTGGGCTGTTTGCCCCGTTGACAATCAAAACACAACCCATATACATATAGTATAGCTGACCAGGACCCAAGATATTTTTGGTTTTCTTTATTGGATTTGATGTTCGTATATTGATAATATAAAAATAAATAAATGAGAGCTGGAGTGTTGAGGTGTAGTTGGTGGGTCGTGGGCTGTTTGCCCCGTTGACAATATATATATATATATATATATATATATATATATATATATATATATATATATATATATATATATATATATATATATATATATATAGTAGGGACCAATTTACTTTGAGAGTAAATTTTACACACTACTTTATTTTATAACATCTCATCCATATTGAATTTAATCAATTCGATCATTGATTTATACTATATTATATTGATGATTACACATATCAAATTTCAAAAAAATTGGACAATAATAGCCATAATCTCTATTAATCAATATTTACTTGTATTTGTAAAAACATATTATCGATCAAAATAAAATGAAACGATGAATTATCAAATTATTTTCAAATTGTATGAAACTTTATATATTTGATCCACTCAATAGGGATTTAAATTCAACGGTTGGATTGAAATAATTTTATGCCTAAAAAAAGTTATTTGATAGAGTAAGTAGATCAATACTTATTCCTAGAATAAACGAATCTCCTCTCTCTCTCTCTCTCTATATATATATTTTTTTTTCACCCTTATTATATGAAAATTTATATAAACAAATACAGTTTATTAAATAACAATATAAATCTATTTTGTAATGTATCAAAATTAAACTCTTTTTATTATCTAGAACAAAGAGTTTTTGAGAAATAACACCAGACCCAATGTTTAATTTTGTTCCTTAAATTACAAGCATAGGAAAATTTAAAAATTAAAATTTTAGTTGATAAAACTAGAAAATATGAGTCAAGTTATTTCATAAAATAATAAATTATATTAATATTTTAAATTTAAAATATGAGAAAAATATATCACTAACAAGCTATTATTATTAAACGAGTAGTAAGCAATTTAATCTCTTATAAAGATAAGGACATGTTGAGAGAGAAAGTAAATATAATATTTTATTTTAAATCAATATTATTGTGTTTATCCTATTCACATCAACATCCCAAAATAGTTTCCTATTTCATTGTAACAAACCTATCATGCAAATTGCGAATAATAGTTCCAAGTCTATATGTATCTTCATGTATGAATGTGACAGGCATCGTCGTTATTCAACTTTGCCATAAGAGGCCATGGTTCCTTACGATCCACTATCTTTGAGATACAATAAGAGATATAATTCTTTACTTGAACTTGATTAAAAGCTCCTCATATTTGAGATAGCTTATAGGTACATTTGACATGAGAGTAAAATTTTTTTCTTGTCATACTAGATTTATTTGATATCAAATTTCTTCCCAAATTGTAACTTAAAGGTTTTCTTGTCACGTTTGATAAGTATGGAGGCTCTTAAATTTGGACTAATCAAGCTCATTATGTTTCGGATATCTAAAAACTTTGACAATTTAAATAGGGTGTGAAAATGAAAGAGAAATAAGTGGATTTAAGAAATATCGAGGAATTAGCTTTTCTTAAGCAAAATAGGAGAATTTTGAGGATTTAGGACTTTTTGATATATTTTAGAAAATTTCAAGGACTATTTTAACACATCTGAAAATTTCAGTATCTAATCTGAACATATTTTAATTTGGTGTCATATTGATAGAATAATAACAGTTAACTAACGTTTATTTTACCAATGACTAAAGTGACCCATGAAATAAAATTTTAAGAACTAAAGAGTTAATTTTAAAATTTCATAAATTTAAGTACACTTATGATTTCATGGATTAATTAAAGTAGACATTTGCTCTAAAAGTAATCATCCCATTACGAGTACAAAATGAATATGGTAAATGATTGAAAGATACATGACAACAAACAAAAATCAATGATCAATCATTGAACTTTATGACGTTCTACATGCCAAAACTTATGTTTTGTTATACATAATTATATATTTCTTAATTCAAAGTGATTTCATGAAATGAATTTCATATAATACACTGAAAATATTGTGTAAAACTATAAATATGTATCCTTATTTTGTTTTAATTTGTAATTCTATATTCTTATTTTATTTAATTTTTAATTACTATCTGATTTTCCCTTTTAAAAAATTTTTTGTTAAAAATAATTATAAAAAATATATTAAGAAACTTGTGCATTGCACGAGTGCTATATCTAGTAGTATGTAAAATAATGTAAAAATTATTCTCAATAGAGAAGAGTTAAAAAAGTAGCATTTGATAAATATATTATAAAATTATTTTTAAAATCTAAAATAATTATAATTGATATATAAATGTCAAAGAGGATAATTTATATTCATTTTGTCCTTAAACCTATCTTAATCTTTTAACATTTTACAGCACGTAAATCAAATATGAAAAATATCCATGAAGTGCCCTTTTGTTTAAAATCCTCGAGAAAAAACACACCTCAGTTTTTTATACTAAACTGAAAAATTAGTGTAATTCTTTTTATAGCAAGAGCATCGCCTCAAAAGTTACTACTTAGCCTTATAAAAAAATAATTATAGAATACTCTGATTAAAAATAAAATAAAATAAAATTATTTATGTCTCATAAAATACTTCTCTTCTCTGTAACGACAGAATCATATCTCAGGTCTTTACGTTTGTTGGACTACTATAAAATAAGTTATCTGATAAATAAAGTAACAACTTTATCGTATTATTCACTCAGTCAGAAGACCAACCTTATAATTTTTTTTAAATAAAACATCCAGAATAGCGGACATGATACTTAAAAATAGTTTTTTTAATGTAATTTTTATACTTAAAAAATGTTTATAATAATAATAAAAAAAAAGGTTTGAAAGAAGCATGCATTACCAAGTATATCCACCATCTCTACAATTCAGAGCCTAATCACATCCCTATCCTCCTCACATAAAAACGATCATTGTGTAACAGACGCCCATCAAATTCATCTCGACCATATCCACTCAAGTCATTAGTGGTTTCCCATATGAAATCCAAGTATTACACTTACACATTACGATCAAATATGTGCTTTTGTCAAACTCTCGTGCCCTATGGTGTTTGCGTAGGTTAAATTGGTCTTGCTCTATGTCCATTTTAACACGGCAACTCAGCCCCACATGCTTGTTTTTTATGTTTTGAATCGGGGAAAAGGAAAAACGTTGATTCTTATTTCTTTTCACACCATTAGATATCTCTCGCCCATCACTTTCTTTCATGTACGGATACATCATCCAGGAATTTCATTAAACAAGTTGCCTCTACAATGCAAGTTTCCTACGAAATGAACGGTATGAAGATTAAATGTCCATGTCCTTAGTATGACATCGGGTGGTTATTATCTTTTTGTTTTCTTTTTTTAGGTATCCATTGTCGGACAACAGTTAATTCCATTGCATACTCTTAGACCTATTTAAGGGGTTAAAAGTTGATCACAGGTTTTAAAACTACTTCATTCTTAAGGTGAGAATCGAATACTTAACACTTGGTTAAGGTCTTTATTACTATTATTATTATGACAAGTAATTACACTAACCTCTTACAAGATTCGAGGAAATTCACTCCACATCCCCTCTATTTGTAAAATTTACTTAGGATGTCTCTGAGTTTGTAAAATCATTAGATCGAATTTTCCTGAATTTGTAAAGTTATTATGCCATGATTGCGTCTATAACACAATGAACAATGCATTCAGTGAATGTCAGTGTCACTAGGACAAATAGAGAGAAGTCAAGGTAAATTTCATCAAACCTCAATAGAGATCAGTATAATTTACCCCTAATATATTAGTATTCATTCCTGTGACAATTTGTGAAATTTCTTTTCTATTAATTATGTATCATCATTTCTATTAAATAATTTATACTACTACTATTATTTTTATTATATAAAAATTCTTTGTTAGTTCTATTATTTTTCTTGGTCATTTTTTTATTTTATGTATTTATATTTTTAGTTTATCAACCTCCAATATGAGGCTGATCTCGACCAATGTACATGAATAAGGAAAAAAAAAGCAGCGATTACTGAATAGAAGCAAAACCAAAATGTATTGATTTAATTAAGGCTATTCAAAACCGATCTAAACCGAGTTAAAATCAAAAAATAAAATAAATCGATTTAAATTAGTTCTTAATTGGGGAAAATTGAACAAAACCGATCAGTTTTTTATTGTTATTTCTAAAATCGAATCAAACCAAATTAAACTGTTAACATATTACATTAATAATATTATATATCTATATATATATATTAATAATTATATATATTAATTAGATGTGTCAAAATTTCCTATTCATATCTAAATGAATCTCATATTTTGACTCAACAAATTTTGTTTTCAATTATACATTAATTTTTTTTAATTTAATCAGCATAATTTTTGTTCAATTCTTTTATCATTTGTTTAACTTACTAGTTAATAGTATTACATATTAGCATAAATTTTAAGAATTAGCTTAGATTTATAATTATACAGTTTTATAATAATGATTAATCTAATTTAATATTATTTATAGTTGCTTTTTTCATATTTTATAAAATTTTTAATAAAAATTGAAAATTGAACCAATCCAAACTAAAACAAAATTTATTGATTGGATCATTTGGTTTGGTATGTCAAAACCGAACTACGACCCTAGATTTAATGATGCAATAACTCAATAAATGTTTACTTCAATTTTTGAAATTGCATGTGTGAGTCACTTTGATTCTTGAAATCTAGAAATTAGTTTTTTAATCCCTCAAGTTACAAAACATGAGTCGAATTAGTTTATGATTTTATTTCTAGTATTGTGCCTTCATATTTTCGCTAATATGTCATGTTATATGATATGCTAGTGACAAACTGAGATTCTACTTAGCCTCTAAGGTGGCATGGTTGAACAATAGGTTCAAAATGTTAGCAAATGTCAAATATTTTAACAAGTTTACTTACATAAAAATTTTGTATTTATGTTTATCTTTATGTAATTTAATTAAATAAAGACGAAGCTAAGTATGATGTTATTCTATCACTAACATGTCAATTAACGTGAATATATATGAGAAAATGTGATGACACAATAGTTAAAGTAAAATTAAGGGAAAATATGAATTACGCTTTGCAGTTTTTAGAAATTAAAAAGTTAATTTCTAAATTTAATGTCCGACGTAATTCACACATACAACTTCATTCACTAAAAGAACATTTATTCAAGATAATTCTATTATTATAGAAATTTGGTGCGCCTGTATGTGCGAACAACACATAATCATAGGGGCTATATCTGAGAATTAGATACAAGGAAAGAATGAGAAAGGAGAAAAAGGAGGGTAATGCTTACTCAAATTTAGACCTATTATTTTCATGCACTCCTTTTTCTTTTATCTCCTTCTCAAATTATTTCAAGCCTTTCCTATTATTAGCACTCAAGGTCAAACCAAGAAAATCTTATGTGCTTCGAGGGCAAATTATGCTTTTGCTTTGTTCCCACTTATTTCTCCCACATAAGTATTTATGGCACTAATTTTCTTTTTTATAGGAATTTATAGGGACAGTGTTATCTGTTTAAATTAAATTTTTTAAAGAATTATTAAAAAGAATCTAATCATGGTTAATTTAATTCTAAAATTATTTCCTCAATCCTAATTCTCTACATTCTAGCAAATAGTCTCTGCCCAACATCTTCTTTGCTTCCTCGCAAAAATAATCGATGCCTAGTGTAATTGAAGCACAATCACCGTGGGGAAATCGAAAAGGATTTTCCTTTATTTTATTTTATTTTACTTTTTCTTTTCCCAAGGAGACTGATAATCTAACCTATAGCATTATGACCATCATAGTAGTCGATGGGGAAGAAACATGTTTTACCGTTCCATTTTGTAATAGCGTCGTAACCATATATTTTCCCCTTAATTTTATCCATAACACACAACATTTTTAGCAATCAATGCCCAATGTAACACTCCAGAGTTATTTAAAAATTAATTTGAGCTTTATTAATGATAATTTGAGTATATTGATAGACTTAGTGATGATGATAATGACCCAATGGACGAGTAAAAAAAAAAATCCTAGGCCGAGCATAAATAGTAACTTCTTAGGCTCGTAGATGAATAGTACTCTAGAACCTATCACGATCTAACTTGAGAATGTGACCGGCATGTGAGGAATTTCATCCTCACATAAGCCTCTTAACCTTTGTGTTTCTCTATATACATAAAGTAACATACTTTTCATTATGAAAACATGGCTTATCTAAATCTTTATTCAAATATATACTTGAAATCTATAAACATATACATTAATGTTTCTAACTTTGAAATTAAACACATAATTTGAAAATAAATGCATGGCTCGGATCCTATTTGCACATCTTTTAGAGTACTCTAATACTAACATGAACCTAAGTTAAGGATTACTTCAAAATAAGGGTCACCACTAGGAACAATTGCATGTATGGATCGGTGATAAAACGGTACATGTACTTGCAACTATGAGAGGAATAGAGAGGGGTGAGTCAACGGACTCAGTGAATGAATTTTCACCTATCACCTACATGGGACAATCAAGAAATATACATAATGTGATAATACAAACAACATAGAAATACAAGTAATTATGTAACAATAATATTTTCATGCTAGTCATTCAACCCTTGTCTTAACTGAATAAAATTCCAACTTTAGGAAAATCTATGGAAAACTAAATTCATAATCTATAAGCATTCTCTTATAGGTTGTCCTTTTAAGGATTGTATCCTGTGGTGTATCTGAATCATAATTAACAGTACGCTAAACATGCTTAATATATATACACATAAGAATGATAATAGCTGTCTGTAAATAACTCTGTTCTCTATGGGCATCTCATTAGGTCCCGAATTACTCTGTTCTTTGAGAAACCTACCTCTATGGCTGCTTAAGGGATTGCCTTCATGGCTGTTTAAAGGATTAAAATTAACAATACTAAAATTCCATATTTTTTAGTTTCTTGAAAAATCTTAATATATTGAGAGCTCTAGATTCACATAACTCTGACAGTCTAAACTTATCATAACTGTGGCTATGAAATTATGTTTAAGGGATCACCCACTTGCAGACATTGTGATTTCAAGGCCCATAAAGTATGTAGCCGCTAACTGCTATGAATCATAGGAAGATCCATACTCTAAAATCCTTTTTTACTGAATCTCTAAATCATCTCTTAAGCTAACATATTTTTTAAAAACTAGAAAACTCAAATATCATGCTTTAGAACTAATAGGATTCAAAAATCATGGAAACTCTCAAATCATCATAACATATGTATTTAAACGCTAAATCATATATTTTTCAATAAATCTTTGACTTGAGCACATAAAACATTACCATATCATACAAATTACCAATCTTGGTTCCATGGTTTTCTAAAACACATTTTAATGCCATATTCAAAATCATTACCCTTGCCATAACTTCCAAAATCATATATTTATCTCTAATTTTTCATATTTAACAATTATCATGCAAGCTAACATACTCATAATGATGAAACTAAAGTTATGAGATTAAATCCACTCACCTAGAAGGAAGGAAGAAAGGGCATCAACACTGAATGAGCTTTGTGGAGCGGGAATAGCACAAGCATCTCCCATTACAACTATGAAACTCTAGATTAAACTCTAATACTTTTTAGTTAGCTCTAGATCCACTCCAACAATATTGGACAATAATTCCCACTTGGCAATAATGGAGAACAACAACAACTCAAACCTTAGAATATGAAATGGAGAGGAATGAGATGACAAACCAACAAAACTCTTACCTTTGATCCTTAGAAGGAGAAGGAATGGGGTGGGATTTAGAGAGGAAGGGAGGAAATGGGGTTTGGGGAAGGGTTTTTGGTTCAAAAAGAATAGGAGCTCGATTTAGGGTTTTAAAGAGGAAGAAGGGTCTTACTTATCAAAACTACATCATTTTCTACTATACTGACGTTAGGGGCAGTTCTACGTAATTTTGCATAACCTATACAGCAGCATGATTTCCTGCATCTGGGGCTTTCTCGGTTACACTGGTGGATCCTAGAAACCCTAAGGCTATACTGAACTTGTCTAGATATACGTGTACTCGGGGTATTACAGAACTGGAACCAAGGGTGACCCTAGGGACAAAGGAACTTAGACTCGGAGGCTGGGATACAGTATTAGGCCTAGGGCCCAGGTAATGATGTTTTAGGTTTCTTGGATACGATGTTTTACCCGCTTTGTGAAATTTTGGTGTGTGATTTTAACATTAAAAAAGAAACTTGCTTACTAAGTTTAAGTGCTGCTTAGCTTGAGCCAAGTAGATGACTAAGATTAGTTCTTTGACTAATAAATCAATCCTAGCCATTCATTTCATTTCATTTTCAAAAAGAAAGAAATCTAGGAAAAGAAAACTAAATAAATACTACACATAATCTAAGATAAGATTAAAACAACTATCTTATCATTTCTTCCACCACATTTTCAGCCAACCATACGGCCTCCATGTTCTTCCTTCCCAAACCCTAACCTTTGCTTCCATGTCTCAAAACCCTAGCTCAAAATCACTAAAACTACAAGCTTCTTTCACTATACTTCCTTTACTCTTCATAATCTACAAAAGTCACCGATTACAATTTTGAACCATCACTATTTTTCACTTTGATCCATCGCACATCACTACTAAAGGAAGGATTGAGGGCTATTTGGAAGAGTTTAGAGTGAAGAAACCACTTTGGAGAGTTCATCTTAGGTAAAAAGCCTTAAAAGTTTCAAGAATTTTGCAGATGCCACCTTTATGGATCTTCGTGGATTTGCTACAGTAAGAGCAACATTATGATACAACCGCTTGTTTGCCCAGTTCATTTTTAGTGCCCTTTATGATCCCGAGTCTCCATATGATAGTGTACCTTCACTTCTAGCTCACCCAGTTTTTGTTGCACCCTGCTTGTACCACCAACACCCTGTGAAAGACGTACCAAATTAGTCATCTTTGTCTGACTCTAACTCCTTTACTGATTCTAGTGTTATATATATGGGCTATTGATAGCCACGTTAGTACTTTAAATTGTCGACGCTAGGTTTATTTTACTTTATTTTCATACTTTATGACTAGTATAAGTTAGAAAATATAAGTGACACTTCTAATTATTGTGTTAATACTTGAGTAACAAACGATAGTTAAGAGGCTGTTATACCTAATACTTACTCTCTTATCTAGTTGTTGCCTCGATGCCAAAGCCTCAATGGTCAATGCCAATACAGTAAAAATATGTCCCCTTTTCTTTTGTTGTCTTATTAGTAACAAAGCAAAAATAAGACTAAATCTACAAAACTTTTAATTGTTCTTCACCTATTAGTAGTGTGGGGTTATCTAGGTTTGAATGGTGAAGAAGAGAAAAGATGAAAACTTTGATGTTTACATTGTTATCCTATTTACTGTGGTTAAACTTATTAATTTTTATAAGATTACTTTGAAAAACACAATTGGCCCATAATATTTATGTGGCAAAATAATTAGTACAGAGTAAGAGTATAATTTACTCTCAGAGTAGGTAAGATTTTCTCAAGTCAAATAATAATTTGTTGTAATTGACTTTGCTATGTTAGCATAGAGACTTATAATATAATTAACTCACTATTGAAGTAGACCTTGTCCTTGTCCATTGAAATAGATCATGTCCTCGACACTTTTTCATATAATTAGCTCCTTATTGAAATTAATGGACCTTGTCTTGCCCTCATTGAAACAGATCGTGTCCTCAACACTTTTTCATCCTTTGAAGTGAGAAGAAAATTCTCTAGCATGAGATCATGGTGTACACTCTCCAAATGACAAAAAGTTACCACACTTAATATTTGAATCATGTTGAGTAATAATTTGGTCTGGCGATAGCTCTTGATCTTATCATGGTCTAACATTTTTTGCTATTGCATTTAGATTCAACGGTTCAGATTTAAACATACAATAACGATATAAGGATAAAAAAATAAAATAATTATTTTAAAATTACTAAATTAATGCTCTCTTAATTTTAATTTTACACTCAACCACCTACCGTTCTCTTTCTTTCACCCACAGTCATCACCACCACTCATTCTAAGCACTGAAATTATTCTTGCAGCCACTAGATCCCCTAACTTCACCTTTATAATCAATTTTTGAAAAAGTGTGACCTGAACAAGCTTGTTCCTCCTCACTACTTGATTGTCACTGCTAGCACCAAACCTTTCCTTCTTCCCCCCACACTTAGATTGCAAGAGGAGGCGGTTATTGTTACCTAACTACAATCTTTCATGAAAATGACTTAATTAAAGGTCACTTATTCAATCAATCAAAGATTAGTTTTCATTGCACAACTAAAACAATTGAAAACATTTCGTCAAATTGAATATTTTTATTACTTTTTTATCTGATTTATCTCCATGGTATTACTTTTAGGGGTGCTTAAATAATTATGTGTAGGTACTACCACCGGAAAAAAAAATCCAAAAGGACAAAAAAATTCAAATGCTCATGATTTAGTAATGTTGCATTATCTCCTTGGACCAACATGTATTTTGGACCATAGCAAAGCAAATAATGATGATAATCTTGCATAGGTGACTGACAATCATATATTATGGTTGAGGAGCAATGTCAATTATGCAGTGTACATACAGGTGTTGGTGAGATGCTGGGATGGGAGAAAAGAAGGGTCAGATAAGATAAAAGAGAAGGGTGATTTCGTAATGTTAGTGAAAAAATGTATGGACCATCAAATGTTCCAAAACTAAAGGGAACCAAATTATCCTCCACCTTGAATCATAACAATTATCACATCTTCTTTTACTTTCCACCTTGGAAAGAATCCAATTTAACAATTCACCTTCTTTGCATAACTTTATAACTATATAAACACCATCATCATCTTCATAGGCTCTATAGAATTTCACCACATTATTATATCATTAAGGAGCTCTAGTTATCTTTGTTTATCTCCTTACATCCTCTATCAGTGTTTTAAAACTCGAACTGGACTGGGCGGTTCGACTAGTGAACTGGTGACCAGCCAGGTACCCATTTCGAGCATGCCAACAGATTGGATATGCAAATGAATTGACATCAACTAGTATGGCTTGGTGATTTTTTCACAAAATCAGTTACTTAATATTGACTCGGTGGTTCACTGATTTGCATTGTCTAGGCACCATATCTCAGGAAAAAAAAAGTATAGAAAATGAAAGACAAGTCATGCTATGCCTCCATGGCTCCGCCATGCCAAGCCATTGCATCATTTTTAACTTTTACCACAAGAGAGAGAGAGAGAGAGAGAGAGAGAGAGAGAGAGAGAGAGAGGAAGGAAAAGAAGAAGAAGAAGAAGAAGGAGGAGGAGGTTTGTTGAGGAAGAAGACCACGAAACAGATCTTTCTGTAGGTTGGTGTATGTAAGGTGTTCAAAACCTATCTAAATCAAATTAAAACTAAAAGCTGATAAAAAAAGCAAAAACTACTCAAAATCAAAATAAATCGGTTTGAATTGGTTCTTAATTTGTGAAAACTAAATCAAATTGATTGATTTTCTGATCTCATTTTCAAAACAAAACCAAACCAAACCAAACCGATAACATATTACATTAATAATTTCATATATTAGATGTATTAATTATCAAAATTTCTTATCCATATCTATATTTATATCATATTTTAAATTTGAATTCAATCATATATAAATCCTTTTAATTTAATCAACATGATTTTTGTTCAAATTTTTTATTATTTGTTTAACTTATTAGTTAGTAGTATTACATATTAGCATAACTTTTAAAAATTGGTTTTTATTTTATAATTATATAGTTTTATGATAACAATTAGTTTACTTTGATGGTTTTAGTAGTTACTTTTTATATTTTATAAGACTTTTGTAAAAGCTAAAAATCAAACCAATCCAAACTGATTTAAATTGGTTTGGTTTGGTTTGATTCTTAAAAAATAATCAAACCAAACCAAATCAAACATAAATAAAAGTTATTTGTTTGGATCGATTGATTTTTACCTCAAAATCAAACCACATTGAACTATGAACACCACTAGGTGTGTGCAACACTATGAGATTAAGAAAGAAGGGTGAGAATTAAGGATCGAGATATTAGGATTTTGTGGGTCTTGAAGTTTATTTTGTGATGTTATTTTTTTTTATTTGACTTTTGTCATGTTTCAGTCACCCAATTAAGGTGAAAAACAAGAAAATGGGCCAAACCCAATAAAACTTTTTTTGACTAGAAAACAGTAAGCCTACAACCTAGAACCTTTTGAACTAGAAGACAAAGAATAGAATTTTTTTTTCTTTTTAGTCAAGAACCTTTAGAATCAGATTTAATAAGATTGGTGTAAAACCTCGATTTATGCTTTCCTTAATTATCTTAACATTCTAGGGTAACTAAAGGTGTATGATGTTGTTCTTACAGGATTAATTAGGCTTCAAGGACTAAATTAGACCTTGACTTGTGCTAATCTAGCTTAATTGAATTTAAATAAACTTAGTTAGGACTGATTGGGCTTAATTAAGGCTAATTAACTTAATTTGGGCTTAATTACCCTAATTAAGGAAATTATGCATGATTAGAGTTTCTAATAAGTCACTAATTATCCAATTATCACCAATCATATCATTAATTAAAAGTTTAGTAGCATAAAGACAAGGAGACATGATGATTGTAACATCCTAATTTTTAACCCAATACTCTAGAACATAATTAGGTTAATCATTAGTCTGTTACTTCATAGTTCTCATTTAACTTTGAATTACTTAGCGAAAAATACGGGTAAATTTTTGTTTTGAAATATAAAGTGAGAGCCGCGTGATGCGATATAACACGTAAAGAACAAAACATACATCTCATAACGTCATAGCATAAAGCACATAAAGGCACATCATGGGAAAACACTGAATATCATCTTATATTTATATAACTTGCCCACTTATAAGTGTGGGACTTAATTTAGTACAAGGGAAACGCATGAAAGGAAATACAACATAAACATAAACATGATCTACTCCCCTACCCGAGTGCATCTAATGGGATAACCTCTAAACAAAAGAAGGTTTATCCCCCATCCAAGTGGTGTGTGCTCTAACCCGGGCCATCCACAGCCTCCTACTGGCGACTATCTCTCGAGCGTGGTACGTAGCCAGGAAACTGAGCAAGCTCTTCCAGCGTGAATAGACGGGACGGGGCTCGGAAGTGACCTCCACGGCGTGGCCTCATCTCCGGTCGTCGTGCAAGCCTCGGCTGAGTCACGGAAGGCTCACTACCCTCCCCAAGGTCCATGGGTATGGTGGGGGAAGATCCTTCGGAGGGTACCTGGGTTGCCAAATCCTCGGAAGGATCCGTCTCCGAAAAAGACGACGGGCAACGGGGCACATACTAGGGGTAGTCTCGAGCGGCGGACATGGATGGTGGGGTACGGCGAAGCCTCTCCTCTAGGGGACGTGCGTGCTCGAACACCAGGTCATCGCCAAAAGGTGAGACGGGGGAGAAACGATGGGAATGTACAGGGGGAGTGAAGGGTCGACCCATGAACATGAATACTCTAACCGTGCATTGACCCACAAAATGGAATGACCCGTGGTCCGGGTCATGGTGCACCTCCCATGTTGGCATGTCCACGAACACTATGAACGTCGCCATCTGAAGACGTGATGGGAAGAAAGAGATAGAGGAAGCGAGAATCTTGCTAAAGAATCTCAGTAGGGCCTCCTACTACCTAGGTGTCATCATCTACGTCCTCAGGAACCTTGGGTTTAATTATACAAAATGACTAAACATGCATTAAGTTCATTTTAAACTTTAAAATATACTTTAGCCAAGGTCCATTCATTTTAGGATGATCTTAATGTCATGAATGCAACATAATAGAAATGTATGCATCGCACTACCTAATGCACATACATAAAACATAACATCAAGCATCATCATACTTAGTGGCATAAAGTGACAATAGTAATGTTCATATGGGACAAACTTAGTGACATAATCATAATCATGAAACTTATCTTCTTCATGGGCCACCCTAAAAGACAATCGAACTGGGGGTGCTCGGCCGAACCGGTGTCACCCAGAACGTGTCATACATCTAGGTTATGAGCTCATACCTTAACTAGTCGTCGCTAGTTCTTACTTACCACTTAACGATAAGCGTATCATAAATCATAAATCCCGACTATCTGAGTACGGGTTAGGGGGCAATTCTCTTAGGGGTGCTCGGCCGAACCGGGGTCACCTAAGAGTATAAAATGGTACCGATGTCACATGAGTTCTATGGAGCTGCTCGGCCGAACCGGTGTCATCCTAGAACCCATCTTAGTACCTTAATTTTCAAAATCTCTTTAAGTCCCCAAATTCGTCAGGAATTCGGTGGCACGATGGCATTACGTCGAATTCCTTCCGAATTTGTTTTATGCCACATAAACATATATCCTCATGAATTCCTCATATGAATAACATCATCATCATTTACATACCACATGCATCATCATGGAACATTCAACAGTTTATCCTTACGGTAGCTTATGCTTTGACCCTTACGGGTCTTAATCATGAGATATGGTTTTCTAACATCCGTCGCTCATATTATATGCATCTAAGGGCTCATAATTAAACATTATTCATAATCCTCATGTTCACACTTAAATCTGAATAGCATAGGGCAGAATTCCTAACTTGTGATTATGGGGTTCTAGAACTTACGTTTTAGACCCTTTCTTGGTTCCGTCTTCGCCTAAGGCGCTATGAATTAAATCTAAATCAATTATGAGACATTTCTATGCTTAAGGACTAATTATTAATCATGTTTATCATGTTGTAAGGGTGCTGGACAGAATCCAGAAAAATAAATGTCCTAAGAGTTCTAAACTTGCACTTTTACGGTTTTCTAGTTACTAGTTTCCCTATAGGTGCTAGAATTCGATTCTAATCCAAATGTTACCAAGTTTTTCATGTCTAAACAATCCTAATCTGATTATGCTCCCATTAAAATAGTTTGTATGAGTTCCAAAAATAAATGGGTCAAAACTATGTTAAATTCTAGCTTTACGGTATTTCTAGTTAGCTAGTTTCTTACCTATTATGCATAGAATCATTTCTACATCATCGTATGATATTTTCACACATTCTAACACATCATAACATCATCATACAGCATCACACTCATCATATCAGAACCGAAAACATTTAGCTTTAGTAAAGGATTTATATTGACATTTCTAGGTACATAAGTTAACTAGTTTCTCTTGGAATCGATTTAGAATTTCCAAAACTCTTTGCAAATCATTTTAATTCATCAAGAGGCTAAGAGAAGCCTTAGGTCAATGACCAAAATATATTTCATCTTCTAAAAGGGAATAAAGTCATATCTCATGACAACATAACCTTGAAAAGGTTTGTAAAGCTTTAAGGAAAACTTAGAACATAGACTGTTGGTTCTTGTAGCTAGATGAAAACTCATTGCAAGTCCATCATCACTACTTGGCCGAAAATATGTATTCAAAGAATGGTTTCACATTAAACTTTAACTTGGAATGAAATGGGCAAGTCTTTGAGCTCTAGGTTCTTAAGTTATGGCATAAAATAAACGTGCTCATGCTTTCCATTTTTAATCTTTGCTTACAAAATAAAGTGATGACGTAAGATAAATATGCAAGGCATACACTTAAACATGCAAGCTTGAAAGTAAATATGCGAGGCATAAACTTTAAACGTGCAAGCTTGAAAGTAAAGATGCAAGGTTCAATTCTTTATTTTAGTGCTCTTGGCCCAACAACAATCGACTTTAAGGCCGAAATAGATAGGCATTCGAGAAATTAATTAGGTGATGATGCAAGTTCAATTCTTTATTTTAGTGCTCTAGGCCTAACAACAATCGACTTTAAGGCCGAAATAGAAAGGCTTTGAGAATTAAATTAAGTGATGATACAAGTTCCATTTTAATCTTTATGTTCTTAGGTGATAGCTTGAAAGTAAAGGTGCATAGCAAGAATGTAAATATGAGTGCAAGCATAAAATAAATTATGCAAGTTCATTTTATCTTTCTAGAGCTCTTAACAAGACTTTAAAGGAACATAAACCTCAACCCAAACTCATCGAACCAAGATAAAGTAAAGTCTAGAGTTCTTAGAACTCAACATAACATTTTTAGAAATCAAAACATTTTGCTTGTAAAAGAAAAGGAAATGGCCGAAATTTCAAGGAACAAAAGAACATTTTGAAACTCTAGAGTCCATGATCTTGATGATATATTAACACCAATATCATGAGACCTCATCATTGAGTCCTTCGAACTATTTTAAAACACCATCAAAACTAAAGTTCTCAAGAGTTCAAGAAAGGAAAAACTAGAAACATTTTTGCTCAAGAACAAAGATCAAGCTCTAGAGTTTGTTTCAAGTGATGAACATCATCATGAAACTCTCATCATCAAGCTCTCATTTCTTTGAACTTCAAGGCCCATGGCCGAAAATGAGAAGGAAAAAGGAGAAGAAAAGAAGTTCTAAAAAGAATCAAGAGAAACTATGAACATAAAGCTAGAACAAGAACTTTAAAGAAAGGAATACATGAAAGAAAATCCCTACTTGGTGTGATGAACTTGAAGATGGAAGAAGAAGATGAAGATGATGAAGAACTCCAAGAACTTGAAGAACACAAGAGCTTTGAGAGAAAAAGAAAAGCTTTGAGTGTTCCTAAACTTTGCAAATGATCTAAAAGTGGTGCAAGCTCCTCAAGGCATTCTATTTATAGAGAAATGAAACAAATGAAGGGTGTGAATGGGCTGATGAGTTTTGGCCATGAGGGTGCAGAATGGAGGCATCCATGAGTTCCATGAGGTGAGATAATATGGTCTTGAGGCATGGTGAGGTATGGCTCAAAGCATGGTGAGGTATGGTTCAAGGTATGGCTCAAGCATGGCTTCAAGGAGTGAGAAAACAATTCAATCATGTGGCCAAAGAAGGCATGACTGTTCGGCCATGTTACAGCCAAGGGGAGGTTTGTTTTGCAATTTAATTGTGATTTAGAGTTGTGTTTATGTGTATCTTTGATTATGCTTAAGATTAGGAATTTGTAAGAAAGTGTTTAGGTAAAGAAAATGGATAATTAGGGTGGTCTAGGCATAATTAAGGAGTGGTCTTGCACCATTAGTGAGTTAGATCCTCAATTTAGAGTCTAAACAACTCTAGACACATTTCCTTGATTTAAGGAATTGGAGAGAGAAAACACTATTCAAGATTCCAAGATTAGGAATCTTTGAGTTCTAAAAAGGGATTTAAGTTTAATCTAAGCAATTTTAGGTTCTAATTAACTTTAATAAATTATTTTGACTCTAGATTAATTAGGGAAATTAATTAATCTTCGTTTAGAGCCTAATATTGCTTAGGTTTGCTTAATTACGTCATTAAGCTCAAAAACACTATTCTAGGGGCAAAATTGTAATTTTGCACTAAAACTGGCCGGGATCACCGGGACTTGAACAAAGACCTCTAGACACATGAAAACATGTTTTTAAACCTTTGGGGAAAGTTTCGGGCTCAAACGGCACTTCTACCTGCGTAAAAACGCTATAGGGGTATTTTGGTCATTTTGACTTGAAACTGCGGAAAACGAGATTTTCGCTTTCGGAAGCATTCAAAGGCCATTCAATCCCCTTCAAACATTGAGTCGACCCTTCAAGGATGATCGAGTTGGTTACCCTCGAATTCGGGTCAGGAAATGACCTCAGGGGCATTTTGGTCATTTCCCTCGGACAGAAAAATCGGGGTGTTACAATGATGTCACCAACTACTATACTTGTCTTATATTGACTACATGTTTATGACACAATTAAGAACAAAGTACTATTTTATTCTAAACTAATGGCATCCTTAATAGTGATAGTACATGACTAGTTCAAATTAATTTTGATTAGATCAAGTTAATCCTACTTTGACGATTGCTTTTACTAAATTACCCTTAAGTAGTACACTTTCTACTTGATTCACCGTTATATTTTTTTATCTAATACCCCTAATACCCATAAACCCAATCCTACCAACTCTCACAATCAAAGAAACACTCAACCACTCTTTCCTCATGTAATTTTTGGTCATAACACTTGCACATACACTTTCACATTATTTTTTTTTTATCATGCACATACAAGACTCAACAAAAAATCTCTCCTATCTTTAACCTCCATCTCCACCATCCTCATAACCATTTCTAACCTTTAACTTCTTCATTTCTTCACTAAATCCAACATGTAAATACATTTTTCCATGCCTCTTTCCTTCAACAAAGCCAACTATACCATTAGTTTTACAAGAAAAAGCCTCCAACCCCTCCATCCTAGCTAGGCCAAATTGTAGAAAAGATGAGCTTTTGCTTCCTTTCTTATGATCTTGGGCTTCAAGGAGCTTGTTGGTGCCTTGATCTCCAACAAAAATCCTTTTTTGGTAGGGTTTGTTTTCATACTTATCTTTTTATTGGTTTTTCCGTATTTTGTTAAAAAAGCTTGAGTTTTGGTGATGATTTTGCTGGAAAGTTAGTTCTTTTACTCAAAATCCTCTTTTTCTTTCAAAATGTTTGAAAATCATCGGTGACTATGGTAGCTTTAAACTCCTCAATCCAATCTCTTGAAAATCAAGAGAGGCATAAGAATGATGCTTGCTCTTAAGTTACATAATGCTCTTGCAAAAAATTCAGTCCCAATATGGAAAAGGTTTGTGAAGCTTCATAGGTCCTTTAATTTTAGAGGAAGCTTGTTTTGAAGAATCGCACTACATTCCTCTGTCAAAGCAATGGTCTCAAAGTCTCCCAACTTACACGTATTTGACAAAATGCCTTTTGTGAACTTTACATAACTTACCATTTGCTCCAAAGCTTCAACAAATGGAATGTTTATGTGAAGTTTCTTGGAGACTTCCAAAAACTTTTAAAATTGTGCATTCAGCTCTTGCTTAACAAGGTGATTGGGAAATGGAAGATGCCGAGCAACAGGTTTCTCATTTGCCTTGTTTTCCCCCTGTTTGACTTCTTTCTCTTTCTTCTCAACTTCAATTTCTTCAACCACTTTATCCTTCTTTTCATTCTCAACCCTTGATTTAAAAATTTGGTCTTGGCGTTACCTTCAATCTCTTTCCTACCTCTCAAAATTATAACCTTACAATGCTCATTGTTATTGCCCTTGGGATTATTGATAGTAATACTAGGAAATGCCCCAAGCAGACGAGAACTTACAACTTGTGCAATTTGGCCTATTCACGTCTTCAAGTTATGCAGTGATGCAGTTTAACTTTGCAAAAGAACATTATAACTAATGAATTGAGCATCTGTCTTTGCCATGTAAGCATCCATCCTATTGATGAAAGTCACAAACATATTCTCAAGAGTAGAAATACGATCTTGTAGAAGTGGCTTTGGTTGAGAAGGTTGTGATTGAAATCTAGATGGAAAGCTTGGAGCCATCTTAGGTTGACTAAAGGAAGAAGAACCTTGAGTAGGATTTCTCCAAGAAAAATTACCTTAAGTTTGCCTTCGTTAATTAAAGCTGTGATTGGGACCCAATTGACTATTTTGAGAAAGGAACTAAACACTTCCATCACATGAGGACATTGGTTACTAGAGTAAAGGTCACCATATTCACAAGCCACAGAAGGGCTCTCAACAAAGTTCATATTCATAGTATGCAAAACGTTTAGTAATAGTTGCAGCCTGAGTTGAAAAGGAAGTGAGAGCATTCACTTCATATATTGTAATAACCTTTTTTCGAGTAACCTACTCAGTCGGCCATTAATAATTGTTGGACGGCTTTTCCTCCAAGATTGCAAGAACGACATAGATTGGTTTAGTCATCAATGCATCTCCCACTACAGCATCAATGGTAGCTCTTTCTTGAGGAAATAATCCCATATATACAGTCTAAACTTGAAGCTACTTAGGAATGCCATGATGTGATATTTCCTAAGCATCTCCTTAAAATGCTCCTATGCTTTATATAAAGTTTCACCATCAGTTTTCTTGAAAGAAGTGATATCAGAGCGTAACCTGGTGTCTTGATTAGTGGAAAGAACTTAGCAAGAAATTTCTAAACAAGGTCCCTTCAGGTAGTGATAGAATCAGCTAGAAGTAAGGAAAGTCATGCTTTAGCCTTATCCTAGAGAGAAAGGAAATAGGCGCAACCGAATACCATATTCCAATATCCCATTGTACCAGAAAGTATCACAAACCTCCCAAAAATTAGATAGGTGTGCATTGGGATCTTTGCTAGGAAACTATCCAAATAGAATTGTATTTTGCATTATCTGAATCAGTGATGATTTAAGCTCAAAGTTATGAGGTTAGATAGTAGGCCTATGAATATTAGAATGCACATCTTGCAATTAGGGTAGAGTACAGTCCTACACATAACAATTAGCATTCTCGCCATTAGCTGCCATGTTACCCAATTTAGTGTGAGGGTGATGTACAAATAGGAAAATTCACTTAAAATACTTGTCAACTTTAATGTCTCAAAAGCTCTTAGAACGTCACATACAAACTAAATGTACTTGAAAAAAAGAGAAAAGAAATTAATAGAAAGATTAACTCAAATCAAGAAATAGTAATTACAATAAAAATTAGCACATTCTATTGCCAATCCTTAGCAATGACACCAAAAAACTGATAGCACAAAACGTATCACCGTAAGTACATAAATCGTGTCAAGCAATAGGTGTTTGAAGTGTCGTGTCCACAAGAATTAGGTAGGATATGCTATCGATTGAGTAACTATTGTATTTAGGCTTAAGAAATTTAAAATGAATTGGTATTGATGGATAATTAACAAAATAAATTAAAAGACAATAACAAATTAATGTTTGAGAACAATGAGAATTTAAGGCCTAGGGGACTGTTTCACCCTCTACTTACTTGAATATGCAAATTACCTAAATAGATATCTTTGGATTGGTTTTGCTAACATGTCAATTTTAGTTAAATGTATATGTTTAGGATAATTAATTACTTAACTAAATCACTAAGTGTCCTTGTGAATTAGTGTGAATTCAACCCATTGGGCACTTTTATCAAATGTGTGCTATACAAGGCTAATAGGTATGTGTTCATCTTATTAACTAATCAACACAACTAAATCAATTAAATGTGTTGAACAAGCATCACCCAATTCAATAGTCAAAATTCCATATTCTTATCCAAGAGAATCATCCAAATCACTTTAATGGTAGCCAAACATTAAAGAGCATTAAGAATAGAATTGGGTAAGAAAAACCAAAGTCATAGACAACTATTAAAGAAAATTAAACATTCATCCAAGGTCTATAGAAGGATTCAAAAGCACTCATAGTGACAAGTTTAGCAAGCCATGATATTCACAAAACACAAAGCAAAACTAAAACTCATACAAAATTCAAAAGAACAAGGAAAAGGAAGAAAAAAAGGAGAAATGATGAACTTTTGGTAGAAAATTCTTCTTCAAGCTTTAATCTTCTAAGCATCCAAGCCAATTTCCACACTTTAGCCCCCAAAGCATTAGAACCTTGATTTTCCCCTGTTTCTCTATTAGTTTTGTACCTCATCCATCTACTTTCACAAGTGAGATGTCAAATTTTATATATCTAATCCCATATACAATTTGATACAAGATGGTCAAGCGCTGGCTTTGGGTGCTTAAGTGCTAATACACTTTTCTGGTATGTTGGTGCTTAAGTGGTTGTTGTGGATGCTCAAGCACTAGTGAGGCATCAACAAATTGCATTTCATGCTTCAACACTTTCTCCATTCTTGATTTCCAATTGCTTTATTTTCAAGCTCCAAACCTATAACCATGTCTATGCAAATTCGAAAATAAGAACCTTCAACAAAAATTACAATTCAATTCATCCAAAACATGGATTTTTTTTTATCTTTTCTTCCAAAATGGAGCTAAGACTAATACAACCAAAATTTAACTAATTAAGACTAATTTCACTACAAAAGAACAAGAACTAGCAATCAATTAAAGCTCAATTGGAACATAAATAACTCCAAATCATTGAGTTATCAGAAGTAAGGGAAGCAGAGCAAGTAAGGGCTAACAGATGTACAGAGTATTACATTGTGACACAAACCATGAAGAATGCAAAGTATAAATGTCTATAAGACTAAAAGAGAACTCTCTCCCTATATACTAGGTTCAATACTGATCGAGATTTACTGATGACTGATCACATTACATCTTTATTTTTAGGCATGAGCTCGTAGGCTAGGGGTTTTCAAGAGATTACTAAATAGTTGAAAATGAACCATGTTCTAACAAAGCTTAAAGCCATGTGTCTTGTCAATGTTTTAGTTTGTTACTTTCATGCATGCATGTACTCATATGACAATGTGTTGAAATGGCTTAACTTTAGCAGTCTTTTGTTGATAAGCTAATAGACAAATTATTAAATCTACTTTCGATGTAGCATGTGCATAACTACATGTAGGTTTGTTTTTTCAAAAACTATGGACAAGAAAGTCATGTTTGTCGGTGCATTAATTGGAAGCACATTAAGTGTTGGTTGAAAACTTTGGCTCGGATAGTCTATAAATAGAGTTTGTGATTCAAACTCTAAACATAAAACAATACAACATCTCCTCCATATTTCTAATAGTTAGAGAGTCATTTGTTTCTTTTGTGTCTCTCTATTTTGTGAGTTGAGAGCATACACTAGTGGGAAAAATATTGTAAGGTATTTAGGATGTATTTGGAATTTAGGTTAAGTAGAGTATGTCCACCTGTTGTATCACTATTATATTTCCATAGTGAAATACTTGGTTATCGCCTTTGCCCGTGAACGTAGGCTTTAAGCCAAACTACGTAAATTCCTGGTGTCATTTATTTTATGCTTCCACATATGTATTTTGTGCTACTCTATTTCTACCCTTTGGGCCTGCTGTTCTACAACAAACTAGTTTCAGAACTCTTATAGAGTTCTAGACTAATTTGTTAAAAAACGTCTACTATAAAATTTGATATTCAACAGCTTGATGGACGCATCAATTTTGACATGTGAAAGGTTCGTATGATGGCTGTTCTTGTACAACAAAGTGTAAAAAGAGCACTTTCTAATAAGAAAAAGAGGCCCGAGACAATGGAGGAATCTGAATAGGAAAATGCTTATCAAAATACCCTTTCTATTATTCAGTTATGCATTGCAGATAATGTGTTGTAGGAGATCTTTTTGGAGAAAACAACAAAATTGTTGTGGACCATGTTGGAGTCATTATATATGACTAAGATGGTGGCCAACCATCTCAGTGTGTTGCAACGTCTGTACATGCTTCGTATGACAGAAGGAACATCAATCCTATCTGACATAGCTAAGTTCATGTCACTTGTCAGAAATTTGAAAAATATGGACGAGACATTTTCAAGTGAGCAATAGGCAATGATGTTGCTTTATTCTTTACCTCCTTCTTACGAGCACTTTTGTGAAATTCTCATAGATGGTTGTAAAATCCTGAAAATTAATGAGGTTAAATCTGCACTTTTAAGTTGTGGCAGAATGGAGCACGATACTGGCGGTCGTGATGATATTGCATTTGGCCTAGTTGCCAGAGGGGGGGTCAAAGGAGACTGGATCGAGTAGTAGTAGCAGAGGAAAGTCTAGACATCATAAAGGTAAGTGTAGATATTGTAAGTAAGAAGGACACTGGAGAGCAGAATGTCCGAGGCTCAAAGACAAAAAAGATAAAGATTCAAGAAATATAGCAAGTGTAGCTGAAAGTATTGATAATGTTCTCACAGTATCAATCGGTTCTGCTGGTGATACTTGGATACTTGATTCAAGCTGCTCTGATCACATGTGTTAAAACTGGGATTGGTTTATAACTTACCAATCAATTGATGGTGGTGTTGTCCTTATGGGGAATGATATACCCTATAAGGTCATTAGCATTGGAACAGTCCAAATCAAGATGCATGGTGGAGTTGTGAGAACACTGACTGATGTACGGTACATCCCAGCCTTGAAGAAAAATCTTGTATCCTTGGGCATCTTCAATTCTCAAGGTTATTAATATTGTGCTGAAGATGGAGTTTTAAAAATCTCCAAGGATGCTCTTATTGTTATAAAAGGCAAGTTGGTTAACTATCTTTATTTACTTCAAGGAAGTACACTTATTGGTGCTGCCTCAGTATTATATTCATCTGATCCTGATTCAGAAACTACTTGTTTATGGCATATGCATTTAAGGAATTTGAGTGAAACTGGAATGTCAATTTTGAGCAAGTGTAGCTTGCTAGGTGATCACAAAATTAGAAAGTTTGATTTTTTTGAACACTGTGTCTACGGAAAGCATACCAGAGTCAAGTTTAGCACTGCTATCCACAAGATTAAGGGCACAATGGATTACATCCACTATGACTTATGGGGCTCTACGCTTGTTTCTTCAAAAGGTGGTGCTAGATACCTATTAACATTCAGGTATAGGTTTATTTTTTGAAACATAAGAATAATATGTTACATAATTTCAAAGAATGGAAAATGCTTAATGAGAACCAGACAGGCACGGAAATCAAGCGCCTCCGAATAGATAATGGTTTAGAGTTCGATGAAGGTCGGTTCAACAAGTTCTGCGAAAATGAAAGCATAGTAAGACATCATACTGTGCGAAAGACTCTACAACAGGATAGAGTTTCAGAACATATGAACAGAGCCCTTTTGGAGAGGGCTCGTTGTATACTCTCTAATGCTAGTTTGCCAAATGAATTTTGGGCTGAAGCTGTCAATATGGTTTGCTATGTGGTGAATCGGTCTTCATCAACTGCGATTAATTTGAAGACTCCTATTGAGGTATGGTCTGATGCTCCTACTGATTATTTGAATCTAAGAATTTTCGATTTCTAGCATATGCTTATGTTGATGATGGAAAGCTTGAGCAACGGGTGCTGAAATGCATATTTCTAGGATATGCAATTGGGGTGACAGGTTATAGATTGTGGTGTACAGAACCTAAGTCATCTAAATTCATAATTAGCAGAGACATCAAGTTCAATGAATCATCCATGCTTCATCTAAAAAAGAAAATTAGTAATGCAGAAAAAGACCAAGATGTTAGTAAGCAGGTAGAGTTTAAAGCTGAGCCACCAAAACAGATGGAAAAAGATGCCTCTGATCAAACTATTCAAGAAGTAGAACAATATATTGTTGATGTTGTAGATGCGCGATAGCAATTGTAGCATTATAGCCATACTAGAGACAGAGAAAAGAGGCAAATAAAACCACCACAAAGGTATGGTCATATAGACATAATCTTTTTTGCATTATCGGTGGTAGAGGATATGGAATCAGAAAATTCTACTACATACCATGAGGCTATCTCCAGTAATGAGCCACACAATGGATTGCTACGATGAGTGAAGAGATGGAATATTCTCATAAGAACCAGACTTAGGAGTTGATGAAACCACTTAAAGTCTTCAAGAAAAAGGAAGGATCCCCTGGAGTTGAATCGACTTGGTACAAAGTATGATTAGTTATAAAAGGTTTTAGCTAAAGAGAAGGAATAGACTTTAATAAAGTATTCTCTCCTATTATAAGACATGGCTCCATTCGTGTGGCGCTAGCTATGGTAGTACTATTTGACTTAGAGCTTGAACAACTCGATGTTAAAACAGTTTTTCTTCATGGTGAGCTTGAAGAATAGATCTACATACAGCAACTAGAAGGTTTCATTGTTCAAGACAAGGAGGATCATGTATGTCTCTTAAATAAGTCATTATATGGCTTAAAGCAATCTCCTCGCCAATGCTATAAAAGATTTAATACTTTCATGTTAGGTCGTGGTTACTCAAGGAGTGGCTATAATTGTTGTGTTTACCACAAGAAGCTCTCAGATGGTTCGTTTGTCTATTTGTTACTTTATGTTGATGACATGCTTATTGCTACTAAGAGTATGTCCGAGATCAAGAAGCTAAAAGAGCAACTAAGTTGTGAATTTGAAATGGAAGACCTGGGTGCAGCTAAGAATATTTTGGGCATGGAAATTCACAAGAATTGACATGCTGACAAATTATATTCGTCTTAGAAGAAGTATATTGAGAAAATATTTAAGCACATTGGAATGCAAAATGCAAAGCCTGCGAGTACTCCGTTGGTAGCCCATTTCAGATTATCAACCACACATTCACCACAGTCTGTTAAAGAGGAGTAGTAGATGTCACACATTCCTTATGCTAGTGCAGTTGGAAGCATCATGTATACTATGGTATGTACTCGACCAAATATTTTACATGTCATTAGTGTTGTTAGCAAATATATGGGGTATCCTAGCAAAATGCATTTGCAAGCAATGAAATGGATACTTTCAATATTTTCGAGGTACTACGGATGTTGGTTTAGTATATGATAAAAGTTGCAACATTGGTGGTAGTGTTATTGGTTATGTTGATTCAAATTATGCTGGTGATATTGACAAAAGGAAATCTCTGATAGGATACGTCTTAATGCTTTCAAGTAGCACAATTAGTTGGAAAGTGACTTTACAATCTACTATTGCACTATCCACTACAAAAGCTAAATACATGGCAGCAACATAAGCAATGAAGGAAGCCATTTGGCTTAGAAGTTTGTAAGCAATTTGGGCTTGGAACAAAATATTACAACCATTTATTGTGATAGCTAAAGTGCCGTACATTTGACCAAAAATCAAATATAACATGAGAAAACCAAACATATTGACGTTAGATATCATTTTATTTGGGAGATTATTTCTTAATGAGCCATTGCAATGTATAACGCCCTAATTTTTACTGCTGTGTAAAAATTACCAAAATGCTCCTAGATAATTTATGCACGTAATTTAAGGCCGAATAATCCTCAATAAATGAATGTAATATTAGGGAAACGTTATGAGAAATTTGAATAGTAATTCGTGCGAAAGTCGCAAGCCCTGATTTTTCTATGTGTAAAATAACCAAAATGCCCGTAAGGTCAATTTTTACAAAGAAATCAAGAATAACCAATCTAAATTATCTTTGAGGGGTTAGGTTTATTATTGATAGGGATTATATGTGCCTTAGAAGTAAAAATCTCAATTCTCAATTTTTACGGTACGTAAAATTATTGTTTTACCCATGCAGTAATTTTATATGAAATTATATAATCTTTGAATTCGGTTTTCACCCAAAAGTTCAAAATGACTATTTCAAGTATGATTTGAGAATTTACAGGGAGTTTTTATGTGAAATTACCTTTTTACCCCTAAGGATGCTAAATGAGTTTAATTATATAATTAAGGCAATATTAAGCTCTAATTGAACTCAAATTGATTTCATTCACTAACCTTGAGTTAAAAATTAATTACTCAAGGTTAAAAATAATTACTTGAGATAATTAGGGCCTAAAATTACCAAAGGTAAAATTAAATTACCTTTCCTTAATTATAAGAGCTCATAAAATTAGTAATGTTTGAGATCAAAGTTAAGATTATGGTTTAGGAAAAATCTAGTACATTACATTATCTTATCCTAAGTTTAAGACTTATATTACAAATTGATTTTAACTCATATGAGATTAACTTCATTTACTAGTATATGATTATTCTTTTTACCTTGTCTTAAATTGTCCTAAACACTTAACCTTTTACCATTTTCACTAATCTATCAATTCCTAACCTTTTACCTAAGTAATTACACATCTAATACATGATTCACCACTTCTAAAAAGAACACAAATCTGATCATTTACAACCACAAAAGCAGCGGCCAAGTTGCTTCATGATCACCATATTTTATTATTTTTCCAACAAGGAAGCATATCCAACCATAACACCATACCTTTAGCTTTCTTTTACATTATTCTTGGCTATGTTTAATCAAAAGAAAACCCACCCATTTCAACCATGATGTGATCAACAACAATGCCTCCCATTAGCATCATATTTTAGTGTTTTCATCCATTATGCATGAACCAATTTATTACAAGGATAAAAGCATTCTTTTTCTATGTTTCTTTAATTGAAAAATGAAATTAAAAACCCCATTTTCTAGTCATGAAGCCAGTGGCCATACAGCCTCCTTAGCCTATAAATATGAGCTTTTCCATTGCCTAAATGCACACACAAACATTCCTAGCCTTAGTATTTTCTTATTTGATAGTTTTCTTACTCAAAGTTTGCTCAAAGTTCTCTAATTCTCTCAATACTTCAAACTTTCTTCTTCTTCCTTATTCACACTCAAGAGACTCCACTTCCAACCTCTAATCAAGTTCTAAACCTCAAGCATACACATTCCAACCATAAATCAACTCCTAAACATAACCTTTCCATTATCAAACACAAAAACACAAGAAAAATCCTCCATCTATTTGTTCTAATCTTGGCCGAATTTCAAGGACACATGAAGGACATATTTTCTTCTTCTAATTTCTTTAAAGATCAAGCATTACCTTTTGATAACAAGAAACAACTTGGTAGGGATTTTATTTCATGTTCTTTCTCTTTTTCTTTCTTTATATTTTTTGATTTTTATGACTTGATATGGACCATGGCTTGATGATGAGGAATCATGGTGGTGGTTGTGAATCCATCATTTAAATGACCTCTAAAGCCTAAAGCCCAAGGTTTAATTCTTGATGTTAAAAGATTAATAAAGGAATTGCTAAGTTTTGAGTTTTAAACTTAATAAGACATAAAAATGAACTTGCATCCATATTTTTGTTATAAGTTCTTGCACATCATATTTATATTTCAAGCTTTGCATAATTATATTTATATTTCAAGTTATCGCTTTAATTCTTGAAGATAATAATATGAACTTGCATATTCATATTTACATTTCAAGTTATCACCTAAATCATAAAGACCTAAGAATGAATTTACATCTTCATATTTATATTTCTAGCCTTACATTTCATATTTATATTTCGAAGTCATCACCTTATAACGATAATAATAAGGTTACAAGACAAGTTTATGATTCTAGTCATTACTTAAATCCCAAAGTTCAAGACTTACTTTTTTTTATCTTGAATGGCAATTTTGATCATAGACACTTCTTATCTATTTATTTTTGGCCCTTATATAATTCTGATTTAAAGCTTGATATATTTTATTTTTAGGTATAATGTTGTCTTTATGGTTGTACAAAGAAATTTTGAAAGACCTAGAAATTATAAAGGATTAGAAATATGGTTTTTCTCATGATTCTAAATGCTAAAGTTTTAGTTTCTGATCTAATATTTTAGAACTAGAATGGTTACTGATTTAGGATGTTTAGATGAGTTTAAATCACTAATAGTTATTGTAAAAAATTATTTTTAGTGTTTTAGGAAAAACTAGTAACTAAAAAGGATCAAAATTGTGTTTTTATCAAGCTTTTAGAATGCTAATTTTTCTGATTGCTGTTCAGCCCTGTTCATCACTGTTCACCACTGTTCACTATTGTTCATTGCTGTTCACACAATTGAGGATCACGAATAATTGTCATAAAAATTGTTCTTAGCATTTTAGGTAAGTATAGTAACTAGAAAGGAATAAAATTGTGTTTTTGTGGAGTTTTAAGGAGATTAGTTTTCTGATTCTGTTCAAGGGTTTCTCAAGGATGTTCACTTATATTTGTTATCAAAATTGTTTTTGGTACCATAGATGCATAAAAGGGTAATTACAAGGGTTAGTTTGGGTCATTTTGCAAAATGCGAAAAGTTGTGTTTTGAACTATCAACTATGTTATTTCAGCCAAATGATTTTATTTAGAGCTACTAATGATGTTAAAGTGTCCATGAGTTCAAAATACTATTTATGAAGTTTAGATAAAGTTTTAGAAATTTGAGTTGTTATTAAATATTAAAAACAAGCGATTCTGCACTTTGACCCCTAAAGTATGTTAAAATTTGGTCTATAGCCCTAAAAGACTTTTATGATGAGTTTTATATGGTTCTAGTAGTTATATGTCTCTTGAAAATATTGGGTAATGTTAAAGATTTCTAGTTTGCGAGAATGCGTTAAAAAAGGGTATTTACGTTTTGACCTGTAAGCTTTGAAAAATTGCGATGACCCCTTTGGAACTTAAACGTAAATATTGATAATTTGATGAGATGAATGTGATTGATATCTTGTGATGGCTATGTTCATATATTGAGATTTATATGGCTTATGGATATATGCAATGAAATATGATGCATATTTATGTGATTTGAATTATGGCATGTTACAGTTATGTCTGACTCATTGAGATGCATAAGTTCATGAAGTTTATGAGCGTGAAATATTGAAATGATGAGTTATTCATGTTTGCATCTCTATATATCAGGCCAAGATTAAAAGTGACATAAAACACATGGAAATGATCCTCTAGACTTCCTGAATTAAAGGTTATGAGAGGTGATCCAAGTAGGAAGTGATCCTTTGGACTTCCCGAATTAAAGGTTATGAAATGTGATCCTAATGCCCCCTATCCCGTACCTTAGAAGTCAGAGATTTAACTTATCAAAAGGGATAAGATTACGCTAGTAATGACTAGTGAAGTATGAGCTCATAACCTAGAACTCTCGAGAAAAGAGAGAAAATAAGGTGGCCACCAAGGAAAAGAGAATAAGAAGTTTAAGTCACCTATAAGAATGATGATCATGATTCGATGTCTTTTATATCATATGCATTGTTTCATGAATTCTATGATATTTTGTATATGATATTGACCTACATTCATGACTAATTTGTTGCATTCATGACATTAAGATTCATGCTAAAAGATACGGGCCTCGGCTAATGGTATTTAGAACTTAATAAATGAACCTTATATATATGTCCACCATTTTCATAATTAAACCCGAGGTTCCTGGGGACGATGACGATGACACTTGTGTTAGAGTCGGGAAGCCCTACTAAGATTCTTGTATAAGTTTCTCATCCCTTTTCTTTTCCGTGTCCTCTCCAAACATGAATGATGGTGTAGTTCTTGATTTACCTTGAGACTGAACAAGGAGCTACGGAGATAGTTTTCCTTTGGATATTTGCCTTTAGAGTGATTGTACCACATTTATCAGTTTGTATTCTATTGATGAATATATATTGATATCCTTATGTTTATAGGACATTACTATTATGATACAGTTATTGATATGTTATTATTATTTGAGTTATGTTATGCCATGATTGTATTATGCATTTACCTATTATTCGTTTCTAACATCTCTCTTACGCAGGCAAGATGAATGATGTTAGATATTTAGTATGTGCGGCTCACGTTTTGGTATTTAAGTTCAAAAAAAATTTTACCCATATTTTCACTAAAGTATTTTCAAGAAGTTTTGAGTTGAAAACTGAAATAAAAGAGTAATAACTAATAATCAACTTAAATGCGTCCTAGGCATGTTGAGTTAAATATTAGGGTGTTACATTTTAATATCAGAGCAGTTTGATTCTCATGGAGCCTAAAGATTAGACTGATTATGCTTCTTAAGCATAATGCAATAGTTATGTCATGTGTAGTTGTCTTGTTGTTAGAATAAGCTATAGGATAGAGATGCATGACTATTGTATTTGGAGGTGCCATGGTAACTAGCTCACTTAGTATTAAGTATTGAGCCTGATCACCTTAGTATTTGTTGTTTTGTGTGCTCAGGAACCAATGGCACCCCCAAGACAAAATAGGACTTCAAATGGTGATGAGCAAAATAATGCAACTGCTGAAGCTCTGAGGGACATGGCGAGAGCCATGGAAATGATGTTCAAAAGAATGGATCGCTAAGGCGAAAATGGACGCTATTCTGTTATTGCTGAGGGCCTCGAGCACGCCCGATTTGGAGAATTCCGCAGGGCAAATTCACCATCATTTAGAGGAGCTCTAAACCCAAATCATACTGATGAATGGATAAAGAATATAGAGAAGATCTTCATAGTAGTCATATGCTCTGAGGAACAAAAGGTGACCTTTGCTACATACATGCTAGAAGCAGATGCCAAGTTCTGGTGGGCTGGCACCCGAAGGCTATTAGAGGCGTCTGGCACCCACATTAATTGGGAATTGTTCAAAGCTCACTTCTATGAGAAGTACTTCCCCGAGTCCGTGAGGAATGCTAAGGACATAGAGTTTATGCAATTGACTCAAGGGGCTATGAACATTGCTCAGTATACTGCAAAATTTGAGGAGCTGATCAAGTTCTCGAGAATTTTCCAAGGCTACTTGGATCAATATTGGAAGTGCATGAAGTACGAATTCAGACTAAAAGCAGAGATAAATGTCGCTGTTACTCACTTGGAGATTAGGGATTTTTCTACCTTAGTCAACAAATACCGTATCATTGAAGACGGTCAAAGGAAGCTGAGTACATCAAGGGTAGACAACTTTGCAAAGAAGCTGGTGCCACAAGCCCCAAGGTTCAAGTCACAAAATCGACCACCCTTCAGACCACAACCGAGACCACAGCCCAGGCCGTAGTTTAGGCTACAAGGCCCTAGGAAGGACTTTCATCATGGGGGATCAAGTGGAACCAAAGGCAAGGCACCCCAATGGACCCCAGCCGCACCTCCAAGACCTGCCCCTGGTACTGAATGTCCAAAGTGTGGTAAGCAACACGGTGATCGGCCTTGCTTGTTGGGCTAGAATATTTGCTACCGGTGTGGGAAGCCCGGTCACTACTCGTAGGAATGCACAGAGAGTAACCTAATAAACCCCAACCCCAAGCCGCAACGCCAAGGAAGGGTCTTCACCCTCAGTGCAGAAGACTCGACAAAGTCTCAGAACCTTATGGAAGGTAAGTGTGAGATGAATGGTAGAACCTTAATTGTACTATTTGACTCTGGCGCTACTCATTCATTCATATCCCATACTTGTGCTGAATCCCTAAAATTGCATGTGTTAGAACTCTCCTTTGATCTTACTGTTTCTACCCCTACTGGAAAACCTGTTAGGACCTGTAGATGTTGCCTAAATTGTTCTTTCATTGTTGAAGGTAGATCTTTTGTTATAGATTTAGTTTGTTTACCTATGCAAGGTCTAGATATAATCCTCGGCATGGATTGCCTTTACACCAACCGTGTAATGTTAAATTGTTATGACAAGTCTATCATTTTTCTTTCTATCCATAGTGAACCTAGAAAACCCCTAAGTCTGTACATAAATGCTGTAGAAATAAACTGTGGTGAGGGAGAGAGTAAGGGATATGTTCTCCTAGCTGCTAGTGATGTAGACTTTGAACAAAATCTTGATGAGATACTCGTTGTGAGAGAATATCCTGAGGTGTTCCCTGATGATATACCCGAATTCCCTCCAAAAAGAGAAATTGAGTTCTCCATAGAGCTAGTTCTGGGGACAGGACCAATATCCATAGCACCCTATAGGATGTCACCTCTAGAATTAGTTGAGTTAAAAACTCAATTAGAGGAGCTTTTAGAAAAGAAGTTTGTGAGACCAAGTGTTTCACCATAGGGAGCCCCGGTCCTATTTGTTAAAAAAAAGGATGGAAGTATGAGGTTATGCATCGATTATAGGCAATTGAACCGAGTGACAGTAAAGAACAAGTACCCTTTACCTAGGATTGATGACTTAATAGATCAGTTGAGAGGGGCGGTGGTGTTCTCAAAGATAGACTTGAGGTCAGGATATCATCAAATAAGAGTGAGAGATGAGGACATACCAAAGATGGCTTTTCGAACTCGATACGGCTACTTTGAATTCACAGTGATTTCGTTTGGACTGATTAATGCTCCCGTTGTGTTTATGGATTATATGAATATGATCTTTAGACCCTATTTGGATCAATTTGTGGTTATTTTCATAGATGATATACTCATCTATTCGAAGACCCACGAGGAGCATGAACATCATTTAAGAACAGTTTTGGAGATTTTGAAGGAAAAGAAACTTTATGCCAAATTATCTAAGTGTGAATTCTGGTTGGAGGAAGTGAAGTTCTTAGGGCATGTAGTGTCAAAAGAGGGAATCACGGTGGATCCTAGTAAAATAGAAGCTATGATGAGTTGGGAGAGACCTACTGTAGTAATGGAGATACGAAGCTTTTTAGGACTTGCTAGATATTACCGTAGGTTTATTAAAGGATTTTCTCAGATTTCCTTACCCCTTACCAAGCTTACTAGGAAGAATGCCTCTTTTGTTTTGGACTCCTGAATGTGAGAAGAGTTTCCAAAAGCAAGGTGAAATTGACCACAACTCCAGTGCTATTTTTGCCTGACCCTAAGATACCTTTTGAGGTATATTGTGATGCTTTGAGGAAAGGTTTGGGTTGTGTATTGATATAAAATAGGCAAGTGGTAGCCTATGCATCTAGATAACTCAAGCCTTACAAAGCAAACTACCCCACCCATGACCTTGAATTAGCAGCCATGGTGTTTGCTTTAAAGGTATGGAGACACTATCTGTATGGGGTGATGTTTGAAGTGTTCTCCAATCATAAGAGTTTCAAGTACCTCTTTGATCAAAATGAGTTAAATATGAGGCAGAGGAGATGGATGGAATTCTTAAAAGATTATGATTTTGGGCTAAACTATCATCCTGGTAAAGCTAATATGGTGGCTGATGCCTTGAGTAGGAAATCATTATACTTGTCTCACCTAATGGTTAAGGACGCAGAATTAATTGAGAAGTTTAGAGACCTAAACTTAGGAATGACGTTGACCACTGAGAGCATAAAGGCATGTCATCTCAGTGTGACAAGTGACTTTAAGGAAGAAATCGCTTGAGCCCAAAAAAATGATGAAGAGTCCAAGGAGACTCTAGAGGCAGTAAAGGCAGGAAAATTGAAAGGTTTTACCCAAGGAGCTGATAAGTTGTGGAGGTTTGAAGAATGGATATGTATGCCAGCAAAAGGTGACCTTCGAAAGGAAATTTTGGAGGAGGCTCATAAGAGCCATTTCACTATTCATCCTGGTACCACCAAGATGTACCAAGATTTGAAGAAAATGTTCTGGTGGCCCGGATTAAAGAAGGATGTGAGGATATGGGTAAGTAAGTGCTTAGTTTGCCAAAAAGTGAAGATTGAGCATCAAAAACCCTCTGGTATGTTGCAACCCCTGTCAATTCCTGAATGGAAGTGGGATAGCATTTCAATGGATTTTGTGACAAGGCTACCTAGGACCCAAGTAGGTTACGACGCCATATGGGTAATCGTGGATCGGCTAACTAAGTCGGCCTATTTCTTACCCATCAAGGTGACTTACTCCTTGGATAGGTTAGCTCAGCTGTACATCCAAGAGATAGTGTGGTTGCATAGAGTGCCGTCGACGATAATCTTGGATCAAGATCTGCAGTTTATGTCATGTTTTTGGGGAGCTTTTCAAAAGGCGTTTGGTTTAAAGCTATGCTTAAGCACAACTTATCACCCTTAAACGGATGGCCAATAGGAGAGAACCATACAAACCTTAGAAGATATGTTAAGTGCTTGTGTGTTAGACCAAAAGGGGACCTGGGATAGGTACTTGCCATTGATTGAGTTTGCATATAACCATAGTTATCATGCAAGCATTGTTATGGCACCGTGTGAGGCCCTATGTGGTAGAAAGTGTCAATCCCCTCTATGTTGGTATGAACCCAGAGAACAAAGTTTGTTAAGACCTGATGTTGTGAGGGAAACCATAGAACAAATCAAAAGGATTAAGGATAGAATTATCACCATTCAAAGTCAATAGAAAAGCTATGCAGACAAATGGCGAAAGCCGTTAGAATTTCAAGAGGGAGAACATGTGTTCCTTAGGATCACCCCTACCACAGGCATAGGTCAAGCAATGAGAGTCAAGAGATTGAGCCCCAGATTCCTTGGTCCATTTGAAATCCTTAGTCGAGTCGGGCCAGTAGCATACCGAATAGCCTTACCACCCAACCTATCCAACCTCCATGATGTCTTTCATGTCTCTCAATTAAGGCAGTACCAGTCTGACCTAGCCATGTATTATAGCCAGAGCAAGTACAATTAAGGGAGGACTTAACATTTAACCTGCCACCTATGAGAATCGTAGATAAAGGAGTCAAGCAACTGAGGAACAAGACCGTACCTTTGGTCAAGGTAGCAAGGGGGCGGGGAAAGACAGAAGAATTCACATGGGAGTTGGTATTAGATATGAAAATGCAATACCTTGAGCTTTTTACAGGTAACGAATTTAGAGGATGAAATTCTTTTTAAGGAGGGGAGAAATATAACGCCCTAATTTTTATTGCTATGTAAAAATTATCAAAATGTCCCTAGATAATTTTTTCACGTAATTCGAGGCCGAATTATACTCAATAAAGGAATGTAACATTAGAGAAATGTTATGAGAAATTTGAATAGTGATTCGTGCGAAAGTCATAAACCTCGATTTTTCTATACGTGTAAAATGACCAAAATGCTCATGAGGTCAATTTTTACGAAGAAATCAAGGATAACCAATCTAAATTATCTTTGAGAGGTTAGTTTTATGATTGATGGGTGTTATATGTGCCTTAGAGGTAAAAATCTCAATTCTCAATTTTTACCGTACGTAAAATTACTGTTTTACCCTTGCAGTAATTTTACATGAAATTATATAATCTTTGAATTCGGTTTTCACCCAAAAGTTCAAAATGACTATTTCAAGTATGATTTGAGTATTTACAATGAGTTTTTACGTGAAATTACCTTTTTACCCCTAAGTATGCTAAATGAGTTTAATTATGTAATTAAGGCAATATTAAGCTCTAATTGAACTCAAATTGATTTCATTCATTAACCTTGAGTTAAAAATTAATTACCCAAGATTAAAAATAATTACTTGAGGTAATTAGAGCCTAAAATTACCTAAGGTAAAATTAAATTACCTTTTTTTAATTATAAAAGCTCATAAAATTAGTAATGTTTGAGATCGAAGTTAAGATTACGGTTTAGGTAAAATCTAGTACATTTACATTTTCTTATCCTAAGTTTAAGACTTATGTTACAAATTGATTTTAACTCATATGAGATTATCTTCATTTACTATTGTATGATTATTCTTTTTACCTTGTCTTATATTATCCTAAACACTTAACCTTTTACCATTTTCACTAATCAATCAATTCCTAACCTTTTACCTAAATAATTACACATCTAATACATGATTTACCACTTCTAAAAAGAACACAAATCTGATCATTTACAACCACAAAAGCAGCGGCCAAGTTGCTTCATGATCACCATATTTTATTGTTTTTCCAACAAAGAGACATATCCAACCATAACACCATACCTTTAGCTTTCTTTTACATTATTCTTGGCTATGTTTAATCAAAAGAAAACCCACCCATTTCAACCATGATGTGATAAAAAACAATGCCTCCCATTAGCATCATATTTTAGTGTTTTCATCCATTATGCATGAACCAAATTATTACAAGGATAAAAGCATTCTTTTTCTATGTTTCTTTAATTGAAAAATGAAATTAAAAACCCCATTTTTCAGCCATGAAGCTAGCGGCCATACAGCCTCCTTGGCCTATAAATATGAGCTCTTCCATTGCCTAAATGTATACACAAACATTCCTAGCTTTAACATTTTCTTACTTAATAGTTTTCTTACTCAAAGTTTGCTCAAAGTTCTCTAATTCTCTCAATACTTCAAGCTTTCTTCTTCTTCCTCATTCACACTAAAGAGACTCCATTTCCAACCTCTAATCAAGTTCTAAACCTCAAGCATACACATTCCAACCATAAATCAACTCCTAAACACATAACCTTTCCATTATCAAACACAAAAACACAATAAAAATCCTCCCTCCATTTGTTCTAATCTTGGTTGAATTTCAAGGACACATCAAGGACATATTTTCTTCTTCTAACTTCTCTAAAGATCAAGCATTACCTTTTGATAACAAGAAACAATTTGGTAGGGATTTTATTTCATGTTCTTTCTCTTTTTCTTTCTTTATATTTTCAATTTTTATGACTTGATATGGACCATGGCTTGATGATGAGGAATCATGGTGGTGGTTGTGAATCCATCATTTAAATGACTTCTAAAGCTCAAGGTTTAATTCTTGATGTTAAAAGATTAATAAAGGAATTGCTAAGTTTTGAGTTTTAAACTTAATAAGACATAAAAATGAACTTGCATCCATATTTTTGTTATAAGTTCTTGCACATCATATTTATATTTCAAGCTTTGCATAATCATATTTATATTTCAAGTTATCACTTTAATTCTTGAAGATAATAATATGAATTTGCATATTCATATTTACATTTCAAGTTATCACCTAAATCATAAAGACCTAAGAATGAATTTGCATCTTCATATTTATATTTCTAGCCTTGCATTTCATATTTATATTTCCAAGTCATCACCTTATAACGATAATAATAAGGTTACAAGACAATTTTATGATTCTAGTCATTACTTAAATCCCAAAGTTCAAGACTTACTTTTTTTTATCTTGAATGGCAATTTTGATCATAGACACTTCTCATCTATTTATTTTTGGCCCTTATATAATTCTGATTTAAAGCTTGATATATTTTAATTTTAGGTATGATCTTGTCTTTATAGTTGTATAAAGAAATTTTAAAAGACCTAGAAATTATAAAGGATTAAGAATATGGTTTTTCTCATAATTTTAGGAAAGTCTAGTAACTAGAAAGGAATAAATTCGTGTTTTTATGAAGCTTTAAGGAGATTACTTTTTTTTATTCTATTCAAGGGTTGTTCAAGGCTGTTCACATTGTTCACACACTTAAGAATTACTTATATTTGTTGTAAAAATTATTTTTGGTACCATAGATGCATAAAAGGGTAATTACAAGTGTTAGTTTGGGCCGTTTTGCAAAATGCGAAAAGTTATGTTTTAAACTATCAACTATGTTATTTCAGCCAAATGATTTTATTTAGAGCTATTAATGATGTTGAATGTGTCCATGAGTTTAAAATACCATTTATGAAATTTAGATAAATTTTTAGAAATTTGAGTTGTTGTTAAATATTAAAAACAAGCGATTCTGCACTTTGACCTCTAAAGTATGTTAAAATTTGGTCTATAGCCCTTAGAGATTTTCACGATGAGTTTTATATGGTTCTAGTGGTTACATGTCTATTGAAAGTATTGGTTAATATCAAAGCTATCTAGTTTGTGAGAATGTGTTAAAAATGGGTATTTACGTTTTACCCGTAACCTTTGAAAAATTATGATTTGACCCCTTTGGAACTTAAACATAAATATTGATAATTTGATGAGATGAATGTGATTGATATCTTGTGATGGCTATGTTCATATATTGAGATTTATATGGCTTATGGATATATGCAATGAAATATGATGCATGTTTATGTGATTTGATTTATAGCATGTTACGGTTATGTCTGATTCATTGAGATGCATAAGTTCATGAAGTTTATGAGCATGAAATATTGAAAATGATGAGTTATTCATATTTGCATCTCTATATATCAGGCTAAGATTAAAAGTGACATAAAACACATGGAAATGATCCTCTAGACTCCCCAAATTAAAGGTTATGAGAGGTGATCCAAATAAGAAGTGATCCTTTGGACTCCCCGAATTAAAGGTTATGAAAGATGATCCTAATGCTCCTATCCCGTATCTTATGAGTCGAGGATTTAAGTTATCAAAAGGGAGAAGATTAAGCTAGTGATGACTAGTGAAGTATGAGCTTATAACCTAAAACTCTCGAAAAAAGAGAGAAAATAGGATGGCCTCCAAGGAAAAAAGAATAAGAAGTTCAAGTCATCTATAAGAATGATAATCATGATTCTATGTCCTTTATATCATATGCATTGTTTCATGAATTCTATGATATTTTGTAGATGATATTGACATGCATTCATGACTAATATGTTGCATTTCATGATATTAAGATTCATGCTAAAAGATACGAGCCTTGGCTAATGGTATTTAGAACTTAATAAATGAACCTTATATATATGTCTACCATTTTCATAATTAAACCTGAGGTTCCTAAGGATGATGACGATGACACTTGTGTTTAGAGTCGAGAAGCCCTATTGAGATTCGTATATAAGTTTCTTATCCCTTTTCTTTTCCGTGTCATCTCCAGACATGAATGATGGTGTAGCTCGTGATTTGCCTTGAGATTGGACGAGGAGCTACAGAGATAGTTTTCCTTTGAATATTTGCCTTTAGAGTAATCGTACCTCATTTATCAGTTTGTGTTCTATTGATGGATATATATTGATGTCCTTATGTTTATAGGACATTACTATTATGATACAGTTATTGATATGTTATTATTATTTGAGTTATGTTATGCCATGATTGTATTATGTATTTACCTGTTATTCATTTCTAACATCTCTCTTATGCAGACAAGATGAATGACGTTAGATATTTAGGATGCACGGCTTACGTTTTGGTATTTAAGTTCAACAAAAAAAATTTACCCATATTTTCACTAAAGTATTTTCAAGAAGTTTTGAATTAAAAACTGGAATAAAAGAGTAATAACTAATAATTAACTTAAATGCGTCCCAGGCGTGTTGAGTTAAATATTAGGGTGTTACACAATGAAGAAGATTGGTACCTCAAACAATTCAGCTGATATATGGACAAAGTCAATTACTGTTGCTAAGTTCAAGTATTGCTTGGACTTAATTGGTATTCACAATATGTGAGTTTGTGCTTATGGGTACATTAGAAAAGGCGACTTCATAAACTTGAAGATGGATGAAAATCAAGTCAAGGTAGAGATTTGTTGATATGGCTTGACTTTAGTAGTCTTTTGTTGATAAGTTAATAGACAAATTGTCAAATTTTCTTTTGATGCAGCATGTGTATAACTACATGTGGGTTTGTTTTTTCAAAAACTATGAACAAGAAAGTCATGCTTTTCGATTTATTAATTGGAAACACATCGAGTGTTGGTTGAAAACTTTGGCTCGGATGGTTTATAGATTAATTTTTTTATCCGAGCTGCTCTAAATACATAACAATCCAACCTCTATTCTTGCATTTCTAATAATTAGAAAGTCATTTATTTCTTTTGTGTCTCTCTATTTGTGAGCTGAGAGTATACACCAGTGAGAAAAATATTGTGAGGTATTTAGGGTGTTAGAATTTGGATTGAGTGGAGGGTGTCAATCGGTTATATCTCCATTATATTTGCATAATAAAATATTTAGTTGTTGCCTTTGCTCGTGGATATAGGCTTTAAGCCAAACCATGTAAATTCCTGGTGTCATTTATTTTACGTTTTCACATATTTATTTTGCACTGCTTTGTTTCTGCCTTTTGGGCCTGCCATTCCACAACACTATGTTTCATCCTTTCATGTATGCATGTAGCCTAGATTATATGTTCCACTTTCTCCATGAATGCTTGTTCTTGTGAAATATAATTATGAATATGAAGCTCTTTTCATGCATATGTGTACATAACTTGATGCATTCATGATTGAGACCATGTTAAAGATGAAATGTCCACTTGATAATGATGTTTATGAGAATTCTAAAATTGAACTACATTGTTGTATGTACACCTTTTCCAAAATAAACGAAGTGGACCGAAGATGTGCAATGATGACGCCGTACATGTTTTTACCCCTAATGAGATTCGTTAAGATTCTCATCTCTTTAATTTCCATGTACATATCTAGATGAGCATGACGTGCTAGTGTCTGATGCCTGAGCTCATTCATGGATAATGATAACTATGCTGGAGATTTTGGTTAAGCTTATTAGTTATTTATTCTGTTATATCTCTTGGCATATGGCTATTGCTTTGGTTTGGGATTGCTATATGCCGAGCCCTTGTGGCTGTATGACTTGCTTATCTATTTGGTCTCTTATGCTATGTATCTCAGATCTTAGTAGGCAGTTAGGTTGTTGTGCCATTGTCACACCATTATGTATTGGGATGTTTTGCAATGTGACTCTTATACTAGACTATATTATATCGAGGTAGTTTATGTGATGGGTAGGAGATTGTCTATGTTTGGATGATAAGATTATGTTGTATGCTCATATGCCTTTCTTGTAATTGTGTGTTTTTATGTTGTTACGATTATTGCACACAAATTCTTCTATTTTTGAAAGTAACATTTGAAAAGAAAAATTTGGCTTGTATTTTCTGCTATATATATTTTAAATTAAAGTTAAGCTAAGGTTTTAAGAAGTGATCATTTAATGTTACAACCAAACAAGACTCGAGCATTCTATATTATACCTTAAGGGGTTACAATTGGCTTCATTTTAACATATATATTCATCAAACCAGTTAATGCAATAACTCTAAAGTTCGTATTCATAGGAATAACAAATAGTTCTAAAATCATTACTTTGTAGAAATCATAAACCATAGTATGCTAATAAAGAAACAGGAATCTCTGGTTATGCCCAATTCATGTGACATAACAAATCTCTGGTTATGCATAGCATAACAAAGTCTCTAATCTCTTGGGCACCTGAATAGGTCTCGTTCATTATTTCTCTGGCCCTAAGGCGACTTGATATACCAAGGTTAATGGAATAACTGCCGTTAACTCATAGTCTGTTTCTCTATAGCTACTGTCCAGTTCAATCAGAAATCTAAATCTTTTCTCTATATCTCATAAGTCTTCTACCCTAGAGTTCACAAGCTTTAGCATATAAATATTCTCTATTCTGGAAATTATCACAGTATTTAACAAATCTTTAACTATATACTCTAGCTTTTTGATAAAAAAACCACTTTAACAATAATGGTCCCATGAGTTTTCAGAAAAACATATATATCTCATGCTATAATTTACTGAAATTAACTCTAATGATCAACATAAAGATCATAGGATTTGAACCCACTCACCGTTTAAAGCCGGGAATATGTGGGCCCATCAACTTGACCTGAAGAGCTTGGAATGGCACTAACAACTGCCATGGAGCAACCATAACACTAGATTAACATCTAAAAATCTCTAGAGAGCTCTATTCTAACTCTACTAAAATTGGGGAAACACCCCCACTTGACAAAAATGAGAAAAACAATCGGTCCAAATCCAAGATTATGAAGAAATAAATACATAATCTAATAACATGAACTTACCTTGAAGCTTGGAATGATATATTGGAGTGAATTTGAGAGAAAGAGAGAAAAATGGAGGGGGAAGGGTTTCTGATCGTCGAAATTGGGGGAGGAAGAGAGTGGCGAATGATTTATACTCTTAGTAAGTTAAACGACGTCGTTCTGTATTGTTTCTGGTCTACTGACACTGCTATAGCGGTTTTGGACCGCTATAGTGGTACCTCAGTCCGTTGCACCGCTGGAACAAGTGGTGGTGACCGCTATATAGAAACTCCCAACTTTTGTATTTTTCAGTCATTCCAGCATAAGTTAATGTCCTCATTTATTTTACTCTGCATTAACTTTAAAACATAAATGTAAATAAGGAAATACCCCCCATTTGGATTCAAATAAAATATCACAAAAATCAAAACTTCATCAAATCAGAATCCAAATTTTGGGTTTTAGTTTAAATCCGGGAATTTTCCGAGATTTTCTAAACTTGTGGGCTAACAATGAAACAATGGCAAGTTTCGTAAAATTCATTAAAAATCACTCTTCAACTTGTTTTCCCCCAAGGAACAATTACCGGGACTTTTGATCATAAGAATATGGTTCTATCATATAGCCCTCCAAGGAGGTGTAGGATCCAGACTTAGTAAAATTCAGGACCCGACGGTGGTTTCCAGGGAATCCTTGAGGCTATCTGAGACGCTACTGGCCATTATCATAGGGTATCACAATTAGAAACTTGATTTTGCAAAGTTATAAAAAGTTATAGTCCCTATGTTATACATATGCCTTTTTTCTTAACATTCCATCATCAGAAAAGAGAGAACCATCATCTCTAAAGGAAACGTATTAATTTGGAAGATTAACAACCACATACCGAAATACTAGTCAGTTTCTATGTATGTTTAGGTACACTTTTGCGTCTAGTCTTATGATTTTCTTAATAATTAAACATAGATGATCTTGAGATTATAAAGAAATAAATTTCTAACATAATACTTTATTTTTTTTTGAAAAAAATAAGCCTTATTCTATTCTTATATGTGATCAAGCATTATATATATATATATATATATATATATATATATATATATATATATAAAGGGGATTGCTAACCTCCATACCATGTGGAGGTTAGCAAGGTACATATTTTATTTTAGATAAAAATATCCATAAATCTATTTTCTTAGTCAATCTATAACCATGTGTAATTTTGTAATTTTTTTATCCATATTAATTGTTGTCTTGACTCTTTCCCTCACTCAATTAATACCGCCTTTCCACTATTTTTTCACTTAAACAATGCTTTTTTTTCTTTCATAAACTATAAGCCAAAAAATAATGTTGGTTACTTAAAAAAGTAAAATATTTATTTATGAAATTTCTGTTATTTTGTTTCGTCCTTGCATTTTCTAGAAAAAAAACTCGCATGTGGTGCGATAAAACCAATATTTTACATTACGTGGAAATAAAACGAATATTTGTATGCGTTGCGTTAAAAGTGGAAAATGTGTTTGCAATAAAATTAATATTTTTTTGAGATTATAATAACGCTATGGGAAGGGGGATTATTGCAAAAAATCATGTTGCATTGCGTTTTATTGCAGGGCATTCAAACTTTTTTTCAACGCATACAAATATTATCTATTATCCTATTCATGCAATTACTATTTCATAAATATCATTTTTAGTAACCAGCCTTAATTTTTTTGCCTAGAATTCATGAAAGTTACAAAAAAATGAACATTGTTAAAGTGAGAGAAACAGTGAAAAGATGATAGTGATTGGGTGAGAAAAAGAGTTAAGACAACCGCTAATATAGATGAAAAAAAATTACAAAATCAACTATAGTTATAGATTAATTAAGACAGAAGAGTTATGAGCATTTTTTATTAAAATAAATGTGTACTTTGTAACAAAAAAAAATATGTACCTTTCCAACCTTTGGATCAAGATGGAGATTAACAATCCACAAATAATAAAACACAAACAAAAATAAGTGTTATAACATTTAAATTATTTATATTATAACATACATTATACTTTATTTACTTTAATTATTTACGTATTATAAAATATTAATAAATAAAAACTGCAGATTAGTTAGTATAATTATGTTCTTTCCTTTACAGTATATTAATTAATTAGTTATATGTGGTATAATATAATTACAGCCAGTGAGCTTATAGACTAACAGTAAACTTCTGTATATATCAGCGAGCTGTGTGAGAATATGACTTGGATTCCCATTTCTACTCATATTTTTTAATGTCTTAGTTAAAAAGAAATATATAATTATAGCGAATATCTTGTTTACATCATAAAAAACTGAGCTTTCAAAAAGAAATAAAACAAGTGAAAGGCCCAAAGCCCAATGTACAAAGAGCACAACACGTCGATATGCATTAGTCCAGCTCTAATTATAGTATTTGACTAACATCTACACCATATATTAAATAATGGTGTTAAATATATAATTAAATTATATAATAAATATATATCATACTTTTTATTATTACTGAATTGATGAGTGTGTGAGATGAATGGTGATTATATATCATATTCAATAATAATAAAATATATAATGTGTATTTATTATGTATTTTAATTATATATTAAATATTATTCTATATTAAAAGGCTGATCCAAAGAAAAAGGCCAAAAGAGAAAAATCTCTTTACGATCTTGATAAATTACACCAAAGATGTGCATCCGCTGACAGCCACTCGCAGATAAGGATCCGAGAAAGATGCAAGAAAACTATAGAATAAAAACAAAAAAAGAAAAAAGGAAAAGTACACGTGTTGACATGCGAACCGCTTAAAGATATACGTTATCCGTCAAGCACGCTGGAAAAGTTTACAGCATAGCCATTAGCTACTAACGATTTTAAGAATTCATTGTTAGATATATATTCTCAAAAAAGTTAATGAGATACATAAGTGTACAAAGGGGCGGAGCTACACTATATATACGGGAGGGGGCAATATTTGACGGTTTGTTTTGCGGGAAAAAAAAGTAACATTTATTTTCTAATTTTTGTTTTAATTTGAAAATTCAATACAAATCATAATATAAAAGAAAATAAATACTTCATAATCAAAATTTGAGATATACATGTATGCATAATATATTGTTTATTTATAGCATTTAAACATAGATAGCATTTAAACTTCGACTTAAGTGAAAAAAATTAACCAAACAAAAGATTTTACCGGATCAGATAAAAAATATACACATATCTATAAAAAAAAGTTAAATTTTTAGTAAGGGCTATCGCCCTCTTTCCCTAAACAAGGTGCTGGCCCTGAGTCTATATTAAATAAAGTTAATAAAATTTATAATCCTCACTTCAATCCCTCATTTTACATTCATAATTTTTTTTAATCCCTAATATTTAAAATATATTAAATTGATTCATGATGTTATAAAATATGAGTCATGATAGTTATTTAATTCACTTTTATTTAATACTTTACTTATTAAATGATGAGTTGAACCCACTTTAGTTTAGCATTTCACTGGTTAAATGATAATATATAATGATAAATGACACTTTATAATATTATGTATCATTGGATGTATAATAGAGATTTAAATTATTCATTTTAATATTTAAAATTATGTAAAATGAATTATTTTATAATTTTAAATTGAAATTTAAATAGCTCATTTTTATAATTTCATACACCAAAATAAATCATTTTAATATTTATTATACTTTACATAACACATAATATATTAAATTATCACTTAATATTATAATTTATCATTTAATTAATAAAATATTAAATAAAAATAAACTGAAAATTTAATTCAATTCATAATTTATATTATCGTAAACTAATTTAACTCATTTTTTTTTATCATGATTGTATCTAAAATCTGTCCATGCAATTGATACATCCTCCCTGGACATCTTGTGATGCGTTTTCTTGCGAGGACAAAATTGCTTACTCTATTTACGGAACACTCGCCTCTTTAGAGCACTGTTTATGCAGTGGACTACTCGCCTGGTTGCATGCGAATTCTGATTGTTTTCTTCTCATAATCTATCATCATCGTCTTCTTAAGGCAGAGTCTGCTTAGTGAGAATCAATTTCAGAGAGAGATGGCTGATCAGAAAGACGATCAAGGATGCTGCAAAACAGGTCCAGGCTATGCTTCACCACTTGAAGCCATGTCTGGTCCCAGAGAGGCTCTCATTTATGTCACTGCTGTCTACACAGGTACCACTATATATGTCTGAAAAATGGCCCAATTCTGCTTCAGTTTTTATGGTTGGATGTTAGATTCTCACAGAAAAGTGATGATGGGATTTTAGTTTTGTGAGATAAGGTTTAAGTTTTCTTGCCTATTTTTGTGAAAGAAGAAATCTGGGAACTGGGAAGTAAAGATTCAAGGTTCAGTTTTTGATATGCCAACACTTATGTAACATCTTGTTGGGTGGACACAAGGTTTCCTTGTCAAAATTTCATATCTCTTTTGGTTATGATATAGATTGGTTTTGCTTTGGTCATTTTTTCTCATGACATTGTTTCCCCTCATCAAAGTCTGGGTGTGTTTGTTTCTGAATTTTTTTTTTTAAAATGAAAAATGGTTTCTTTTTTTGGCTAAAAAAATAATTTTTCATAGTAGCTACTCACTCAAAAGCTAAAAACTTTTTAAAATAATCTTTTTTTAGCTTTTGAGTAGAAGTTGATATGAATAGCTCAGAAAATAAAAAATCCTAAACAAACGCACACTAAATTGTGTCTCTTGATCAAAGTTAAAAACATGTCCAATTTGATGATTTCCATTGTTGAATCAATACAATACAGGAACAGGAATACAGAAGCCTGATTATCTGGCCACAGTGGACGTGGATCCAAACTCTCCAACTTATTCACAAGTCATACATAGGCTACCAGTCTCTAATTTAGGCGACGAATTGCACCATACTGGGTGGAATTCATGCAGCTCCTGCCATGGAGATCCATCAGCAGATCGGAGATATCTGGTCGTACCTGGACTGGTGTAAGTGGCTTAACAGTTGCTTTCAATGGACAATTATAAATGTCAGTGACAATTGGTTTCTAATTACAAGGGAAATTAGAGCTTAAAGAAACAGAAAAGAAGCAAGCCTAATCTTGATTTCTTTGGTATAATACTAGCAGCACTGGTTTCCAAGCTTTGCTTTGCCTGGTTGAAATTGGGTCATCCTTGTATGCTGCATGATGATTCTATTTTCAAGTGTATCCTTTATGTGTTGGTTTTGGATGAGATATCATGTTATCGTAAAGAGAGAATACATGGGCACAGAATAATGTATCACCCTCAAATTGAAAAGCAGTGAAACAGTAAAGAAGCTTTGACTGTGAATGGATAATGTGTTGTCAAAAGAATGATAAAGTTAAAGTGTAAATGAATAAAAGAAAAAATCTAATTTGAACCCCTGCTGTGCCTGTAGTAATTCTTTGTTATCTCCCTTCTTCCTTTCTTTTAAATGTTCTGTCATGGAACTTAAGCTGTCTCAGTTTAAGTACTGAAGTTCAAATAAATATCTGTGTTGCATACTTTGTGAACTCCAATACCTCTAAAGAAAGATATCAACTTACTACTGTTACCTATTTTTGTCTTCTACTTAATTACCTAGCGAACTCTACTTTATCATATTTCAGATCAGGTCGCATATATGTTGTTGACACAAAAACAAATCCAAGGGCACCATCTTTGCACAAAGTTGTTGAGCCTACAGATATCGTAGAGAAGACTGGATTGGCTTATCCACATACATCTCATTGCCTTGCTTCTGGTGATTTAATGGTCTCGTGCCTTGGAGATAAGGATGGAAATGCTGCAGGAAATGGATTTCTTCTTCTTGATTCAGAGTTTAATGTGAAAGGAAGGTACTCTTTTATATGTGGGATTAAGGAATGCAAGGATGCATATTTGCATGTAAAAAATTCTCAGTTTACTGATACTTATCTTTATCAATCCTTGCATGTACTTGCATTTTTCTGTTAGATCTTCTAGCTTTTGTTGCTCAATTTGAAGTTGCTGCTAACAGAGGAAATGGTGGCAATCCTACTGCTGAGCTTTAAATAGATTTGCAAGACAATTTACTTGGATTCACTAAAAAATTGCTTGTGCATTGAGCATACAGCAGCATATTTCTTTGTATATGATGTTACATCTTTGGCAACATTTCTGGTCGAAACTATTTTATTGATACTTAGCATTCCAAATCCAATATCACAGTTTCTAAGTATATTATTGTGTCTCTTGCTTCACATTGGGTAGGTGGGAAAAACCAGGGCACAGTCCAACATTTGGATATGACTTTTGGTACCAACCACGACACAATACTATGATCAGCACATCATGGGGTGCTCCTAAAGCCTTTACTAAAGGATTTAACTTACAGCATGTCTCGGATGGATTATATGGGAAGAATCTCCATGTGTACAGCTGGCCTGGGGGCGAACTGAGACAAACATTGAACCTTGGTGATGCAGGGCTTTTACCCTTGGAGGCAAGTTGTCTAACATAATCTGGGAGATGTTTAAGATGCAGTTTTTATTATATTTTCTTTTTCCTTTTCTCTATTTGAAGCCTGTTTATATACTTGGCTGATTTAACTCTGATTCTACTTATTCCCCCGTTCCTGTAGCTGTTGTTAGTGAACCTTTGTGCAATCTCTAACTAATGTATCCTTAAATGCAGATAAGGTTCCTGCATGATCCTTCTAAAGATACAGGTTTCGTTGGGAGTGCATTGACAAGTAATATGATACGATTTTTCAAGACCAAGGATGGATCATGGAGCCATGAGGTATATCAAAAGGATGTTTGATATATATTCTCTTCTGGTTACTACATGTACTTGAACCAAGATATGTTTATCAAATAATACTTACAGACTAAGCTCACTTTACAGGTTTCCATATCAGTGACACCTCTTAAAGTGCAAAACTGGATTCTTCCTGAAATGCCTGGACTTATAACTGATTTTCTGATTTCTCTTGATGATCGGTTTCTGTACTTTGTAAACTGGCTTCATGGAGATATAAGACAGTATAACATCGAGGATGTTACAAAACCTGTACTGACTGGCCAAGTATGTGTCGGCGGACTTATCCAGAAAGGAAGCCCTATAGTAGCTGTGGCAGAAGATGGTCAAACTTGGCAATCTGATGTGCCAGAGGTTCAGGTTAGTGCTATAGAATTTTCAAATTTTGTAATCATACTGTCAAACTTCTTGCGTAGCACATGTTTGGAGTTGATTAGCTGTTGAGTTATTTGGACATATTCTCTGAATAATTTTCCAAGAGAAATGGAATTTGTATTACCACAAATTCCTGGATCATTAAACTAATAGTGGTGACTGGTTATACTAAAAATGAAAACAAAATCTTCATAATAACATTTAAGGTTTTTCTCTGTAAAATGAAGTGAAAAATGGAGAGGAAAGAAATGCAACTTCTAATTGGAAGTGAAAAATTTGGCTTAGATTTGTGCGCTATGCTTTATCATATGCATTATATTCTCAAGTGAATTGATTTAGGGTGTGTTTGTTTGGGATTCTAGAGTCCCATAATCACTTTTTTCACCAAAAAAAAAAAATCACTTTTCTTACATTTAGATAATTTTTAAAAAATAATCAGTACTTAAAAAAAATCAGTTTTCAACTTTTCTAGAGAAGCTAAAAAGAATAGCTTTTGAAAAAAATTAGTTTTTAGTTTTTTTAGTTATATATAAAATTTAAGTTTTATGATTTTTTTTTTAAATCTAAAACAAATGCACCTTAGTCTTTTGTACATTCATGATTGACACAATAGGGCCAACACTGTAATTTTCACTCCATTTATGAAAAATAAATTTTACTCAGTAATTACTTTATTGTCATCTTTCCTAGAAGCATAATTGCTTTCCACTGTTCCATTTTGCCAACCCCAGGCTCAGCATGGAATTTCACATGAATGTAGCTTGTTTACATTATGTAATTTATGTTGTTTGTTTTACTCTAGTGTCCTGTTAGATGCTTTCTCAAAACTTACTATATTTATTCATCACTTAAGTTCTTTATCAAAATCATTCATAATTGGCAAAACATTGACTTAGGTGTAGAGCAATATCTCAATACTCACGACTGTGTTGTTTCCCTTTGTAGAGTTTATGTTCCAAATTTTAGCCTTGTAGGATCAAAGTTAAATGAACAGACATCTCGTGTTATCACTGCTGAGCAGCAGTGCCTTTGCATTGTCTCCGCTATTATAGATGCCCAAGTCTGCAAGGGCATTCTTGCCATTCATGCATGAACTTTACTTTGGTCTCTTAGAACACCAGCAATATATAAAGTGACTCCTTTAATATTAAAGGGTATCTTATTATCCCTTCAGTGGCTATGATTAGATCAATTTTTTTGCTTTTCAGGGGAAAAAGTTGAGAGGGGGCCCTCAGATGATTCAACTGAGTTTGGATGGCAAGCGGCTATATGTTACCAACTCACTTTTCAGTCCATGGGATAAGCAATTTTATCCAGAGCTTGTAGAGAAAGGATCCCACATGTTGCAGATTGATGTTGATACTGAAAAAGGTGGCCTGAAAATCAACCCAAACTTCTTTGTTGACTTTGGAGCTGAGCCTGATGGTCCTTCCCTTGCTCATGAGATGAGATACCCTGGTGGCGACTGCACCTCAGATATATGGATTTAAGCACATGTGTCATACTTACCTTGTAATAAAGGTGTATGTTTCATACAGTTGTAATGAGCTACTACCATACCCGTCTTCATAAATAAAGTAGTGCTTGCCTCATAAACTTTTCTAGATGGAGGGTTTCATAAATCGGGTTGATTTAAATCATTCATAAGATTTCTCTCTCTCTCTCTCTCTCTCTCAATGTGAAATATGACTTCATTCAAACTCCAAGTGTGCAAAAAGGAGAGCCACAATAGGTGCAGCTGGGTCTTCTAGCCAACTCTCAGACACTTTATTTAGCCTGGTGAGCAAGGTGGTCTGCCTCCTTACTACGTTCCTTATACTTGTGCTACCACAATAAATAAAAAATGTAAGAACCATGAGGAATACAAAAGTATGTCTCTTATTGTGGACCAACTATAACTGTAATCATCTCCACTTTCCAAACACTTTGCCTTCAAAATAGGTGCAACCAGTGAGTTTGGATTGAGTAAAATGTTAGCACCATTTAGCTAGCATGACCAAGTTGAAAGTATTTAGGCCTCTAATTCCTAACCCACCAGCTTCATCTCGCCAACACAAAATTTCCCCTCTAATTCAGTGAATTTTCTTTTCAAACTCCTGAGAACTCCACTAGTAACGACTCATTAAGGCTTCAAGCTCTTAGCACAACCCAGGAAGAGTTAAGAAGTAGGACAGAGTGCCTTTGTTTCGGCCTTTTTTCAAACTAAAAAAGAATGTTTTTTTTGTAAGAATACCCCTCCCAAGTTGGTCCCTCATTATTTTAGCGTCGAACTAGTTAGTCCTCATAACTGGAAAGTGTCAATTTGATCTCAGACAACGTCAAAAATTAGACACTCACTATTCTTTGGATGGAAAGTATTAATGACAATTTCATTACCGGCTCAATTGGTTCCCTAATGTCCTTCATCCCCCATCCATTTCCTTCTTTCGTCGTGTTTACCACCACCACCGCCATCATCCTCTTCATTATCAGTAACTCATTTCAACCCAAAAACATCTTCACAACAAACACAACCATAAGCCATTCATCATGATCTAAAACCCCAAATCAGAGCGACCTCAAACACAAGACAACCTTTCAACAAAAATTATCCAGCACTTTCAGAAACACAATGACTTTCACCAAAATGAAAAGAAAAAGCCAAACTCCATCATGGCTTTTGTGCGCGGTGGCGAGGATGACGAGATATAATAGTTGTGGAGGGATGAGGGGCGCGAGATGACAACGGCGAAGCAAATGGAGCTCCAGTATGGTGGTTCGCGGTAGTCATGGTGGTTGTGAAGGGTGTTGTGGCGGAGCTCGCGGTGCTTGGCCTGTGTGAGTAGAGTGGTGGCAATGCGATTTGAAGCGGCGGTGTTGGCTGTGTTGTCGCAATGATGGGAAGAGGGGTACGAGATGACTTCCGGCGACTAGGCTTAGGTAGCAGTAATGGCTGGTAATGGATTGATAGCGGCAGTGGTGGTGAGAGTAGTTAGTTCTCACACCAGTGCGAGTTTGCGGAAAGCGCAATGGTGGCCGAACGGAAGTAGAGGCTGAGAGCAACTGCAGGCTCAGCCGTTCAGTCGCTGCCGTTGTTGCCATCATCGAAAGTGGTGGTGATAGTGAAGAATAATGACGCAAATTTTAGATAATTAATGTTGTTTATATTGGTGTTTGATTTTATTTTGCATATATTTTGGTTTGTGTGTAGGATTCCTGAGGGAAGAGAGTGGTGGTGGTGCTGGTGGTGGTGGCAGTAATGAAGAAGATGAAGGAAGGAAGAAAGGGAATGGGCGATGGAGTTATTTTTTTTTTATAAATGACGTTAGAGATCAATTTGTCCGGTAATGAAATTGACACTAATACCATTAATGTTTTTTGTTTAGGGACTAGTGAATGTCCGGATTTTGATATTGTCAGAGACTAAGTTGACACTTTTTAGTTGTCAGGGACCAAGTTGTCTAATGCTAAAATTGTCCGGGACCAACTTGAAGGTTTACTCTTTTTTCAAACAAAAATCTCAAATTGATTACTTTTAAATTTTATATCGGACAAATTGATCTATCTAAAAATGAAAAGACAAACTAGTCTATCTAGAAAAAAAAAATCATAAGAAGTTCTTGCCAATATAAAATGCTAGACAATTTAGTCCTTTTATCTAGGGATTATTTTGAAGTCTTTATAATCTTTTAGGAGTTAATTTGTCCTTTTTTTGGGGAGGGAGACTAATTTGTATAACATTTTTAATAGATAGGGACTTATTTGGATTTTTTCCCCCTTGATGAACTAATTTCTCTGATATAAAATTTAAGAGGGACCAAGTTGAGGATTGTCTTTTTTGAACTTTTTATGAAAGCTACTCATATCACCTTCTATACCAAAGTTAAATACCGAATATTTTTAATTTTTGAGTTAAAAATTGAAATGATTAGCTTATTTGAAAATCACTTTAGAAAAAAAAATGAAAAACAAACAAATCCATATGTAGGGGGAAAAAACAACCATAGTTACTCATTATCACCATATACCCAAAATAATGAGGTCCAAGATCCCAGTCAAAAAAAAAAAAGTGAGGTCCAAGATCAATGGATCATTGTTCGTATACATTTTTGATACACATAAACTTCTTACAGGAGTAAGTGTAGGACATATTTTGTATCTCAAGTGGCTCGTCCTTTCCCACATCACTACTGACTTATGGAATCATATCATGCATACAAAATTGAGCTTTCAAGAAGAGTAAAATGGATTTTCAAAAGAACACGGTTATATAAAGCACGCAGGATTTCATTTTTGCGAATTTCAATTGATTACAACTGAGATTCACTCCTCCTTTATAGAAAAAGAAGGAGCTTATAATGGGCAATCCTCTAGTATGCTATGATGCACACTATGACTCATTATTCGTAAGTACGTGAGTTTAATACAAGACAAGACTTACAAGTACATGAGTCATGGCGTATTTAATACATGACATGAGATACAAGGACATAAGTCACTACATATTTAATATATGACACTACATACAAAAATATGAGTCATTATTTATTAAAGGGTAAAATGCACTTACTTTTCTTGAGGTATCATGAAATGATACTTTATCCCAATTATTTGAAAAACCTATGCTCTACCCTATTTTACTAAAGGTATGTTTGGTATATTTTATTTTATGATTTATTTTTTATAAAGTATATTTTAAACAATAAAATTAATTATAAAATAAGTAATAAATTTAATTTCTATACCATAATAGTATAAAATAAAATATTGACCAATAACTTTATCAAATTTGACACTTTCTTGAGTTTTTATTGGTTTACAGTTAAAATTATTTTATATTGTCAGTTTATAGAAACTAAATTTATAACTAATATTAAGAATTATATAATAATTATTATTTTAATTAAAAAGTAATAATAAGCATTTCTTTTAATTGATATTTTTTTGTTATATTTGATTAATTCATTTTACAATTATTATTTTAATGAATTTAATTTTGAAGTACTAATAGTATAAATGAGTTCTATAATGTATTCAAACATATATTATCTTATAGCCAAAGTGATTTATTTCTATATTCACTACTAAAAAAGTTATTTAAATGAAATGATTAATTAGATAACAGTGTAAAATTTTTTTACACTATCAATTCATCAAAATTAAATTCAAAAAAATAATAATTGTAAAGTAAATCTAGCAATAGTAATTTAAAAAAGTGTCAAATTATATTAGGTAACTGCCTATTATGATAGCTACCGATTATGGTTTGACAATTTATTAAATTTTTATTAGTGTACAAACTAATAAAAATTCAAAATAGTAACAAATCATACTAGATAACTAACTATTAACTATGATAATTAAATTATTGATTTATAAAAATTATTTTTAATATTTTTTAATCTAATTCATATAATTATATTTTATATTACTATTATTTATTAATAATATTATTTAGCACGTATTATTTATTTTTTAAAATAATTAATGTTTAATTATATATTTTAATATTGCTATAAATTTTTATTTTATTTTTATATCTTCTCTATTTAAAATTATTATCACTATTTTTTAATAAAATAATAATTATTAAATTTTAATATAATTCTTAATTTTATTTATGAATTTAGTTTCTATAAACCGACAATATAAAATAATTTTAATTGTGAATTGATAAAAATTCAAAAAAAGTGTCAACTTTGATAAAAAGTTATTTGTCAATATTTTATTTTATACTATCAGTGTATAGAAATTAAATTCATTACTTGTTTTATAATTATTTTTATTATTTAATATATAATTTATAAAAAATAAATTATAAAAGAGAAAACACCAAACATACCCTTAGTGAAATGGTGTGGAGCGTAGATATTCTAAATAAATAAGGTAGAGTGTCATTTCTTATTACCTCAAGCGAGATAAATACATTTGACCCTTTATTAAATATAAGAGATGACTTGTATTCGGAACATCTGTTTATTTGTTAGTCATGCTTGAAGATAGGTTCATGACAGATCCTTTGGCCTTTTCTTCCTTCCTTCGGAGTCAAGACATTTTTTTTTTTCCTTTCCAACTTTTGATCCTCTTCCATGCATATTGCATGAGTTCATTCTTTGATCTCCTGATCATTGTTGATAGACCAAGTTATTTGTCAGAGAAAACTATATATTGTAGGGATTTCGTTCAGAAGATTGATCTTTGTTTAACTAGGAAGATTAGGTTATATATCCTTACCAAGGTTCTTTCTCAGGATTTAAACTGTCCTTATTTCAGCAAGCGGAGGTTATTTTCCATCTTGATCCACAATCTTCCATGAAGACTTTATTCGTTACGGTGGTTGAATCTATGATATAACATTCTACAGTAATGGCCTTGCTCGGTGAAAATCAACAAACTCATTTTAAGGACAGGACAATAAAGCAAGGCACAATAGCGAACTTTATAATGAGTTTGTTGAGCGTGGACTTCAATACCATGATCATGATCAGTTGATGCTAATTGAATGTTATAAGGTCATGACCAATTTTGGCACCCACATATCTACACTACTAGTCAAAACCTGTGCTATGCACGGATCATACAAAATAAAATTACTTAAAAGATTAAAATGTTTCTGATCATATTTTTTAAAGGCACTAACTATAGTACTAAAAAAAACATTGACATGATTATTTCACAAACTCCATGCATAGTTTTAACTTTTAACACAAACTGCACCAACTCCAAGTGTAGCAACTCGTTGGTTTATTAGATTAGATACAAGGTCAAAAAAACACACACACACACACACACAAACGCAAATTGAAGTAAGAGTTATCATAATAGCATAACATTGCATACATGTTGTACCCAAAAAATAAAAATTACATACATGAACTTGCAATGAATTCAAGTTAGTTTTAATTTTCCCAAAATATTAGCGATTTCCATGGTTTGCAAAATTTAAAAATGTTTAATTAGATATTTAATCAAAATTAAATAAAACAAATGTATATATGTAAGCTAAATTGCTTTATTTGCATGTCCCATGTATCACACGAAATTGATAATAATTAATAACTACATTGTGAGAATAATAACTCGTATTAGAGACAAATAATCTTTTGGTACAAATGCCTTGCTAGTGCTCCCCAACCAACCAAACTAGAGGGCAGGTGGTGAAGGGTTCTTCGATGGTGTTATTGGGGTCGGATCCCCATCGCCTTGAACGAATAGCAGTGGTGGTGATTGGGTCACATGGGATGTATGGGTTAATTAATAAAAAAAAAGAGCATAACTTATTCCAGCAATCAAAATTTTCAAATTAATCTGACCTAATTAATTAATAAAAGAAAAAATCTTTGTGATTAATTATTTTCACAATAATAGTTTTATAACTTTACTGTGAGGCTATCAAGGCATATAGTTGCATGAAGTCAGCAACACAATAAGCTGAGGATTCGATATTCTCTTTTTAGTTTTGTTCATTTTCAAAAATAATAATAATAATAAGAACAACAACAACAACAACAACAACAACAACAACAACAAAGTATACATTGAGAAAGAAGTTTTTGGAATGGTTAATATTGCAGTAGAGGAATCCATTTGTATGGAGGCATTGTCGAGCTTTGAATTCTTGGAATAGTTGTTGGCGCTCACTTTTTCTAGATTGAAGTGGCTTTTTAATTTCTGCGTTGTTGTTGGCTCCAAGTCACTAACCAATTTCGATTCAACCGAGTCTATTAGGGTTTAGGTGAAGTGAAATTGGTTGAATTTGTTGTGCTTGAATGAATTTCCATGGGGTAGTGGTGAGATGAAAGGGAAGAGAAGACAAAGACAGGGAAAGGAGAAGAAAGAAGCAAAAGCGGGCTTGGCCTTTGTTATCTTAGAAACTCTGCCATTTATGCTTCTACACGAAACGATGTCTCAGTGGGAGCAAGGTAGGGAGAATGATGGTTGCTTTGCAGAGGTTCCCGGTGGTCAAAGATGTGCTCTTCACTTTCCTTTCCCTAAAGATGAAATTTCAGGAGAAAGTATAAAGTGGCAGGAACAGCCACAACAGTGATAGCTATCCACGTACTCCAAGGGGAGCAAATGTGTAGGTTAATGGAGGTGCCACGTCGATAAGCTAAAATGAATGGCCTTTGCAAAATGAAGCTCTTTTGTTTTTCATGTATGTTGTGCACTTTGAGTGGCCCACTTTTTAGGTTTGGAAATTAAAAAATAAAAAAAACCACAGTGAAAATTGAGTGAGTAGAAACAAAAGAAGAGTATCCACGTGGAGATTTCTATAGTTTTGGCCTTTCACCAAATGTAGCCTTGGGGGATGTGCAAATTTGAGCCATATGTATCAAGAGAAATGCTACATTAATGCATTGAATCTACGCATTATAGCGACGCATACATATGGAGAGAGTGATGGCTATCATGTACACACATTAAAGGGAGTATGGTGGGCTAAGAAATGAAAGAAGAAAAAGAAACCCGTGAAATGAACCCAAACTTTCTCCCTCTTCCCTTTAACCATGTGCACTTTTTCCCCTAACTCAGTCAACCTCACTCCTTGCCTTTCTTCTTCTCACACTTTAGTTAGTATTCCACGCCGCACTGCCACCTTTAGGCTGCTCATTCTTAGCTATTGGTGATGTGTTGTATGGCAATGACACCTAGAGATAGAGGTTGAAAGCTTCTGTTCCCCGCTGTCGGGTTCGTTACTGTAGCCTCCTCTAAGTTGTCCTCTTCTCCTCATCCCGTACCATGCTGGTAGTCAACAAGGAAGCAATAGCATGTACCAACACATAAATTATGATATGTGCAAGCAAAACATAGCAGACAGTGTTGAATATGGTAGACTTATCGTGATTTGGAATGGGAAGTGTTCAATTAAACCATTTTTTATGCTTGCCCCTTTTGGCAGGGATGATGCCCAACGTGATGCTACATGCGAATGGCTTAGATAATGGCACTTATGGCTTAAATGGACAAATTGTATAAATACTAAACAGGGTTATCTCTATGAATTTAAAGCTGTATACGAAGCCTAAGACTACATGTATTTCTTGACGGTATAATAGCTACCAAGAATTAGTCCCTAGTATTTTTTTTTTTTACTAATAAGAAATCGCCAACATATTGAAATCATTTACTAATGCAAATCATAAATTTTTTTACTAACGTTTGTCATTAAGCACAAATTAGATGTCCAATCCATAGAATTCATGAGTCCTCTAGATTAGTTCTCTAATTCAATTTATCATAAAATTTACATATTTAATATCAACAAAAGCTGATAAGATACTAATTTTTTTGAAAGATCACTAACAAATTGATGGTGAATCACCAACATATTAGAAGTACTTACCCATGTGTGTCAGAAACAATTTCAAATCAGTTTGGCAAAGTTAAAATTTTCCTGCATTATGTTGGTAATCAGCTCAGAGATGTTAATAATATTAGTTCAAAATGTTGGTAACTTTCTTAAAATGTTGGCAATGTTTCAACCTTTGTTAACTTTGAAATATTAGCATTTTGATGTAAATTTGGGTTAGCAAGCAAGTGAAGTGAACTTTTTGGTACTATATATAAATTGATGAAGGGAATCTAAGTGAATCATGCATATAATGCTATAATGACAATGAGAATTGAAATTTTTCTGCAATAAGTTGGTAATTGGCTTATAACGACTGGTAATATTAGTTCAAAATGTTGGTAACTTAATTTGAATGCCGGTAATGTTTTAGATTTTGTTAATCTTCAAAATTTTAGGAATCTTATGTGAATTTGGGTTAGCAAGCAAGTTAAGAGGACTCATACTATAAATTAATGAATAGAATCTAATTGAATCAAGCAAGCAATGGTACAATGGAAAAAGGATTTGTAACTTTTCATGCACTAAGTGGAAAATAGCTTACTTGTATTGGTAATGTTAGTTGAAAATATTGGTTACTTGCTTCAAATGTTGGTAATGTTTCACATTTCACATCTTCTTGTCAAAATCACTTTGTGACTTTTTTTTTTGACCTTTTTCCTACCAGTGGTTGGTAAATGGCACAAAACTGTAGGTGATTGTAGATTAAAAAGTTAGTAAGTTGCTAAAAAAGTTGGTAAATATTCAAATCTTTTGACTTCAATTTAGTAATAAGATTTTTATGCAAATTTGGATTATATAACAAATTTGAGAGGACTTCTTGGCCCCATTGTAACGCCTAGGCACGAAGTCGGGAAGTGATTGCCGATGCAAGAAGGCACAAACAAGGAGCGGCTCCTAGCAAACTTTTAAGCAAAGAGGTACATGAATGAATCGATTACACACCCAAATGAGAGAGATCCTGAGACAATGTAGGTATGAGACTATACAGTTAAGGAGGACTTATATGAATTGATTTGTATTACCTATACCAACAAGATGCATTTTCTTTTCGATAGCCTATCAATAAAGAACTCCATAGTTAAGTGTGCTTGACTTGGAGTAATTTTGGGATGGATGATCTCCTGGGAAGTTTTCCTAGGAAACGTGTGAGTGGGGACAAAGCACACTGAAAAGACCCGTATTGGTTTGTGGGGATAGTCATCAATCCATAAAACAGCAGGGGATGTTACACCCATAATTAATGGGGTGAGTCTGAATATAAGAGATAATTAGTGCCAAAATCGCCTTGTGACTTAAATTATTTTTTTAGTTGGTAAGTGGTTCAAAAATGTTGGTGATTCTAGTCATAAAGGTTGATAAGTTTTAAAGAAAATTGGTAAATAACTAGGTCTTCTGATTCTTGAAAATAATAGAATATTTATTCAGATTTGAGTAATATAACAAGTTAAGAGGATTGCTTAACTTTATAAGAGGCAATTAATGCCAAAATTGCTTTGTGACTCCAAAATGTTGGTATGTTTCATAGGAAGTCAGTAAATGGTCAAGTTCTCTGATTCTTGAAAGGAATAAGATTTTTGTTCAAATTTGGCTCAAATTTGCTCCATGAATTGATAAATCTAACCTCAATTTGTGTTCCAAAACAAAAGTTATTTGAATTTTTTTTTTTGAAACATGTTGGTAGCTGGTTCCAGTAAGTTGATACTTACTAATCAATTTATTGGTAATCATTTATAAAATTTGGTATTGTTTCAATTTTGATTTGATTAAAGAAAATAAAAATTTTACAAGAAATTGAGTTAGAGAACTAGCTTAGAAGTCTTATGAGTTCTTTGAATTGATGAATTTAGCCTCAACAAGACATTCAATTTGTATTCCAAGATCAAAGTGATTGAAAAATTTTTCTAATACAAGCTGGTAAGTGGTCAAAATATGTTGGTAATTCTTTATCAAAATATTGGTAACCTATAGAGAGAGATGGTATCTTTCTAGTTTTTATTTAAATTAGAGGAAATAAGAATTTTATGAGAAATTGAGTTAGAGGACTTGGGCTCTTTCAAAAATTGGTAACTCACTTTCAATTTGTTGGTAATTATTTGTAAAATATGGGATTTTATAAGTTTTATTATATTAAAGGAAATAGAAATTTTATGAGAAATTGAGCTAAAGAACTAGTCTAGAAAACTCATGGATTGTAATGACTTATGCACAACATTTTTTAGAAGTTACCAACAATTTGCCTAAGAATTATCAACATATTAGTATTAGTTGCCAATTTGTTTCAAGAAAATTTTTGAATCACTTTAGACTTGGGGGACACAAATTAGATGCTGTGTTAAGATCATATTTGTGATAGAATTTGGGATTTTAACAAATATTTGGGTGAAAAAAATGATGAGATGACCTCAAAAACCAATTACTTCAGTGAAAAACTTCTCATTATTTTAATTATTTTTGTTGTGTAACAACTTGTTGACATAGAGAAGCTATTCTACTCAATAAAATACAAAATTTGAATAAATTTGGATAGGTAAATTGGCAAAAGTAAATTGAAATTAATTTGAATGACAAAGTAAATCGGTAAAAGTAAATTTGGATAGGTAAGTTGGCTAATATGTCTTGTTTAAAATAATCTGAATGACAAATAGTCAAATTCATAACTCAAAAAGAAAAAGAAATGACAACTATGGTACTTCCTAAAAGAGAAGAACAATGAGACTATGAATTAAAGACAAAAATGAACAAGTTCAAAGAGTGCTACAGCATGCTACTTTTATCCAAACTATAACCTCCCATAAATCAATTTCTACAGCAAATATGTAACTAAAATATTGGAAATTTGTGGATCTCCAAGTAAGATAGGTGCCAATGAACTTATTCCTAACAACTCATTCTCAATGTATTCCTTCAGTTGATGCATTAAATATGTACCACCTTTAAGTTGATATAAAAAAAATCAATTTCAGTGGTGTCAAAACTATAAACTAGTAACACATCAAGAGGGGATAATTAATGAAAGCTTAAGGTGCAAGGTTAATGACAAAATATATGGAACAAACATATTAGTGTAGGATAAGAACATGATTAAACAGCAACTAAAACCATCTTCACTTGTCATATTCCATAGATGGCTTCTTTGGCGAAATTTTCAGGTATGAGGAATATTATGCTTTCTCTTATCCTTCTTCCTTGGGATTGCCTCTACTCAATTTTCTTGCTTTTCTGAAGTTTCTCTCCTTGCTGATCATCATCACTGGTTAAGCTTCACCAATCACGGTCACCATGTTTTCCTCGAGCACAATAGAAGGATCTCCTTTACAAGTTGCTAATAATTTCATCATCTTTAGGAACTAAGTAAGATGAGATAGTGAGCTACTCAACAGCATGCTAACTCATTATGGAAACAAGAATGCCGAAACCATTGATGAGCTATAGCATTTTCCATAATCGATCAATATCAAGTCAATAAGGTTTGCATAGGGCTGACATTTAAATATTATTGGACTTCAAGTGATAGAGCACAAATTACTCATTCAAAATATAAAAGCTTTCCTCTAGTACCTCACTTTTCACAAAAAGAAACACATTAATCTCTATGTTAACTCATCATTCTAACAATTAGCAGAAAAGTACGCGTGAACAACTAAATGGATGATGTGGCTTCATTAAACTCCACAACAACACTAAATGGCCTTGTTTTGGCTTAAGATATATGAAAATAAATAAGAAAGCAAAGAAAGAGGGAGGTTATGGGGTTTGAGGATGCATAAACGTAGTTAATAAAAAGATCAAAGTGTGGCTGTTTTAATGCGAGAGATTAGTGATAAGCCACTATGGAGCTTAACATAGGGTCAAATCAACAATTTAATGGTCAAATTTGCTTTCAGTTAAATGCTAGAATGACAAGCTAATATAGAAACTAATGTGTTTCTTTTTATGAAAAGTGAGAGACTATGGGGAAACTTTTAAACTCTGAGGAACTAGTATGTCTCCCGCAATATTTTCCATGATGAATTTGGCATTTTAGTATGATTTGTATTGAAGTCTAAGTTATGTTGTTTATGTATATATAGCTTGTCAATTTTCTTTCCTCTTCACGGTACCTAGGTGAATTGTATTCAATTCAATCACACCTAATTGAATGTCATTATAAATAATCAAAACAAAAAAAAATTGTCATTTAGAATGATATGCAACATTAGTTGGCTCTATTTGGTTGATTCTCTCTTATGTATGAGACGCAAGTCCAATATTTTAGGGATGTTTCTTGACATGTTTTGTAGGGTACTTATATCCCTAATTCATAAGATCGACGACGGGTGTTTAGAGTGGATACAAGAGAAGAAAAAAAAATTGAGGGGAGGTACAATTTTCACTAGTACTTTTCAACAACAACCAAATTTCATCAAACAGGCAATCAAGGGGTCAAAGCTTGCTCAATTAAGCTGAAAATTTAACTAGGGATTCCTTACTCAGTTTTTCAAATTGATTGATATGATTTGCAATATGTGCACTACTGAATTCCCAAAAAATTCATGAACATACCTTTCAGGGCCATTTGATGCTTATTGTAATGAGCACTGAATTAGACTTTAGAAAAACTCCTCCAAAGACTCATTTGGTTTGGCTCAAAGGGTGAATAAAACCTTGGTGGAAAGAATCATGTGCTTGCTATCACACGTTGGATTGCCAAAATATTTTTGGGGCGAAACTTTGTGCATAATTGTTTGTCTTAAATTGATCACCATGTGTTCTTTTATCGTATAAAGAGCTAGAAAAGATGTGGTTAGGTAAAGATGTTTCTTATGATCACTTGAGGGATGCAAAGCCTTTTTTGTTCTTATTCTCAAAGATGAGAGATTCAGGTTTGATACAAAGACTAGGCATTGCATTTTTTTTTGCTATGACATAGATGAACTTGGCTACAAGTTCTATGATATTGACAAGAAGGTGATCTGGAAAAATGTTGTGTTTATCAAAGATCAAACATTTAAAAAATATTTACATAGCATAAAACCCATTGTTTCAATCCAACAATGATATCTTAGAGATGGAATTTACTACACCTATGGTAGAAGTTGGTAGAGTTGAACTGGAATGATCAGAAAAATATAGGTACATGTGAAATGAAACGATTGATCTAGCACATAATGAAGCTATTGATGTTCATCATAAACAACCAACTTAGAAAATTTCTACAAATGAACTTGGGTCTACAAAGAGGCAAGAAGCTTTCAATAAGGTCCTCTACACACAATTTTGCCTTGTGGAATGGCAAGGGAGAACTTAAGGGTGCGCTTGAATTTTGTTTTCAATTCTCAATTTTTCATTTTTTTCAATTTTTAGGATTTTGTGAATAAAAATACTAAAATTATTAAAACTATGAAACCTAATTTTCAGTATTTCCTTTATAAAATCTTAAAAATGGGAAATTCAAACCAAACACACCCTAAAGTTTTGAAGAGGTTATGGAAGATGAGCACAAAACTCGAGGAATTGACGTTATGCAAGAGGAGATGAATTCCGTACACGAAATGATACCATTGGGTTATGGGAAACTGTCAAAAGACATTAGATCTTTGAAGAGAGAGCAAGTGATGTTTAGGTATAAAGAATGAAGAACACATTGCTAAGCCTCATTACAAATCTAGGTTGGTCATAAAAGGATTTAGTCAAAGAAAGAATTGTTGCCATTGAGGAGATTTTTTCTCTTGCTATCAAGATGTCCTCCGTTCTTGCAATACTTGCTTTCATTTCTTCTCTTGACTTAGAGATTGAACATATGTATGTTGTCATAACGTCCTTGAAGAAGGGGCAACGCGATGAGAAAGATTTTAATTTTTAGTAGGTCAAAGGAGTCACCACCAATTTTATTTAAGGAAAAATTAGAAAACCTTTCAATTGGGCAAGACAAATCCTTTTAAACAAAATTGGGTACGGCAATCTAATTATGATTTAGGAAGGGCGGAAACTTGATATCACTGCACCCCTAATACATCCACCTCACAACGATTAGCCAAAGCTTGTTATGCAAATTAGATGATAACTTTAATAATTTTATTTTCCCTAAGAAAAGGGAATTAATGCTTAAAGATATTTACAAAAGTTAATAAAAAATATATACAAAAAAATAAATTTCAAGAAAATTTAATTTTAGTTTGACAAAAAAAATATATGCTCCTACATGTCCTTTGGTGCAATGAAGAACTCAAAGTACGTAATTCTTCTAAAAAATAATTGTATGTTGGGTTAATTTTATGGGAGCAGCTATTGTCATTCCCTTATGGCTATTGCCACTTCCACTTTCATCAATTTTTATTTATGTTTACTCTAATACCCTTCTTCTATTATAATTAAAAGAATATACACTTAACATTACTTATTTGTTTGTCATGATAATAATATTAAGAGTTATTGTTGTTATTTGTTAGTTTAATTGAAAATTTATTTAATTCTCTAAAAATATTTAAATAAACAATGTATTGCGTACTAGAGGTACTAGGCCTATGCGAATTGACAAAGATGAATTGTTTTGTCACTATATTTTTTACTTAGTCCATTAGTTCCTAATGGTTGCGTTAAATCTGTGGCTAAACTTTTTCTCGTATCCATTTGAGGGACGAGTTTTCATAATTATAATTATATTAAAAAATAGACATACTGATTTTATCATCCAATATTATTATAATTTTAAAATGTATTAAGTGAACATATGATGATATGATATTATAATTTTATTTTTTTTACAATGAATCACTTTTTATTGTGTTGTTTCTCTACGATATCATTGTTATTAATGTATCAATTATCTTAATTTTCAACAATATGAACAACGAAAAAATTGTAATAAAAATAAATGGTCAATAGTAGTAATCCATTATATCATTTATTTATTTACTAGTTTTATAATTGTATAAATGTTGTGTTATAAAATAATTATCTTGTACACAAGTTATTATTTCACTTTTATTGTCATTCATTTTATTTATTATCTATTTTATAAAAGCACTCAACATTATATTATTCAAATAATTTAATATTTGAATTTAAATAAGTTATGTTTAACAATTTGATTCAGTACTTATAATAACTGGTAACTACTTTTTTTTATGCAATACGGGGCTCAACGCATAGCAATAACACTGCAAACCTTACCCCATCACATCAGCCAAAACTATTAACTATGTCAAGGTTAAAAATAAGGTAAATATCAAATATTATCAATTAGTTAAACTTATAATGGAAGAATAAGGGTTGAGGCTTGAGGCTATGGGATTTAATTGAGCCTCTGTCATAGAGGCATCTTTGGCCTGTGACTGTGATAAGTAATTAACAGCTAAATATTTGTTGGAGAGTGCTTGAGATTTTGAGAATTAAACAGAAAAGGGTGTTTTAATAAAGTTAAATAAAAATTAATGAGGGTGGAAGTGGCAACAACTAATTGCCACTCCCTAATTTTATTTACAAAAAATATTTTTTATTTTTTAAAAGACACACAAATCCACTTTTACACAGATTCAGGATAATATATGTCACACAATAAACCCTTATCATTTTTATAACCCTTGAGGATGGTTAAACCATGCAACAATATTGTAAGTTTATTGCGTTGATTAAAAAAAATGTTATCATTTTTTGAAAGAGAAAAAACCATTTTATGATTACAATACCGTACAAGAGAATAAAACAAAAAGAAAAAGCTAGCGTTTTGTTGTTATCCTTTCCATCACATTGTTTTTTATGACAGCTCAAAACACATTTGATAAAGAATAGTATTATTTGTTCTCATATTTTATAAAATATTATATTAATATAATTTTATCTATTATTAGATGAGATATAAATCTCAAATTAAATAAAGTTTATACCTCATCTAATAATAAATATGAGTGTGTCAATATAGTATTTTATAAATAATGAGTATAAATAATATTTCTCTTTGATAAAAAAAAAGAAAAACCAAGGATTAGTCAAACCAAAGCACAATAAAAGGAGATGAAAGCAAAAAAAAAGGAAATAACTAATGACGATCTATTAAAAAAAAAGATCAATAACTATACAAAAGATAATAGCAATTAAAAAGGAGGTAAAAATGCGATGATCCAATAGTGTAGGACCCAATGCTGAATAGTCAACACTTCAACAAGGAATTGGGTAGCGGAGCAAGTAGGGTTGGAAGTAAGCTACTCATCAAGGGCTTTGACCTGCCTACATTCGATCTAGTTAGGCCTGACCTATTTAGTAAACAAGTTGAACTAAGACTTTCAAAAAGCCTTTTAGCTAATCAACTTAGGCTTCAAGTTATAAAAATAGCCTATTAGGTTTAACAGACTGATATACTTATATTATTATTATTATTATTATTATTATTATCATCATCATCATCATCATCATCATCATCATTTAAATATCTTATGATGATAGAAATATTTTAATCTATTTGAAAATATATTTTTTGATATATTTAGTAGTATTTTGACTTATTTAAGAATGAAAAATATTATCTATACTCATGGAATGTGGGACACTATGTCAACTCTCACCTTATCTATCATTAAATAAGATGTCAACCCTATTTGAATGGGGTCCACATCCTATTCAATGATAGATGAGGTGTGAATCGACACAGTATCTCACATCCCATGAGTACAAATAATACAACCTTTTAAGAAAAGGTGTTTTGATTTTTAAAAAATATTTTATAATCAAATAGACCTCTAAAAAGGCTTTCAGACCATGCCAGGCTTTTAAGAAGATCATACTAAGGCCATAAAAAAGGCCTATGTTAGGTAATATACCTAGGCTTAGGCTCCATTTGGAAATACAAGCCGGCTTATTTAAGCTGAAGCCTAACTCGGCTCGACACAGTGTCTGTATTTCCACTTCTAGGGGTGACAATGGTGCCTGACATAGGCTGATAGTGACGGTGCAAATTGCTTGTGGTCGGTTGCGAAGGTGATGCTATCATGGTGAAGGTTATAAGATGTCCACCCTACTTGAATGAGATTCACACTCTATCCAATGGTGGACGAGATGTGAGTCAGTACGGTGTCTCATGTATTGTGAGTACGAATAACATAACTCTTAATTGTAAAACCTTTCCGCTCCATATAAATTTTTTCCTAAGTCATATAAAAGAGGTTGTCTTTACATCTTTCAGCACCCACCATTTAACTTGTAGCCACTACCTCCGTACTCATACGACATCCATCACGAACAAAAGAACGACTGTCCACAGCGTTTTCAACCCATAAACTAGGATCACTACCTTCATCTTCACGATGTCACATCATCTAATGATGGATGAGACGTGAATTGACACGATGTCTCATACTCTATAAGTACAAATAATATTTTTCTACAGATAAAGGGAAGGAATATTATGTGTGCAAACTGCAGAGGAGTCTTTATGCGATAATAATGTAGGCTCAAACACAATGATATAATAAATTTTGAATTAGTTATGGGAAGCAAAGGTTTATTAAGACAACTTCATATAACTGTGTAATTGTACAAAAATCTTTTTCTAATGATTTTATCATTGTTTTTTTTATCTGAACAATATTTTGATAATGGGTAAGAATGCTTCAAGGATTGATGAGCTGAGGAAACAATTCAGCAAGTTATTTGCTATGAAGGACTTGGGTCAGGCAAAATAGATTTTGGGCATGATGGTTATTCGATAAAAATGTTTCAGAAAGCTTTATTTGTCACAAGAAAAATAAACAAAGAAGGTGCTTCAAAGGTTTGGCTTAGATTGGGCTAAACTTATTGCTTATCCTCTTGCTCTCCGTCTGAAGTTAAGTACCGACTAATATCCTACCACTATTGAAGAGAAACAAGGAATGAAAAGAATTCTTTATGGTTTGGTTTCTAGAAACGTAATGCATATGTAATGGTGTGCACCTAACCAAATATTGCTCTTGCGGTTGATACAATGATTCGTTTCCTCTCTAAAGGAATAGAGCATTGGAATGTTGTGACACTAGTTAGGTGATATCTTAAAGGTACAACTAATTTCAGTTTTACTTTTGGTGGTGAGAAACCTATGCTAGTTGGCTTTACTGATGCAGATCTGGCAAAAGATATTAATTCTCAAAAATTTATTTCAAGTTACTTAGTCAAGTTTCCAAGGGAGCTATCCTATGGCAGTCAAGGTTCCAAAAAGTTGTGGCACTTTCTACTATATAGTTTATTGCAACAACTAAAGCTTGTAAAGAGTTAATGTGGTTAAAAAATTTTCTGAGAGCTTGGTTTCAGGCAATATCATTGTGTTGTTTTGTGACAACCAGTGTGTTAACATATAAACCTTGAATGATCACAATTAATTATGTGTATGAATAAATTTAATACGTGTGTTAGTGTTTCAACAATATATATATATATTCATAGTAATACAACACAAACATTAATGTCTCCAGAATTTTGAAAAGATATTCACTAACAGTATAAGTCTGAGATGCTGACATGACCCGTATGGAGCTGAATGACAAAATTCTTTCTCCACATTTCATTCAAAAGAAAGGGAAAGCAAGTCATATGGATAAGGACAACTCAGAGGAAAGAGAAAAAATGAAATTGGTTGATACAAGAATAAAATGACAATTCTCTAGCGCAAATATCACTTCACCACTACAAGGACAAAAAATACAGCCCACACCAGCTTGTCAACTTCTGCAATGGTCAAGTATTCCTATTTATTTATAGGAAACATTGCAGTAGCAAACAATACAGAGAAACGGAGCATAAATTAATTATCATTTAAATAGAAAGACCATACCTCTCTTCCTCACTATTCCTTGGTTAATTATTTCAATTTCTCATGTGAACAAAGAGCATTCTCCTTTCTTTGGGCAGAAAAAGGTTAAACTATCAGTAAATATATATAAAAGCCATTTGAGAGAAACCTTTTGTTTTTTCTGTTGATCAGAATTTGTGTTGGTTAGAAGGAAGTCTTGTGCTTCTCTTCTTTGATTTGAAATTTTTGTATCTGTTTGTATTTGGTAACTTTAAAACTTAGTGAAACTTTTACCTAAATTGATGGAGACTGGAGTAGATCTCAAATTGAGATTGAACCCAAATAAAAATTCTAGTGCACTCTTTCTAATCTTTTACTACTCCTTTCATTTCGGTAAGCATTGTATTTTAAAATAACTAAATCACTGTATTACATCAAATATATACACACACATATATATATCTTGATAATTCATTCTCGTATGACACTTATCACACTCTGTTTCATCACTGCTACATATGTTTGACTAAAGTATTCGAGAGACATTTACTAGAATATCTCCTAAATCTGGTACTAAAATCTTTTGAACTATTTGATAAATTTGTTTAAGTGTGCTGAACATTTTTAAGATACATTTGATTCAAACCCCTTTCTCAAGTGTATTACTACTATCACAATGTCTTCATTTTGGTAAGAATAATTCTATCGTTAAGTATATTAATAGTGGATATCATTGGATACGAGACGTGTTTAATTCCAAGTTGTTATAATTAGAGAAAATTCGCACTAATAAAAATGGTACTAATATGATTACAAAAGCATTGCCAAATCACCAAGATAAGCTCGTGGCTTTGAAATACATCGATGCAAGTTGCGACAATTTGATTTGATATTGGCATGAATGGAACTAGAGTTTTGTCCTCATTCCAATATTAGTCAAAATGAAATCAAAACATGGGAAGGACCTAACAATTAATTGAATCTTTAGGGAATCGACCGATAAACGCGGAAGCGTCGACAAGCCACTTTGTGGAAAATGCACCCGCTTTGCAACAATTTGATTTGATATTGGTTTGAATGGAACTCTTGAAAAGTACTCCTTACATCATTGCTCAAATGAAATCGAAAGCACCCTACTACTAGGTGTATTTTTTAATAAAATTAATTGTGTTTCAAAGATGCGGATGAGACATCTGTTACATGTGGATATAAAGGCCTATTTAATATATAATACATGGTCTAATAGTATTAACTAATATAACAACAATTTTTAACACATATTTGGTATTCCATATAATAGTATAATGTTATATGCTCAAGTTATTTTATCCTATGAATATAGGATTATCACGTCCCAAGAGATCTGATAACACCTGACATAATAGCATTACTTTTACTAGCCAATTTCAAATTAACCTTGATTTACTCTCCTCTTTCAACGCCCCTCCCCCCATCCACTCGCCGGTCACTACCCACCCTTGGCCAATCGCCACCCTCCCCCCATCCACTCGCCGGTCACTACCCACCCTTGGCCAGTCACCACCCTCCCACCATCGGTCGTCGCCCGCCACCCACTAGTTGCTGCCCTCCCGACGCCAGTTCTAGCTCGCCACCAACCGATTGTCACCCTCCTGTCGCCCGTCGATTGTTGCCCTCTTCTGTCGGTTGACGCTTGCCACCTGCCAGTCGCCACCTGCCCGCTTGTCCACCGCCAGTTATGTGGCACACCAAACAATGAATAGTATAAAAACTTATATAATGGATTATTTATATTATACTATCAAGCCTTATCCTATATGATGCACCAAACAGAGCCTAAGAGTTTAATCAGGAATAATTTGAAATCACTTGAGGAGTTAAATAGTGTTATTCTTGTGCCACATGATCCACGAGTTGAGTCAAGGGTACCTCATGGGTGATAAGCAATAACTACAAGATTTGAATTTGATAGCATGTGTTTTGTATTATAATCTCCCAAAAAACTTAAGTTGACGGAGAGACACATGGATAGTTTTATATCCTAACATCAAAGCTCCGTAAAACTATGACTAAATGGTCTGGGTTCGAACCCCTATTTTGATAGAATTGTTCAAGCTTTCAAGCCAAAAACAAAATTATGTGAGAAGAGTGTTAGAATATAAAAATATTCATATGTCTCTACCTATCAATTTAAGCTTTTAGGATATATAGTTTCAGAGCTTATCATGTCCAGTCTTACAAACTTCATGCTTCAAATATCTAGTCCTGCATGAGAGAAGGTGTGTCAGTTTTAAGGATATGCGTAGATAGTCTTTATAAAAAATCATAACAACCCCCCATAAGCTAACTTTTGAGATTAAATCTATTGACATCTAGGATGTATGTTTGTCTTATATTTTTATTTTTATTCTTGAACACTTTTGTACTCTCCCCAAACTTACCCAAAAAATACAACCGCACCTTGATAGAAATTGTATTTCAAAGGCAAGCTGATTAAGACTGTCGTATAGGTAAGTCACTTGGTAGAAAATGTATCCAAAACAATCTATGCTCACAGTCACAGCAAGGAAAAAGATACTCGAACAAATAAATCTCTCATAAAATTCACTCATTCAATCAAAATATCTCTCTAATAAAATCGTTACAAGCTCTGACGAACAAATCTCTCGTAAGATCCTTGCAAACTCTCAAGTAAGATAATAATTTAGTTTTTTTTATTATTTTTTGAAAAAAATGATACATTGGTTGCACCCAAAATTTGCACACACTTCACGTATGTTAAGATGAAGGCATGTTAGCTTCTTGTGTCAATAATTAATTGCTATTCAACCAGCAACATTTCTTCACTTCCGCAGGAGGAACTTATATGTAACTAACATTTCTCCTATATGAATGGTCCAAAGGAGTCCATCTTAGAGATTATGACTTTAAAAGGCTTGTAGAAATGACAAAAAAAAAGGGGGGGAGGAAGAGAAAAAGAGTCTAATGTCTGTTTCACATTGTACAAATTTTAATGTATCTGCAAGATACCATAGGACAGAAAAAATTAAGAACAACATTAAATTTCAATCAACCTCACGCTTTCTATTTAAAAAAAATTGTTATTAGAAACACAATTAGGATTACACTATGGTTTTTTTCACTCTTCGCTCCCACTTGCTGATATTATGAAGCACGGGAATTACACCCACAATTCCATCTCACTTTTTCTAAGTTAATGTACTAATCTACATTCAATTACTGTCACATTTCCCTTTATTCTGCTTATATTAAGGTTGGTGCATATTAAAGTTCCTCCTTGGTATTTCTAGAACAACCTCATGTATACACATATAGCCAATCACATAATAACACTATAAATCATCAATAGCACATGGAAAATAACACTAGCACCTTTCCGCCCACAAAGTTTGTTGCAGAGCCCAACATCTGCTTATCACTAATGGTGCTTCCACTTGCACCTTTTCCAAAAGATAGTGATATATATTCTCTCTATGTAGTGCTCCTGAGTAGGAAGTAAACATAGAAGGCACAGAACAGAAGAATGGGTTCAGAATCAACCATAAGGCTTCTGAATTTCTGCTACTTCATGCTCTTTAGCTATATGCATTTTGGCAGCACTGTGTTCTCACAGATTAGTCACGCATACACATGTAACAGTTCCATAGCCGAATGCAATCAAGAAGATGAGCTGCTGATGGGGTCAGAAATAGGCCGAAGGTTCCTGGAGGAGGAGAAGCACATTTCTTATGGAGCACTTGAGAGGGACAAACCGGCTTGTAATGGCGGTGCCCGTGGTGATGCTTACAGTAAAAGTGAAGGGTGTCTTCCTCCTCCATCAAACGAAGAACCTGGACACTGCTCAAAATACTATCGTTGTAGGTCTGACTCTTGACTTCAACATCTTCTTACGAGGATGTTTTGATGTTGTTGATGAATCATATGTATTAACATACCTTCCTATTAGTTTTCTCACTTTCATGATAATCGGTTTCATCTACATAGCCAATCTCACCTAATAAGACTTTGTTGTTGTTCTCTCACTTTCACATCATTCTAGGATTCCTCAACTTTGTTGTTTTTCAAAAGAAACGGGTGCTCCAGCTATGAATGTTGTTGCTGCCAATATCGAATTTGTTTCCTCGCTGCCATATGGGTTGGCTTTGCTTTCAACTGGTAACAAATACTAATGAGCCAAAAAAGTAAAAAAAAAAAAAAAAAAAGACTACATTTGCATCACGTACTAGAAAATACACTTGACAAAGAAAAGCCAACAGTGTAAGCAGAGAAGAATAACATGAAATGAAAGATGATATTCTCTCAAGATCATACAGTTCCTACATTCATTATCAAAACTTGTCCAACACTTTGATCCCTCAATTGGACATAAACCTGCAACATGTTCCCCAACCCCATCAGCCCCCCTTTCCATTATGGCTTCATCTGTTACAAACATTAGACAAAATGGAGCGGCCATGGGCAATCTTGAGCAAACAAAATGGGGATAGTTTTGAATGAAGGAAGAAAATACCGGTACTACTTCTGTTTAAGCTTCCACACTTCACGCACATTAGATGAACCGTCCGTGATTTCAGCAACCAGACTGCTAGTCATGATGCCTGCACAATTAAGGGCACTCATGACATGAACTAGAAAAATATTTGGAAAATGCAAATAGTAATGAAGCCGTTAATATCTCATGAGGTTGACATAATATCCTCGGTAGTTCTCATTACATCATGCTGATAACTACCAATCACGGGAAATTCATGGTTCCAAGATTTAGGTACAAAATAAGAAGTTGCACATGAAACATGTATGTGTATGGCTCAGGGAGGAAAGTTAGTATTTCAATACATCAGAATGGCTGTTATTACTAGTTGTTTCCATGTCAAGGACAATACTTTCAATTTTGCAGCTACAGCATAACAAGATATAAAAACTCAGAATAAAGCTCACGCATGAGGTCTCAGGTACATTATTTTCAGAGGGTTGGAAAAATTAAATACACAGGTAAATTTCCACAGTTCCTCAATGAACTATGTAACCAAACATCAGGCCGCTCACCATCTTTTTCTACCAGAGACAGAAAACGTCGGGTTCCACCGCCTACTCCAAAATAATATTTCTTTGCAGCCAAGTACACAACTCCATCAGGATGTCCCAGGCACTGTTATGCACATCAATAGATAAGCAAACCAATGTGTTTATAATTTGAAATATACACAAATACATACACAGATAAATGCACTCAAATTTACATTGCAATGGCTCAACATAGAAATATTCTCTTGGTTTACTTAATGACAAAGAATTTAATTTTGATCCACTATTAGTATAAAAGTTTTTTAAACAGTTATATATTGCCATACTAAAAGACATGTTTGATTCTTTCCATCATTATCTCAAAAGTCACATACAATAATACTATAAAATTAGATAACAGTATAAAACTTCTTACGTTCATTGACTGTGTAACAAAATTAATCTCATGAGCAAAACAATACCTTCTTGACAAGATTGTAGAGATTTTGCAGACTGTTGATTGAGTAAACTGTCTCTGCCATCAGAATAAAGTCATAACCAGCACTTTGATTTAGTTTCATGTCTGTACCAACATCAGGAAGTAGTTTATCAATTTCACTCCAGTCGCCAGCAAAAAAGCGAACTTCTGCCTTGTCACAATTTTTCAAGTTTGATGATGATGGATGAGAGTTTTCAGAAAGATTTTCATTTAAATTGGGAATGGTGAGGCAGCGTAGGACCTCGGCATTGAAGTCTTGAAAATGTACAGCAGCAGCCCCCTTAAGCAACCAGAAGAAACACATCAGTATGTTTCTCAAAGTTAAGAAGTCTAATGCAAAGCCAGTAAACCATACTCTCACCTCAAGCAATGCAAAGATTCCAGGCAGTCCATGACCACATCCGACCTGAAAATCAAATATGGAAACTGAGTCATAGTCTCATAGATGGACAGCTTACCCACCAACAGATATGCTTTAGTATGTCTTGTTAATTAACTTCTATATAAACTATACTACATTTCTAGGTCATACTGAACCAAAATTCCATGTGATACGTCCAAATAATGCTAATATCCAAGAAATTTCCAGCTCCTTTAAACTAATCAAATCTCTCGAGTAGGGGGCCACAGTAGAGCTAAAATCCATTCTTTCTGTTGGCAATTAACCCACTTTTTCGTTGTGTTTCAAAATATAAAATACTGGTTCTCAGTTGCGCCATAATAACTTGATTGTGTCTCAAACCACCACTAAGAAATTAAGTAAACACGTCAAACCCTATGAATTGTTCCAGACAATTAATAAATCATGAAAAAAGATGACCTGCTACCTACATTTCAAAATTGTTTGATCCATGAAGTTAACCCAAATTAGTGGGAGAAGACTTAGTAGTTGTTGTTGAATCTCTAACTAGTTTCCATGTTGGCAGAAAAATTTTATGTTGAATTAAATCTTCCTAAAACAATGCAGCTTATCAAAAGTAAAAAACAAAAGGCAAATCTATAAAATCAGAAAACTAGACATAAGCTTGCTGCCATTCAAATTAACAATGTCTACATTGTGATTGATATAAGAAGAAAGTAGGACTAGAGAGAGAATATAAAGTGTGAGAACTAATGGCCTATGGTTACTGGTTGAGCATGAGTCAGGAAGGCAATCTCAAAAACTACGTTGATTTAAAGGACTTTATAGCGATAACTATTGACTACCCATGATATTCTTGCATAGACATTCTGGCCTGTACAAGCAATGACATCAGTGTGAAAAAGATGGCTATAAATTTTCCATAAAAATTTTGACCTACCAAAATTGAACATTTAACTAAATGACATTGTCTTTCATCTGACTATCAGACAGAAGCAAAATCAACAAATTAAAATAGTTATCTCTTCAGTTTATACAAGATTAGGATGCTTTAAATATAAATTTTCCATCACCTTGTGAACTAACAAATGAGGAATACAGAGAGCTGTGGCGAAGAGAACTCTAAGAAGACATAGCTGTAATACATCCATTTACAAGTTAAGATTTTCCATTCTGATCTGAGCATTAGATTATTTGAGATTGATATATTCTGACTTGGTTTGCATGTCAGATCTCCTCCAAGTTTAGCTCAACTTCCCATTTTAATTTCCAATTTATTTATTATTATTTTTTTTTGAAGGCAATGAAACTAAAAGCATATATCCCACGCAGACTGAAAGCATGCATTACAAATCCACCTTCAAATCCTTTCTTTTTCCCTTTCTCGTTTTACTTGCTTTGTTGCACCCACACCCCCTTGATTTATAATTGTAACCAGAGATCACTGAAGTTGAATGAAACCTACACTACCTCCCCAAAAGTTAATGGTCTGTTAATTTTAAGTAATGTGAAGAAAAACAAATGTGCTTCATTAATGACAAATGATCATTAATGATAAAATTGTGTATTTTAGCAATATTTAACATCTAGATTAACTGAAAATTTTAAAAGGTGGGGCTGGGCTTGTAAATTCTTTTTTTTTTTTTGGATAAAAGAAGAAATTTCATTAACAATAAAAGAATAATACAAAGAGTAAAGAGGACAAGAGATCCTCAAAGCGAAAAGAAAATAAAAGAAACCATCAAAAGATCAAACCTTTCCAATCTCTTATCATATCATAGATGGAAACCCCCCTAAAAAAGTCATGTGCCTTACACCGAGTAGACACTAGGCGTTCAATCTTATCCCACAACACCTGCTTGTTTGAATGTTTTCCGTGGCGAATGCGAGAGTTATGCTCAAATCAAATACACCAAATAACTACAAAGATAACACGCTGCCATAATGATTTGGTCTCCTTTCTCCTCCCAAAACCAACAAAACTAGTCGAAAGGAATTGATCCATAATTTTAGGACACACCTAGCATTCACCAAAAAGACCAAACAGAATTCCATAAAGAGTCAACCACCAAGCAATGTAGAAAAACGTGTGTGTGTAGTTGATTTTGAGCTAGCACTAGACATAACACAGATCAAGGGAGATAGCCTTTTGTGGTCTAGGAACCTGCAATATATCATTGGTATTAATTTTGTGAAGCACAACTGTCTAAATAAAGGATTTAACCTTTGAGGGAGCTTTGTACTTACAAATGGGTTTATCAAAGCAAAAAGAACTGTTCAAAGATGGGACCCCTAGACGACTCGAGACCAAGACCTTTTATCTGGATAAGAGGATAACATGACCAAATCAAGGAGACCCAAAAGGAACGTTAAATCTAAAGACTCTCTATCATTTAAAATTTTGAAAAAATGGAAGTCCCAAGAATAAGTGGAATCCTGCACAAAATGTTTTGGATTGAGGAGTGGTGAGGAGAAGAGAAATGATAAGGCCGTGGAAAAGCTATACAAAAGGAACAATCATCTATCCAATGATCCTCCCAAAAGTTGACATGGGAACCACTGCCAACCTTCAAGGAGAGTAAGGGTTTAAACCTAGAATTATCTTGGAAATGGATTCCACGGACTAAAAATGGTGCGTTTTGGTTTGTTTGAAGTATGGCAATTGTGGACTATATAGTGCAACGTAGGATGAAATTATGGGAGTCCTAGTAACAATTTTACGTCCATGTCAAACTCCTAACCAGTTACAAGGGAGTCAAGGACCTCCAGTATCCAATTTTTGCAATTGTCAAGAACCACAAGACTAATTTTTTTTTTTTTTGGGTCAAGGATAAATGTGTCCATTGACGGCATTGTTGAGGATTGATTTCGAGGTTTACTCTTGTGTATTTATTGACCAGAATCCCAACTTTTTCTCCTTCATTTTATTTGCAAATGCCAAAACAACTAAAGACTAGTTGGTACAGAAGAACTCTTGTTCTCTTAGTAGCTGGTATCTCTTACTATGCATAGGCCAACCAACTAGACACTCAATAGGTAACTCAATCCCCATGAATCAGAGATTTAAAAGTTGTCAATTTCTTATATCCGATTTTCCCTTCCAAAAATTTATTAAATACGAATGAAGATAATGATTGTGACACATAAACATAAAATTGTTTCAATATGGTAACACCAAAATCTTCCCTTCTTCAAAGCTTATTTCTATCTAGTAACCATACCGCAGGATACAACATCGACATTGATTGACACTGGTACATAAATTTTGTTTAAAGACAAAATCATGTGCTCCATGTCATACACCTGCCTCCAAACATCTATGCCGCAGTGGTATTTTACAGTAACATTCACTGCAGCATTAAGGTATGTGAACTTACAAAGATCCTGGCAATCATTTATCATTACGACTAAGCAGGCATGTACCATTCTGACTCTTTTCCCAAAAAATAAACATCCTGGCAATCATTTATCATTATGAAACAATACGGAATCACCTGAAAAGGAGAAGCCCACCTCTAACACTCGCTTGCCACTAAATGAGATAAGCCCACTTTTGATATCAGAGCTAAGGGCTTTAATCAGATCAAGTGAACCTTCCCACAGCTTCAGTCCCCCTACAATTAAGCATTTTTGAAGCCAAAGTGAACAAAAACTGAACTGCTTCAGTCACCAACAAGATGGGAATGAAATCAATGAATGAACAATAAACAGAAAAGGAAGTAACAAAATGCCACCCACCTTCATATTTCCCAGGAACTAAATCAGAGTTGGATAAACCAAAAACTTGTTGGGTATTCACCCGCCCCTGAGAACAGCCCATGTAAACAAATTTATCCTTAGAAATCTCACAAAAATAAACAAAGCTACAGTTCCAATTGTAGTATTCAAAGAACACATTTGGATTTCATAAAATTCAGAAGAAAAATGTAGAGAAACTCTCAAATTGATCCCTAAAATTGTAGTGTCAAATAAAATAGTCTCCAATATTTGAAAATAACCCCCTTTTGTCCTTAATATTATAATCCATCAATCAAATAAGTCTCAATATTAATATTATCAAATATCCTTGACTAATTTGACTTATAGCATACAATGTCAAGAACTAAAATAACATTACAAGAAATAATGTGAGGCTTTGTTCGAAAATAAATCAAGTGAATGTTCAAGTTAGTCCTTGAAATTGTATACACAAGTCATTTTGGTCCCTGAGATTTAGAAATTAATATTTTAGTCTCTAAAATTGTAAAATGTGAGTCACATAGTCCCTAACCCGATTTCCATTATTATATGTTGTCATATTTATTTTTGCTGACATGTCACATTAAATGATGTTAGTCGAGTCAGACTAACATTTTACTTTACCTTTGTCAATTAGATTGCACAGGGATTAGAGATAAGCAAAATTCAAAATTATAACATGAATTTTACATATAAGCAATAATAATATGTTTGGCATATGCTAACAATTTGAGCATATTACTCAACCATAATGCCTCCTAGGCCAAGTAGGATGTCAATCTATAACCAGGGACTAACTTGACTACAGTTTAAAATGTCAAGGACTAAAAGGTCGATTTGTAGATCCTAGAGATCAAAATGACTTAGACATCCAATTTCAGGGACTAACTTGGAAATTCACTCAAAATGAATCCTTCTTAATAAGCCCTCCACACGAAATAAGATATCCAAACCAAACGTAAAATAACGATTTGTAAGTAAAGAAAGAAACTTTACCTTGAGCAATGTAACCCCGTCTAAATTCACTGACTCCACACTGTGTTTGACGGAAGAAGGAGCCTACTTTGCACGAAAACAAGACCCTTTTAGAAACGGCACCGTTTCGATCAACCATTTATTCATAAACGAGCGAAGAATACCTCAGAGGCGAGCACTTCAACGCAAGGAGGAGGAGGTATAGAAGGAGCTTGTTGTGTAGCATCGTCGAAAATTCCGAAGCCAGAACCGGTGGAAGAGAACAATTGAAACGTTTCGAAACTTGGTTTCTGAATATTGCAAAAAGTGAAAAAAAAATGTAAGAACTATTGATTGAGCTGAGTGGAGTAAAGAAGAGGTATCATTTGAATATTTGGCGTTCCATAGTGACCTCAGAATCAGAGTTCGTCGCCGCCATTTCTTCAGCTTCAATTCTTCACTTTCTCCCGTGTTCACTCTCCTAAGTCTCCTAAGTCCTAACGCTTTATTTGCATTTTATTCTGTTTTTAATTTTTTTTGGTCTGGGGTTTATTTGTGTTTTTTTTAATTATTAAAACACCAACTCAGCTTTGAAATTTATTAACTCTTTAAATTTAAAAAATTTTATATTAATCTTTTAAATCTTTTAAATAAAGAAAAGTTAATCTTTTATTTAAGTTGTGTCTTATTAATTTTATTTTACGTCATATAAATTTATTTATATGTACTGTTAATTTTCATAATGAATCATAATTTGTGTCACTCCTCTAAATGAAATTATTTAGACCTCTTTTCATATGCCCGCTCATTATAGCTCTTTACTAAGAAGAAAAATTTTGACTTTAAGTTACTATTTACTCTGTGCAGAACAAAGGAGTGAGATAAGTTAGGATCTATTGTAAAAATTAACATGACACAATAGAATACATAGATATTTCTATTAACAATTCAGATAATAATTTAATAAGGAACTAATTTATTTCCAAAATTTAAAAAATTAATATAATTTTTTTTAAATATGATTAACTAATTAATCTTCGAATATGAGAATGGTTTTAGTTTTATTTATTTGGTCGACAAATTTTTTTGTTAATTCTTTTCTTTTAACAATTTTTTGTTTTTGGGTGACAGGAAAGGGCTGTTGAGACCCAGATTTTCGTTTTGGGTTAGGCCTCTCAATATTTAACCTACTGGGAATTGCAATGATTTTTTGTGTGGACCCGTAAATTTGTCCTTTACGAAAAACTGGAAACATCTTCTGACCCTAAAATTTTTACCAAACCAAGCTTACGAATTGTATGTTAATCGGATTAAATAGAGTGAAAACAAAATTGGAACATTAAATCATTAGCTTAATTTTTTTATGCTTGAATCATTAGCTCAATTAGTACCAAAAAATCATTAGCTTGATTTTCTCATGTTTCTTCTATCCTGGCATTATTCTCTTTTCAGTTCTTTATTAACAACGTTGAAGTCAATAATTAATACTAAGCTATTTTTCTGTCAACCAAATCTTTACTTCTATTTTTTTTTGTTAACAAGAGATAAAATATAAACGTTACTTAAAATCATTATTGACTTTCGCTGAATCATCAAAAGAATAAAAAAAGAAAGAAGAACTGAATTTGTAGCACCTCATTTGGCTTATCTTTTTTTAAAACAAAAAAGAATGAGAAATTTATATTTCGGCTCACTTTTACAGGAAACAAATTGTTCTTGCTTCTCTCAAAAGGCCTTCGCAAGATGTTAAAGATAAATCAAATGGGTCGCAAACGCTCATAAGTGCAGCCAGGATTGCATTTTGAGGGAGGTCGAGACTGATATCCATATATGCACTTTATAGAAGAACTTATATTTAGTATAACAAATATGTAAATATATACGCAGAAGTTCAAATGCTAGGGGACCATAGCTCATACAGTTCCCGGCTCCGCCAGTGCAAACACTGAATCATGGGGACTATATCTTGGGAATTATTGATTTGCCATTGGCCTGCCTACAATAACGTTCGATTCCAAATAGGTTCTTATGATGGTCTCTTGACCATGAAACAAAACCCACATAAGCCCTACACTTTGAGGAGATATTCATTGTTTCCAATAGTGAATATCCTTGGTTCACCGAGCAAAAAGATTACATGTGACAAATTATGAGTGGGTAAAATTTGTGAAGTGTCTATCCCAATCCTTTGATTTTGGTCGGCCAAGAGAAGTCTAGCAAATTCTCAAGATGCTAAGCCATATCCTTTGAGTACGTTTCCATGGAGAATTTTTAGAGATAATGAAATTTTTGAGATAATTTTAAATGACTTGGCATTAAATTCTTTGATTAGATATTAAATGTCAAAATCCCAAATTTTTTTTGAGGTATCTCAAAACTTAAAAAGAGTGGATTTCAAATTCCCTCTCCATAGAGAGAATTCTAAAATTTTCTCACATATTTGTCTTATAACTCTCACTCTCACAAGTTTAATACCATTCATCAATCACTACTTGCTCACCATCAGTTAGTTGCCCGTTGTTGACCTCCCTCATTGATCACCATCCTCCCCACACTAGCATTATCCGCCTTGCCGACTGTTTTATCACCGGCATTAGCCGCCTACTGCGCACCACCACTGCGCACCACCCACCACCAATTGCTGACCACTGCCACTAGCATCATGCTTCCCATTGCCGATTGTCCACCTGCCCTCCATCACCACTTGACCATCGTTGCATATCATCTTGTACTCATCATATACTCTTACCATAGAGAAGGTGATATAATATATAATTCCATTATGCAAACAAAAGAATTTAAAAATAAAGGGAATTCAATTGAAGTAATTAGATGTCCTTGCATTTTAAATTTCCTAAAATTTAAGAATACTCTGTCAAAAGGTAAGAGAAGTCTAGCAAATTCTTGAGCTACTAAGAAATTTCCTTTATCTTTTATACTCACACTTATCTCTTTCTTATTAGAGCTATTCCTAATATTAAAGATCGGCATTGAAAATTTGAAATGTGAAAATTAGTTGTGTATTTAGAGAAACGAACTGTTATGCCAATGAGTTGTTAAAATTTGGCTATAAACTCTCTTTTAAATTGAGTTTTGTTTTTGGGATAGAATTCCTACTAATATGTCTCTAAATGTTCAAGCTAATTCATATATGACATTGCAATTCCTATATGATTTACATGTAATCTTTTTTTCTTTCTCTTGATGGGGAAAAGAGATGTGAAATTTATTCAAGGGGACTTAACAGGTCCAAAACCACAAGAGTGAAAATATGCTTGGGAGCTCCCTTCATCCACACTAAATTTGGATTGATAAGGGCAAATTGACCAAGAGCATGAGCAATATGGTTACCATCCCTTTTCACATGAGAAATTAGGGCAAATCCAAAATAAACCAAGAAAGATAGGCAATTTTAAATCATGAGTCCAAAATAATTATCTCAGATCTTGGCTTCTAAAATGACTTAGGTACACAAGAGAAAAAGGAAAATAAATTTTGAAACTAAAAATTCAATTTTATAGGTTATTGATAAATTATCAAAAAATATCTTGGATGTTTCATAATGTTGTACTCCACCTCTAATTTTGATGACAATTACATTCCACCCTATCCATTAACCCTAATTAATGTCTTTTTTTTTAAGGAGAAAATATTTTGAGACCTGAATTAAGATAGTGACAAAATGTCCAAGACAGCCAAATTATAGATATGGTATGTGATACTTAGCGTATACGTGGCAGCGGATAAGTTCTGTTTTGCCCCAGGATTCCCCGAGGCCCACCCGAGTAGCCAAATCGGCCCCAGAAGCCAAAACCGAGTTATAACCCAGGTTCTGCATAATTATGCAGAACAGGTTCGCTACAGCGAGTTTTTCTCGTTGCAGCGAACAACCCTTGACAGCACAGTATCAAAAAACGATACCGTTTTGTTTTTTCCCAAAATGAAAACCCAATCAGGTTCCCCATTTGAAACAGAAGAAGAAGAACGCAGAAACCCTTTCCCTCTCCATTTCTCTCCCTTTTTTTCAATCCCACTCTAATTTAGCTTTCGCAAATCATCAAGGTATGTATATGTTATTAGATTTAGTCTCCATTCTCTCCATTCTTTCACATTCTTGGCATGGGTCTTGTTATTCTTCCCTTTTTGTCAAGTGGGGGTGCTCCCCCAATGTTGTTAGAGTTAGATTTAAGTAATCTAGAGCTTAACGAAGACTAATCTTGTGTTTTGTGGCTCCAATGGCAAATGTTGGTGCTGTTCATTCTTCGTGTTGCTCCGTTGGAGTTGACGTCACCATTCCCTCCCATGACCCCTATGTTGGTCATTAGAGCTAATTTCCGTCAAATTATTATTAATTGCATAGTTTTAAAGAGATTTCAAGAGCTTAGAGTCTCCATTGATATATTATAATTATTGAAATGACGGATTCCAACTAGAGCGTGAAATATTTGTTTTATTACAAACTCATGGGACCATTATTGTTAAATAACTTTATCACAAGAGCTAGAGTATTACTATTATAATTCTTGAACTGAGATTTCCATAAAATTTTCCATGATAATATTTTGAACGAACAATTTACGAATCATAGAGTTGTGCTTAGAGAAACATTATAATAGAGATTTAGAGGAAATATTATGTTCATTGGTTTAGAGACTAAACATTAGCTATAGAGAAACAGACAGTGAATTAACAGCTGACCCCGATCATTAACCTTAGTACCAAGTTGTCCCGAGAGGACAATCTCATAGAGCAGAGAATGGAACCTATTTAGATGTCCACACCAGATCCCTGATGGATCATAGAGAATAATATTTCAGTTCTTGGGGAACCATAGTGTAAAGATTCCAATTTCTCTCATAAAGTATTGTTATTATAATTTCAGAGAAATTTCTATTTAGAGCTTTTACTTTCACATGTGTATTAGTATGATTCCAGAGATTATTGCATCAACTGATTTTAATTATTTGTATATGATTATTTATCTTCTTGGTCATCCCATGAGAAGGTTATGAGTGAGGACCTGCTCATTGAGTTTTAAATGAAACTCACCCCTCTCCCTTTCCCATTACAGGTGTTGTAGATGCTGCGGGTTCTTTTTTTCCGCCTCTACCCCCCACAGTAGAGATTTATTGATTGGTGAGCTTCACTCAGTGTGAAGTACTCTATTTTATTTTTTGTTAAGAGATAGAGTGCTCCAGTTATATGACGAGCAGGGTCTCGGACCATAGAGATTGATTAGTATTATTTTATCATGTTTATTTTGTATCTACATGATTATAGTTTTCATGTATATTTTGTATAGTGAGCAACTCATGTATTTTGAACCCCAGTAATATGTTTAGTGGTTGAAATGGAAATGATTGATTTTATTACTCCAAAGATTTGTGTTAAAGTTTGTTTATGTTTATGTTTCATGGAACCAATGGTTTATTAGAGATGAAATGATATTTTGCAAACGGTTTTATATTAAAATATGCATATAGAGAAACGCAGAGGTCACGAGGCTTATGTGAGAATGAGGATTCTGCACGTGCCGGTCACGTGCCCAAGTTAGATTGTGACATGGTCAAGGCATCTTCCATCCACACTGAGTTTAGATTGGTATCGGCCATTTGGGCAAGCTCGTGAGCTACTTAATTATGCTTAGTATATGAGAACAATTGAATAGATAGAAAGGAATGAAATACAGACTTGCAATTTGAAATAAGAAGCCAAAAGGTATAGTCCGTGAATTTAGGCTTGGATATGGCTTGGATCACTTTCACATTGTCAACTTCCACTTTTAGGTCCAAGCAACAACAATCCTTAGCAAACTGCAGGCCCAAAAAGAAAGCCAAGGCCTCTTCTTCATGGGCTGATAAATTAGGCAAGATTGTCTAACTTACTACAACCATAATTGCATCATAATGATGAATCAACATGGGGGAAACAACTCAAGCAGTAGAGGATTAGAAAATGATACCTTCTAGAAGAGCCCGTGGAAAACCAAGGTTCTTGTCAAATCTCAAAATATTCTATGGTGATAAACTCTTCCAACCCCAATTAACATCTAATCATTAAGCAAGGTTACAAAAGTCCTTTTTCTTTTTTACATTTTTACATGACCAATGTTACAAAAGTTGTAACACCCCGATTTTTCTGTCCGAGGGAAATGACCAAAATGCCCCTGAGGTCATTTCCTGACCCGAGCTCGAGGGTAACCAACTCGGTCATCCTCGAAGGGTCAACTCAATGTTTGAAGGGGATTGAATGGCCTTTGAATGCTTTCGGAAGTGAAAATTTCGTTTTCCGCAGTTTCGGGTCAAAAGGACCAAAATACCCCTATAGCGTTTTTACGTGGGTAAAGGTGCCGTTTGAGCCCGGAACTTTTCCCAGAGGTTTAAAAACATGTTTTCATGTGTCTAGAGGTCTCTGTTCAAGTCCCGGTGGTCCCGGGCAGTTTTAGTGCAAAATTACGATTTTGCCCCTAGAATAGTGTTTTTGAGCTTAATGACGTAATTAAGCAAACCTAAGCAATATTAGGCTCTAAACGAAGATTAATTTATTTCCCTAATTAATCTAGAGCCAAAATAATTTATTAAAGTTAATTAGAACCTAAAATTGCTTAGATTAAACTTAAATCCCTTTTTAGAACTCAAGACTCCTAGTCTTGGAATCTTGAATAATGTTTTCTCTTTCCAATTCCTTAAATCAAGGAAATGTGTCTAGAGTTGTTTAGACTCTAAATTGGGGATTTAACTCACTAATGGTGCAAGACCACTCCTTAATTATGTCTAGACCACCTTAATTACCCATTTTCCTTACCTAAACACTTTCTTACAAATTCCTAATCTTAAGCATAATCAAAGATACACCTAAACACAACTCTAAACCACAATTAAAATGCAAACTAATCCTCCCCATGGGCTGATGCATTTCGGCCAGACCTCATCCCCTTTGACCACATATTAAATTGTTTTCTCACTCAAAGAACCATGCTTGAAGCCATACCTTGAACCATACCTCACCATACCTTAAGCCATACCTCACCATACCTCAAGAACACATTATCTCACCTCATGGAACTCATGGAATGCCTCCAATCTGCACCTCATGGCCGAAACCTCTTCCTCCATGAGCTCCCTCCATTTGTTTCATTTCTCTATAAATAGAATGCCTTGAGGAGCTTGCACCACTTTTAGATCATTTGCTAAGTTTAGGAAACACTCAAAGCTTTTCTTTTTCTCTCAAAGTTTTTGTGTTCTTCAAGTTCTTGGAGTTCTTCAAGTTCTTGGAGTTCTTCAAGTTCTTCATCTTCTTCATCTTCTTCTTCCATCTTCAAGTTCATCACACCAAGTAGGGATTTTCTTTCATGTATTCTTTTCTTTAAAGTTCTTGTTTCAAGCTTGATGTTCATAGTTTCTCTTGTTTCTCTTTAGAACTTCATTTCCACTCCTTTTTCCTTTTCATTTTCGGCCATAGGCATTGGAGAACAAAGGAATGAGAGCTTGATGATGAGAGTTTCATGATGATGTTCATCACTTGAAACAAACTCTAGAGCTTGATCTTTGTTCTTGAGCAAAAGTGTTTCTAGTTTTTCCTTTCTTGAACTCTTGAGAACTTTAGCTTTGATGATGTTTTTAAATGGCTCTATGAACTCAATGATGAGGACTCATGATGTTGGTGTTAATATATCACCAAGATCATGAACTCTAGAGTTTTAAAATGTTCCTTTTTCTTCTTGATGATTTCTGCCATTTCCTTAAATTTTCTAAGCTTCATGGTTTGATTTCCTAAAAATATTATGTTAAGTTTTAAAGAACTCTAAGCTTGACTTTACCTTGTTTGGATGAGTTTGGGTTATGGTTTAAATTCCTTTAAAGTCTTGTTAAGAGCTCTAGAAAGATAAAATGAACTTGCATAATTTATTTTATGCTTACATCCATATTTACATTCTTGCTATGCATCTTTGCTTTCTAGCTATCACCTAAGAACATAAAGATTAAAATGGAACTTGTATCATCACTTAATTTAATTCTCGAAGCCTTTCTATTTCGGCCTTAAAGTCGATTGTTGTTGGGCCTAGAGCACTAAAATAAAGAATTGAACTTGCATTATCACCTAATTAATTTCTCGAATGCCTATCTATTTCGGCCTTAAAGTCGATTGTTGTTGGGCCAAGAGCACTAAAATAAAGAATTGAACCATGCATATTTACCTTCAAGCTTGCACGTTTAAGTTTATGCCACGCATAATTACTTTCAAGCTTGCACGTTTAAGTTACGCCTTGCATATTTAATTTTAAGTCATCACTTTACTTTGTAAGCAAGATTAAAAATGAAAAGCATGAGCACGTTTAGTTTATGTCATAACTTAAGAACCTAGAGCTCAAAGACTTGCCCATTTCATTCCAAGTTAAAGTTATATGTGAATGTATTCCTTGAATGAAAAATTTCGGCCAAGTAGTGATGATGGACTTGCAATGAGTTTTCATCTAGCTACTAGGTCCAATAGTCTATGTTTTAAGTTTTCCTTAAAGCTTTACAAATCTTTATAAGGTTATGTTATCACAAGTTGTGATTTTATCCTCTTTTAGGAGATGAAATATATTTTGGTCTTTAACCTAAGGTTTCACTTAGCCTCTTGAGGAATTAAAATGTTTTGCAAAGAGTTTTAGAAGTTCTAGATCGATTCCAAGAGAAACTAGTAACTTATGTACCTAGAAATGTCAATTTAACTCTCTCATTTAAGTTAAATGTTTTCGGTTCTGATGTGATGAGTGTGATGCTGTATGATGATGTTTTGATGTGTTGGAATGTGTGAAAATATCATATGATGATGTAGAAGCGATCCTATGCATGATAGGTAAGAAACTAGCTAACTAGAAATACCGTAAAGCTAGAATTTAACATAGTTTTGACCCATTTATTTATGGAACTCTTCCAAACTGTTTTAATGGGGACATAATCAGATTTAGATTGTTTAGACATGAAAAACTTGGTATCATTTGAGTTAGAATTGAATTCTAGCACCTATGGGGAAACTAGTAACCAGAAAACCGTAAAAATGCAAATGTAGAACTCTTAGAACATTTAATTTTCTGGATTCTGTCCAGCACCCTTACAACATGGTAAACATGATTAATAATTAGTCCTTAAGCATAGGAATGCCTCATAATTGATTTAGATTTAATATATAGCGCCTTAGTAAAAATGGAACCAAGAAAGGGTCTAAAACGTAAGTTCTAGAACCCCGTATTCACATGTTAGGATTTCCACCCCATGCTATTCAGATTTAAAAGTAAAATGAGAGGATTATGAATGATGTTTAATTATGAGCCTTAGGTGCTTAAAATATGAGCAGCGGATGTAGAGAACTATATCTCAAGATTAAGACCCGTAAGGGTCAAAGCATAAGCTACCGTAAGGGTAAGCGTTTGGATGTTTTATGATGATGCATGAAGTATGCTAATGATGATGATGTTATGAGGTTATATGTTTATGTGGCATAAAGCAAATTTGGAAGGAAATTCGGTGTAATGACCGTTGGGCCACCGAATTTCCAACAAATTTGGGGACTTAAAGAAATTTTGAAAATTAAGGTACTAAGATGGGTTCTAGGATGACACCGGTTCGGCCGAGCACCTCCATAGAACTCATGTGACATCGGTACCATTTTATACTCTTAGGTGACACCGGTTCGGCCGAGCACCCCTAAGAGTTTTGCCCCCTAACCCGTACTCAGATAGTCGGGATTTATGATTTATGATACGCTTATCGTTAAGTGGTAAGTAAGAACTAGTGACGACTAGTTAAGGTATGAGCTCATAACCTAGATGTATGACACGTTACGGGTGACAGGTTGGCCGAGCACCCCCAGTTCGATTGTCTTTTAGGGTGGCCCATGAGGAAGAGAAGTTTCATGATTATGATTATGTCACTAAGTTTGTCCCATATGAATGTTACTATTGCCACTTTATGCCACCAAGAATGATGATGCTTGATGTTATGTTTTATGTATGTGCATTAGGTAGTGCCATGCATACATTTTCTAATATGTTACATCCATGACATTAAGATCATCCTAAAATGAATGGACCTTGGTAAAAATATATTTTAAAGTTTAAAATGAACCTAATACATGCTCAGTCACTTTGAATAAATAAACCCAAGGTTCCTGAGGACGTAGATGATGACACCTAGGTAGTAGGAGGCCTCACCGAGATTCTTTAGCAAGATTCTCACTCCTCTATCTCTTTCTTTCCGTCACGTCTTGAGATGGCGGCGTTCAGTAGTGTTCGTGGACACCCGAGCATGGGAGGTGCACTATGACCCGACTCACGGGTCATACCATTTTGAGGGGCAAAGGCACGGTGCGGGTTTTCATGTACGTGGGGCGCCCCGCTCATCCGTGCACACCCATCGCTTCCCCGACCGCACCCTATGGCGACGGCGGCGGGTTTTTGAGCGTCGCGCAGACGCATGACGAGAGAGTGCTCGCATGCACACCGCCTCCTTAGCCATGCGAGACTATCCCGATTCGTGCCGGACCTACTTCTCGGAGACCGACCGTCCAGACCCGCCTACTCATCCAGTATAGCGAGAGCTCTGCCCTCCCCACCATTGATGAGGGAGGCGGTGAGGATACCGTGACTCAACCCGACTTGCACGACGATCGGAGATGCGGCCACACCGCGAGGTCACTCTCGATCCCGTTCCGCCTCTTTATGCCCGAGGAGCTTGCACGCTTTCCGGATACTTGCCTCGTTCACGAGACGGACGTCGATGGGAGGTGACGATCGACCGATGGAGTACCCGGTTAGAGCACACACCACTTAGATGGGGATAAACCTTCTTTTGTTTAGAGGTTATCCTATTAGGTGCACTTGGGTAGGGGAGTAGATTATGTTCATGTTTTATGTTGTATTTTCTTTTATGCATTTCCCCTGTACTAAACTAAGTCTCGCACTTATAAGTGGGCAAATTATATATATGAGATGATCTTCAGTGTTACTCATGGTGTGTCTTATGTTATGATGTTGTGAGACATTTGTTTACTTTACATGGTGTACCGCTTATCGCATCACGCGGCTCTCACTTTTATTTCAAAAAAAATTACCCGTATTTTCCGCTAAGTAATTCAAAGTTAAATGAAAACTATGAAGTAACAGACTAATGATTAACCTAAATATGTTCTAGAGTATTGGGTTAAAAATTAGGATGTTACAAAAGTTACCATTAAGAAAAGTAGCCATTGGAAGATAGAAAATGCTCACATGTGGATACATTGCTTTGAGCATACATGCTTAGAAAACGTTACGTCTCTAACAATTCATTTTGTTCAAAGGAAAATGAGTGATGAGAAACTTCCAGGTGAGAAAATGTCTTGGTTTCGGAGTTCCCTCATTTGGTTCAAGAGAAAATGCATAGGAGAAAAGAAAACTTTATGCGAAACCCACACCTACTGTTTTCTCTTCAACAATGCGAAGAAAACGTACAAACATGAGAGAAGCAAAGGGAGAAAGAGAAAAATAAACACTAAAAGAATATGTATTATGAGAAGAAAAAAAGGGAAGAGGGAGAACATTATAATGTTATTAAATCATGTTTTAATTGAACAACAATTTTCTTTCTATTTATTTTCCACTCGTCTAAACACATTAAGAGAAAACATTATTTTCTCTATATTTTATCTTCTCTTCAATTTATTTCTTCTTATTTTATTTCCTTTCTTTTTTTTCTCATCCTTACAAACCATAATGGATCTTTTCTTATTGTTGTGAAATTTGATACCCCAACTTGATGTCATAAACCCACACAATCCTGCCCAGGATCTTTTTCAATACACTAACTCACAAACATATCAAAATAAGCAAGAGAAATACTAACAACTCCATTATTCTCTGATAAACTCATAAAGCATAACATACACAGTAGAGAGGAAGTGAAGTTACTCAATTTAGCTCATTTCATACATATATTTCACTTGACTATATATGGTTCATGGGGTTGCTTTATATAGACAACAATCTTGAATAAAAAACAAAATGCAAGTAACTACTATATTAATGACAAACCATGCATGGCCAACATGATGAGACTAGTTTCAGGCTTGGCACATGGTAAAATAGAGTGGTCGTTAACAACAATATGTCACATATGGATATTACAAGCATAGGTGACTAAAATTTCAACAACCATACTCTAGTATATATTTCAATATAAATCAACCCAGAAAATTAATACTTGGTTTAATGTTCTGCATTACCTCCCTTCAACCAAGCATATGAAGTTAGTCATTCTAAGCATTTTCTTCAACTATCAAAATAATCCAACGTGTTACAATACTCAGTCCAAACTCCTTTCTCAATTGTTGATTCCCAAATATTGTGGAATCAAATATATGTATCTTTATGTATTTTCATCGGCTAGCAGTGTTGAAATTATTTCCACCTCTTTTCTTGATTAGGTGGTTTGAAACTGTTGTCTCTTTTCCTTGGCTGTAACTATTGTCATGGCATTTTCCTCTGTAATTTTTATGCGTTGGTCACTGTTTTTGTAAGCACGACCTATTGCTTCTCCATTGTAGTTTGATTTGATGTACGACCCTAATTATTAACCTCTTATGCATACATCATAATTAGTCAATCATTAGATTTCCTATATTTTGATTTCGTATGCTTAGCTATTCAAAAATATTTTTAGTGGAAAATAGAGAATAAATTTTTTTTGAAAATTTAAGACGGCTAGAGCCTCGTTTGTTAACATATAATTAAAAACTAGCACAGCTTGTGGGCGAAACAACACTTCCATACTAACAAGCAAATAATAGAACGAATCCTAGATATCATGAACATATAACAACACATGCCATCACATCATAACATAAATAAGGTACTAATATATCATCAGAGAGTATGGGTGCATAAAGTACAACCATATCTAATACAAACCACATGAACATAACTTAATATCCTAATAAAGAGAAAACCATAAATAAATTCTAACTAACAGTCAGTAATAAGGCTGAGTCTAATACAGTCATCCATACAGTATAGAAATCTCAAAATAAAGAAAATATAAATGAGGATTCATAGTCTACCTGCTCAAGAGACAAATACAAAATATGCAGGAGATAATAATAATAATAATAATAATAATAATAATAATAAAGTCTCTAAACAAGGGCTAGCTATAATGTCAAAAAATCAAGGGACTCCAATATCCTAGTCCATTGGCTCATCTAAAGACCACGTAAAAAAAAGAAAATGGGTGAGAATCAAAAGGAATCTCAGTAATTAAATAAAGACAATATAAGTGTCATCATTGTTGTCGTTTCCAATCATTTCAGTTTAACTATAAAATAAGTAAACATGATTTAGTTTATTTCAATTAGTTCACAAATAAAAGCCTTGAAGTGACACATATTTTAAGTTTTTTAAAAATTCTTGATTTAACAAATAATAATCTAGAGAACATAGCATTATTAGCACATTAAAATTCAAATAGAAAGAAACTTGAATAAAGGAATAAAGGAAAAGACATGACACTTTCTCTAGCACTTATATTTAGTTAACTTTAGTTCCTTTAATATATCACCCCCTCTCATGTCACATTAACCAACCGCATCACCGTCCCCAGGAATAAATTTTGATACAAGTGAAATAATGATAAAAAAACAAAATAATAATACAAGCACCTGTTCTTTTTTGTGTTTGTGTGTGTGTGTGTGTGTGTGTGTGTGTGTGTGTGTGTGTGTGTGTGTAGTATCCGAAATTATGGGTACATGAGGAATTAATACTCATATTGCTAGCATGAATCAGGAAGATAAACCCATATCCCTTTTTATTTCTAAAGACCAAAACTACTTCTTCAAGTCAAAATCACCATTTAACACCAAGAACAAGTGTTGTAAAAATCTCAGCATATAAAATCATTTGATATAGTTCCACAACTATTTTTTTTTGACCCATCTAAAACATTACTTATATAAGCATGCAAAGCTAAACTCAACTTACCCTTAATACACCCAAAATCGTGATTCACAACATGAGAATGGGTCCCAATAGAATTTTTCCAACAACACGGTCATTCCTTCATAACTTATATGAACACACCAACTAACCATTCAACCTGACCATATATATAGCATACAGTTTATTTCTACGGAAAAAAATTGACACAATTATCCATTTCAAATAGAGTTTACACTACAGAATGAAATAAGTTGAATCAGATTTGAGCTAACTAATACAAGAAGTATAAGGATGGATTCGTCTACTGCTTATTGAAAGCTTTGTATTTATGATATAAGCAACGAAGGAATAGCATTTAACATGATATCAGGAAATAAGTGAAGGCAATAAATTTGACAAACAAGTGTTGGCCCATTGCAGTTTACTTTTACTTGCCCCTAAAATCAAATATAAACTTAGGAATGTATTCTATGTGTGAGAAATTTTGGCAACCATTTCTTTCAAGAATGAGTTTTAATAATTTAATCCAACATATATCCATTCCTTCCCTTCTATTTTGAATGAAACAGGACCCAATCCTACGAACCTAGTGTAGGCCAAAAATCAAAGGTAAAGTATAAGAGTTCACAAATCCATATTCTTTCTTACAAATCAAAAAAAGATAAGAAATACAGACTCAAGCTTCCACAACACATTTTTCGGTTCATATATGTCACAAAAACAGGGAACAACTAAACCTTATATTTGAGTTCAAACATCAACAAAAGAGAAGGATTTTAGAGAAAGTCCTCTACTAGTGAAGTGATCTCCAAAAAGGGAAGATCTTAGAAGCTTCAAGGATTGAGGAAGAGCCAAAAACAAACTCACCTCTCCAAGCATGGAAAAGCCACGGTTTTGTGCATCCAAGGGATGGGGATTTTGGATTTTAAGGAGGGAAGGAAGGTGCGATTGGAGTTAAGGTGGCATGGTGATTGGAGCTTTGAGGAAGGAGAGAATGAGGGAATGGTGGAGGTAGAAGTGGATTTGGAAGAAGAAAGAAAAAAATAAAAAGTGAAAGGAATGGGGGGCGCTGCTACAAGACTAAAAAGGGGTTAGGTTTTTTTTTGTAGGTGGGGAGGGGTGTGAGTGTAATGTGATAAGGGTAGGTGAAGATAACTAGATAATTTCATACATAAAAACACTAACATAATAATTTAAATTAACCCAAGACTATAATTAAATACTATTTTTATACAGCACTCATCCAAGTAAAATGTTATTTTAATGTTGTGTGTTGAAATTTGGATTAAATGGAGTTATAAATTTTTTAAAACACTTAACTCCTTAACTTTTAAATAAATAAAAAATAACAGCTAATATAAACATGCACTTAAACTACCAAGGGACTGAATTAAATCAGAAATGTTTAATTATTCATTATCTAATTAATTAAGAAAATTAATCCCTAATTAAACTCAATTAATTCTAATTAACACATAATTAGGACTAAATGAAAATCAGGACCTTATATTTCTCCCCTTCTTAAAAAGAATTTCATCCTCAAAATTCATTATCTGTAAACAACTCCGGGTGAAGGTGTCTCATCTCCGTCTTTAGCTCCCAAGTGAGTTCCTCTACAGCACCTCGGCCACCTTCACCAAGGGCACTGCCTTACTTCATAATTACTTGAAACCCTTATCGATAATCCGTGATAGAGGAAGGTTAAAGGTTAAGTCATCCCTTAGTTGAACTTGTTCTAATTCAAGGACATGACTCGGATCTGAATGATATTTAAGTAACTGGGAGACGTAAAAGTCATCATGAAGAGATGAGAGATTGGGAGGTAAGGCCATTCAAGAAGTGACTAACTCGACTCTTTAAAGAATTTGAAAAGGACCAAGGAACCTATAACTCAGCTTTTTGACTCTCATAACATGTCTTTTCCTTGTTGTGGGAGTGATCTTAAGGAACGCATGCTCAGCCTCTTAGAACTCTAAAGGTTTCCTTTTTTATCAGTAAATTTTTTGGCAACACTGAGTAGTCTGAATCCTCTCTTTAATTCTCTTTATTTGTTTCGTGGTCTGCCTTACAAGGTCAGGTCCTAGCACACTACTTTCACCTAGTTCGCACCAACAAAGGGGAGACTGACCCTTTCTTCCATAAAGAGCTTCATATGGGGCCATCTCAATGTTAGCATGGAAACTATTATTGTAGGAGAACTCAACCAGAGAGAGATACTTATCCCAACTTCCTTTTTCATCAAGGCACAAGCCCTCAACATATCCTCCAAGGTCTAAATAGTTCTCTTAGATTGATCATCTATCTGGGGGCGATAAGTTGTGCTTAAGCACAATCTCATCCCAAAAGCCTTTTGCAAGGCTCCCTAGAAACGTGACGTAAACCATGGATCACGATCTGAGATTATCATTGATGGCATTCCTTGTAGCTTTACAATCTCCTGGATGTAGAGCTGGGCCAATCTATTTAGGGAATAAGTCCCTTTACTGGGAAAAAAGTGAGCTGACTTGGTCAATTGATCAACTATCACCCATATAGCGTCATGGCTAGCTTGGATTCTAGGCAAACCCACCACAAAATCTATAGAGATGTTCTCCTACTTCTACTCGAGGATTTTTAAAGGTTGCAACAAGCTTGAAAGTTGTTGATGCTTAATCTTCACCTTCTGATACACCAAATACTTACTTACCTAATATGATACATCCTGCTTCATCCTATACCACCAAAACATCTTTAAATCCTAATACATTTTTGTGGTGAATTGGCTCTTTTGTGCCTCCTCTATAATTTCGGAGGTCACCACTTGTTGATACACAGACTGGGCCTTCAAACCTCCATACATCTTCACCATCTAAAGCACAACCCTTGAGTTTCCTTTCTCCAACCACCTTAACTACCCTTTTAAACTCCTCATCCTCCCTCTGAGCTTGAGTAATCAACTCTCTAAAATTACTAGACACTGTCAATTGACACACTCTCATACCACAAAGACTAAAGGTCACTCCAATATTGATATCCCTAAACTTATCTATGAGCTCAACTTCTTTCACCATCATATAGGAGATTTGTAGTAACTTCCTGTTCAAAGCATCAGTCACCACATTCGTCTTGCCACAATGATAATTCAACCCAAAGTCATAGTCCTTGAGGAATTCCATCCATCTCATTTGCCTCATGTTAACTCCTTTTAATCAAAAAGATACTACAAACTCCTATGATCAAAGAATACTTCAAACTTCACACCAAAAAGATTATGTCTCCACATCTTTGGTGCAAATACCACTGCTACAAGCTCATGGTCATGGCAAAGGTAATTAACTTCATGGGGCTTTAACTGCCGTGAGGCATAAGCCACCACCTACCGGTGCTGCATCAGCACACAACCCAAACCTCTACCCGAGACATCACAATAAACCTTGAAAGGCTTTCCGAGTTAGGCAAGATAAGCACATTGGTCATGGTCAACCCCTGCTTTAACTCTAAGAAGCTACTTTCACACTCTTCTATCCACCTAAAAGAGGTATCTTTCCTAGTAAGTTTCGTCAAGGGTAATGCAATCTGAGAAAGAGCCTAAAAGGCTTCTGGTCTCAGTCACCATAGTAGGTTTTTCCAAGCTCATCACAGCCTCTATCTTAGTAGGGTCTACTAATATTCCTTCTCTAGATACAACATGTCCTAAAAACTTCACCTCTGGCATCCAAAGCTCATACTTTGATAACTTGGCAAAGAGTTTCTTTTCCCTCAATATCTCTAGCACTACTCTCAAGTGGCCTTCATGCTCCTAATAGGTCCTCAAATAGATGAGGATACCATCTATGAAGACTACTACAGACTTATCTAAATAGGGTCTAAAGATCCTATTCATGTAGTCTATGAATACTATGAGAGCATTAGTCAATCCAAAAGACATGATTATGAACTCATGATGCCTGTAACGAGTTCAGAATGCCATCTTAGGTATATCCTCTTCTCTAACCCAAATCTAATGGTATCCTAATCTTAAATCAATCTTAGAAAACACCACTACTCCTTTCAACTAGTTTATCAGATCATCTATCCTAGATAAGAGGTACTTATTATTCACTGTCACTTTATTGAGTTGTTTATAATCTATACATAATCTTATACTTCCATCTTTCTTTTTCACAAACAAATTTAGGACTCCCCAAAGTGAGGTACTGGGCCTAACAAACTTCTTCTCTAAGAGGTCCTTAGCTGGGTCTTAAACTCGGTTAACTCCAAAGGTGACATTTTATAAAGAGCTATGGATATGGGTCCAGTTCCAAGGACAAGATCTATGACAAACTCAATCTCTCAAGCTGAGGGAAGCTTGAGTATCTCATCATGGAAAACATTTGGGTACTCTCTCACTACTGGTATGTCCTCTAAGGTTTGCTTGAGTTCCACCTCACTAGCAGATAAAAGCACAAATCCTTTATTCTCAATCCCATAACAGTTTAACTCTATGGAATTTAAGAAGAGGTGGACAAGTTTCATGGGTAAGATAGACTCAACAGGAAAAACAACAGACTTGGCATAACAGTCAAGCAAAACATGATGAATAGATAATGAATGCATACCAAGAATCATACCAAGACTAGACATAGCCAAACATACGAGGTCAAATATAAAGGGGTCTAACATCAATGTTAAAATGACAACTCAAACAACAAAGACATGTTTTTGTGGGTTTAGCAATAGGTATGGAGACTGTCAAATCAAAATGAAGCTCAAAGATATGCAAATGCAAGGATTTAGCATGGTCATGTGAAATGAAAGAATGTGTAGTGTCGGAATCAAAAAGTACAACTAAGGTATTACCATTCACTTCACACTTACCCTGAACTAGGTTGCCAGATAGAAGAGCATCCTTAGCTCTTATGATGAAGACACAACCCTAATGCTGTGGCCTGGCAGAAGATGTAGGCTGATGAGTCCTCGTGTTGCACTTTTGAGCTGTATGGTTGGGCTTGCCATATTTGAAGCACACATTTTGGCCATAAAGACACGAACGATCATCATGGTTCTTGCCACACTTTGGGTGAAATGATGAAGCCGTGGGCACTGCTGCTACTAGTATAGGACGAACAGGAAGAGAAGATGTCCTTTGCTGCTAGTTCCCCTTAGGATGGGTGAGCTCTCTAGAATGGTGGCCTATGAGTCCGTGCTGGAACATCTGTGCTTGTAGAGCCAACCTACTCATATGCTCTTCTACTCAAGTTGTGACTAGCTTCTTTTGGCTCTCCTCCATAGTTCGACTTTTGTTTGCCAAAATGGCAAACTCTCGGATCTCAAGATGTACAACTGCATTATTGATTTCTAACCTTAACCTATTCTCATACATGATGCACTTCCACTCTTCATCGGGGCTTCCAAAGTAAATGTGGGAAACTTGATCAACTCCTTAAATTGGGAAGTATACTCCGGTACTGTCATCCTTCCTTGCTTCAGCTACAAGAGCTCAATTTCTTTAGCATTCTTGACTAACTATGGGAAATACTTCTCATAGAAACTGACCTTGAACCCCTGCCAAGTGATTGGCATACCGGTCGCCTCAAGTACCCTCCTAGCATCATTCTACCATTATTGTGCTTCCCTTTCCAACATATATATGTCAAGAACGAGTAATAGCAAGGGTACTAGAACATATGGGAAGGTACTAGAACATCAGAAAAGTAATAGCGACTAACCAACATGAATGAAATAAATGTTAGTAATTGACATTCATGAGTAAGATTCATAAAGCTTAAAGATCACGTATACAACCACGCAAATGCTGTCATGAATTAGGAAGACAAACCCATATCTCTTTTTATTTCTAAAGACCAAAACCACCTCTTCAAGTCAAAATCATCATTTAACACTAAGAATAAGTGCTGTAAAAATCTCAACACATAAAATCGTTTAACATAGTTCCATAACTCCTTTTTTTTTACGCATCTAACACTTATATAAGCATGCAAAGCTAAACTTAACCCCATTTTAATACACCCAAAATCGTGATTCACAACATGAGAATGGGTCCTAATAGAATTTTTCCAGCAACATGGTCATTCCTTCATAATTTACATGAACACACCAAGTAACCATTCAGCTTGACCATACAGCATACAGTTTATTTCTATGAAAAAAAATTGACACAATTATCCATTTCAAATAAGGCTACACTATATGGATTGAAATAAGTTGAATCAAATTTGAGCTAACTAATACATAAAGTAGAAGGATGGATTCATCTAATGCTTATTGAAAGCTTTGTATTTATGATATAAGCAACAAAGGAATGGCATTTAACATGATACAAGGAAATAAGTGAAGCCAATAAATTTGACAAATAGGTGTCGGCCCATTGCAGCTTACTTATTACCTGCCCCTAAAATCAAACATAAACTTAGGAATGTATTCTATGTGTGAGAAATTCCAGCAACCATTACTTTCAAGAATAAGTTTTAATAATTTAAGCCAACATATATCCATTTCTTCCCTTCTATTTGGAATGAAACAGGAACCAATCCTATGAACCCAGCGTAGGCCAAAATTCAAATGTGAAGAATAAGAGTTCACAAATCCATATTCTTTCTTACAAATTAGAAAAAGATTAGAAATACAGACCCAAGCCCCATATCAGTGAAGTGATCTCCAAAAAGGGAAGATCTTAGAAGCTTCAAGGATTGAGAAAGAGCTAAAAACAAACTCTCATCTCCAAGTAAGGAAAAGCCACAGTTTTGTGCTTCCAAGGGATTGGGCTTTTGGAGTAGGATTGGAGTTAAGGTGCCATGGTGGATGGAGCTTTGAAGAAGGAGAGAATAGGGGAATAGTGAAGGTGGAGGTGGGTTTGGAAGAAGAAAACAAAATGAAGAGTGATGGGAATATAGGGAGGGCGTTGTTACAAGACTAAAAAGGGGTTAGGGTTTCTCTTTTTTTTTGTTTTTGCAGGTGTGTAATGTGATGGGGGTAGGCAAGAGTAACTAGATAATTTCATACATAGAAATACTAACATAATAATTTAAATAAACCCAAGACTATAATTAAATACTATTTTTCATATACCACTCATCTTAATAAAATTTTATTTTAATGTTGTTTGTTGAAATTTGGATCGAACGATATTCTAAAGTTTTAAAACACTCAAATCCTTAACTTTTATATAAATAAAAAACAACAACGAATGTAAACATGCACTCAAACTGCTAAGAGACTGAATTAAATAAAAAAATTTCAATTATTCATTATCTAATTAATTAAGAAAATTAATCCTTAATTAAACTCAGTTAGTTCTAATTAACACATAATTAGAACTAAATGAAAATTGGGGCCTTACATTTGACCTCACTGTTTAGATCCACTTGGCTTTTCAGGGCTTCTTTTGTTGTCTTTTTTTTTGTTTTAATTTTTCAAGATTCTGCTAACTTGACTTTCAATATTTCCTTGCAACTTTGCAATCATCATGGTATCTATGTGGTTGGACTCTAATGTCATAGTCACCACATGGTCAAATTTCATTGGCATGATATGTAGAATTTTCTCTACCACCTTGTTGTATGGAATCTTTTCTCCATGGACTTTCATATTTCATACTCTCTGCATAAGGATTGTAGTTTTGATTTTTATGCCTTTTTCACATCTTTGTATGGCAACTTTAAAATATTTCATCCTTCTCTAGTAGTTTTGGCACTAACAATTTTGTCAAATACCAAATAATTTACTCCCTGATAGATTTGTGATGGCAGTGTCAATTAATCTCTCTTTTGAGTTACTTGATCTGGTCTTACTGAATGCCTGGTTCAACAAAGCTTTGATGTTGTGAGCTTTTGGGTTAGGACACTCTTGTTCCTCACAAACTTTCTAATGAGAACACTATAGTTTTTTTTAACAAATTCTCTAAATGAGATCATTATTATCTTCACGAATTCTTTAAATGAGAATACTCTTATTTTTCACAAATTCTCAACAAATTGACACTACTAGATTATATAAGCTCGATATCAAATGTCGTTGTAAAATTTGATACCCCAATTTGATATCACAAACCTACAGAATCTTGCCTAGGATATTTCTCAACACACTAACTCACAAACAAATCAAAAAAAAGAAGAGGAATACTAACAACTCTCTATTGTTCTCTAATATAATAAACTCACAGAGCATAACACACACAATAGAGAGGAAGTGAAGTTTCTCAATCTAGCTTATTCATTCATATGCTTCACTTGATTATACACGCTTAGCTTCATGGGCTTGCCTTATATAAACAAACAGTCTTGAATGAAGAATAAATACAAATAACCACCATATTAATGACAAACTAAGCATGACTAACATGATGAGACTAGTTTCTGGCTTGACAGATGATAAAATAAGGGTAGTCAATAACAATATATCACCGATGGATATTATAAACAAAGGTGACTAAAATTTCAACAAGTATACTCTAGAATTTATTTCAATATCAATTAACTCAAAAAATTATTGCTTGGTTTAATGTTTCACAATGGCAAAACTCTTAAGCTTATTAATCACAAATTCTACTTCATAAAGGTTTGTCTCATTCATTTTTATTATCTTTTATCAAGCATCTTAGCCCCTTGAGCCCTCTCCTGTCCTCACGAGTCAATAACAGCACCCGGCCATCATATTCTCTAAAATTTCCTTTTGTATGTTATCTGAGCCCTTGCTTTGTGTTAATTACCCCTACATATTAAGTGATCTCCATGTATGTGTGTGTGTGTGTGTGTGTGTGTGTATATATATATATATATATATATATATATATATATATATATATATATATATATATATATATATATATATATATATGTTTAGAAATTAACTAGGAAATAGTAAGCGCAATGAGTAAAGCTCAAGAATACTATGATCTTTAAGTGATGAAGACTTAGCATCAAGAGCTTTATCACCGCCTACAAGTGGACTGCTAGGTAGTGTAGGTAGTGTTTGTTCACTATCTCCGGGGTAGAAATACAGAAATACTGGAAACACAAATTTATTTGGTGGTGAAAATTAGAATAGGGGAATTTTCTATCCCCAGGGCGGAAAAACACAAAATTTCTATACCTCTAGAATACGAGGACAAGATATGGAGACAGAAATTTAATATTTTTATCTTTCAATGATACCCCTATACATATTTATTATTTATGTCTCTATCTTCACTGTCTCGATTGTCCCTATATTTCTGTCATTATCCCTATATTTTCTGTTCCGGGACAATAAACAAATGCTACCTTAAAGACATGATATTTAATATGTATTCTAATTTTGGTAGAAATTTTAGTAACGAGTATTATGCAATCAACAATAGGACATTCCTCTTTTAGGAAAGACTGTTCTTTAGAGGCATTTAAACATAATCCAATCAATCAAATATGCTAAATTGAAAACCAATCAAAATACAAAATTTTGAAATACATTGATTCTTATTTACTAAACACCACACGCTTGGATCGACTCAGGTTTAGTCTTTAAAATCTATCCAGTCAAATATAAATTACACCAAAGTAGCTTATTAGCCGTGCGGCACATGGGATGATTGTAGTAAAAAAAAAAAAAATTAAATATTAAATATGCTTACATGCTCTTAAAAATTATAATTCTTCATTCATGTTTATGCAACTGAAAATTTATTTTATTTCCTTAAATAAATATATTAATTTCTATAAAATCCAATGCAAAATAAATAGTTAGGAAAAAAAAGAGTACAACATTAAATAAATAATTTATCCAATATCATTTATGTAGAATACATATTGTAAAGGAAAGAGTAATATAACTAATAATCAATATTACGGTGATGATAAGTTGTAATATCATAATATTTTATGTCTTTCATGTTCTATAAAATAATAACATATTTAAATATTAGTTAATCATGCATCTGACATTATTTTAATATATATAAGATGCAAATAATAAAATATTAATTAAATTAGAGTTAATTAAGTAACTGTGTGAAATAATTGTGCTTCAATATATTCAGACCTACAATTATATCTTTTTCTAAATCATAACTTGATGATATTGTGAAAGAGTAATAAGACAAAGAGATAGAGAGATCTAGACAATATGTTTAGCTAGATCGCTAAATATTGTAAATGAAAATAGCCAATATAAATAGGCTACAATATTATACATTTAAACAAAGATGCAAGGACCGGAAATAATTAATCAATTGAGCACTAATTATTTAACCTGATATAATGAAAATCAGTTGAAATCAATTAACAGTAAATTACTAACTAAAAATTAGTGTTGACTCACAATCATGTTATTTACCATTAATGCAAATCTTAAGTTGATCTTTTCAATTGTTATACATTGGTTCATGTCATTTATTGTATCAAATATTGATTTGGTGGTCTTCTAGGCACTGATTTATACTAATTAGAGATGTTCTGTTATGATAAACTTAATCTTGATTTATATTTATTATTACTAATTATTTAATCTCAATTTTAAATTAAAAATGTATAAATCTTCAAATCTAAAAAATAACATGTTATATTTTCTAAAAAATATTTTAATTTAAAATTATAAATTTTGATTGATTACAAAATATAACTAATTGTACTTATCACAAATATTATAATTTAAATGTTATGTAAAAAAACATATCGGACAAAAAAATCTATTCAAGTTTTTCAAATCCTATCTAGAGATCAAATCAAACATAGCTAAGAAAAATAAAAACCAAATAAAATATCCTTTCAAAATTGAAATTAAAATTTAATTAAGTGTTGTAAGAAATTTTGAAATTATATTTAATAAAATTACTATAAGTGATACATTCTCTAAATAAATAACCTAAGAAAATTGATTTAATTTTTCCAAGTAATATATCAGTTATTACAATTTAAAAAATATAATTTAAAAAGAAATTAGTATATCAATTTTTAAAAAAATTAGAATTCATGATTGATAATAAAATTAAAATCAAGTATAATTAATAAATTATATTCATTATCACCAATGATTTAATCTCAATATCAAATTAAAAAATTTTAAAAAAATTAAATGTAAAAAATATCATATCATATTGTATAAAAATTATTTAATAAAAAATCATGAATAATAATTATATTTATTACAATTACTATAAATGATACATTTTCTAAGTTCCAATTTGTTTAAAACAAATATCTAATAGAAGAGGAAATCAGTATATCTGATTTGATAAAAAAATTAGGAAACATGATTGTTAATAAAATTGGAACCAAGTATATTCAATCAATTATATTTATGATCATTAATGATTTAATCATATTTTTAGATTCAAAAATTTCAAAATGATCAAATTTAAAACAAATAACATATTATATTTTCTACAAAAAATGATTTAGTGAAAAATTATGAATAATGATTGGTAATAAAATATAATTAATTATATTGATCATAATTATTATAAATAGTTCATTCTCTTAACAAATAACCTAAAAAAAAATATGGGTTTCCATTTCTTAGTCCTAAGAAAATAATTTTCTTTAAAACAAATATAGTTTAAAAGGAAATTAGACTATGTGATTTAACCAAAATTTGGGAATCATGATTGATACTAAAATTGAAATCAAGTATAATCAATCAACTATATTTATTATTACTGAAAATATAATCACATTTCCAAATTAAAAAATTTTAAAATGATCAAATCTAAAAGAAATAACATATATATATATATTCTCTAAAAAAATATTTATTGAAAAATTTATGAATAATTCTTGATAACAGAATATAAATAATTATATTGATTAGCATTATTATAAATGATACATTTTCTAAATAAATAATCCGAAAAAATTTGATTTCCCATTTCCTTGTCCCATATCAAATTTTGTTTCTTCAAAACAAACATCTAATTTAAAAGGAAATTAATATGTCTTATTCAACCAAATAATAGGAATCATGATTGATAATAAACTGGAAATCATTAAATATAATCAATCAACTATATTTATTGCTACTAATAATTGAGTCTCAATTTCAAATTAAATTTTTTTAAAAAAGAATCATATCGCATGAAAATAATATTTATGAAAATTATGAATATCAATTATATTTATTATAATTATTATTGATAAATTATCTAAAGAAATATCCCTAAAAAAGAAATATTGTGGTTTAGTTTTTCCAAGTCCCATATCAAATATTATACTTTAAAAAAAAACATCTAATATAGAAGGAAATTAGTGTATTTGGTCTAACCAAAAATTAGGAATCAAGATTGATAATAAATCTGGAACCACATCTAATCGGTAAATCACATATATGTATTATTAATAATTTAATATAAATTTCAAATTGAAATTTTTAAAATGTTCAAATCTAGAAAAAAAGTTGCATATTATATTCTATAGAAAAATAATTTAATAAAAAATTATTCTGCACAATTGGTAATAAAGTATAATGCACTATACTTATTATAATTATTATATTTGATACTTTCTCTAAATAAAAGAATCCAAACAATAAAAATCTGATCAAATTTTTCCTAATCCTATATCAATTATATTTTTGTGTAATCAATCTCACGGAATAGAAATTAAAACATCGATAACATGCATAGGGGAAAAAATTGTCCATCAAAATCTAATATTCCATCAAAATAAGAACTTGGTCATTAACAATCAACAAAGGCTAAACTTGTTAGTTAAAAAAAGGAAAAAAAAACTTCTTCAACTACAAAATAAACTAAACATATCCTTTATACTATGAAAATGGTTCCGTGATCAGAGATTTATCTTCTTAGGGGAGTTCTTGCCTAGAAGGAATTAGTCATTGCTATCGGCAGTGATTACCTGGGAAACCAAAAAAAAAATCAATTTTTTTTTCGAGAAAAAGCTTCAAAATCAAAGCAGCAATAATAATAAATTAGATTTTGTCCATCACAACTGGAAAAGTTTTCATATTATAAGCAATCACAATAAAAGTGTAAGTATCTCACTTTCTTCAATGAGTTACGTTTGCATAATTCCATCTATCCTAAGTCATGATTGCTTAAAATGGGAAGGAAGAATTCAAAACTTAAGATACAAAGAAAAATGACAAAGAGCTTTAAAATAATAGGAGCATTGAATATGGATAACAATAATTAATCATATGAAACAGAAATTAAACAATTATACCATATGTTAGGGAAAAAAATCTTGTCCATCAAAATATTATATCCCATTTCTTCATTGAATTCAATTTATAGAATTATATTAATCTTAAGTCATGATTGTCAAAGAGCTTCAAAATCATTAGTGGCGTTGAATATAGGTAACAATAATAATCAATCCCGCGAAATAGAAATTAAACAATTATAGCCTATGGCAGTGGAAAAAAAAACCTTGTCTATAAAATATTGTTTCACCTTTCTTCACTGAATTCAGTTTGCTGAATTGTATTCATAAATAAGAAAATCAAATGTAAGACATGAAACAATTGAAAGAAGAGTAATTAGTAAGAATGAATTGTATCAAAAGAGTTAAGACAAATAGAAATAATATAAAATAAAAAATCATAAACTAACACTATTACTAAGACTGATAGGAGGAGATAACTAATATAAAGTGTAGCATAATGTTCCCTCACATATATAGCCTTATATTTTGAAAGCTTTCATAGATAGGAATATAATTGTTTGATTGACGACCAAAATTATTTAAATGAAGATTATAATTATAATTTCATTGACATTTTATATTTAATGATTATTTTTTGATTGACAATTATCACTAAATTAGTGGCTTGATATAATTGATGCATTCATTGTCTTTTCAATTATTTGATTGATATTGTACATTTAATGAGCGTGATTATAATTTTTTAATACACCCCTTAGCTTTTTATGAGTGAGAAATCAAATGCATAGTTGAATGACATGTCATTCATTTTCTTTCTCGCAAATGCATTGTTTAATGAGCGTGATATATATATACATATATATGTGTGTATATATATATATATATAGGCAGCTAAAACTTTTAATTTTTCCTTAATCTTGGTGATCTTATACTCAATGGCTGAGAGCTCAAGATATAGATTATTAATTCTCAAACTATTTTCAAAAGTATATTGTAATGTTTCTAATTCAAAAATCTCTTGTAAAACTCTAAACCAATGTTGATTTAAATCTCTTAGTCTTAATCTTAAACAACAGGCTGAAGACATTTAGCAACGGCTTAAAGCAATGATCTTTTTCTTAATTTCGGTTTCTTTTTTATCTAAAAATAGATACATATCATATAATCGATCTAGTAAGGCTTGATTTCCTGGAAATGGATCTTCTTCAAATAGTTTTATAGTGTCTAAAACTTTTTTCTAATTTCTTTTGACAAGAAATAAAGCATATCTACAAACATGAGCTGAAACCATTTTATCCTCTGCTTAAAACTTCTAAAAACATTTCAGAGTCTTTTAAAAGATCTATTATCCCAAATAATTCAAAATACAATTCTTGTAATAAACCTATATTTCCATTATCTGTTGCTTGCTCTATTTCTATCAAAACAAGGTTTAAATTGCTTTTTAAAGTTTTAATATTTCGTCTCAGCTTATAGATATAAAGAAGAGTCATAAAGTACGAATAAAACTTACAAGAAAATATGCTGATAAACTTCAAATCTTTATTGAATGCTTCAAAACTTGTACAAAGATGATACAAAGATTGGTTTGAAATGAGGGTAGTGTGAACTATCACTCAAAACTTAGGCTAAAGGCTTTTGAGGGAGTTTCTGATTTTCGCTGTGATTCTGGCTTCGATGATCTTCAACTGATATGAGGATTGGCTTTTATAGAAGGGTTCTAGTTCCTATTTCACCTAACCTGATCACTATTACACCAATAATGATACTTTTTCAATTATGATTGCTTTAGCTCGAAGATAAAGCTAGCTTATAGGCTTTTTAACTTCTGCGGCTTGCTTTCGCTTTACTGCGAAGCTTTTTGACTTCTGTGGCTTGCTTTAGCATTACTTCAAAGCTTGAAATGATTATAGACATGGAGTTATCTGCTTTTACTGTTAAGAGATGCTGCCGACACTTGCTTTTAGAGATTCTTATCTTGAAGCTTTTTCAAAGATTGTATTGGTCTTCAGTGTCTTCAAAATAATGTCCTGGGCTTGAACTGACTTCTTCCTCTTCTTCTGGTTTAGCTGACATGGCTTTGATTTGTTCTTGAATTTCTTCTTCTAAGGTGGTTGCTGCTAAGGCTGCCATTAGTTGTCTTTTTTGTGCTAGAAACTGTGCTTCTTTGTTACTTTCACTTATCTTTGAGGTGGTTGGAGAGATAGTGGAGGAAGAGGCTCTTTTCTCATGTGATATTGTTATCCATGAATCTATAGCTTTTTTGCTAATTAAATTAAGATTAAAGTTTCCCCACCATCGAACTTTAATAATTTTTACAAGATACTGAATGCTGCTATCTTCTTCCATTTTAGCTGAATTATAATCCCATTGCATAATCCAGGTTATCCCTAGACATGCGATGAATGAGATCATTTTCATCTCTGGTATAAATGAGGTCTTGGCTTTCCAATATTCATAACTCATTGCTGCTTCTTTTGGAAATATGGCTGGTATTGGTCCGAAATCTAAAAACCATCTGAAAAACCATTTAGGGAACTGTAAAGAGATTCCCTTTTTAAACCAAAAGAACCATGAATGGGGATTTGGAGAAAAATCCAATACATGATTCCATGCTTCCATATAATCAAAATAATTATAATGCTGGGGCTCAAATTCTCTGGTAAATTCTCTAGGCTGGTAAAGAGGTTGGTTCCAATCTTTTAAGGTTAGGATCTTAATAATCTTTAGCTTGGAATGGGATATTTTGCTGGGATCTTTCTTATCAACTACATGGGTTATCTCAACTGAATCGGTATCTACTAGAATATATTCATAAAACTTTTGGTTTTTTTGAAGGTGAACTGGTGGATAGTGGAAAGGCTTAGGAAATATGTGTTTGTACATGGTTTTCCTATCTAAGGTAAACCACTCTCTTTCAATAGCTATTATAGGTAGTGAATTTGGTTTTTCAATATAAGGGTAGTCTTGATATGTGGGTTTGGTAAAGAATAATTGAGAAGGGGTAACTGGTTGAGGTGTCGAGTATTTTTGAGAGCATATATCAGTAGAGCTTTTATCAATATTACTTTTACTGCTTCATATCATTGAGCTTTTAACAACCTGTGACATAGTCAAAGGTTTTGATGATGAAGCTGGTACAGATTCTTTTTTATGGTTCCGTGGGGGACCATAATTATCTCTCGTGTTGGGACCCTGACTCATTCTGGGCAGAGCCCTACAAGAACTCTCTCGTAAGAAAATCTGGAAGAGCATTCTTTTCTCCTTTTATGTGGATTATTTCAAAATCAAAACAAGATAAAATAGCTTGCCATTTAGCAAAGATATGTTTTGAAACAAGATTCTTAACATCATTTTGTAAAACATGAGGGGCTGCTTTGCAATCTGTTCGTACTAAAAACTTTTTATTGAATAAATCATCTTGAAATTTTGTAATACATAATACTATAGATAAAATCTCTTTTTTAATTGTTGAATATTTCTGCTGAGCTGGATGCCAAATACCTGAATGATATTTGACGACTTGTTCTTTTGTTGATTCTGGAAGAATTTGCTTAAAAATTCCACCTTAACCTAGATCAGAAGCATCTGTTTCAACTATTAAAGCTGTTGAAGGGTTTGGTATTCCTAAACAAGGAAGGCTGTTGACAATGCTCTTAACTTTTATGACAACTTGACTCATTTCGTCATCCCATGGAGGAGGACTTTTCCTAAGACGCTTGTACAATGGGGCGCAAATAGTTCTGATATTAGTAATAAAATCTGCTACGCATTTTAGACATCCTAAGAATCTCTGTAATTGTTTTTTATCTTTTATTTCATTTGGGAATTTATCTGTAAATTCTATTGACCTCTTAATTGGTGTAAAAGTTCCTTGATATATTTCATATCCTAAGAATTTTACTTTAATTTGGAATATCTTCATTTTCTTAGCTGATATGACTAATCCATTTTCTTTTATTATTTGGATGAACTTATTTAAATGTTCCTTATGTTGATTAATTCCTTTGGAAAAGATTAATACATCATCTAGATAGACAATAGAGAATTCCATGTATGGATTCAAAATATTATTCATTATTTCTTGAAATTCACTTGGGGCGTTCTTAAGTCCTTGGGGCATTACGTTCCATTCATAATGACCAAAAGGCACTACAAAAGCTGTTTTATATCTGTCTTCTTCTTTTACAGAGATCTGATAATATCCAGATTTCATATCAAACTTTGAAAAGATATTAGCCTTATATAGTCTTTTAATTAAATCTTGCTTATTCGGTAAAGGATACCTAATCCATCTTAAAACTTTATTCAAAGGCTTATAATTAATTACTAATCTAGGGGCTCCTCTTTCTATTTCTGATGCTTTCATAACATAAAATCCTGAACAACTCCAGGGTGATTTGGACGATCTTATCAATCCTTTTTCTAAATATTCTTGTATTTCTTTTTTACAATATTTTAAATATTCTTCATTCATTTGTATGGGTCTAGCTTTTGTTGGTATATCTGATTCTCTAAATCCTTCTTCATATGGTAAAGATATTTCATGAATTTTCCTATGGTGAAACGCCATTGGATTTGTATCACAGATTTCTTTTTCTATTCTTTTTTCAAACTCTTTTATCATATTTTGTATTTTAGGATTTTCAATATGTTCTTCTACCTTCTTATAATAAATTTCTCTATTTAATAGATTAATCTGTTTATGTTTTTGTTCTATTAATTCTTCTGTTGATATAGAGGCTTTTTGTAACATATTTAATTCTTTAGTTTTAGGGGGTTCTAAAAATTCAAAAAGAACTGGGGTTTCTGGTATAACATGCGTTTGTACTCCTTTTTCTGTTGTCCAAAATGGATATAATAAACATATAAAAAGGGTTCCTAATATTATTGTATTTATAATATTTTTTACTAATACGAAGGATGTTCTGAAACAAACTTTGTTTTTACAGATCTGAGCATTTGAAAGCTTATATTGAATCTTTAATCCTGTTCCACTAGCTTTTGCTACTTTTTCCGTTGATTTTTCATAATACTTAGTTGGTATAAGTCCTTCTTGTATTGCATTTATATCCGCTCCTGAATCTACTAAAGAAAAATTAAAAGTTTTAGCTGCCTAATTCCCCTGTCTTTCATTCTCTCCGTAACGATCCGAGCACACGAGTGGTATCAGAGCCTAAATCGCGGGAGAGGTATAGGTATCTGGTGTTGCTTTTTGATGATACAAGTTTCTTCTGATTGTTTCTATTACTGTCAATTTATCTTTGTCTTTAAGTTTTGTTATTTAGCTTTCTGAGCAAGTTATAGTTGTAAGTCTGGACCAGAGTCAAGTGCAGCAGTGAGAGCTGTGCATACGTTAGTCAGCCCAGATAGTGGTCCCGGCAGTAAGGCCCAGAGGTGAGGCAGTGAGTCCGTTGGTCAGCTAGGGTGGTCCCGTAACATAAAACTCTGGTAAGATTCATGACTAGACTTCTTAGAACGTTAAGTAACTTAAACTTATGAAGAAATAATGAGATAGTAGTTAGAACAAATAATGAAGAAGCTTCATCTAGTAGCAATAATAGTAACAATCCCTCATCTGAATTACAAATAGCTAGAATAGAAGAAAGGTTACATAATTGGTCTATACCAATAATTAGAAAAAATGAGATATATAAAAGTCAACATTTTTGGCAACAACGAGATGAAGAAATACATATGTTAGAATATAGTTACCCAGGAACTAGTAATAACAATATCATAAATATCTTAGAAGATGAAAAGCTTAAAGAACATAAAGAGAAAGGTTTTAACTTTATACATATTGGATTAATACAAGTAGCAGCAAAGCCAAACTTTAAGATAGGTGTGAACACTCCTATTCTAATAATATTAAGAGATATAAGGTTTAAAAAGTTTGAAGATTCGTTAATAGCCACACTAGAAAGTAATTGTCATGATAGACCAGTTTTCTTTAACTGTTATCCAAACTTTGCAATGAATATAAATAATGATTATACCCCGGAAGCTATAAAACTATATGTAAAAACCCCTGATGATATAATTGATGAAAAATATGATCCACTCCAAATAATATATAGAATATACTATAAAATAACAAAAATAGATTATAATTTCAAAGCTTTAAAGCAATCTCCTAAAGATGAAACAATATTGGTACAAGCTAATCTAAGAAAAACAACCGTACAAGTCCCTAAAAAGCTTAAACATTCAGAAGTTATAAAGAATATTCCAGAAGAATGATTATTAGAAGATATCGTTGAACCCAATAAAATAGAAAATACCCAAGTTAGAGAAATAATTCAAGAAGGGAATAATATCAGACTCAGAATGAATAGGTCACAGTCAGTAAGAATAAGAGAACCTCAGGTAATTAAACCAGAAACTTCTAGAAACTCGATAGATAATTCTACTATTAATATTGATTTAGTAGGAATAAATAATAACAGAGCTAGAGTTGCCACCCCAGTTTATGAAGATACTCAGTATTCTCCAACAGCTTCACAAATATTAAATACTTTAACTATAAAAGAACCCTTTGAGATAGATAAAGCATGGATAAGAGAAGATTTTGAAGCAGAATATAATAAGGATATTAGAGAATGGTTTTTTGAAACTTTTAGTAAATCTGAAACAGAAGATATTAGGAAAACATTTTATGACTATTTAGAAGAGCATGAGATTAATTTATATTTCTTTGATTGGTTAATAAATATCTATAAGAATGATAAAGTAAAAGAATTTTGTCCTTTAGTAAAAATAACAACAGCTTGGGAAACAAGTAGTGGAGAAATAATAGAATCAGAATATCTTCCAAAAGAAAATGTAAAAGTAAAATTATCAGAAAATACTAAAATAGAAATGGCAAAATATAAAGATATTACCACCGAAACAGGGAATGTAGAGAAAAAAGATATAAAGAAAATACATCAACAATTAAATTATACTAATACAGTACTAAGCATAATGGGTAATCAATTAAAAAGAATTGAGGAAAAAGCTGAACAGAGTAGTAGTAGTTCTAGTACTAGCTTAATGAAAAATAATATAATACCAAGACCAATAGAAACTCCTATATATAAGATAGAAAGTAAATCAGGAATATTATTAAAACCTAAAAGATTAGAATCTGATATAGAAGAAATAAAAGAAAAGTTGAAAAACTTAAGTCTTAAAAAAGAAATAAATACTTTAGAAGTAATGAGATTAATAGCCCATAATGGATGAGCCCAGCCAAAAACTAGAAATTATTATCCTAGACCCACACTAGCTGATATAGGATATGAAGAAAGAGGTATGCAATATCAAAATACATATTCAAGTGGAAACATAGAAGAATGAAATATAGATAGAATGAGTGAACAAGCAATTTTAGATGCAACATGTCATATGACTATGTTTGCCACAGCATTAAAATCAAATGGATTATCGGATAAGGAAATATATATATATATATATATATATATATGTGTGTGTGTGTGTGTGTGTGTGTGTGTGTGATAATAACACACTACTATCATTTTGAGAGAAAAGCCTAAATTAGGCCTCTCAAGCCATAAGTGATATGCACTTTAGTCATTGAAATTATGTACGACCTAGTTATTTGAACTTTTCTAAATGTGCATTTTAACCATTTTGTTATTATTTTATCCATTATTAATAGAAAACAAGTGCAATTACCCTCGGTAAACTTTGAGTCTTGTGCGCTGGCGTCCCTAAACTGAAAAATAAGTGCATCCTTATCTCTTAATTTTTTTTAATATTTACTATTTCACTTAACAACAGATGAAAACTTAACAAATTAAAAAAAGGACTAAAATGCACGGTCAGAAAAGAATGGAAATCACGTTGTACATATTTTTAACTAATGGGCCAAAACGCACATCACTTATATTGAATAGAGGTAAATAGAAGTTTCTCTAATTTTAATGTCAAATTTATACATTATTTTTTATTTATTTATGTATCTTTTTAACCTAAATATCATTTTATACATATAATGAGTTATTCTATCTTTTATTTTTATTCATTCATCTTCTTAATGTAGTTTATTTTATGTTATAATATTTTAAAATTAAAATTCTCTTATGTCAAAGATTGAACCAATTGACACCAAAAAAGAAAAAAAAATAGATTTGATTGAATTCACTGTTAAATTAAATTAATTCAGTCCAATTCGCTATACATCATATTATTTGGATCAATTTGTTGTTTTATTTATTTATTTATTGTAAAAGTCGATTCAAAACAAATCACAAATACTATTACTTTTTTCATTGGAAATTTTATTTATTTTTTCTTTTTCTTTTTAATATGTGTAATCTTGGTTAATAAACATGTTCCGTTAGAAATGTTTTCACTTTAATTACGATTCAGTAGCAGAAATGCTAGTTACGATTAATGGTGAGATGAACTGCATTATCTATGGTGATTGGCGAAGTACAATATTACGAGACCTCTAGGCAACTTAATTACACTGAGTCATCACACACAACTCCTGTATCACAAAAATAGTTAGATAAAGGAATCAAAAATATTTATTCTATTCTATTTATTAATTAATATATTAATTTTATGAGTTATTATTATTTTTTATTTTTTATTTTTTATTTTTTTTTTTAATATAATAATTAATATATTAATTAATAATTAAAATAGAATAAATAATTTCTCCGGAAAACCACCAAAGAATTTTTCCCTGAATCATTGGCGAAAAGAAAAAGTAAAAGTAAACTTTGGCAACATGGCTTTATTTTCTGAGAGGAAAGTGCTATGTGTCATCCTTTTTAGGAAAATAATAGCCGTGCAGTAGTGTCTGGAATGGTGATGGGAGGACGCGTCCTTAATCACTGGCGATAATACGGGTCTACTTGTTCAATGCCCTGTCTGTGGTCTCCTCAGTGATCGCGACATAGTGACTTTATATTACCAATTTACCACTGCAAGTCATCGAAAGTTGAAAAAAAAATATTCTTTGTATTTATGATGCGGAGAGACTATATTGATACACTTTATTTTTTATTGAATAAGATATAAAGGTGCCCACTCCCCTACATTCGATGATCAATGCTTATGCTGTCTCTTTTTTTTTTTAAAAAAATTCGAACCCACCGAATTATGTGTAATGTACGGTACCTTTTTTATTTTTTTTAGTTATTCTTTTAAAAAAGAAAAAGAACAATTCGGGTACCCGAATTGTGTTTAAAAAAAATATTTTTAAAAAATACTATTCATTTATTTAAAAAAATAATAAAATGATAAATATTTTATAAATTAAAAATTCAAATGCTTGCACTTTAAAAAAAGAAATTTTTTTTACTATTCATTATATATAATTCAGACACACTGAAATTTAAAAAAAAAAAGTTGAGACAAACTGAATTGGATAAAAAAAAAATAGCACTATTCATTAAGAAATAAAAACTAAAAATTAAAATATTAAATATCAAAAACTAAAAATAATATTGTTTCTGACAAAATAATTAAACAAAAAATAAAAAAATTGAAAGAACAAATTAAAAAATTTACAAGTCATAATTAATTAAACTCATAACAAAATAAAAAAATAATACCATAGCAAATTTAATAAAAATACGACAATATTACAAAATAAATTTGGAAGATAATTAAACTTTAAGAGAACATAATTAATAAATTAAAATTAAAAAATACTTTATACAGATGTACATAGAAAGGAATTTATATAAATCGAACTCCTTACAAAATAAATAAAAAATTATTAAAAATATTTAAAATTATCAAAAAAGCACAGCAATTAATGAAAAAAATACTGCACATATAGTAGAAGTTGGGACAACCAACTTCTTTAAGAAATAAATAAAAATAAATATTAAAAATAATTAAAATTAATAAAATAGTAACAGCAATGAAAAGAAAAAAAATAAAAAAAAAGTTACTGTACATTGTCTATAATTCGGGAGGTCCAAAGTCTGAGGGGAGAAAACAAAATGGCAGGATGAACATTGATTGCCACATCCATGTGAGAAAGCCCCAAATATAAATTATAATTGAATTCAAGATAAAATGTGTGTCGACATAATATTGAATTCAATAGTAAATAAAATGTATATTGATATGATGTCCCGTACATAATGAGTCCAAATAATAATGTGGTGAAATTTCATGCCGTGCATCTGCCTATCGCTCCCTGTCAGAGCAAGGTAACATCACATGCCATTCACATGCATCTCATGCCCATGTCCATATTGAAGCTGTGGCTCGACCCATGTCCTCGAGTTACATTGTCGGCATAACGGGGCATAACGGAGCAGCCATACTCCCGGTGACTCAGAGAGTAAACTCAATGTCGGCAAACAGTAATTTTAGTGATGCCTGCCAAACGGAGAAAGAAAAAAATAAAATCTAATATTCGAATTTATTTTAATGAAACAAAAATGCTACAAACCCATGCAAGTGTTGTTATTGTTAAATGTCTATTTATCTATAAAACATTCAAACGAATTAATGGCCAACATTGTTTTAAGATAATAATGTTCATCGTATGTCAATCAGAAAAAATAATGTTCAACGTACGACGAGCGAGGGAGACGAATCCTTATGAGGCTTGGTTAATTGGTTGCACATAAGGTTAAGCCTTGGCGTCTTTGTCTTTTTTCCTTTTTCTTTTTCACATGTTTGTCATTTTTCTTTCTTTTTTCTTTTTACAAAGTTAACATAGAATTAACTTTTAATCATAGCAGCCGGATCTGTGGGATCCAATTTTCGTTACAACTTCGCACAGCACTAAACTCAGCCGTATTTTTTTAATTCTTCCTCTCATTCTTTTAAGACCATGAATGAACAATTTACTAAAGCATATCCCAAAGCACATGATTAAAGCTAAGTAGGCCAAGAAGAAAGGAGAATGAATAAATAAGAGCAGAACACCAATTGAAAAAAAAAAAAGGCATCATCACTCCGGATTTTCTGAAGGGAATATCTGAACTGTGAAGTGTGAACTATATATGAATATTGTTGTGCTAGTGTATATATATATATATATATATATATAATCATTACTAATAATAATAATAATATTATAAAACGATATGAACTATAATATTTTTTCCTTTAACTGTAATTATCTCAAAATGTGTACTTGTAATGGTCTTCATCTGCAAAACCAATGCTAGGATCTCTCCCATTCCTTATTGCTTCCCTCACTTTCTCTACCCTTTCAAGAATCCCTTTAACAGCTAAATCAAATGCATCTTCAATGTTATCCAAAGTGGACCTAGGATCTGCATAAATTATTTTTGGAATAAGCTTTATAACCTCCTCTCTCATTGCAAACACCTCACTCTCAGGTATTCCAAGCAATACCTTCTCCACACTAACATTCCACTCTTTCGCATCCTTAACTGGTAGATACACAGAGTAATTAGTCCTATTCTTTGGTAAATACCATTGGTACTGTGAATAAGCCGTACCAGGGTGAAAGAAAACAGGGATGCAACCAGCCAACATGGAATCAAAAATGGACCTTCTTGTGTATGAGTCACCCGAGGGCTGCAAACAGAACACTGAGCTCCCAAACACCTTCATAACATTAATGGGGTTGTCACATTTCTCATTACCATAGCTGCAATCAATGAACTTGCAAGAATTTGAAGCCCTGCATTGCTCTATGACCTTTCCCCTTATGGAATCCTCAAGCTCAGGCCTTGGTGCTCCAGTGAATGTAAACAAGTGTGGCCTCTTTTGGTGCCTGACTTTATTGTGCCATTGGGAAACCTCACTGTTTCTTTTGGGATGGAAAGAAGTTGGGTATGGGATTGCATAGTCATTGTTCCATGAACTTGCCTCAACTGCTAACATTGACATGTTCATTGATTCAGGAAGAAATCTAAACTTGCTACCCCAGTTGGACACATCATCATGTTGCCTCCTAAAATCCCAAGAAATCCTCCCAGAAACAAGAAAATGGTCCCTACCCCACATTCTCTTCCATTCAGGTCTACTTGCAAGCCATTTGACAAGATCTTTGCCAGAGGCATCCCTCACTGTGAGATTAGATATCCAAAGGAAGCGACTCACATCAAGGCCAGCATAAAATGGGACAAAAATTGCATTGGCTATGGAAGAATCATTGGTCAAGCACTGATATCCTTTCATCCTGTTGTGGAAAATCACCTCCAACAAGAACTGGTTGGTCTCATACCAACTATTGTTGGTGAAAACTCCTTGAGAGTTCTGAATCTCTGGGCCCAGGCCCATGTTCTCCATGTATGGACACATGTTGGCCCTGTCAGTTCCTCTTGTGAGGGACTGGCAATTCTCAAGCAAGTAGTGGTTGAAGCGTGAAGGAAGCTTATGAATGTAAACATACCTTCCACTGCAGGAATCTGTGCCGGCGTTTTTGGTGCCAAAATTGGTGTCGTTCTTGTTCACGGTGGTAACAAATGGGTTAACTTGTTTGTTGACTGAGAAAGTGACCCCACTGTGAGGACCACCAAATGTGGAAGAATAATCAAAGCTTAGAAGTAAAGAGCACAAGAGGAAGGAGATGAGAATTGCAAACCAGAGTTGATGGTCATGGCAGCTTCTAGAGATCATTTCTTGCTTTTCCATTTGGTCATCAAGGGAATGGGCTTCTGACCTTCTGTATCAGTGTGTTAACTGAGAGAAGCCTGTGGGGAAGGTTTTGATACCATGTGGATTCCGTGAAGGGTACAAATGCAATTTCAGCTTTTGGGATTTGCCGTAAGAACGGTGTTATTTAAAAATCTAAAAAATAGGAATTTATTGTAACCAGTATTCCTGTTCTAATATCAAAATGGATACTTAATTTAGGTATCTATTCTATCAACTTGAGATATAATAGATAAATAAAGAAAATTGAGATCACCTCATATTTAATAATAATAAAATGAGTGTCTCAATTGAATACTTAATTTTAGGTGTTGGAATAATATTTTTATTATTATAACACCTATTTTTAAAGATGTTTGGTGGAAGGTAAAATTAGGGGTAAAATTTATCTAGATGAGTTCTATGTATAAAATAACACATGTAACTTATCTAGATAATTTTACCTTTATTTTTACTTCCCAACCAAGCACACCCTAAAAGAGTATTGTTATTTTAACACTTAAAAGAAAGTGTCCAATTGAAATATTCATTTCATTATCATTGAATATAATAGATTGATGAAAAAAAAAGTTATTATTATATTAAATAATAATAAAATAAATAAATCAATTAAATATTTATTTTTGTGATTTTGAAATAATATTTGCATTCTAAGAATGAGTGACAGTAATCTCCTATCACTATTTGTTACGTCCCATTCAATAGTTCTAACTTCTAACCCATCGGACACCCCACTTTTTGTTGTGTAAATAACATTTTGTTTGTCATAGGGACAAAGCTGAGATTCAAAAGGGTTGCCCAATGAATGAAAAGCCTCATGGAGTAGCTAACGTCCGTTACATTTATTGGCCGGTTTAATAGTAGACAATAATAATTGAAGGTGGGGAGGTGTGACCCATAAAAGGGCTAACGTAACCGTGATACGCTACGGTCAATTTACAAACATTTATAGATGTAATAGGATTAGCCAACCCCAAGAGCCACTTATTAAGAAACTAGCCGTTTTTGACCCTTGCATATTGCCGAATAATAATAAAAAATAATTAATTAATTATTAAAAATAAATAATAATTTATTTAAAGATATCTTATAAAAATTATATATAAAAATTTATTTTAAAAATAAATTAATAATTAAATAAATAAAAAATATAAATTCATCTTTTTATTTTATATCTTATTTCGAATATTATATTTATAAGATTAAAAAAATTCAGTAGATGACCTATAACTAATAATAAAGAGTATACTTTATCAATATTTTACACATGTCGAAAGTTAAAATTGTTGAATAATGAAAGAAAATAAGTGAATAATTTTACTATATCATGAATTATTTATAGGAATGATAATGAGTATCCATGAGAAAGAGGACCTGTTCCTATTTGGAATTTTACCTCTGATCCCCATCCTTATTCTGGTCACGAGTCCCCATTCCTCATTCCCTATTCTCGTGGGGACTTGAATCCCTGTAGGTATTCACGGATTTATTAAAAATTTTTAAAAAGAGAAAATTAAAAATATTTTGAAATTCAAAACATAAATATCCATAGTAACAAATACTACTAATGTAACATAATCTAAATTAAAATTAAAAATACATACATAATACAAATCTAACAAAGATAAATGAAAAAAATAAAGGTGTGTTATCAAGGTCCCTACTCTGTTTAACAAATGGGAATTTCTCCCTCATCGACTATTCCTAAGAAGACAAAATCTGTCCTTATTCTCATCCCATTACGGATAATTCCTGTATGTACTCACTTTCAATGATTTTTTTTTTGTCATCTCTGCTCATTTACTTCTTTTTACTAAATTAAAATATTTAAGTTATAAAAACATAAAAATATGTGGCTGAGAGTTTGCCACGTGTCCTACTAATTAAATTAATTAATATTTTAAATACTCATGATTAAATCACAACCATTGGATTCAAAAGGGTATCGGTACTCTTGGATTGCCAAAATAAAAACTTAATAAAAAATTAATGAATAAATTCAATTTATGTAATTTCAATTACACATTCTCTGTTTGTCCATCCTTTTAGTAAATTAAAATATTAATTTTAAAATATATATTATAATCAATATGTTATAATTAGTTAAAAAATCATATATAATCCTAATTTATGTCATCTTAATTACTGAAGTATTATATCAACTACATAATTATTTTCAATTAAAAAATTAATAAATAATTAGTATAATTATCAAAGAATTATAAATTGTGGAATTGATTTTTTTAAAATATTTTAATTTTTGAAAAATTAAAGTTCTTTTCAAAATAAAAATGAAACAATTGTGGAATTAATAAATTGAAATGTTTAAGTTTTAAAAAATTAAATATGGCATAGTGATATATATATATATATATATATATATATATATGATTCTCAAAAGCTCTAAATTTGAAGTTAGAAATTTTTTTCCCAATCTTGTTCTTATTTAGAATTTTCCTCTCATTCCTATCATCATCTCTATCATAAGTCCTCATTCCTGATTTCTTGCAGAGATTTGAATCCTTGTGTGTGTTCATGGATTTATTAAAAATATTTCAAAAAAAGACAAATATTAAAAATGGTAACAGAAAGGGTGATAATGCTATTAGTATATATACGTTATTGATTGATATGGATATTAGTATCAATTAAAGGTTATAATATTAGGTTTATAAGAAAAAGATAATAATATTATTTAATATTAATTTTTGTTATGTTTCTATTTTTTGGTGTGTGCATAGTATTAGCTTTTATGAATTAGATAATGAAATTTGTCACTAACATAGTTAGATGCAAATTTGGAAGAAAAAAAATCAGTAATCTATCAATAATTATATTTTTCTAAATAAAATAATATCTTAATAATTATTATACCTTAAAAAAGGAAACACAAATAAATATGGATTGTATATAGATACAAAAATAATATTGTAAATTTTATTAATTAATTAAAAATTTAGGTATGAGAAAATAAAAGGGAACAATAAATGCATATATTGGAAGAAAAAAAATCAATCAATGGCTATACATATATCAGTATATTCGATGCAAATCAAAATAAAAAAGAATAATAGTTAACAATTAATTTGTACAATGTTAATGCACAATGAAAATTTTAAATAAAAAAAATACTTTTGCTCCAAAATATTATTCATTCTCCATAATTAGTGTTTAAAAATAGAATTAAAATTAAAATTCAATGACTATATATATATATATATTGAATTCAGCAATCTTTATGCTTTACAAAATAATGGAGAAAAAATAAATTGAAGAAGGTGGGATAATATAAACAAATTACAATGGAGATTAGTCGATGTATTTCGTCTACTATTGTTATTAGAATTATCAAGTAGCTTGGTTATGCACTGAACTGACTCAGAAAAGTATTGTTCTCAACACAACAATAATGATTTCCCTTTCATATAAATGTTTTGCTAAACAAATATACAAAACAAAATCAAAGGTAAAAATAGAAGTAAAATCAAACACAATCTTGAATTATTCTTAGTATTTAATCTTTACTACCTTATGTTTAATGAAATGACGAGTTGAGACAGTCTAATAGCATATCCTTTACGTAATTGTGGCTTCAAACTCTAAAAATTTTTTTTATAAAATCATTAATACTCATTTATACAACAATAAAATTAATCTCAAATTTAGTAAAATGTTTATTAAATTATTTATGAAAATACAATTACCTTTGCCACAAAGGGTTGAACAATATATAGTTAAACCTACAACCTAGTGGTTGTCTCCTGCACAAAACATACAAAAAGACCATTCAGATATAAACACAAAGTAAAAGACTAAATAAACATAGAAAAATCTCCACACAAAACAAAAAGAAAATCACAAAGAAAAAAGGTAGAAATAAATTGGATATAAATAATGAAAATGAAAAGGATAAATAAATTGATTTATTTTAAGAGAACTTCAAAAAATCAAATCTTTATTTCATTGAGAAAATATTTAAATGTATAAAATATATATACAAATTAAAAATACTAAACAAAGATAAAAAATGTTGTTACCAAAAAAAAATCTCCCAAAGGAAAAAAAAGCTTCAAAGAAGAGTGATAGAATATTTGAATTTACTAACCTACAAATTCTTATTCTTTAATATAAACCACGAAAAAGAAAATTAAAAGATGAAGTAAATTAATGTATTTTGAGAGAACTAATAGATAATGAATGAAAAGAATGAAAAATATGAAAATATGAGAGGAAGGATGAAAGAGAAAAGAAAGTTGTGAAATAAAGAGGAGGAATGAAATGAGGTGTTAGCATTTCACACTAAAGATTTAGGCAATAGAGATCTCATCAGTAATAAACTGATATTGCAGATTTTAATAGAAGTTAAGGGTTTTTATTTCAATTATTATAAGTGATCATCTTTTCTAATAATGAATATGTTACAGATTCTAGAAGTAATTTAAGGGATTTATACTTTGATTATAGCAGACCTTTCTTGGTAGCAATAATTTTTATTTTTATTTTTGTTTTTCACATTAATCTGGTTGGATTCTGGTTTGTTGTGGAATAGAAATTAAGTAACCTATTGAATAAAAATTCAAAACATCAAGGTGAATCTAAAATTTAAAATTTTGTAATCAATTATAGAAAAACACATGTTTAATTGAAAAAAATAAAAAAATATTATAAAGAAAATGGAAAAAGAAATGTATCACATGAATATTCATTTTTAATGTTAAATAATTTAGATTGATATATTTTGATTAGCTATATCATTTAAATTAAGAATTGTAATGGTTTGAAATTCAATATTTAATGTGAAATATTTATGTTGTATTAATGAAATAGAAATAAAGGTAATTTTTATGAAAAAATGATTAATAATCAAGGTTATAAAAATCATGGGCCATAAGTTGCTTTATGAGTGACACCTGTAAAACTTTCTCTAGAGTGAGTTTTGAATATTATTATTATAGATTATAGATATAGATATAGATATAGATTAATATATTTTAACATAATTATTTATGAAGTTTTAATGTATTTAATGTATAAAGATCTAAAAAATTGAACAAAGATTTGAAAAAAATTATTTAAATTTTATATTACTACCATTTTGTTTCAAAATAAATCTCATTTAAGTTTAGCATATAAGAATTAAACTAATCATTCAACAGTGTTAATTCTTTTTAAAAAGTGAATTTATTTGGTTTAATTAATCCGTTAGTCCCTATAGTTTCATTGAATTTTCAACTGGGTTCCTATATTTTAAAAGTTTTCAGTTGGGCTTCTATGCTGAAAATAAATGTTTAATTGGATCCCTGACTGCATCAACCGTTACAAAAATATAAAAATTAAAAGAATATTCCTAAAATATTCTTTTAACTATAATTTTATATTTAAAAAAAAGAAAATAAAAACGTACTCTTCTCTTCTCTCCTCCTTCATCTCTACTACCATCACCATTGGCCCCTCCCCCTATCAACACCCTATTGTTGTTCTTCAAGCCTCATCATCATCCATCTTTCACCACTACCTTTCTCATTATTTTTTTATTTTTCACTATCTGAAAAAATAACAAACGCACGATGGTGGCTGGGAGGAGACCGGTAGCCCAGTGGTGACGGCGTGGGGGTGCATGGTAGTTGTGTTGAGTATGGCAGAGGTGTGGCGGAGCTTGCGATGGTGGTCACGGTGGTCAAAGCCTGATGGGGTGGTAGTCGCGGCCTTCTTCCCTTTTCCTTCTCTTCCTTTTTTGTGTTTATTTTTGTTTGTGAAGTGTGGATGAGAGATGTGTTGGTTTGGGGTTTTGAATTTGGTTTTGTATTTGTGTTTTTTGATTTTTAGGTTATGATTTTGGGTTCTGTTTTTGGGGTTGGAAGGGAATGGTATGGATGATTCTAGGTTTTTGTTTTTGTGTCTGTGATTCTGGGTTTGGCTTTGTTTTGTGGGATGAAGATTGGGTTGTTATGGTTTCATTGTGGTTGTTGTATTTGGTTAAAGTTCGGTTGCAGAGGTTTTGGCTATGGTGTTGTGGATGCAGGGGCTTCACAGAGGCACGACGGGCTTCATGGCGCCGCTAGGTTTCTAAGCAGAGCTTCGCGGTTGAAGCTGGGCTACTATGGTGTACGCAGGGGGTCGCATGGTTCATGGGGTACTAGGTGGCAGTGGCAGCTCTAGCTTCGGCAGAGGAGGAAGGGGAAAGGGAAGGGGAGGGGGAGCAAAAGGGGAAGGTGGATTTTTCTTTGTTTTTAATATAAAATTATAATAAGAGAATATTCTAGGAATATTCTGTTAACTTTAATATTTTTGTAATGGATAATGAGGTCATGAATCTAATTAAACATTTATTTTTTAATATAGGGACCAAATTGAAAACTTTTAAAATGTAGGGACCTAATTAAAAATTCAGTAAAACTATAGGGACTGACAGATTAATTAAACCATTTATTTACAAGACTAAATTAACCTTTAAAAAAAGAATTATGATGGATGAAAAAGAAGTGAAGAAAGAGAACTTTATTATCTAAGTTAATGCAAATAGAAATAAAATTCTTATAAATTAATTAATACTTCATTGAAATTTAAAATGGAGTGAGTAGTTTTTCAACTAACTAGTGTTTTGAAATGCTTTAGCCAAACTCTATGTAATATTAGGAGTTTTAATTTTGAAAAAGAAAATGATTTTACCTAATCATTATTGTTACTTTAAAAATGAATTGGACAATCAATTATAGATAAAATTATTTAAAAAATATTATACTTTTAATAAATTTAATTGGTATATTTTTTTAAAAATTGAATATATTAGAATACGCATTCACTTTGAAAGTTTTCATGAGATGTCTATAACCAATATTTTTCTAAGTACACAAAAATGCATAAAATTATAAACCCATTTTTTTTTCTTATCAATCCTTTCTTTTCTCTAAAATTATAAGTGTGGCAGTAGATTATGGGTCCTACTGTGTAAATTAAAAAGTACTTAATTACTTTCATTAAATTATTAGAAAGTATTAAATGATTTTGAAATTTCAGATAATACTCTAATTTATCTTTAAATTGTTGATTATGTGCATATCAAGTCTCAAACATAAAAGATGTAACAAAACATACAAGAGAGTCGCTATTGTCACACTCTTTTAATAGCATTTTTTCAATGCTCCTAAATGTCATTGACTAATGGTTATGTTAACCTTTTGCTTATTTCCACACTCGAAATTATAATTAATTATCTTATAAATTCTCTAAAAAAAAAACCATGACATTGTTTCATTGATATTTTAAAAATAATTCTTAAATCAACTTGTTCCAACAAATCTAAACACATGCCAATACATTGATAAACAAAGAAAATGAATAATAGTTTAAAATATTAAGGCTCATATGGAAAATAGAGATAAATGTTGCTTAACACTAGTAGAAAAAAAGGGAACTCACAACCTTTTTTAACCCACCGCCACTATTTGTCGCCTGCATTGGTTTTTGAACCACCACTATGTCAAGCTGATAAAGGAATTTTTAGGCATCTATTATTGTTTCATATTTGGCCTAATTTGCTTCTATATGTGTTTAATTCTGACAATTTAATTGAGTTTTGCATTATTGGGCCTCATTGGATTTAATTGTTGAAATTTGGCTAATTCCGGATTTTACACTCACTATGACCTTTCTGTATTGGACAGATTATTTTGGGCTCTAGAAATATCGGATTTGGGTGATCTTGGTGGCTCCTGAAAGCTGAGACCGAGATGCATAATTTTGGGTTTCACAGGCTTCATCAAATTCAGTCCGTTTCAAGGCTTAATTGGGCTTCCAAGTTCCGGAGCAAATGCTTAGGCGGGTCCAAGACCTTTCCTCACATAATTGGGCATATCTCACTCATTTCTGGTCCAATTGAGGCATATAATATGTCTCTGGAAAGCTTATCCAGAGAGGATTATCTTATCTAGATCAGATTTCGAAAATCTCGATAAGATAAGGTTAGTGATAAGAGGAAATTCGGGTAGGGCCATTGGATTGCCTATAAATTTCAGTTTCCTTTGTAATTCTGATATGAATAAACAACAAAGAACCGTAAACTTGTATTTTCGTTTTCCTTTCAAACTCAAAGTGTTCATACAGAGAGCTTGCCAATGGAGATGTCCATGGAAGGCTAAACTCCTTTCAATCCCCGACATCATAGATAATCGGTTTGAATTGAGTTCTGTTGTGTAAATCTTATCTTTGTATGTATGCTTTCCTTTTATGAATTTCGATTATGGATTTGGTTATTGAACATGATCATGTTTGAATTATATCTGATTAGATATAGAACTGAATTCGTTATTGAAATTGAAGTAAAGGTTGAATTACCGATCGGTTGTACAGATTAATTGAATCACGTAATTTGACATTCATTTGAATTGCGATTGTGATTTAAGGATTGTTGGGTGAAAACTATATGATTATATAGTTGATTCGGATTAACACAGTAGCATACAAATTTAACTCTTATGAACTATGATGAATTCTGCCAAATGATCATGATGTCTGGGATTGATTCTTTGATCAAGTGAGTTTCTGTTTCTATTTACATTTACCTTAATCCTTTCATTTCACTCTATTTTGTTCTAAAATTCACAAAACCCCCCGCTTTTTAGTGTTATTAGTATTTACAGATCGATAACATAACTGATGTGTCCCAAGGAAGAATGACCTGAGTCTGCTTATACTACAAATAAGGGGATTTAGACTATTTTGATAGTGGACGCGACAGTTCATATCACAAGCGTCCCTATGTCAAACAGCAGTAGTTTCAACAACCACTGGAACAACTACTGCAAAAAAATTAGAACCAAAACATTTATATGCCCAAAACATAATACCACCACTGCAAAGAAATCAATCTTAAATCGCTTAGCAGTGATAGAACCACCACTATATATAAGATATTGAGGGGGAAAAAACATCACTTTTAATATTCTTTATCATAAATACAAGATGTGGCTTTAATAAGTTGAGCAAATAATAGACTGGATTTATTATTCGAGTTGTTACATTTAAAACCTATGTTGAAATATTATTATTTTTCAAATTTTACATGAAATACTTTTAAAAAGTTCTAAATGTCATGTTTATATCATATTTGTTGCAAATTTAATCTTTGTAATTTCAAAATCATCCATGTTAAATCATCAAGAAAATGAATAGCCATAAATACTTTTTAGGTCATGCTTTGAGCATTGCCCAACATGCTCTACTAGGTTTTTCTTAGGGATGTGTATAGTGGTTTCCTTTCTCGCTTTTGAGTGCGTGCAACTGTATCGTTGATCCCTAGGATTCAGTGCAGCTTTCTCTATCCCTCGTGTCTATTTACTCCTAGTTTATGATTTTGATGGGAGAGAAAAGAAATAGTGAGCGCAACCATACCTTGACTGCATAGGAGTGTGCCGAAGTCACCATGAGAGCTCGATCTGAGTGCTTAACTTTTGTGCTTCCAAGTTGTGGTCAGCTAGTAATGTTGTAATCGACTAGTGATATTGTAGCCTGAGACCATTTGAGTCAAGTAACAGAGTACCAAGTTGGACGTTAACTAGGGCGAGAATGTTATAATGCTTATGCTTCTTTTTAACTTGACAAATTTTTCTACCAAGACTTGGTAGTAGTTGAGTGTTTCCCTCGAAGAGATGATGGTGAGTTTGTCCTAGTGGTGCAGGGATGCACTAGGGATATGATGAGCTCAGCCAGTTTGCTTAGGGGCAACCGACGATGTGGTGAGCTCATCTTGGCTGCTCAAGAGTGACCAAAGACTTAGTGACCTCATCTTAACCATGTGATGGCGGACGAGAATGTCGTGTGGTTGTTCGATTATCGTTTGGTGGCTGGCAATGCATTGAACTCGTCCTAGCGAGACATGAACACGCTAAGGGCTTGGTATGTTCTTTGTAGTGAGATAGAAATACGTTAGCGACGTAGTGAGCTCACCTTAGTTATGGACAACAATTGAAGACTTTGTGACCACGTCCTAGTTACATTTTGGGCAACTCGAAAATGTTGGAGGTCATCCGAGTTATCATCTTGGTGGCTGGGGTTGCATTGAATTAGTCTTAGCAAGACGATAACACGCTGACAATGTAGTGAGCTCACTTTGGTTATGCATAGCAATTGAAGACTTTATGAACTCATCCTAGTTGCCTTTAGGCAACTCGAAAATGTCAAAGGTCACCCATGTTACCATTTTAGTGGCCAGCGATGCACTGAACTCATCTTATTGAGACAGGAACATGTGAAGACTTACTGAGTTTGTATTGGTTGTGCAAGGCCAATCGGTGACATGGTGAGCTCATCCTAGCGAGGTGGCGAACACGTTGAAAAGTGAATGACCTCATCATGGTTGTGTGAAAGCAACCAAAAAATGGCAAAAGGTAGTCCTAGTGGCCTTGAGCACACCAAGGACATCTCAAGCTAGTAGGTGACCTTGGTCAGTTTGGTTGCCTGGTCATGTTTCTGACTCGAGGCTTCATGTCTTATAATCTAAGGCTAAAAAACATTTCAGTCCAATGATATGCTAGTGATAAGAAAGTAGAGAATTATATACAATATAGAGCATGTAGGCAAGTATAATATAGTATCCCAACATCAAATAAAAATCCTTTGAGCAAAACATGTTAATTCTAAGGTGGGGGTATGCTTGGCATCCAAGAGATCTGCAAATTATTTTAATTCTGAGATAGTTATATACTCGGTATACCGATTTTGAGTTTGAGAATAAGATATTGATTGATGGAGATATATTTGAGATGTAAAAAAATCTTCAAATCACAAATAAATAGGTTATGAGAATAATAAAGAGATATCTTATTGGATTTTGGTCGTGAGGCAATAATATAATTTGGTTGCAAGGTGGTGATGTAGCTCGGCTAGAGGCGGCGTCACAACTCAATTGGAGTTGGTATTGGAACTTGGTCGGACTCAGTGGTGAAGCCAACTTGTCCAAGATAATGCTCGGCATCCAAGAATATTCATATCAAAGTTAATTGATCATGAAAACAACATCATAATAATAATTCTTCATATCATATGCAAACAACATCATAATAATAATTCTTCATATCAGAGTTGTTTATAAGGATAGCATATTTTAGCACTTAAAAGATTCTTCGTATCTTCACTAATGGAAAATTGAGATAAGATGGATCATATGTTGAGTGAAAATGGCTAACCATGGTTGTTAGGCCAGGCTGATATTTGGATATTTAATCCTTATATATATATATATATATATATATATATATATGTGTGTGTGTGTGTGTGTGTGTGTGTGTGTGTTCAGTGGTTGTGTGCATTGCTTGCAAACGTTAGGTCTTTGGTTTGAGCCCCAAGTTCAGAATTTTTGCCATTTATGCAGTATCTGTCTCCCCTTTTCTGGGTTTAAGAATTTTTGGGCCTTTGGCTCAAGTGTTTGGAAACCTTACCCCTTTCTTCCTTTCATTTGTAGGATATGTCATTTGTAAGTAGAAAAGCGCATGAGAAGGGGGGTTGAATCGTGTTTCACCTTTTTTTTTCACTTTTACTTTTTGAAAAGCTAAGACAAATTACTATCAAGATATTATACTTAAAGTGCAATGTAAACAGTGTTAGAAATGTCAGAAAGTGAACTTTTTGACCTAAGAAATATATTTAAAGGCATAAAGTAGAGCTTTTCAAAAGAAGCAAAGTAATTAAACAAAATGAAGTAGATAAATAAAAGATGAAGGAGAAGGAAGATACTGCACAGGAGTTTTATACTGGTTCAGCCAACCTGCCTACATCTAGTTCTTAACAATAGTTGGGTTTCACTAAACCTTTCTCAAACCTGAGAAAGAACAATGATAGTCTTTACAGTAGCCTTCCCAAGCTTTTACCTGTGATCAGTAGCAACCTCTATTGTCATTAACCAAGTAGTCTTTTCACTAGTCTCTCCAAGCTAAACCATGACCGGTAGACAATCCATACTATCACAGACAAAGTAGTCTTTGTACCAGCATTTCCACACTGAACCGTGACCAATAGACAACCCATACTATCACAAATCGAGTAGTATTTGACTAGCTTCTTCAAGCCAACCTTGAGTAGTCTTAAACTAGCCTCTCCAAGTTGAACCATGACCAGTTACAAAATTTGCTGTCGCTTTGCAAGTAATCTTTAACTAGACTTTCCAAGCTACTTCACATCGATCATTACTGGATCGAGGATACAAAGGTATTGTGTTTGGGTTTGCAACTTAAACTAACCTACACTCAGGTTTCCTTAAGATATACAATAACAGACTTGGGAAAAATTTGAATGACTTCTTTCTAATATTCTTCCTAGAAAGAATGTATGATCTATTTAGAATGTAGAAAGAAGATTTTTATAGATCAAGAACTGATTACAAGATGTAATGATCTTTACAAGAAGATGAGGATAGATTTCTTTAGCATTTTGGCTTTTTTCAACATTCAAAGTCTACTTCATTTTGAGCATAGCATCTCTATTTATAGATGGTTTTTCTTGATGACCGTTGCCCTTAATCTTTTCTCCAAGTGACACATGTTGATCATCAGTTTGTATCTTGGAAAGCTGTCTAGAGGAGTAGCTCAACTTTTGTTAGAGCTCTTGCAAAAGCCGTTGTGAAATGGAGGTTTCTGATGTTACCTTCAGAAAATACTTTTTACTTTCTAAACTAGGCTTCTGAATATTTCCTTCTAGAAGCCTAAGTGGTTGACTATGTTTTCAGAAGAGTTGACATGCTAGTATGTAACTGGATTTGATTTCAAATTTAAATTTCAAACTTCTCTCCTTTTACTGTAAAGAGCACTGTTTCACTGTAACATGAGTTTTCTGAAGTGCGATATCAGTTCATTGAATAAAAAATGATCTTCCAGACTTCAATCAGATCTTGTAGATGTTGAGATGATTACGATCATACTGATTGAGGGTTATAGAACACTCTTGCTTCAAAGCTGGGTTGAAATCTTCAACTTGAGAGTACTTTCTGAAGTAGCGTCCTACTTGTTGAAGATCTTTGCCTTGGTTTCTTGTTGTCTATGATTTTCTTCAGTCCGTAAAGCATGTATATGTTCATTCCACTATATAATATTCATTTCAATTGAGTTCGAATCTCTTAAAACAGATATACCATGTTTGCATATGTAAAATGAAATTATTTTGGTTTCAAGAAGCACATTATGCATATGGAAGACCCGGTTTGCTTACGTCAAGAAACTCAAGGAAACTATTAGTTATTCTTCAAAATATTTTCTTGAAATTAGTTGTGTCATTAGTCAAACTTTTTTGTAATGACACTTTCTGAAGGGTTTTGGAGCTAACAATCTCCCCCTTTTTGATAATGACAAACCAATAGAAGAAAATCTTTTGAAGAGATTTTGAAAGAAATAACAAAAATATGATATGAGTCAAGATATAACCAATTTCTTTCAACATATCATGAGATGTGATTTTCAGAGTCCTTTTCTTAAAGCATGATCAAATCGTTTAATTGCCTCAAGTGACTTAAATCGGGGTTGTTTTTGTTTCTCTTGAGATTTCTGAGGTTATCTCAGAGTATTTTCTGAGAGGTGTCAGAGAATGAGATAAACAAGATACGATCGTTTAAGCTTCTTGATAAGATATCAGCCTAACTTTTTTTGTCATTGTAACTATTCTGAAAGAAAGGTTTGAATAAAGCGAGTTATACTTGCGATATATACTCTTGATTATATTTCTTATTCAGTATATCTTTATCCAAATGTTTTTGAAATGTAATGTAATTTTTTGAATGAAACATCTGCATCACTCAAACTTTGTACACAAGTGAAGTTCCTGACGCTCATAGGAATCTTATTTCAAATATTATCAGGAAGGTGGCACTAGGTTTCTGAAGCTCAATAGGGATAGATCCCAGATATATTAGAGCATTAGTTTTTTGAGCTTATGATATGAACTAGAAAACTTCATAGCGTAACAGAGCGTAAATCTTTGAAAACATGAGTTTTTAAAGAAATCGTATGTCATGACTTACATACCAGCGCACACAAGGATATACATATATATAACACCATATGACATGATATGTTCTAGAGCTAATAATACAAATTAAATATTGATATACTTAGGCATCAGAGCATGGATATAAGGCAGATTAGATCGAGCTAAGAGCATGCAAACATCATCTTCAATATATCTGATTAGCAAAGTTGAATATGTTTATCAAAGTGAGCAGATAAAGTATGTCCATGTTAAAAACTTATCATAGCAAAGACTAGGAACATGATATACCCATGGTAGATATATCAAGATAGATGGAAAAATCAGAGCATTAATATAAAACATGAGTTTTTTAAAAGAACAAAGAAATAACATTCTAACAAAGGTTCTTAGAAATAATGCAAAAAAAAAAAAATGCTCTTGCTCCCTTTTAGTAAGATCCTTTTTAAATTTCTCAGCATAGTTTTTCTTCTCCTCCTTTTGACATCAGCAAAAAGGAGTTGTGTCGGAAACCAAGAACACCATCATCAACCCTGATGCCTAATCTCAGGAAGGATCTCCTGAGTATTTTGAAGAATTTGATTCTTCATGACCTCGAATTTAGGTACCTTGCTCAATATTGGTGGCTTTAACCCAATCCATTCTAGAGGTAATGTCCCTCTAATTTATGAAAAGAAGCTATAGAGAGCTTGTTGAAGTCTCAGTTGAAGGCTAGTGTGGCAGGTGGATGGTAGTTGGTGCAACCTTGGGGGTTGGCTTAGGTATATCTTGGGGTATGGTACCTCCAGACTTAGGTGATTCATTCTCAGCAGCAGCATGCGAGGCAGTTGGTGGTGGAAAAGGATGGAAGTTGAGCAGTAGTGATGATAGGAGCAGAAGCAGGCTCAGTAGAAGGAGCAGAGACAACATTTAGCATTTGAGCCCATGCAAAAGCAGCAGCTTCTTTAGCTTAAAGAGCACCATTTTATAAAGTCCTGTTCTCTTCTTCTTCTATTGAAGAGATATAAATGGAAGGAGGAGGTTAAGATACCATTAGAACAACAGCAGTTTCTGGTGTAGCTCCCTTCTTAGCTGGTTCTTTGATGATTGGCTTCATAGATGGTTATAATGGGTTCAAGATTGGAGAAGAGCTCATTTACAAAAAAAATTGAGTCCACCCAAACCTTCTTCTTCATACTATGGCTCTAGTTTTGGGGATCTTGACACGACTTATAACATTTGATTGATAGTCATGAAATCATCACTATCACCATGGGAAGCCATGTTGGTCCCATTTGAAGCTGTTTTTTCAGGAATGGTTGATGAAACCATGGTAAAGTAGGTTTCTGAAACTACCTGTCTTCTATTAGAAGCATTAGAGGCTGGAAAGGAGGTGAACCTAAATTGTTGAGTCATGGGCCTAGTAGGCTATTCTTCAATAACCATGAAGGGTTTAGGATCAGTAGGTCTTCTTATTCTTTTGCTGGAACCTTGAATCCCTTTAGCCTTTTCGAGGTTTCTTGCTTCATCTAGTCTCTTTTTTTCTTGCAAAACTCATTGCCCTTTGAGGATTCATTTTGTTTCTTTTTCATCCTTGGAGGATTCAGTTTTTTAGAGGTTGTTTCTGCTTGTTATGCTTCACATATATCCTTTAAAATGAGTGCAGCTCTTGGCACTCCTTTGGTAAGTTTCTAAACTTTTGCTCAAAATTCTTCCTGCAAATAGGAAGCTTGTCAGGTCTACCTTTAGGAAGCTCACTTTTTGAGTTCTCTACCTAATTTCTAATGGTTCAAAAGGCTTTGGAGTTTCTGCTAGCTTCTGCTTCTTGATGAGCCTCGTTTTGGCTTTCTAAATTGTCTTAGAAGGAACTTCTTCAGACTCAGTTTCTTCAAAACCTTGCTTTGTTTCTGCTAAGCTTTTAGTGCTGCTTTCAGGAAGGATAATCTTCCTTTGTTCTTCCTTTTTTTTGCTCATTTTTCTTCTTCTTGGGTTCACCTGTAGTCTTTTCTGATTGAGCATCCTTAATAAGGGAGCTTTGCTTTTAGAGCTTATCTTTACAGGTATAGACTGAGTCTTCTTTATTGTTTTGAAGGAGTTGCTAGTGTAGTTTATGCCCATGAGATACTAAAACTACTCTTCAATAGGAGGGTATTTGATGTGTTGGAAGATATTTGTCAGCACCATCCCATAGGGAGCTCCAACGATTCTTATTTTCTCCTTTGTAATGGTACTAAGCATATAGTCCATTAACATTTTGGGTAGATTTACTTTTCTTTTAGACATCAGATAGAAAAGTAGCATACAGTCCACACCTATCAGAACATCCGTACTTCCTCGTCTAGGAGGAATAGTGAACTGAACTATAATGAACACTTTTCTTGGCCTTGAACTGAGCATAGCAGTAGTAATGCTACCAGGTTGGTGCTGTGTTGAATCTGTGAGGCACTTTGATACTTCTTCAACGCTCACCCCGAGGATTTGAACCATTCTTCCTGTGCTAAATAGCTGATTCCGGCTGTAGGATCCCTAACTACTGTAGACAAATCAGATAGCCTTATCTGCATGTAGCTGTCCTGAATGGTGGTTTTGAGGGTGGTTCAGTCCTTTTCCTCAAGAAAAGGATAGAAAGCAGTTGCCTTTCCTGAAAACACCTTGTTTAAAATGTTCAAAAAGTATTCCCACCCTTGGAAAGTAAACACTTCCTTGAGTATTTGGATTTGATTCAACATGGAGTTCTTTAGTCTTTTCCAGAGGCTATTGTTCTTTGAGAGAAACTTTTCTCATAAACCTCTTGCATAGGCAGTTCATTATAAATGATGAAATGTCCCTGCTTGGTAGAAGAATAGTTGATTTTTTTTCCTTCAGTTGTGGGAGAAGAAATGAGGATAAAATGACAAGGTTGAAGCTTGAGGGGAAAAACTTGGTAAGGGTTTGAGATAACACGGTTGCGGTTACATGAATGATAGTATGAGAAGAGATGAAATGGTTAAGGTTTGAGTGCTTGGAGGCTGAAGTTAAAGGTAATGTGTAAAGTGTGAAGAGTGGGGATTATTTAAGTGATATGACGTGACTAACTGAAGGTAAAGTGATGTGGAAGAAAGAAACTCAAAAAAGATGGAATTATCCCGTCTTTTTCATTTCTTTTAGAAAGAGAGTTTTTTGATGCTTGAAGTCACTTTCTGAGCAAACTTGCTTTTTGAGAATCTCAACCACTTTTTGACCTATTAGAGCAACTTAGGTTTCTCATGGTTAACTCATCTTCAGATTCTGAACATTGTAAAAGCATATGTACCCTATTTCCTGATCCTCTAACCTTCTTTCTAATAATCTTAACTCTTTTCTGAGCTTGCAAACTAAATCTTTTATTTGTGAACTGATTCTCTGCCCTTGCAAATTGATCTTCTTAATGGGCTTCAGTTTAGAGCAATGAAGGAGGATACCTAAAGATGCTTGTGCAAGAAAGCTTATGCGGATTTAAAAACCTTTAAGTTCAAAAGTTTTTTCAAAACACAAAAACGACCTTCAGCTAAGGGTTTTTCGAATATATCAGACACTTGGTTTCAATATTAACAAATATTAGCTCAATATCTCCTTTTTGAACATGATTCCGAATAATATGATGTTTAACATCAATATGCTTGGATTTAGAGTGCTGGATGGGATTCTTAGCAAGATTAATAACACTAGTATTATCATAGAGGATAAGGATTTTGGAGTACCTTAAGTGATAATCTTTTAACTGGTTCCTTATCCACAACATCTGGGTGCAGCAGTTAGCAGTAGCTACATAATTTGCTTTAGCTGTGGAGAGTGCAATGGTATTCTGCTTCTTGTATAACCAAGTAATAAGACTTCTTCCAAAGAAGCAACATCATCTACTGGTGCTCTTCCTCTCTACTCTGTCTCTAGCAAAATTAGTATCACAGTAACCTACAATCTCACAAGATATACCTTTTTCATACCATAAACCAAGATTGGTAGTACCAGATAGATGTCTAAGAATTCTTTTGACAGTATTTAAGTGTGATTACTTTGGGTTAGATTGAAATCTAGCACAAATTCCCATATTTAATTGAATGTCTAGTTTACTTGCTGTAAGATACAAAAGTGAACCAATCATTACTCTATAATTACTTTCTGACACTTTCTCCATTCTCATTAGCATCAATGGCTTGAGATGGGTGCATGGGAGTACTAATTGGTTTGACCTGATCCAAGTTAAATTTTTTCAAGAGCTCTTTTGTATATTTTTCTTGATGGATCAAGGTTCCTTCCTTGCACTATTTTATTTGCAAACTAAGGAAGAACTTGAGTTCAGCTATCATGCTCATCTCAAATTCATTCTACATTAATTTTTGAAAACTTTTCACAGAAAGAATGATCAGTAGCACCAAATATAATGTCATCAATATATATTTGAACTATTAGAAAGTGATTACATTATTCAAGGGTAAAAAAGAGTAGTGTCAATATTAACTCTCTTGAACCCATTCTTTAGGAAAAAGGTACTTAGTCTTTTGTACCAAGCTCGAGGAGCTTGTTTCAGACCATACAGTGCCTTTGTCAGCTTAAAGACATGGTTGAGAAGGTTTTCACTCTCAAAACTAGGAGGCTGCTTTACATACACTTACTTAGAGAGGAATTCATTTAGGATTGCAGACTTGACATCCATTTGGTAAAGAATGAATCCCTTATAGGCGGAAAAAGCAAGTAGTGTTCTTATGGCTTCCAGCTTAGCTACTGGTGCAAAGGTTTTATCATAATCAATTTCCTCTTGTTGATTATAACCTTGTGCAACCAATCTTACTTTGTTTCGGATGACTCTGCCAGCTTCATCAAGCTTGTTTTGGAACACCCATTTTGTTCCAATAATGATATTTCCTTTTGGTCTTTCAGGCAGTGTTTGGTTTGTGTCCTAGGACACAAATATAGGAACAGACTGTCCCTGTATCATACTTGGTGGTAGATATGGGTATGGGGATAGAAAAATTTTCTGTCTCAGAGATAGAAATTTTCAGTATTTCTGTCCTTCCAAAAAGCGGGGACAGTGGAGACAAGATACAGAGACAGAAATTTAACACCTTTATGGGGAAAGTGGGGAAAATGGGGATAATAATTTTTATGTCTCTGTCTCCACTGTTCCTATATTTCTGTCTCTGTCCCTGTATTTTTATCCCAGGGCACTAACCAAACGCTACCTCAATAAGCTTCCAGACTTTGCTTTTCTTAAACAGTTCAAGTTTTTTTTTTTACACGGTATCTACCCAATTTTGATCACTCAAAGCTTCTTCAATGCGTTCAGGTTCAATGGTAGAGATGAAAGCACAATTTGATTGATTTCTAAGGGATGATCTAGTTCTTACTCCCTTGGAAGTGTCTCTGAAAACTTTATTTTGAGAAACTGCCTTCAAATCAGAAATTCCCTTGTAGTTTCTGTTGCCTTATATATCTCCATCTTCTTTTTCATCTTCAGAGTGCTCTTCTTCATATTTAAAGAGATCACTTTCCGACGGCTTTGGAGTCCTGAGCCAGCTTTCTGAAGTATCCAAATTTTGGACCTTACCATCTGAAGATTGAGTTTTCATCTGCTTGTTTTCAGAAGGGTTCTTGAGATCCAGTTTCTCTAGATTTTCATTCAAATCTTCGAGATCATCAGTAAGATTTTTCTTGAGCTCCTTGAATTTGATGTGAATCATCTTTTAACGCATAGCATTCTTTGTTATATACTCTGTAAGCTTACTAAAAAGTAACCTAAGAAAATTCCATCATCAGATTTTGGATCAAACTTTGCGAGTTTGTCCTTGGTGTTAAGAATAAAATAAAATTAGCTAAAGACGTGAAAATATGACATGTTGGGTTTTTGGTCCTTCTACAGCTCATAAGGTATTTTATTTAGGATTGATGTTAGAAAGATTCTAGTTTGTATATAGCAAAAGGTGTTAACAGCTTCTGCCCTAAAACTTTTTGATAAATTACTTTCTAAAAGTATTGTCCTGGCCATCTTCTATAAGCTTTTGTTTTTCCTTTCAGCAACCCTATTTTGTTAGGGAGTTCTAGGTGCAGAAAACTCGGGAAGGATGTTATTTTTTTTCACAAAACTCTTCGAAAACATGATTTTCAAATTCTCCTCTATGATATGATTTGATAGAGGTGATTTGAGAGTCCTTTTCAGTGCAAACTCGTTTTGTAAAATCTTTGAATGTTTCTGCCACCTCATCCTTAGAAGTTAGAAAAATAACCCATGTAAATCTAGACTAATCATCTACAATGACAAGACAGTGTTTCTTCCTAACAAGACTAGCAATCTTGGTTGGTTCGAAAAGATCCATGTGTAAAAGCTCAAGTGGCTTAGTGGTTAAAACCACATTCTTATTGTGGAAAAAAGCCTTGGTTTGCTTACTTTTCTCACATAAATCACAAGTTGAGTCCTTGTCAAATCTGATCTTTGGCAGGCCTTTAACAAGCTTTTTCTAAGAGAGTTAAAAAATGAGCTTCATATGAACATGCCCAAGCTTATTATGCTACAGCCACTTATCATTCGTGAATGATGTGAGACATTTTATATCTTGATCTAAATGGTCATCTAAGAATAACATGTAAGTGTTATCATGCCTTTTTCCAAATAAGATGACTTGTCTCGAAGTGGGATTTACTATATTACATGCATGAGCAATGAATAAAACATTAAAGCCTTGGTGATAGAACTGACTGATACTTAACAGATTATGAGCCAGGCCATCAACAAGCAATACATCAGAAATTTGGTAGAAACCATTGTTATCAACATTCCTAATGCCTGTGACCTTGGCCTCACCTCCCTTAGCAAATTTTACTGATCTAGAGTTCTTTGCCTTCAGGTTTCTGAACCATCTCCTAGATCTGGACATGTGTCTAGAACAGCCACTGTCCATGTACCACTTGTTGTCTACTTCAATGTGCGTTCTCAGACACATCTTGAGTTTACTTTCTGATGTATAGCCTGCCATAAAGCAAAGGTTTGCAACATCTAGTTCTTCTTGGTTTTTCGATCATTCATTCTCTTCCTATGGTTTGCTCCAGGTGGCCAGCATGTCCTTTTTCTTGTATGTAAACTTCTTCTGTGGCCTTTGAGCTTAGGACATTTTGGTTTAAAGTGTCTCATCTCTCCACAGTTGTAGCAAGTGACGCCCTCCGGCTTTACCTTGCCCTTTCTATCATTCTTAAGGTTGATGTCTCTTTTTCTTTTTGTCTTGTCTATCTAGGCTTTGGACATCTTCCTTACTAGCATGGAGAGCTTGTCTCCATCTTCTTCTTCTATCTTATCATCTGACTTTTCCTCCTCATCAAAAGATTTAGCAACTTTCATTGCTTTAGCATTATTTAGCTTCTGATGAGAGGATTTCAATGCCATGACTTTATCTTCTTAATAAATTCACCATGCATTTCAGTGACCACTACATTATGGGTTTTGAATGACCTAATGAATGTATCCAGATTGTGAGTTTAAAGGCCTTTAGCTTCCGTAATGGCTGTAACCTTAGGCAGCTATTTGGTAGGGAGGCTTCTCAAGATATTTTCTATCCATTTTAGAGTTAGAATATCTTTTGCCTGTTCCCTTTAGTTGATTTATGATATGTATAAACCTTGTGGTCATTTCATCAATACCTTCATGATCTTTCATTTTGAGCACCTCATATTGATGAACCAACATATTGATCTTTGTTTCTTTTACTTGATTAGTGCCCTAGTACAGTGTGTGTAGCCTATCCTATATTTCCTTTGCCGTGTCACAAGCAATAATTTTGTCATATTCAGCTTTGCTTAATGCACACGTGAGTAGGTAGTTAGCTTTTGAGTTCAGTTGAACTCTGGCCTTGTGTTGCTCTATCCACTTACTCTGGGGGACTTCTCTTGATGTTGAAGACACATTATTGATTCCAGGAACTTCCTCCGTTGGAAAATAATCTCTTTCTTATATGCTCTTCCATTGATCAAGGCTTGTGTACTTTATGAACAGCTTTATGCGATCTCTCCAATAGGCATAGTCCTCACCATCAAAGAATGGTGGTCTATTGATGGAGTGTCTTTCTGCTATATGAATATTTTGTGCCATTTGTCCATGGGATCTTTATCCTCTGCAGTCGTTAGAGTGCTCAATTCCTTAGAAACCAAGCTCCGATACCACTTGTAAATAGAAAGTACATGAGAAGGGGGATGAATCGTGCTTTGCCTTTCTTTTTCATTGTTACTTTCTAAAAGTTAAGGCAGATTACTGTCAAGTATTATACTTGAAGTGCAATGAAAATAGCGTTAGAAATGTAAGAAAGTGAACTTTTTGAACTAAGAAATAGATTTAAATGCGTAAAGTAAAGCTTTTCAGAAGAAGCAGAGTAATTAAACAAAATACAGTAAATAAATAAAAGATGAAGGAGAAGAAAGATACTGCACAGGATTTTTTATTCTGGTTCAGCCAACCTACTTACATCCAATTTTCGACAACAGTTGGGTTTCACTAAACCTTTTTCAAAGTTGAGAAAGAACAAGGATAGTCTTTACAGTAGCCTTTCCAAGCTTTTACCTATGACCAGTAGCAACCTCTACTATCACTAACCAAGTAGTCTTTTCACCAGCCTATCTAAGTTGGACCGTGATTAGTAGACAACACCTACTGTCACAAATCAAGTAGTCTTTTCACCAGCCTCTCTAAGCTGAATCGTGACCAGTAGACAACCTCTACTATCACAAACCAAGTAGTTTTTGTCTAACCTTTCCAAACTAACCTTGAGTAGTCTTTAACCAATCTCTCCAAGCTAAATCAAGACCAGTTGCAAAATCTAATGTCACATTGCAAGCACTCTTTGACTAGCCTTTCCAAGCTACCTTACGCCGATCACTACTAGATTGAGGATACAAAGGTATTGTGTTTGGGTTTGAAACTCAAACTAACCTATACTCAAGTTTCCTTAAGATATACAATAACAGACCTGGGAAAAACTTGAATGACTTCTTTCTGTGAAGAACGTATAATCTATTTAGAATGTAGAAAGAAGATTTTTACAGATCAAGAACTGATTACAGGATGTAGTGGTCTTTACAAGAAGATAAGGAGAGATTTCTTTTTCGTTTTGGCTCTTTTCAATGTTCAAAGTCTACTTTCTTTTGAGCGTAGCATCTCCATTTATAGATGATTATTCTACATGATCGTTGCCTTTGATCTTTTCTGCAAGTAACATGTGTTGATCATCAATTTGTCCCTTAGAAAGTAGTCTAGAGGAGTAGCTCGGATTTTGTCAGAACTATTGCATAAGTCATTGTGAATTGGAGGTTTCTGAGGTTATCTTCATAAATTACTTTTTACTTTCTACTTGAGGTTTCTAAACATTTCCTTCTAGAAGCCTAAGTGGTTGATCATGTTGGCAGAAGAAATGACGTGCTAATATGTAATTGGATTTAATTTCAAATTTGAATTTCGAACTTCCCTTCTTTTCCTATAAAGAGCATTGTTTCACTGTAACATGAGCTTTCTGAAATGCAGTATCAGTTCATTGAATAAAAAATGATCTTCTCGACTTTAATAAGATCTTGTAGATGATGAAATGATTACAGTCATGCTGATTGAGGGTTGTAAAACACTCTCGCTTTAGAGCTGGATTGAAATCTTCAACTGAAGAGTACTTTCTAAAGTCACGTCCTACTTTCTGAAGATCTTTACCTTGGTTTCTTGTTGGCTATGATTTTCTTCAGTCCATAAAGCGTTTATACGTTCATTCCACTATATAATCTTTACTTCAATTGATTTCTAATCTCTTAAAAGAGATATATCATGCTTGTACATGTAAAGTGAAATTATTTCGGCTTCAAGAAGCACGTTATACATACAGAAAAGCCTATTTGCTTACGTCAAGAAACTCAAGGAAACCATTAATCATTCTTCAAAATATTTTCATTAAATTGATTGTGTTATCACTCAAAACATTTTGCAATGACGCTTTTTGAAGGATTCTGGAGCTAACACTGTTTTGGTTTTGCAGCATCCATGTCACAACGATTCAAGGGAGTGCATCTGGTCTCTCACGATGGTAGAGGAAGCGGAGGTGGCACCAAGGTATTAGCAGCAGTCTCAATGGTGTAGCCGTGTGATGAACTATGAGGGCCTTCACACGGAAAAGGATAGTAACTGACAAAGCCGAGATGGCATCATGGAAGAAATGAGGGGAGGTCATTGTGCGATTGAGCTAGTCTATTAGTTCATTGGAGAAGGAGACTATATTAGTTCGTTGGAGAAGAAGACTATCTCGTTAGAGTCACGAAGGAAAATGTTGGTTCGCATGTATTATGGGTTAATGGTGGCAGGTGCGATGGGCACTAAACCCTATCCCTACCGGTGTGGAGTCATGCGGGGAGGGGGGAATGCATCAGCGATCGTGGTTTATTGTGCGATGTGGCTTGGTGGTTCGTTGGAGCTACTAGGAAACTCACTAGCTAGCAAAAATGGTGCTCTTCCATCATTACTCACGGCCAGGGCTTGGTTGTTCAAGGTCGTACTGTTGACTATGGTTTGCCAGAGAGAGAGGTGGAGAGGTGGCTAACTTCAATACTAGCTATTGGGGTCTTCTCTCTTGTGCAAGCGGATGTGGTGTTTGTTTCACCATCCTCCCCTCATATAAAACCGATGATGATAAACGAAATAGACATAATTAGTCAATGGGAGCCGTTAAACAGTTTCATGATCTAAGATTTATGTGCATGTAAGTTCAAAGTTGTTGAGCTTTGATTTGTAGAGTGTGTGATGTTTTTAAGTCATGGCATCTATAAAAACAATTGATTTGTGGTGCTGGCCAATTCAAAATCATGTGATATGTGAAGATAGTCCCAAATATTTTATAGAGTGCCATATACTTATTATAACATGAATTTCAGGCATAAGCTCATCAAACTAATGTGTAGAACATTGTTATATGTTTAGTGTCCCTGTAGAAAGGAATAATGAAGAGGTATAGCCACTGCCAGGAAACACAGAAACAAGATTATGTCATTAAAGAATGGCAATGGTGGTTGGATTGATGATCCATTATAGTTAAAGGCACTTGGGGTTGTCTTCTTCTCTCGGCTGTGCTCTATGAATGCTCCGTTTGTACCGCTACCGCTTACCAGTTTATTCCCTGCTTTATCCAAATTAGAGGTTCATCTGCTAGAAAGTCTTATTTCGAAAATGGAAATAAAGGAAGCTTTATTTGACATGGGAGGTTGGAAAGTGCCGGGGCCTGATGGTTTACCAACAGTGTTTTTTTGGAAGAATTGGGAACATGTTAAATTCTCTGTCATACAATGGGTGAATAATGTCTTTCACTCTTTGCAGGAAATCATGACAGCCAACAGCACTTTTCTTTCTCTTATTCCTAAAGTTGATAACCCTAAATTGATTTCTCAGTTTCGTCCTATAGGGCTTTGCAATGTCATGTATAAGCTTATCACTAAGATTATTGCTACTAGGTTGCATTTGATGATGTCTAAGCTCACGGGGCCTAACTAATGCAGTGTCATCCCTGGTAGGTAGAGTGTTGACAATATTCTTGTGGCGTAGGAAGTAGTGCATTCAATGCATGCTAAAAAAGGCCCAGTGGGCTTTGTGGCACTAAAAATTGATCTAGAAAAGGCGTATGATCATCTGAGTTGGAGTTTTGTGGTGGAAACTCTCCAGGATGCTGGTCTCCCTCAGGGGTTGCGTGATATTATTTGTTAGTGTTTATCCTCTGTGGATATGAGTCTCCTATAGAATGGGAGTACCTTTGATTCTTTTTGACTAGGTAGAGGTGTTTGGCAAGGAGATCCTATGTCCCGTTATTTGTTTGTGCTATGTATTGAGAGACTCTCTCATTTAATTTCCTGTTTTGCCTCGGATAATTCTTGGGAACCTATATCCTTGCCCAGAAGAGGGCCAAAATTATCTCATTTATGCTTTGCAGATGATCTTGTCCTCTTCGCTAAAGCATCCTATGAGTAAGCACAGGTGATAAAGAATGTGTTGGATTTGTTTTGTAGGAGCTCACGACAAAAAGTGAGTGTGGATAAATCAAGTGTATATTTCTCTAATAATGTCCACTCTACAAGGAAACAGGAGATCTCTGCGATTCTTGGGATGCAGCAAACTGGGAACTTGGGGAAATATCTTAGAGTTTCCCTCTTCCATGATTGAATATCAGGTTCCAACTTCCAATATGTTTTTGACCAAATGGAGAAGAAGCTCAACGAGTGGAAGGCTAATACCTTATCATTGACAGGGAGGGTCACTTTGGCCCAATCTGCATTAGCAACGGTTCCCTTGTATGCGATGCAGACAACCAAGTTTCCTATAAATGTTTGTGAAAGAATTGATGAAATATGTAGGAACTTTTTTTGGAATGGCTCTGGTGATAGAAAGAAGATTCACTTGATTAGCTGGGAGAAAGTTTATCGTCCTAAGGATGCTGGGGGTTTAGGCTTTCGTAGCTGTCATGAGATGAATAAGGTCTTCTTGATGAAACTTGCTTGGAAGCTTATTCATAATTTGGATGCCCTTTGGGTTCAAGTAATGAGGAGTAAATACGAGTGTGGTGCTCCCCAATGTTCAAGCGAAGTTTGTTTCCTCCAATGCTTGGAAAGGCATCTGCAATGTGTGGAATCGTGTTTCTACTAATCTGATCTGGAGGCTGGGCAATGGGCAACAAGTTGAGTTTTGGAATCAGCATTGGATTCCTAATATGTGTAAGCTGAAGGATTTTGCTACCATCAAAGTGAATGATGAACTGAGCCATCAGAAGGTGGCTGATTGTGTTACTCTTCAAGGTCAGTGGGACTGGTATCACCTATCTCAAGTCCTACTTCAAGACTGTATTGCACTTTTCCATCCTATCAAGCTTCCTAGGACGAATGATGTTCGTGACTTGGTGGCCTATTTCCCCAATACTGATGGTGTTTTCTCTTGTAAATCGGCCTACAACACTTTGGTCCACCCATACCTTATAAGGCTATTGAGAGTTTTCAAACTAATTTGGAATTTGGAGGCCCCTTAGTGTTTGCGAGCTTTTATGTGGTTGGCGGCTAATAAAGCCCTGCTTACAAACTCGAGCCGTTTGTGACGTGGCCTGTCTGATACAGCTACTTAGCCTCTTTGTAGTGGTAATAACGAATCAGTGCTCTATATCTTTCGTGACTGTAAGGTAGGGAGAAGCATTTGGATTAGTACTGGGATTAATTATATCATTGAGGACTTCTTCTCCAGTTTTCTTGTTGACTAGTTGGAGGTGAATCTCAGTGATTGAACTCGCTCTATCCAAGAGGTTCCCTGGCCTCTATTCTTTGTGTCTTGCTGTAGTGAGTTGTGGTACCATCAGAATTGAGTTATCTTTGATGGACTTGTTGTTAACATCAATACTCTAAGACATATAATTTTCAATTTAGCCAAGGAGTATACTTTGGTGCAATAACTACTATCGTCAATATTGGAAATTCATCTGGGGATGTGTCGCTTCTTCTTGTTCACTGGTCCCCTCCAGAAGAGGGTTGGGCCAAGTTTAACTCAGATGGATCAGTGGTGCAAAATGATGTTGCAGCCTGTGGCAGAGTCTTTCGAGATTCTAATGGGAAATTCATTTTGAGTTATAGTGTCAACCTTGGGCTGTGTTCTGTTATCCTCGCGGAACTGTGGGGTATTCTTCATGGTCTCCAACTAAGTCTTAGTAGAGGTTACACTAACGTCATCGTGGAAGTGGATTCTCTGACTTCTATTACTCTTTGCGATGGCCAAATGCTGGATACTCACGCTGCTTCTCCCTTGGTTCGAGGAATTCATGCTCTCATGACTTACTTTTCTTCGGTCTATATCTCTCACATCTTTAGCGAAATGAATGCTTGTGCAGATGTTTTTGCTAAACATGGTCACCTTTGTTCCAATGAGGGTTTGTGTTTTGATTTCCTCCCTTCATTTGTCTCTCAGTCGTTTTTTTGCTGATTTTATACGGACTAAGTTCCTAGAGTTACTTCCTTGTAATTTCTTTTTGGGCTGCTAAGCCCCATTGTGAATAAATAAAAAATAAAACATGAAGAGGTGTAGCCCTAAAGTTCAACCTTAAAATCATGGGAATAAGGGAAAGATATCACTTGGCAATTCACTTAATTGAAAACTAAAGAGATGCTCTTGATAAGGATTTGTTCCTTGTTATGGTGATTATTAGTGGTCTAGCTCATTATGCAAACCTTGGGGGAGGGGGACCTTGTTTGCCGGCCCTACGCTGGATGCCAATGTTCTTACCTAAAAGTGAAGGTAAGGTTGTAGGTGTCTCTAGTGGCGAACGCAGCGGGGATGAGGCACGTGCAAAGACACTCCGACGCTCAAAGTGAATGAATGAAGCATGGAGCGGTAAAAGAGCGGTATATTATACCTGGAGGCATTAAACCCCTTATATAGTAATAGGTGATCCTGTGATAAATCAGGAGATTATATTCCTTGAATTAGGGAGATATTCCTGAGATTTAGTAAGTGGTGGATATAGTTCATATTTAGTGGGAGATATGATCCAATATAGAAGATCTGATGAGATAATAGAGGATGCAGAGTAACAATAGGAGATCTCCATGTTATCTTATAAGTGATTTAGGAGATATCCTCCTAAATTGGGAAGAATCTCTAAGAGATCATTTATGCCACATAGGTGGTCTGTGGAGCTACTATCCAAGTTCTTCAAGGCTGGGCCAAGGTCTCAAGCCCATATTTCTAGTCTAGTACAAAATAATTTTAAAAATGTTTGAGAACCATGATTGGTTCCATGCATGTTGCTCATCAAAACACTCATCACTATCATATCATTAAAATATATAGAATGACTATCTTTGACTAACTATCTTTTTATTTTTTAATCAAATATCATGACAAAATTAATAAGTATTAATAAGAACAAATCTATAAGAATTGGTTCATCTAATTGATCTTCTGCTCATACATTGCTATAATTTGAGTTTAATTTCTAAGTTTCATATTGACTAGTGATCTATAATATTGTTGTAGGTATGGCTTAATTGTAAGACAAGGTGGGTCTTCCATCTCCTTAGCCTTGAATCCTTTTTCTTACAAAAAGAAACTAGTTTTCAATTAGTTTTAAATATGGTTGTTAAACTTTTGAGTTAACACTTAAATTCTTACGAATTTATGATACCCAAACGAGTTAAGTTATACACAAACTCTTTTTTTGGTTAAACTCTAACAAAATCGGTATATTCGCAATTCTACTAACGGGTTTATTAGTTTAGATTTATACTTGATTTTGCTATCCAAGTGTACATTATTAATTTGTCACATTTGTTGGATAAATTAGTTTAGTTGTTTATCTTACATAATATTTATTGATTTTTATTTAGCTTAGTTTTCCTATGTGTCATTATTTGATTATGTGTTGTTAGCAGCAACATAATACACATATGAAATAAAGTATGATATAAAATATATTGAGCTATATTTTATGATATTTCTTTCATTTATGTTATTATAGTGTTAAAATTCTTCAATATTCATTGTAAAAATTTTATTTAATTACTAAGATATTTCTTTAGTAAAATTTTAGATATTTAAACTCTTACAAGTCTATGAGTTTACGATTCACGTTTGTTATGATTTCATGAGTTTTACCTAAATTCTTCATTTTGATAACCTTGGTTTCAAAATAAATCTATTTAATATTAAATTAGTCCATTAATATATACACATTAATATAAATATCGTATTTTATATTATAATATAGCTTAATTTTGATGTATTACTTTACACTATTATTCAATCAAAATATTTTATTTGTATAACTTTTCAAGCAGTGGATGAAAAAGGAATTAGGCTAGTAAATCCATAATACTATTTTATTTTAGCCTTCTTCTCCTAAAATTAACTGCTTTAATGAGGGCATAGTTTGAGATATATTTTCTTCATTTCAAAATAAATGTTATTCAAGATTAATACATGCGAATTAAAAATTATTAAATAGTTTAGATATTTTTAAAAAAGTCAGTTTAGAAGACTAAATTATTCTTTCAGAAAAAGAATTATTTAGTATAAATTAATTTTTCTTAATTAAAATTATAAAGTAACATGTACTTATTTTGAAACAAAAATAAAATACTAAGAAGATATATATTTTGAAATGGGAGAGTTTTATTTATTTTTTCTTTGGCACGAACGTGGAGTTAATTAAGCCATTAACAAGAATTTCCTGTTATAAACTTCGACTAAAACCTTGACCCGATTATACAATTCAAACCTGACCAAAGGGCGCCCAAATTAAATTAGAGGAAAAATGGGCATAAAATGCTTTAAATTGTTGAAACTAATTTATTATTAAACGGCCGGATATAAGAAAAAGAAAATAGTTAAAAAAAAAATTTGCGCCATTTGCTGCTGTTATTTGTTCTATGATTAATAGATTACAATGGAGAAGGAAAAAACAATATTTTTTTTTTTTTTTTTGCTATAACGAAGAAACACACACACACACACAAAGCAGAATAAGTTGCTACACAAACTTGGTTAACTGTTAATGGCCACGCTACTGGTTCTAGAAGGCACTCCTTTCACTCATCCACAATGGTTACTTAAGACATGGGACAATTGGATTACATGAAGAGCATGTCCCTTGTGCATTTTTGCATGATGCATATGTTTGTTCTCTAACAGCAGTAGAGGTTATATTAATCCCCTCCAAAACAATGTTGGTGCATCCTACGTTGGCATCACAATTTAATTTCACTGCATCCTCACAACTTGAGGTTCCCCACACTTTGCGATAAGTAACATCGCTCACTTTCACTGCATTCACTGCTACTGAAGCATCATGAGGGCAATATTGCTGGTCAATAATCACAGGGTTGTCAACTCCAACAAGTTTAATATCCTCAAATGTAATTTTCTTGGCATACCCAGATCCTCCCTGTCCAAAGAAAAAAAAATTTGAATATAATGGTTATTTAATTTTATCCGTGCATCACTTAAATAGCTAATAACCAATTATTAACCAACTAGAGCAGAGATCCTTACAATCCATGTCTTGATTCTGGCCCCATTTTGAGTTCCATAGAAGGTGCAATTTCGCACGTGTATCTCTTCTACTGTTTCATATGCTCCGTCTCTTCCAAGGCTTCCAATACTAAATGCACAAACACATTCCAAAAATGGTTAAAAATAATTATTTAACAATATATTTGGTTAAAGAGGAAAGTTAGGGATAAAATAATGCATAAAACTCATCTAGATAATTTTTAGATTCATTTTTATTCCCCAATCAAATATATAAACATGGAAGCATACAAAATTTACATTCGCTGACCTAATGCCATGACCAGGTCCGCAGTAAATACCAGATATGTTGATGAAGGATGAACCACTGTTAATCGCAATACAATCATCGCCTATAATAAGAAATAATAATTAAGTAAAGATGCTCATTCCCATAAATAAATTCTATATTTTTCACCTTAAAGTCAGGCATATACCTAATATAAATAATGGGCACGTGTTTTTTTCTCCCCTTGGTGTGAATTACTAATATTCAAAATTCACTGGACCTAACGATTTCGCAATGAAGCCTTTTCACGTAAAATAGAAATCACTAAGGAACTTCAATGAGTTACCAGTTTTCATGGTAGAATGTGTAATGACCACGTTGGAAGAGCTTGAAATATCGATTCCATCAGTGTTTGGGCTTTCCTTTGGTGCACTGATTTGAAGACTGGAGATCCATGAGCCATTGCATCCATTTATGGCTATATGGTTTCTAGGACTGTTGATGTGAGTCAATCCACTAAGTCTTAGGTTTTCACAAGCATGGAAATGCATAGCCTGCAATTATCAAGCAAATATATACTTGGTTATAATAAGATTTGAATCAAAATCCACTTCAAATTGAAATACTTAGTGTCCAATTCCACTTAAAAAAAATAATACTAATTAGAGTAGTAATCTATCATGTGTTTAACAACTTACCGTTGGCCTATTACAGTTGTTGCAATTCCACCATGCAGCACCTTGGCCATCAATTTGTCCGCCCCCATTGATAACAAGGCCACTTATGTCCCGGAACCGCACCCATGCACCCTTATCATTATCTCGCCATTTCCAAGCCCCAGCATTGTTTGGGGCAACGATAGTCCCCTGTAGCTGTCAAGCCAAACAATATATGCATTGAAATTAATTATGCTCAAACCAATTGAGCATAATTTATTTAAACACATAAAGTTACACTTATACACGCTTCCTTGCATTGCTTGCATGTGGAGCAAGAAATTCACATATAATTTACCTCAACGTTAACGGTTGCTGATTTGCAGGGACCTTGGAATAAAACAGGCTGCAACACGAAGGTTTTCCCTTCAGGAATGATAAGAGTTGGGGCATCCTGAGTTGCGCCACACACGTCTTGCCATGCTTTCAAAAAAGCCTTAACACGTTACCAAACAGTTTAACATGGTATTAGAATAGAGAAACATTATAAGTATCACGAAAATTATATATACAAAAAAGCATCACATGTAATATACATATATGTATATAATGATGGAGCAGGTAAAATTTACTTGTGAATCATCAGTTTGGCCATTCCCTTGCGCACCGTAGTCAAGAACGTTGAAGCTAGTACCAGTTTGAGACACTAGTCTAGCACAGAAGCAGGGTAAGGCAACAACAACAAACATTAAAAGGACAAAGAATCGGCTTTTCATCTTGGTACTGCTCTAAGCTTTGATCAAATATGACTATTACAGAGTCTAGATTGTAACTGTGAAGTAAAAAGTAGAAAAATGATGACAATTTATAATTTTTAAAAGCATCCAATGGGGGAAATTGTAATAATGAGCAATAATTATATTAATTAGGCGAAAGTCAATGATTCAGAGATTCAAGCACAAAAATAAAGAACACGATTTGTTTACCTAATAAGGAATAAGGAATTTGCTAAAGTTTTGGACTTGGACTTCAATATCAAGTCTTAAGGTGCTTTGATTTCTAGCTTATGCATTCTTTTCTTATTTTGATGTTTTGATAGAACGGCCTATGCATTCTTAACTTACATATAGCATTTTTTATTTCATTGATGCAAATAGTGTGTAATGATATTTTCAACCATTACATATAAGCCATGTCTTAAACATCACGTGGAATATAGCTCTGGCTTTTCTGAAAAGAAATCTTATATACTAATTCACTAATTCGCGATTCAATGTACCGAATAAAACTAAGCATTTGTCATTGTTGAATCTTTATTTTTAAAGAATGATGTAATTATGATTAAAAAAAGTGAAGCATTTTCATGACTTTAAAAATAAATTAATTTCATAATTTAATAATTTTTTTAAAAATCATAATCATAATTATTATATATAATTCAAATATCATTGAAGATTATCAGTATTTAATAGTAGAATTATATTACAATAAGCAAATATCAATCATGTGAATGTTAACGTTGGGTCGGTTCTCTGGTGGTACGAATGGAGGCTTCATTGGGCGTTCCTTCTCTCCTCACGTTATTTTCAGCGCTGGAGTAGGTACCTATAAAAGGACTCCAATGCCCAAGTAAGTGAGAGAAAAAGAGAAAGGGTATATGCAATTGGGTTGAAAGACTTACCATTATTACACTTTATATTTTCCTTATATACCTATTGAATACATCCAAAATAGGTCATTTAGGGCTCAACTGTACAGTACGGATGGTATACAAATCGTTAGAAAGATTCTTTTAGAAGATGCATTAGGTTTCATGCTCTAGATGTGCTAGACTCGTGCTCTACCCGGCATCTCCACATTAATGGAGGTACGTGTAACATCTCAATTTTCCCCTCATGCTAAGCACTCATTTTAAATGAATGGTTAAAAGTTTTTACGTGAAAATAACCTTTTCCTAAGAAAAGGGTAAAATGGTAATTTTTTCATTGAAGGGCAAATTATATAACATCCCAATTATTCCTCTCATGCTAAGTGTTCATTTTAAATGAGTAGTAAGAGATATATGTGCGGAAACGATCTTTTTTTTTGAGAAAGAGGACAAAATGGTAATTTTGACATTAAAGGGTAAAACAGGAAAATTGTAAACAATACATCAAGATAAAGTGAAATAAGATATTTCTTGTGAAAAATGTTCAAAAACATTAATTTGATAATTTTATAAACTTAGTTAATTTTGTGTCAAACGGGCGATTTTCTCAAAAAATAGGTAAAAGGGGCATTTTTGTCTTTTTACACTCATAGAATGGGCCAACCCCATTTGGTTAAAAACCAAACACAGACTAGATAAGGGTGCTGCATGGCCGGCCAAAGCATGGGAAATGGAGGGGATAAGGTAGCCTTTTCAAAGCTTGGAAAAAGGAGTTGTGTGCTTCCAAGGTGTAGCAATTACCAAGCCTTGACTTCCCCTCTATTTAAGTAAGCTATTGTGTTCTTCTTGTCCCCACTTCTAGTTGCAGCTCTCTCTCCTTCCCCACACTCTCAATTGTTTTCTTTTTAATTCAAAATATACTCTCAAGAAAATCTCACGGGTGGTGGTCTAAGAGGATTCAAGAGGAGTTGCAATAAGCTCCTCTACTCGATCCAATGGCCGCAACTTGTTCACCCTATTTAGTCTTCAATTGAGGTAGTGAATTTATGTTTGTTAATTCTATTTTTGGTTGATCATGAATTGTTCTAGTACTTCCATGGCTACAAGCAGTTCATTTGTCTCGAAATCTGGTTAAGAACGTTATAGCCCTTTCTATGGCTATGAATGTTCCTAGTAAATCCAATGAACGAATAAACCTTCCACTCTCCGAGGGCATGACTAAATGAGAATGCCAAAGAGATCTATGAGGTCTCTTAAAATGGGTTTGTGTCACTTTTAAGTGATCGATGGGGTGTTTATTTGGAGGAGACACTCAAAGGTGTTCTAAATTGTGTTTTTATGAAAACTTGATTTCAATTTATTTCTTTTGTTTAAGAATATTATGTAAATTTTGTGTACCATTTCTATAAATGGTGTTTCTTTTGTGTTCTTGAAAGTTTCTAAAAGAGAAAAACATGTAAGGAATCTAATTTGAACAAAATCATAAAACTTATATGTAAATCTCTAATTTTTAGAATAACTAGTTAATCTAGACATTCTTCAATAAAAAATTTATTTCTTGGTCTTTAGACCTCCGATTAAGTCCATTCCAATTTTGTATGAAAGCTAAGACATAGAGCCACATTTTGCTTTTATTTGGTAGTGTTTGGTTTCCTACAAAATTCGTGAAAAATATTACAAAAGGCATCATCTTTTGCTATTTGGAATCTAGGCAGAATGCAATGAAAACTCTAAAATTTGAGTTATACAACTCGGATTTGAGCGAAATAATTTTAAATAAAATTTAACACATAGGACTAGTATTCTGGAAATTTTCATAGCCAAATGCTTTCTAGTTTTGTGTTAGTAATTTTTGTAACTCATTGTACCCCTGGTTGGGCGCGCAACCAAACAGCTTCTATTTAGGAATTTTTATAAAATTGCATAGCTATCGGATTTGACTTATTTTTGTTTTTTGGAAAGCTTGATAAATCAAAATCATCCTTATAAAATATTAGCTTAAATTTCCAAGTGTAGGGATCACAGCAGAATTTCTTATAATACTTGTCAAATCTGTTAAGAACTGAAAAATTTAAAAGATGCTTAATTTTGGAAGAATAATATGCTAAAATATTTTTAAGCTTTAAGGATCAAAAGAAAGGCTAGAATACAATATTAGCACAGTAAGTAATTATAGGAGTAGTATGAGTATGATAAAACAGGTCTCATGACTCTATTAGACAAATTCATAAAATACTTACACTTGTATGGAAATCATAAGCTATTAGGATATGTTCTTATTGATAGAATTGTTATCCTATGATATTGTGCAATTGATATCTTGAGATGTAAATTCATGCATGTGAGGGTCATTCTTAAGATTAATTAGCTTGCATTAAGAAAGTAAAGGAAAGAATTAATAAATGGTGTTATATTTTACCCCTCACCCCACAGCGGCGACGGCTGTCGGTTTGAGCGCTAGCTCAATACCATAAGTTTAAGGAGGGAGGCCCATTGCGGTTTTGCATCATTTCATCATGTCATCAAAGTTGTTAATAATTCATTTTCCTACTTACTTGCTTTCAAATTTCACAAGCATTTAGATTCACAAAATTTAATTTCTCATGTCTTTAACTTTCACATGCATTTACCTTTCATAAATTTTACTTTTGCAAGTCTTTACTTTCACATCTATTTAATTTCACAAATTTTACTTTCACATGTCTTTAAAATTCACATGCATTTATTTTGTTTTCACAAATTTTACTTTCACAGGTTTTTAAATTTCATATTTCACATGCTTTTACTTTCACAAACTTTAATTTCACAAGCCTTTACTTTCACATGTTTTCAAATTTTGCATTCATTTATTTTGCTTTTACTTGCATATGTCATTAAATTTCATATGCTTTTACTTGCATATGTCATTAAATTTCACATGCTTTTACTTTTACACGTCTTTAAATTTCACACATGTTTGCTTTCATAGATTTTAGTTTCATATGTTTTTAAATTGCACATGCCTTTACTTTCATAGATTTTACCTTCACATGTCTTTAAATTTCATATATCTTTTTGCTTTCACGTATTTTACTTTCACATGCCTTTAGATTTCACATGCGTTTACTTCACTGATTTTACTTCTGCATGCTTTTACTTTCACGAATCTTTTTACTTTCACATGCTTTTACATTTCACAAGCCTTTATATTCCACATGTATTTATTTTTCACAAGTCTTTACTCCTTAAATTCCACATGTATTTAGCTTGTTTCCACATACATTTCATTACCAACTTGGCATTAGCATTGAGTAATCATCATGGAGTCAACTAGCATCATTCACTATATCATTTCGAACTGCCATCATGCATTTGTCATATGGCATCATTCATCAGATCATTTTGCATTGTCACCACACATTCAACATTATTATCATCCATTATTTTTCATTGCCATACATTCAACTTTACCATCATGCATTCATGATCATCATCATGTATTATCTCGACAAAATACGTGTTCATATATTTACTTGTTCCTCACAATAAAACATCAAAGTCATGGTATTTATATTTTCCAATAAGGAACAAGTAAAGAGGGGTAGCTGTGAAGATCATTTTGTCTGGATACATTATCCATTTAAAATAAAAAGAAGAAATAAAGGGGAAAAAGCCTTTTGTCAGCCTAACCCTTCACTTCGCTTACAAGTCCATTAAGCCAAAACAAGTCTCTTGTCAGTGAAAAGAATAACAGGAATTGATTTTACTTCAGTTGTCTGTGGAAAATAAAAGATAAATGATTGAACTCTTATGGAGATTTTGTGCAGCAAATTTACAGGCAATCAAGGGCTAATTATAAAATCAAGATCAAAACCTTTTCCAATCATCTATTCAATCAAGAGGCAATCTAATCTCCCTTTTCAGCAGCAAAACCCCTAATCTGCCTAAACCAAAATCACTTAGGCATTATGTCTATGGATTCGCAGAATTTAGAAAGAAAAAAAGAAATTTCGATAGAAACACAGACATCAATTATAGTAGATTAAGAACTCAGCAAACACAATTCAACAGTTGAGAACAGGCCGAGGCAAAGGTAGTAAGAATAGATTTCCTTTTTTAAGTTCTATTACCAGCATCATCCAACCCAAAAAAGGGTAGACAATTGGAGACCATTGTCCATCACCCACCATTACTACAGCCATACCACCATTGGAACCACTATACCACACACTATTACCACTGTGAGCTCACACACACCATTCAACATTATTATCATGCATTATTTTTTGATACGTTAAAAAGGGGACATATTTTTCTTAATGATCTGTCATCATCAAAAAGGGAGAGATTATACAACAAGGCTTAGCCTTGTCGTTTAATGCGATATGTGTTCATGATGACAAATGAATGCAAAAAGGTATTCAATATAATATATTAGATCGTGTGTGATTGTGTACTCATATTGTGATTTCTAACTCACGACCATACAATGATATTTGAGCAATATACTTTGTGGAATATATCCAATAGCTCTTTATAAGTTCTTTGATGGTCTAAAAATAGATGTCATTATGTGAATAAATATCTATATGAATCACATTCTAGTGTTCTATTCTTAGGAACCATGCATATTAGGCAAAGAGTAAAAATTAATAAATATTATGTTATAAAATTAGAACTGTGCTTCTGCAAAATAAGAAAATAAAAAAAATAAAGCAAGAGATTTGTTAGGCTTGAGGCGTGCAGTGCACTGTCCTTAAGGATTATTCTGTCACGGTACAGAAATTCCCCAGGATATGGCAAGCTCTTTTGGTAGTAACCAAGAACTCAAGAACTACAATAGGGATTATGTTTTGATGTATAACCCAGGTAATAGAATGATAGTGTGTACAACTAGCTAGAAAACAACTCAAGTGTTTTTGTCTATATCTTGTTATCATAAAAAGCAAGTTCTTTATCTATGAAAAAGAAAAAAGACTTTTATGAACATGAAAGTCCATACACTGTAACAATACTGTAGTGATGGGATACCAAAATCAATTCTTCAACGTTCATATACTTCAAAGTTTTAAGTCAATTAAGATTATTTGCTTTAGACTTTTATGAGTCAATGTTATGCTTTTATAGAATTAATTAGAATAACTAAAAACAATAGAGAATCGAAATCATACTTGTTTGAAACTGTTCAACAAAAAAAATATATTTAATCAATGGAATTAATCATGCTATAAATGGTGATTTGATTCAAATAGAATTAAGGAAAGAATAAACAATCATAATTGGATATTAATGGCTAGTATACACACCACATAAATTTAGGAAACCGATCATTCAATCAATAATGATATAATATAAATTTTCTTTTGAAATGATTAGGCGTTCCAATACTGATTACAAAAAAATAAAGTAACAATTAAATAATAAATAGATGAATACTAAACCTTTTGAAATATGCATATATATATATATATAGATTTAAATTTCATAAAATCCAACAATCTCCCACCTATTTCAAAAGGTTTTCATTTAAAATAAGATAAAATACATAAATAAATCCTAATTTATACATGGGTGAAAATGCTTCAAATCTAGAGTTTTTAAGACTATGAACCAGACTTATATAGAAAGGACTTTAAATTACAGTGTTTGGTGAAGTTTGGTTTACTTCTATGAATTAAACATTTTTTAGAGTAACTTAGAATCCTCTCTGATCACATTTACACCCTCAAAGCATATCACCATTGTTGTTAACGTTGTTTTGCGCTTTTCGGCCATGTGCGTGCTTGGTTATTCATGAGTACTCTAGAGATTTAGCCACAATCTCATAGGAGCGGCCCCCACTCCTACACTCATATAGGTGATTTTTATCAAGTGTATACTGCACTTTATACACACTCTTTAAGGGCTATGAAATTCATTAGAAGCATTAGCTTACCCTCTCATTATGTAGCCTAGCACAACACATATTTCTCACACCATAGGAAGAGACTCATATAGTGCTAGCAAGAACTAACAAGTGACTTGTTATTATCCATATGAACCTTATTCCTAGGATCTCCATTCACAAAGGTTGGGTTCCCATCACTGTTAATTTTCATATTGGCTTAAGTCTCATTCCCCTCAATATGGTATTTATACGAATTCATATATTCCATGGATATAATTTCACCTAATCTTAGTAGCTGCTTTAATTTATCACATCATATTTCAACTACTTAAGTGGATCATAGTTCTAGTTGGCATTAGAGTACTTTTTAAGTGCTTCTGGATATCTCTATATGTAATATCTCAAAAAGTTTTAATCAGTCTAGTAATAAAGCTTAACACTCAATATTTGAATTATGTATGTATGTGCTCATACAAAGCAAAATGCTCAACTTATTATTCCATATTGGATAAAGCACAATATAAATACAAACTGATGGCCAATGATAATACAAATGACAATTATATATCATATTAATTATTTTTCCTACAAAAAATATATAAGAAAAAAAATATAGAAATCAATTATTACTTAATGGCAACAAATAGTCATCAATAAAAGACATGAAGTCAATGAATTGAAAACAGTAAAGCAATTAATAGACACAAAAGCAAAGATTAATATCAATAAGATTGAAAAGCAATAAAAGCCAATAGACATAAATCATTAATTAGGAAATTCAAAAACTGAAGATAAAAAAAATGTGATATACTGGGTGAAAAACAAAAATAACCAAAAGGAATAAAGACAACCAAAAGGAATAATGATTTTAGACCAAAATAAGATGTTCATATTAATTAATTGTATCAAGAAAAATTACAATTATTACTATTATTTTAACCACTGTGATTAATCGTATGAATCCCAACTTTCAAGTTATTTTATAGTAACAAATCAGTTTATTTCTTTCGTGTTTCATGTTTGAAAAGAAAAAAAATAATTCTCAAAAGAAGTTAATCTTATAGTTTTTTTTCATCCATATACTATTTACAACAAACTCCGTGACTTTGCACAAATGAAAACTAGTGCACTAAAAAAAAAAAAATCTCAACATATTCTATGACACATGTTCATAAAATCAAGCAAGTAATGAAAAAAAAAATGCATTTCAATTTATTATTTCTGAAACATTCAATACAAAGAGTCCTTGGTTACAATAGCCTTTTCCAATGAACGTATTATTCTTTGTCATCACAATTTATTCAGATTCAAAAGATACCTTGACAACAGCCTTTCCTAGTAAGGCCACAGAAACCAAATTTGCCCTTATGCTAGGCACATGCAGAACATTGTTCAAAGCCAGAGTCTTGCCAGATGTGAGCTTCAGAAGAACTTTACTTTTTCCTAAAACTGTTTTAGTTCTAGAATCATTGAGATATATAAGTTCTTCTCCATTTCCCACAAAAGTGTAAGAGGTAAAAGCATTCCGATTAGCACATATGTGCCTGGTAGCCCCAAAGTCTACCACCCAATCATTCACATTGGCCATCAGAAATACTTGAGAGACAACCGTAGCAATTATATCATCTTCTTCAACCAAGTTAGCCCTTGGTTTAGGAGAGTTCTCATTTCGAATCATGGTTACCTTCCTACAATACTATGCAGCATGATGTCCTAGTTTTCCATACACGTAACAACCTCTACTTCCTTTGAAAGTGGGATTAGAAATTCTTAGAACAAAATTCGATTTATTGTAATCAGAATTAAATTTTCCACCATTGTACCTTTTCTTATTGGCTTGAACCATATTTGCTCTTGCAACCAATGCCTCTGCTCATGCCTCCTCAATCTCCTTTCTATTTGTATCCTCTATAATTATATGCTTGATCAGTTCGGTCCGAGAAAGTTGCTTGCTTTTATGTTTCAACTATTGCTTGTAGTCCTTCCACGACTCTGGTAATTTTTCAATGAGCAATCCAACTATGCATTCATCTTGTAGTTGGATGTTTTCTGCCTTCAACTCCTCCAACAATTTATGATACTCGTTGATTTGGTCTCGAATATCCTTATCGTCTGTCATCTCATATCGATAGTAGTTACCAATCATGAACTTTTGTTTCCTGGCATCTTTAGCTGTATGCTTTAGAATCATGGACTTCCAAATTTCCTTTGCTTCAATATAAGAGGAATAGACATCAAATAATTCATTAGATAAAGTAGGTAAAATACTATATCTACAAACTTTATTTGAATTAACCCAATGTTCCATTTTCTTTGGTTCTGTAGATGTATTAGGCTTGGGATTCTCTAAAGCATAAGCTTCCCCATGCATGTCCAAGACAGATAAAACTCATTCTTGCCATCTCTTGAAATTTTGACCTTGAAATATTTCTAGTTTAGAGATGTCAGGTAATGGTTGAGCATAGGTGACAGAAGGCTACGGTGTGACATTGTTAACAATGGGAATATCATTGTTAGCATTTTTAGCAATGTAAGCCATAATCCTTAAGATTGTTGTAAAATTAGAACTCTGCTTCTGCAAAATAAAACAAGAGGTTTGTTAGGCCTGAGATGTGCAGTGTACAGTCCTTAAGGATTATTCCATCATAATACAGAAATACCCCAGGATACAGCAGGCTCTTTTGATAGTAACCAAAAACTCAAGAACTACAATGGAAAATATGTTCTGATGTATAACCCAAGTAATAGAATAATAGTGTGTGTAACTAGCTAGAAAATAACTCAAGAGTTTTTGTCTATATCTTGTTATCATAAAAAGCAAGCTGTTTATATATGAAAAAGAAAAAAGACTTTTATGAACACCAAAGTCCATACAACGTAACAATACTGTAACGATGGGATATCAAAATCAATTCTTCAACATTTTAAATCAATTATGATTATTTGCTTTAGAATTTTATGAGCCAACGTTATGCTTTTATAACATTAATTAGAATAACTAAAAACAATAGAGAATCGAAATCATACTTGTCTGATACCGTTCAATAGAAAAAATATATATTTAATCAATGGAATTGATCATGCTATAAAAGCTTATTTGATTCAAATAGAATTAAGGAAAGAATAAACAATCATAATTGGATATTAATAGCTAGTATACACACCACATAAATTTAGAAAACCAATCATTTAATCAATAATGATATAATATAAATTTTCTTTTGAAATGATTAGGCGTTCCAATACTGATTACAAAAAAATAAAGTAACAATTAAATAATAAATAGATGAATACTAAACCTTTTGAAATACACACACACGTATTTAAATTTGATAAAATCCAACGTATTATGTTTGATCAGTTGAATTATGTTATATACCAAGGAATCATGCATATTAAAAAATTTTCAATTGGACTAATGATATTTTTCAAGTGAGTTATTTTGTGTAGGATAGTCCAAGTATCAAGAATGTGCTTTGAACAAGAAAATTTATAATAATTGAAGTCAATAAGAATCATATCAAAGAAGAACAAGCCAAGAGCTCAATGGTTATATTATCTTGTTAAAAGTTTTTCATTTGGTAAGATTATTTGGGCAGTTTGCTAATTAATCTTTTAACTAAGTTCTTTTTGAAAAATATAAACTGAGTTTGATTCTAAAGAATATTTGACTTGAAAAGATTTTATTGTTTTTAATGAAGTCTTTAATTTGATTTCTAAAAACATGAGTTTCATTTGAAAGGTGATGTTTAAAACATGCTTAGCAGTGTTTTTAAGGTGAAAGAATGACATAAACTATTTAATACTTAGTGTTTCAATTTCTAGAATGCTTGTAATCAATTACCATGTTCTTGTATACCTAGAATTTGAATTTCGCCCTATGTAATTGATTATTGTGATCAATTACCAGAATGTGACCATTGATGGAATTCAAAATTTGAATTGCGTAATCGACTATTAGTTTATGTAATCGATTACTGGATCAATAAATGCATAAATGAGTGTGTTTTAAAGAGACATAACTTTTGGGATAAATCCCCAATGGTCTACACGATTTTTATTTATAAATACCCATTAATTAACACATTTCAAGGCATGAAAAACTTACTGCAAAGATCATTTAACTATTTTTTCAATCATCAATCTTTTGATCAAACTTGTGGCGAAAACTCACATCCATTGACAATCTTCCTAGTGCTTTAACTTGTAACATTTGATCTAGACAAAAAATGAATCTATGTATTCGTTGTTACGTTTGTGTAAAAGGGTAAGGCATCCCTTGGAAGAATAAATAGTGGGACATCTCTTATTCTTGAGAGATTCAAACACAAAAGGTAAGGGATCCCAAGGTGTGAGAGTGATCTTGGTGTGTAAAGGTAATGAAACTTGAAAAGTTACTCTGAAGTAGTTGCTTAAGGACTAGATGTAGGCCACAAGAGGTGACCAAACCAGTATAAATCGAGTTTGCATTTCTCTTCCCTTATCTCTTTACATTATTGCAAGTTTGTTTTATTGTCTTATTGATTATTCTTATTGTTATTAGTAGTTCTCTTTATTCATCCTCCAATACAAGTTCTATTTGACTAATGTACAATATTTTTATATATCTAAATCCATTCCATTGCTTGCATAATTTGAGTACATAAAATTCAATTATTTCTTCAAAATTAAATAGTTTTCAAATCACTCAAATCACCCCTTTTCGATGGTTGCCATGGCTAACACTATGAAGCCCAATTGTGGAAATCTCGAGGATCTCTATCATGGTATTGAGCCATATGGCCTTGTGATTTCCAATGCGTGGTTGATGCCACACCCCCGTCATTTTCACTAGGGACCATTGCACTTCACATCTACAGAGCCCACCAGCACCGTGAGGACTAGCTCTGTCATAATAGTAACTTCTCGCGTAGCCACTTAACCTGCGCAGCAGCCTCATCTTGCCAGAGTTACAACTGTGTCAGGGAATCATCGAGAGCCACAGCCATGATAGCCCCTTCCAACCTCCTTTAGCCCTCTTCGCTGCCACCGCTTATTGCTATTATAATTTCCTCAATTTCCCTTTTCATGTTACACAGTTTTGTGAAGGTCAATTTTTTTTCTTTTAGAGTCCTTGGGTTTGCTTTTTGGATTTTTGGTCAAATTTGTTTTTTGGGTATTGGGCTACCATTAGGCTAGGTTTGCTCGCTTAGAGTCAATTTTTTTTAATCGGGTTTGGTTTTAGTTGGGTTTTCATGCTTCTATTTTTATTTATTTATCTTTTTTTAGGGGGGGATGTGCTTTATGCCTTATTGCGATAAAAAAATATTTTATTTTGTTTAGGTCTTAGGATTTAAAAAATAAAATAAAAATATTTTTTATCTGCACAATAGTCAATGATCATGATTAAGTGGTGGATGCATCCTCATGTACTATGCAAGAGCAAGTTTTGTTTAAAAAAATCATTTCGTTTAAATATCTTAAAAATAAAAATGTTTAACAACACCATCCTCAACATATGAAGACACAAGGTTTGTGTTCAAAGAAACACCAGGCTTAACAGGAAGCTCCACTTATGTCCTATACTCGAAAATCTCAAGCCCAGTTTCATACCTAAATCTGGCCTAAAATCCATCCAATCCCAATTCCTTGTAGACTCAAATGAAAATTTTAATATCAGCCATTCTCATTTTGAAGCAATGGTCTATATTTGACGAGAGATGAAGCAATGCAGATTCTAACTTTTCAAGAGATCCTTCACTAAGAAGAGAAGCAAGAAGTGCACCGCCAATACCATGATGGTTACACATTATGAAGAGGAACCTCAAAAGCCTCTACATAAATCGAGTTAGTCGAACACTCCCTCGAACTTTGCACTTCATGGAGTTCGTAGAGACCTCATTGGAAAAGTCATCAAAAACCTCCTAGATAAACTTGAAGTAGAAGGACAAAGGTGGTATTGGCCAAACCTTGCACTCACAAACCCCAATATCAATAGACTTGTTTCCAGAAGATGCCAAAACATACCCATCACCAAAACAGACTCATCAATCTTAAACCTATGAATGGTCTCAATGAGAACCTTAACTATAGTGAAAATGTACCTCGAAATTGAATCATCATCAAAGGCCAAACTCAATCCACACTTCCCAGCCACATGCCTCAGCATACAAACTGGCCACATTAATGGAGGGATACTAACAATTGTATCCAAGCAAAATGCGTAAAGGTATTATCTTCCCTAGTCTACAACCTTGGGCAAGAATATACATCTGAAACCTCAGTTAGACCAAAGTCAAGGGCTGAGATTGTAGCTTCCTTGGATGAAAACACCAAAGCAGCCATTGAAGGACTAGGGTCCAGAATCTCCAAAGCCTCGTATCTACCTATAGCTAGCCCTTCCAAAAGAACTGTACTATTTTTGAGATATTGTCTATATTGCATAGGATGGTATATAATGATGAGAATGAATGTTATGGGTTTATGAATGATTGAGTATGCTTATGGAATGTTGAGATTGATGATCAAATATGGTAATGGGAAAAGAATGAAAAAGCAAATGAACCCTGAAGGTTCGGTTACTCTAAAAGACAAGATAATGAAATGAACCATTGAAGGTTTCAGTAATCCACAAGAGACTATTTTGGCTATAAAGTTATGGTACCCAAATAACTCACCACCTATTGGATTAGAACCTCAACAAAATTTAAATCTGGTGATGATCATGGTATGAGCTTATTTCCTTTGTAGAGTATGGTTAATGATAACAATGACTATGCATACACAAGTGCAATGTAGGGCCTCCACATATGTATCGGATCTTTACCGAGTAGCGAGTTAGGATGATATGAATATAAGTGCAATATTGGGCTTCTACCTAGTAGTAGGCTAGGAAGGTACAATACAAGTAGCAAGTAGTATTGATGCACTCAATTAAGAGAAAGAGTAATAACGAGTCATGCATGCAATGAATACATTGTACAATGAATTTTCAATAAGTTTATGAACATGTATATTTTATGGCTGATTTAATTAATTTAAAAGTAAACCATTTGGCTGATCATGATTTTTGAAAGTTACAAAAATGAACTCACTATATGTCCACTTTTTTATTAATAGACTTGATAATGGCTGGGACGAAGATGATAACACAATTGTGTGTCGTTAGAGTCCCTATTGAGAAGTATTCATTTCTCACATATGATTCCATGTTGACTCTAGACTAAAATGGTCCCCCTAAGGAAATTGTAGGAGATTAGTTGCTGCTATAGCCATGTTGACCCATGGACCTTAGTGAACTATTTTCTTTTGCTTTCCACAATGATGTAGTTTAGGAATTAAGAATGTTATGTTTATTTCGGGCTATGTAATTATGTCTATGCTATGACTAGGTTATTTATGTAATTAATGCTAATTTGTAGTTGGTTATCATATTCCTAAATAAGAGGTCATTACACCTAACTAACATCATATGAAATGGATCTTTACGTTTTATGTGTATCTACAATTCATGGGCACAACTCTATTGATTTTGAAATATGAATTTTATTTATAGAGAAAAATTTATCCTAATTTTCTGTATAAAGTAATTTAAACAAATTTAAGTTTCCTTAAGCATGAATAACAACTAGTGATTTTCCACAACATAACTCAAGCGTAGTGTGGGATTATTAAGGTGTTACAAGTGACGTTCCGACCACTATTCTTTTATTTTATACTATTCTTCTTCACAGTTGAACAAGAAAATCGTGACAGTGCTTCACTATCTTCTTCCTTCTTTGTTTTGTCCTTGAGCATTGTTCACTGTGTTAATCTCTAATTACTACTGACTAAGTTTGTATTTTCTTATTTGGATGTTATTTATTTCTAGATCTCTTCCTTGTTCACTATTAAGGTACATTTCTTTATTTCCAATTCATATTATCTTCTTTGTTCACTATTGGGAAATCAAGCTTTATTGTAGATGGACTAAGCTTTTAAATCAAATGTCATTTTTGTTGTCCATGTTTGCATAATGAAGTTTTCTATTTTGTTAAGCCCCATTTGGATGTTTGTAATGAAAACTCATTTAAATTGGCTATTTGTAATTTTGTATTGAATAGTTCTTATTAATTATTCTTTATTAATCTTTACTGTATATTTTCTAATCTTGTCTATTCATTATAAAGGTTAGTTGACTAAAAATGACAACACCAAACTCTAGTGAAACTCAATTTTGGAGCACTCTCGCTCCAATAGTAGCTAGTGACAAGCAATTGATGCAAATAGAAGAAGCTGCACTAGAACCACCACAACTACAACTACAAGGTCAACAACAAGAAGCTATAGCACCGTAAGAAGCTGAAGTTCTAATTTCCACTAGAAGGATTACAATATAAAGCTTTGTCATCACAAATAGAGGTATAAAAAGGCAAACCAAGTAGAAGACATAGTAGTGTTTGGATTCATTTCACTAAAGAAAATGATAAGGCTACTTGTAACACTGGAAAAACACATGTGCATGCAATAATAGTAGTACTCATGGAACTTCAAATATGCTAAAACATTTGAAGGTTTGTTTGAAAAATCCTCACTAGCAAATTGATATAAAGAAAAAGAACAATTGCTCTTCAGAAGCAATTTAAGGGTGATCTAAATTCTATTAGTTTCAAGCTTGTTGAATTTAAACAAGAGCAAACCTAAATTGTTCTTGCAATGATGATTATTATGGATGAGCTTTCTTAAATTTGTTGAAGACCAAGGCTATAGAGATTTCACAAGTGAGGCACAACCAAGATTTAAAGTTATTTTTTGTGTGGCTATTGATAAAGGTTGCATGACCATCTTTTTAGTTTAAAAGGAAAAATTGAAAAAGAATATTATCTAAAATCATCAAATGGTATTACTAACAATCAACACTTGGACACCAATTCAAGATTTCAATTGTATATGGGTAACTGCACATTATATGAATGATGATTAGGTGTTAGATAGAAAAATATTAAGCTTTGGCTTGATCTTTGACCACAAAGGTGATATGATAGAGAGAGCCTTAGAGAAATTTAAGATTTGTTGTGTAATTATTGATGATACAAGTGCTAACAACTTAGCTATTACATATTTGACTAGACACCTGAAGGATTGTAATTATAGTACTTTTGAATGGAGATTTCATGCATATGAGATGTTGTGCATGTATCTTTAACTTCATTGCTAATAACGACTGGAAGGAAATAGACAATTAAATTGTTAAAGTAAAAGCTCCATGTAAGTTTATTAGATCATATTAGACTATATTGGCCAATTTTAAGAAATGTGTCCAAGAAGAAAAAGAATCTAAGGCCATGTTTTACTAGATGTTCCAATTAAGTAGAATTCCACTTATTTAATATTAGATATTGCCAAAAAATTTGAATATGGATTTGCTCACACTGAATAAGAGAATGCGTTATTTTTGTTAGTTGTTAATAATAAGGAAAGACTTACCAATAATGATGATTAGATTTGTGTTTGTGCTATTGTGAAGTTTTTTAGGGATTTTTTTATAATGCAACACCTTTTTTCTATATCCATGTTAAATGTATGTATGCATAAGTGTGTGTGTTTGTTGAGGCATGTAAGTATATATTATTTTTGGTTGTCCTATTTGATCTGTGGGTGATTATTCCTCACTAAATTTAGATGATTTATCCCTTTCTTTTTCTCATTTCAAACCAGATAGTCGAAGTAGACATTGCACTTCCTCTGCAATAATCCTTGCAATTCCTTCTAGTGGTGAGCTTCAATTTATAGTAAGACAAATTCGATTGTTAGCATTTATTTCAATGTCTAGAATGCTCAAATAAAATGTAGGCAATGTCCTCAAACTAGAATTGACAACACTTGAATATGTTTATTTTACTCTAATTATTTTTCAGACAATTGTTAGATTTTCTCATAATTGATTTTCAATTATTAAAATTAGGAAGTTATTTTGAGAGTTATGATTGAAACATTTCAGAAAATTTATAAAAAAATATGCATTTTATGTGACTTACATGATTAGCATTAAAATAATATTTTATCATGTGATGTTAGCTTGCATAAGAGACAATGTCCCTCATATGACTGTCATGACTATGTAAGGTCATGACAAAAGGTTAGCAAGACATTGCCACAAGACATAAACATTTTTTAGGGCTTTGGAAATCCCTCTAATAACTCTTAGCTATCCTCCTTCCTTTTTCTTCATATTCCTTAACTCTCCCATAATTCTTTTTTCACAATGAAATTAGACCCTACCAAGTAATACTCATTTATTGGTATATCATCACCAAGCATAAAATCATATTCCTCATCAGACGACAACCCTACACGTCCACCATTGAATGCTTACTCTAGGGCTAATAACACTTCATACGAGACCAATCAAAACTTTTATCCACTACCATCTTGACTAATACTCATTTTACTTTATCAGTGGCTAGAGTAACCTTAATTTCAACTTCAATAAGGTTATCAACCATTTTCTTTACATAATTTAGTGCACTACCTTCTATCACTCCTATAGAGTTGCTTGTGTCAATTTCATGGCCTTATATCTTAGAGGGTGTTTGATATGGGGTAATTTATCTAGATTATTGTCAATATGACTTTAAATTACTTAAACCCACAATATTGCCTTGTTTGGTTAGGCAACATTATAGACATTCTAGATTTCCAAGGTGATTCACATTGCCTTCTTGGTGATAATATGGATTATTCTCATAGGGGTGTCTATGTGGATTACCACCTAGGTCATAATCCTCTTGTTATCATAATCATCATCATTTTTATTGTTATTATTAATTAATTAATATCAATATTTTTATATAATTATTAATATTAATAAATATTATTGTTGGGTATTTTAGTTATTATATGATTAATAAATAATAACATGACTAATTAATAATTTTTATTATCAAAAATTATTATGAATAAATGGAATTTCTTTGGTATTCTCAATTTTTTTAAGGGTACTGGTGCCAAATTTGAATAAGGGCTAATATTAAACCACATGTACAATTTTCTAATGAATATAAAATATACTTCCTCCATTCTATAATAATAGTCACTCTAAGAAATAAAGAGAAACTAATACTATAAAAAGTTAATGTATCTAGCTACAAAGTACATTAACTTTTTAGTATATTAGTTCTCTTCATTTCCCATAGTGACAATTATTATAGAATGGAATGAGTATTTGAGAGTTATGGGGTTCATGACAAATAATGTGTTTTGATATATGTTTGTAGAGTTGCTTAAAGGTAGAATTACTTCTATCAGAACTGATTTAGTGAAATTGATTTTAAAGTAAAATAATTTATGTTTGGTACGTAGTTTCTCTAAAGTAAATTGTCACCTTTTCCAGAATCCATTTTTGAGGAACAAATTGATTTTGAAATTGTAACAGCCTAGGATGTCTTATGGATTGACAACTATCCTCACAAACCAACACGGGGTCTTTTTAGCGTGTTTTGTCTTCATTTATATGCTTCCTAGGAAAACTTTCCAAGAGATTACTTATCCCAAAATTACTCTAAGTCAAGCATGCTTAACCATGGAGTTCTTTAGTTATGAGCTACTAAAAAGAAGATGCATCTAAAAAAAGTTAATTGTAATGTGAATTTACTAAAATTTTTTTAGTAATGTGAATTTAGTAAAAAAAATTTAAAGCATTAAAATCCAATCTATTAAGAGATTCTTTAATAAAAACAATGCTTCAAAATCCCGCTATTGAATTATATTAAAAATAAAACCAAATATTATTAAATTTATATAAATAGATCCTAAAAAAAATCAATATCTTTTAAAAAAATTTAAATTCAATCTATATGTTTTATTTTTTCTTAAGAAAACATTGATTCAAAAATCCTATTTCTATATTCTACAAGATAGAAAAACCAAATATTATTAAATTTACATAAATAGCTTCTATAAAGATGGAAACTAAACAATTTCAAAATTTCTTGTTGAAATTTCACTTTTAGAGTGAAGAGAATTAGAATTTAATTCTTAGACGATAATTATGATCCCTTATATAAAATTTTAGTAAAAGTAAATATTATTAAAAGTAATTAAATCTAACGTATTGCTCATATTACTTTTTAACTTAGAAACCAATTCTTCAAAAGCCTATTATTAAATGCCGCAAGAAAAAAATCATTAAATAATTTGAATAAATATAAGTGAAGATTTTTGTAAAATTGTGAGCTTGTAAAAAAAGTCATCAACGATAAAGAGTTAGAACAACCAACATGTTAATAGAACAAGAATGCATTCAACAGTAATGTATTAGTTTGTTGGGTTGGAATTTATGTTTGTATTGGCTTTTGGCTACCTAGCTCCAAGAAGAAAAGCAAGTGACGCTCTTTTCTTTCTGTACTCTGCCAGAAAGAAAGAAATGGAGGGAGGGTCAGGGTCAGAAAGTGTAGCTCTAGCTCCATTCTTGGTGAAGACATATGAGATGGTGGATGATTCATCAACCAATGAGATTGTATCTTGGAGCACAACCAATAATAGTTTCATTGTTTGGGACACTACGGGTTTTTGTCGTCTTCTACTCCCCACCTATTTCACGCACAGTAACTTCTCTAGCTTCATTCGTCAGCTCAATAGCTATGTCAGTCACTCTCTCTTTCTCATACAACACATACATGATAAACAAATATGGGCTTGTTTTCTATAAACCAATTGTCACAAAAGAATATCAACTATATATATTTTCTATGCTCTGCCATTTATTCTTCGTAGTGTTGACATGCAAAACTATTCAGGATAAAATCATTGTTTGCATCTAAATTTTATTTATTTTTTTTATCAATCTTTATGTGTTTATGCATTTAGTACATAGATTCATCTTTAAAACAAATTAGAAGAAAAAATAAAATAATACACATATTTGTTTCTATGGAACAACTGTCACAAAGAACGTAATTATGTAGATCATTGTCATTATATTCATTTTTACAAAGGACAATAAACTCTTGTACACTCTTGGGTATATGAAAAGAATAATAGAAAAGCTTCATATATGATATATCAATCAACATATTAGATTTGGTGATCATTTACAACTTTTTTTATGAAATTTATGCAAAGTTTGATACGTTGATTGACCAATTGTTAGGAGTAAATCCTTTTTGAATTTACTCAATATTGTTTTATATGTTTTAAGGCTTGTCATGAAACCATCTTTCCTAAAATTTTAACTTGATAGGTAAAGACATAACACGTTTTTTCATGTAAATGCCTCTTTTGGGCTTGAAGTGTACATATTTTATCTAAATAGAGATCAAACCCTATACCATTTGGTCATAGATGCTTTAATATTATATATGATACTATCATAGACACTCTAATATCATATATCAAACTATCTCTCTCAAAAGCTTAAACTATTGAGGTGTATGAATGATTTTATATGTTGACAATAATATTTAGATACTTATAGCACACAATGTAATTGGATCTCATTATTGACTAATTTTTATGTTCTATTGTTTAGGGATTTCGAAAAACAAATCCTGAGCAATGGGAGTTTGCTAATGATGATTTTGTGAGAGATCAAAAGCATCTTCTTAAGAACATTCACCGTAAGAAGACTGTCTATAGACACATCCATCCACCAACCTCACTCATGGATCTTGAGAAGGCAGTGTTTGAGGAGCAAATACAAAAACTGTCACAGGAGAAAAATGCTATGGAATCTCGCATCATTAGCTTCAAACAGCACCAATCAGCTACAAGGCTTTATTTGGAAGATCTAATGCAGCGATTGGATGACATACAGAAGAGACAAAACAATTTGCTCAACTTCTTTGAAAAGGCTCTTCAGAATCCCAATATTGTCGAACATATTTCTCACAACATTGTTGTGGCCTTGGATTCATTGGCTTATAACAAGAAGAGAAGATTTCCATATGTTGATAATAACTTCATTGATAATTACAATGGTTATATATTAGAACTTGAGAATTTTTTCAATGAAGATTTCTCTGATAAATTCAAAGTGGAAATGTCACCAAATGTTTGGAACATAAACTTGGTGTTGCCTAGACAGCAAAGTTCATATGATGAAGGGGAAATCTCACACGAGATGCTATTTGAAAGTGAACCAAAAGGAATGCCGACAGTATCCAAATCTCCATTTACACCTAATGATTTGTTAGAGGTTGAAGATATTGGTTCACCAACAACAACAGGATTTGAGAGCCCCAAATTGCACTTGTTGGAGCCTAGTAGTGAAGAATATGATAGCCATATTCCTTGCCTTCACAATCTATCTCTGGCATCTTCTCCATTGCAAGAGAATGGAAACTCATATTCTGTTGAATCACCCCAAATAGACTATCAAGAACTTGAGAAATTAGAAGAGTTGAGAATTGCTAATGATATAGAATCTGGTGATATTGCTTCTTCCAAGAAGAATATAGCCAATGGGGTTGCAAATTTAGTTTTGTCACAACAAGAGGTTCCAAGTAACAACCAAGGGAACCCAACTCAAATAAGAACGGTAAATGATGAGTTTTGGGAGAAGTTCTTTACAGATTGACCAAGAGACATGAAGAGGAAATATCCAACCTTAGAGCAAATCCATTTGATATGAAAGTTTTGAATACTTATCAATATGATATTATATTTTCATTTAATGTCAATTTTTTTTTTCATATGATACAAATTAGTTAAAGAGATTAATTTTAATGAACTGTCATTATAGTACAAACTTTGATTTGTAAAACTTTTAAGTTAGTAGGTGGTTGGACCAATTACTTTTTACTGATGTAATAATTTGTGATCTGTTGTCAGTATAAAATTTTTTATGCTGATAGTAGATAAAATTAAATTCTTGGTTAAATTCATAAAAATTATTAAATAAAATTTTAGTTTAGTATTGAAATTCCTTCAAACATGAATGTAGGAAAAAAATGAAATATTATGTGAAGCATTCAAATCGAATCTATTTACTATATTTTTAATTTTAATAAAAAAACAATGCTCTAAAATCCTATTGTTGATTTTTTTTTCAAAAAAAGAAAAGCAATTATTATTATTATTATTATATTGATAGCTAATATAAATATTGAAAGTAAACAATTTTAAAATTTTTATCCTCACTCAAAAATTCATTAAACCCAACATATGAACCTATCTTACCAGACTCAATATCTCAATTATAATAGAATTTTAACATATATATTACGATATTTAATGTACAATTAGTGGCTATCATGTAACACTCAAAAAATTATTTAAAAATTAATTTGAGTTTTATTAGTCATAATTTCAAAAATCTAATAGTTTTAACAATGATAAGGACGGTCTAACGAATTTGTAAAAAAAAAATGTGAATAATATTTTGCAGGCCCCGCAGGCCCGCCGAGACAGCTGAAACTCCAGATTCGAGATCCGGAGATGCCCGAAATTAAGAGAACATGAGAATAAGATTAGAAATATTTGTAAATGAAGATTTTATGCTTGGAATTAATTTCCAGGTAATATCTGATTATTCGGGTATGGTGTTTCACTCGCTCGGTGAAATTTCGGTGTACGATTTTTAACACCGAAAGCTAGTTAATCTCTACAAAATGATGAAGTTTATCCATTTGAAGCCAAATGGATGGCTAAAATTTCATCTTGGATAAAATATGAAATCTTAGCCATTGATGTTAATTTCCTTATATGAAAAGAATTACATTTTATATTCAACCAATTCAATGATATCACACCTTATAAGATCAACTTAACCCACCTAACTTCATAATTTCCATCCTCAAATTCTCGGCCAGCAAGTGAGGAACCAAAACCTCCTTATTCTCTTTACTAAAAACCTTGAAACCTTGATTTTCAACCTCAAAATCCTAAGTCAAACCTTGTTAAAATCAAAATCTTCATTCACTAAACTTATTCTACACTTCAATCTCTACAAATATAACCAATTAGAATCTCCAAACCTCACCTCATTACCTCAACCATCACTGGTTAGAGGAGTTTTGATTGTGTTTTAAGACCTTTGGAGTGAAGAATTTCCATTTTTGGAGAAAATTAGAGACAAGGATACATTAGCTTTCAAGAGTAAGGTTTTCTTTGGCCTTTTCTTTCAAAGTTTTTTTGAGAAATTTTTACTGGTTTCAATCCAAAATTTCTAGTTAATTTGGTTGATATTATGTTGATATTGATGTATGAATTTTGGTGAAGTGTTTGGATGAGGTTAGGAAGATCATTTTGTCAAAAGATGTTGAGTGATACTTGCTGGATTTTTAGTTTTCTTACAGGTAGTGTGTGATCATGAATTTTCTGGGCATGTTGTGGGCATTTTCGTGAGGTGGAAAAAATATATATTGGAGGTAAATCTAGGGATAGTCCCATGAATTTTCTTGGGTTCTTATTTTGAGTTAAACTTCCTTAGAAAAATCAAGAACCGAAATTAAGCATATGTTGTCTAGATTACGGGAACTGAAACTGTAATTTTGTATGATTTTTTTACAATAGTAAATGGTTGAATCATCCTTCGAAATTTTTACAAGATGCTTATAACATCTTAAAGTATAACCATGATTTTTATTCTAAATTGATTCAATCATTTGCTAGGGTTAAAAATTATGAATTACAATTCTTGAACTGAGGTGGAGGGGTTTCTGACCACTAAATTTGTAGAATTTTGTTAATATAGTTAGAGAACTCTAATTACCCTGAAATTTTTACAGGACCTTGGTGACATATTGAGGTGTCCTTGATAATTTTTATAGCCTCTAAAATGATTGTTTTATATGCAAATAAATTCATGCCATAATAGCGTGAAATTTGCCATTGTGCTAAAAATGAATTGATGCTTTGAATTGATGAAATAATGACATCTTGTACTAGTATGACATGAGTACCTGAATATGAGTATGAATAATTGAGTGTGTGAACTTACTGATGAGGTTAGATATACATAGATATGAATGATTATTACAATTGCTCATATGTGAAAGAAAAGCATAAGATTATGTTTCTTGGGCTGGAGAAAGTAAATCTAGTTTGTTAGGGAAAGTAAACTTAACTACCAAGAAGAGCATAAGATTTATAATCCTTGGGCTGGAGAAAGTAAATCCAGTCTGTTGGGAAAAGTAAACTCGGCTACCCTTGAATTGAGTTAGGGAAAGTAAACCTGGCTAGGAATAGATCTGTGTGAGAATTGGAGAAAGTAAATCCAATGATCATGTATAGGAATGAGCTCAGTCCTGAAAAGCAGTCTATTACCCATTATTGCCACGCTGGGGATGGCGATACGTAACACCCAGACATGACAAGATTAGTCGAGGGCCAAGGCAAGTTGAAAAAGTAAACTTTCTAAGTAATCCTTTGTCTAATATGCCAAGTGAAAAAGTTTAGTATCGATATTGAGACCAATATGTTTAAGTGATTGGATGTTAAAAGTAACCCACTTCGGAAGTATGATTTGGAACTTTAAAAACAAACTGTTATTATGTAATGCGTGACCACTTTTTCCTTAATAAACCAAAGTGGCTGGGGCGATAACGATGACATTATGATTGTGTATTGGGGAGGTTACCCTACTGAGAATTGTATAATTCTCACCCCTCTGTTTTTGTGCTCCCATGTCGTCTCCAGGTTGATGTAGAGAACCAAGAGGTTGCTATGTAAAAGAACTTGGAAGTGCAATAGTTTAGTAGTTAATACTTTTATTATTTTGTATTTACTGGAATGGATATGTGTGTAAATAGGTTAGAGAACAAAGGTGTGTTAAAGCTCATAGAAGAGCTTCGCTTGTGTACTTAACTTTATATTAAATAAATGTTTTGGTTTCATGGCTATATATTTCAGTAGAATTATGACCTAATTATCTCGCGAATCAGTCAAACTGACTATAGATATTTAAGAAAAGTCCGCTAATTTATAAGTAACAACTCTCGAGTCTTATGTCATGACTTAAGGATGACGTTGTACTTGGGAGGATGTTACATATCATACATGGTTTAATAATGTGATTTTCCATTACACGGATAATATTTAATAGAGATGTGCTAACAGTAGATATTAAAACTAAACAATTTTAAAAATGTTAGGACTAAAATAAAAAATATATATAGGGAACAAAATCAAAACTCATTTAGTTTTTAGGGACAAAAAATATATTTAAGTCATATTGATAAAATCAATTAAATTTAATGCATTGAGCAATTTGCCTTTACTTTTAAAAGCAATTCTTAGAGAGTTAAATGTTGAAAAACAATATTTCAATAAATAATTGAATAAATAAAAAGAGATAACTTATTGTTTGTAACACTAAGAGCTTGGAAAACAGGTCACCAATAGTAAGTAATCACAGTCAACATGCACATTGAGTAGAGACAAATATGTTGTCAACTTGCTTTAAGGTATTAGTGTCTGTCTACTTTGGATTGCAATTAAGGTATCAATATTTGACTACTTTGTATTGCAATTGAAAAGTGAGCAAATCTTTAGTTCCACAAAGAACATGAATTATTTTTTAGGATCTCTATCCCTCTCTCTTTCTCTATATTTTTAATGATTAAGAAAAATTAAACTATAATGGATTCATCAATCAATCTCATCAGCTCATGCATGACAAGTTCAAATCCTAAAAGATAGCCCCATACAAGAAATGAGACTAAGGATTCTCTCACATTCTAGATTCAATCTAAACATTAAATGTTTAGGACCTTGTCATAATCTAGCTTAGACATGAATGACACATAAAGAGTATTTCCCTCATGTAACCCTAGCTACTGAGGACATATGCTAATATCATGTGATAAAATATTGATTTAATGCTAATAATTTACATGCATAAATAAATAAATAAATTTTCAAATAACTGAAATGATTAAATTTTAAATCTCTAATAAAATGATTTGTTTTCAATATATAGATATTAACCACAAATAGTAAATCCATGGCTAGAATAGTGAAAATAATAAATATCATAATCAAATAATCTGAGTTGGTCTAGCTAATTTGTGGACTGTGCTTGCATTTTTATTGGAGCACATCTAGGCAACTGAAACAAAACTATATCAACTAATTGGCCTTACTACAAAGTAAATCTCTTTAATGGAAAATGATTATGAGACTAATGGGGGGAGGGGGTGCAGTGTCTGTGTTAACTGCAAGATCTAAAATAGAAAAGAGAGGGGTGGGTTATACAAACTCGGTGAGGAATAATCACTTACAATACACATGGAATAACCAATAATAGTTTACACACATACTGGGCACCAAATAAATATATATATATTCAAACTGTCAACAAATGTTATACTAACCATATAATTGTAAACTGGAAATTAATTGAAGTTACATAAATCAGGGAATTGGTTAGAGACAGAATTCATGATAATTGATAACTAGATCCTTTAGAAAGATAACCTATGGTAACCCCTCAAGGCCATAATCACAACCACCTAACAAGCGTGTAAATGTAGACTACCCCTTGGACAAATAGCTTGATATACCAAAGTTAATGATATTCTACCATGAACTCATGACTCTATTTCAAATTGTTCCCAACATGCATAGCTTAACTGAATAATGATCAAAACTAAATAACTCTAAAACTATTCTTAATATGTTTTCTATTTTTCATATGGCTATAATTAAATAATTATTTAATTGGTTATTGTTCTGATAATACATGAGTTATACCATGCTAAATATATAATAAACATATTCATGGAATTCAAGCAAAGTGAACAAGCATGTCCCAACAAACATTTAAAAAACAATTAATGGTCCCATGTGACTTCAGATAAAAGAGGATTTTTATGTAAATAAATAAAATGTGACTTTTCTAAAATTTCTAGGTGTGAAGAACAAATTTTATAATCATTTTTTATTTTTTTCCTTTTTTATGCTTTCTTTTCTTTTTCTTTTAAGAACCACTTATTTATTTATTTATTTTTCTTACTTGTCCTCTTCTAGAAGATAAAAAATTAATTAAATTTCCCTCTTTAAAGCCTGACAATTCAATGCTAATCGACTTTAAAAAAAATTTTAAAAAAATCTTTTACTCAGACTAATTTATGAAAATTCTCTTTACTCCATCCTCTTTATAAAGGTCATTTCCTGTCTCTGAAGGCACATATCCTCATTTCACTTATGCTGTAAAACATTATGCCCACCATCATTATCCCCAATAAATCACTAGTAGCACTACTATCTCTTCCATCCCCCTATGAGTGATTATATAGAAGATATACTACAGTTTATGGAATTTCTTGCATCGTTATCCATAATGATCAGTTGAGGCACTGAGCATTATTGTATTATAACCTCATTGGTTTCTGTAATGGCTTGGTGAGATTTTCATGATATATAGACATATGATGACAAATTGGCAACTGCGCCAAATCATATAATTCAAGCAGTGAATCACAATATGTGAGTATTGTCCCACAAGATTAATGTTATTAAATAATAGTTCACTAATTAAATATCTATTTAGATTATGAAAAATATTATTTGCATATTTTGAAAAAAAATACTAAAAAGGTAAATTTAAGCAAGAATTAACAAATTTTTTTGACTAAAACCCTAATTTAGTTCTGTAGATTTATAGTGGAGGACAAATTAATCCCTCAGCTTTGAAAAATCCCATCGTGGCCCCTTAGATTTCAGAAAATGGGGACAAGCTAGTCCATTCGTCAAATTTTTGTTTGAGCCGCTAACGAAAATGTCCACTTGTCCTTTTAACTTGCTTAGGTATACTGTTAATTTCACGGTGGGTCCTAATTTACCTTACTCCTCTGAACGTGATTGTTTAGACCTTCTTCTTCATCTTCTCTATTGCCATAACTCTTTACTCAGTAGAAAGATTTTGACTTTAAGTTTTCCTTTGTTCTCTTGAGAGCAGAGGTTTATAAAGTTCTTATCTTTTTTTTTCTTTTGTAAGAAAGATTTCTCAAAGTTCTTGTATTTCTCCTCCCGAAACGTATGGATAGTGCAATACTCTTTATCTAATGCTTGCCGTAAGGGAAGTTAGAATCAATTGTGAAAATTAACAGTATACATATGCAAATTAATGGGACACGTAGACATTTCCATTAATGGTGGAAGGACTAGCTTGTCCTTATTTATGAGATTTGAGCGACCACAATAGGACTTTCCAAATCTGAGAGACTAATTTGTACCAATTTCTGAAATTTAAGGTACCACGTGAGATTTTCCAAATCTGAGAGACTAATTTTTCTCCTATTATAAATCTAAGGAACTAAATTAGGATTTTAGTCTCTGTTTTTTTTTTTTGAAGAAAAAGGTTAAATATTTGGGTTGTATACTTTCTTCTTAATAGTAGATGAATGTCTAATTACTTGAATTGGGAATTGATAGATTAAATGACAAGATTGTAAAGGATTAGATCCCAATTCTTTGGCAAGCCAATTTTTCCTCCTCTTACATAAATAGATCAATTCCTTGATCATGATTTAGTAGAACGAGGAATTAAGCACAAAAACTAATCTACTAGTCACAAATTTCCAAAACTTATTCCTAAATCTTAAGAATCATAAAGGTTATCTCTAGAGCTAATTTACACACAAATTTCCCAATTCATTCATAAACCCTAAACCAATTCATTCACAAATTTGCAATAAAATAGAAGACAAACCTTTAAATCATCAAACTCAACATCAAATTATAAAAAATTCATACCCAAATCATTCCATGTAGACTTAACCCTACCCCTAATAAAGGAATCTAGAAACGCATAAAGAAAAGAAAAAACAAAATAAAGATTATTCAGCTATGTATTCGTTGCACTGTATCTTGTGAATAAATTCAATACGAGTTCTCATTTTGCTAAATTATGAATTTCATCAATTTGACAAATATGCTATAAACCAAATATAGATAACTTTAGCCAAATGCATCGTTTTATCGCTTAATAAAAAATAAATAAAGATAGCAAGCTTGTTTGGTTTACTTGCTTCATTTTCACTCTTTATTCATTTTGCTGGCATGATGATTGGAATAGGCTAAAATCTAGAACATACCAACAAAAAGAAAAGAAATGTTTGTTGTATTCTCTTTCCTTTATGTACACACTAGATTTTAGATCCGTGTGATGCATAGGAAGCTTAGAGAATCTGGATGAAAATTGAATTACTACTAGAAAAGTGTGGTATAGAGACTGATTTTGTGACTGAAAATAATTGGTCACTAAAATTATGATTTTGTGATCGAATTAGTGACTGAACAGAGCCAATAGTAGGGTGACCAAAAATCGGTAGCTAAATTGAATTGGTTACTAAATGAAAATAGTGACAGATTTAGTGACCAATAATACTTAATGCTAAAATCCCTTTTCATAAGAAAAATCAGTCATTAAATTATCAATTAGTGACCGATAATATTTAATGCTAAAATCCTTTTTCATAAGAAAAATTGGTCACTAAGTTATCAATTAGTGATCGATTTAGTGATCGAAGATATTTAATGCTAAAATCTCTTTTCATAAGGAAAATCAATCACTAAATCAGTTATTAAATTATCAATTAGTGACTAATTTAATGATCGATAATATTTAATGCTAAAATCCCTTTTCATAAGAAAAATCGGTTGCTAAATTGATCATTAAATTATCAATTAGTGATCGATTTAGTGACCGATAATATTGAATGCTGAAATCCCTTTTCGTAAATAAAATCAGTCACTAAATTATCAATTAATGACCAATTTAGTGGCCAATAATATTTAATGCTAAAATCCGTTTTCATAAGAAAAACCAGTAATTAAATCGATCACTAAATTATCAATTAGTGACCAATTTAGTAACTGACATTGTTTATGTATAAGAGTGCAAACTCATGAGAATACTGGTTGCTAAATCGTTATCAATTAGTGGCTAATTTAGTGATCAAAATTTCTTATATTAGGAATCCCTTTTTGCACAATAAATTAGTTACTAAATTGGTCACTAATGTTTCAATTAGTAGCTGCTTTTGTGACTGATATTGTTTTGAGGTGATATTTTATTCCTAACAACTTTGATCGCTAAATTGGTCACTAAACAATGGAAAACCCTAATTGTCCCAAATTCCCTATTTTAGTTTGCCTCTCCTCTCTCAACCACGAGCCACCCTCACCGTGAGCCATTCTCATCATGAGCCACCCTCTCCTTTTCTGTCTCACTTATACCTATATCTCACTCAGGCATTGGGGATTTGGGTTTAGAATACAAATCTTCACATATTCTGTAGCAACTAATTGAAAAAGGAGAGGGGGGTTGTAGCAACTAGCAACAATTGTTATGGATTTGGGTTTAGAACACAAACAAAGAAGAAGAGAGGACATGGTGGTGGCAAATTGGCAGGGAGCACTACCACCGGCGTTACAGCGGTGAAGCTTATAGTGGTGGTCCAGTGGCTTTGTGATGAACAAGGGAAATGTGGAGGCGACGACTTCATAGTTCATGAGGTAGAAGGTGTGATGTTGACGTTAGAGGGGCATGGAAGTCGTGGCGGAGCTTGTAACGCTTGGTGTTGATCGATGCGATTTCGAGCACAAGTCCACAGCAGAGTTAGGGCGGTGGCACGATGAAAAGAAGGCACAAGCAATGGCTAGAATGGCGGCGACTGTGGCGTCAGAGTGGCCCCAATAGAGTATGGCTCATTCCCTCCCTTCTATTTTTGCTTTTTTTCCCCAATTTTTTGGTTTGAGGTTTAATTTGAAAAGGTTTGGTGTCTAATCTGTTAGGATTTTGCTGTGATTTTATTTTTTTGGTTTGTTGTGATTTGGATTTAGGGATTTTGTTTTGGAAGAGTAACTGATGTTGTGGATAGTTTGTGATCAAGCTTAATCAATATTATTTACCTTCTCTTGCTTATTCAAATATATCCTCTTGTCCATTTAGCTTGGATTTAAAATCCTTGTGCTATGGGTAGAGAATTAAATAACTAATACTTTGGCACCTCTATATGTGATATATATATATATATATATACATACATAGATTGGAGCATTGGAGGAGGCTATCAAATATGGAAGAATGGAATTGTCAAGTTTTTTTGGGTTGCCTGTCTTTGAAGAATCAGTTCAAGTGAATTTCCTTATCAATAATGAACATTATTGCTACTACACTAGTATTTCTCTTGGTTCACAAATTCCAAAGGGCCTTTGTTTATCTCTTGGTTGAAGCATATGATCATGCTAGTTTTATATTGCTCAAGATAATCATGAGCAATCTTATCTGTCCCTTCATTATAAGCTTTTAAGATTGTCGTCGATTATTTCAAGAGAGAACTTAGACTTATGTGTCTATGAGTATTACAATATTTGTGTTAGCGGGTACTGATACTTGAATTTTCCTTTAATTAGAGCATTTTCTGAGTATACTCGGATATCTTAGTGTATAATTTGTTAGTCTTGCTTTTTACTACACTAAAGCACCAACAATTCGTATGGGTTTTATATATGTTTGTACAATACCTAATCATTTCTTTGTTGAGTGAATTAATGCTCAATTAGATTGTAGTTTCATTTTCCTATAAATTATGACATCCATTTTGGCTAGTTTCAAATAATGATGATTAATGAGCATGTTATAAATAGTGATATATCAAGGCAACCTCCTTATTGATAGGTTATTATAGATTTAATTATAAATTATAAATTTATAATTTTCTTTTTGTGAAGGAAGAATTTGACATAGTTTTGGCATGTAACAATTGAGTTTGAAGAAAATTAGGCTACTAGTATGGTACTGGGATGGGAGAATGAAAATCCAGAGAATGGATATGTACCTGCTCAGCACACTGCAATTGATCTTGATTATTACAATACAGTTGAAGAGCTAATGGAAGTGGGTCTTGAAAGCTTAAAGGAGGTAAGATTGAGGATATAGGACATTGTATGATCCATCTATCTACCTTTCAATTTATCTATCGATATTTCATAAACAATATAGCCAACAAAGTACATAGATTCACCTATTTCCACTATAATTTAAATATCTGAACTTTACTGTTCATGAATACAAATATTAAATATGCTAAACTTAGTGTTTTGATCACTAATCCTTTTTGCTTTGTTCTTTGTCATTCCTTACTTTTTATGTGATAGGCGTTGGCTGCGTTAGGACTTAAGACTGGTAGTACTATTCAGCAGCGTGCAGAGAGACTTTTCCTCACAAAGGTAATTTATACCTCATAGTTAGTAGAAGGATGCACTTTCAATGCAGAAGGATGTTGCAATGTACCAAAAAAAATATCCTTACTTAGTGACTTTCACAAATCTAACATTATTTGTCCAAAATCAGGAATATTCTTTTATAGAAATCAAAATCATGTATCCAATAGGCTAGGCCCAAATTTATAGTTAAATTGTTAATTTAAGATCCTGTTTATATATATATAATTTAGGAAAAAAAAGCAATTTACCCCCTGAGCTTTTGGGCGTATGCAATTTGAATCTTGAGTTTTAAAATTGTGCAACACGACCCGCTGTACTTACTAGATGGTGCAAAAAAGGCATTATGTGTAACGCACGTTAAAAGCCACGATTAAGTGGCCATGTGCTCCTCATGTGCATCCATATTTTGACCAAAATACCCCTTTCTCTCTCAACTCACTTTTCATTTTCCACTTTCCCCAATCTCTCAACTCAGGCCTCCTCTTCTTGTCTGAGAGCTTTTCCCATTTCTTTCAAGCCTCCCCTCTTAGCTTATCTCTACAATGTTGTAGTTGATCTAAACCCTTTCCCATCCATCTTGGCTATCCCCACCTTATTCCAGTACAACCCGTGAAATTGGTGAAGATTTGGACGAAGGAGACCTGCAGAAGATCTAGATGCGAAGACCGTGGAGAGAGGGAAAAAAAAGAAGAAGCTTGGAAGACCAGCGAAGAAGAACACCATCGAATGAGTAGGCGTGGAAGGAGCAACCACTAAACCAAATGATTCACAAGTTATTTCTGCCTTTGCTACTAATGGAAATGGTTCTTTCTTTCTCTTTTTGGTTTTCTTCTCTGCCACTGCTACTAATGGAAATGTTTTTCTAGTTTTCTAGTTTTCATTCTGTTCTGATTCTATTTTGGGAAGTTTAATTTTGATGACACTTTGTGGAATTTGTTCAGCTAATTATTGGCACCATAATCATGCCTTTATATAGATCCTAATGATGAGTGCAAAACCATGATATATGATGGAGATATTATAGTTAAATGCCTCATAGAGCACCAATCAATTATCTTACTCGATAGTAGAGTTATATCTTAATTAGAATGAATTAAAGCGTACTAAGGTTATCCTTCATTTATCATGCTTGGTTTTAAATTTTGCAACAATAGAATATGGGAACATAGAAACACAACGTGGAAAAAGACTTTGCCATAGTTTTTTTTTTCTGGTTTTGATTTTTTTTTTCTTTCTGGTTTCTTGTTCTGGTTATGCTAGTACTAAAAGTGTAAAAGGTGAAAATGTAGGTGCTGGTTCTGCATGTGCTGAGTTTGAGAAAAAGGAAAATGGAAAAGGTTTCAGACAATAGGGGGAGGCATGAGTTGAGAGATTGGAGAAAATGAAAAATGGAAAGTGAGTTGAGAGAGAATGGGGTATTTTGGTCAAAATATGGATGCACGTGAGGAGCGCATGGACACTTACCTGTGGCTTTTAATGTCTGTTACACAGAAGGTCTTCTTTGCACCATTTGGTAAGACAAAGGGTCATGTTGCACAATTTTACAAACTCAGGGTCCAAATTGCACATGCCAAAAAGTTTAGGGGGGTAAATTACTTTTTTTCCCTATAATTTATGTTCCTTGATGACTAGATATGTATAGATATTTAGGTATTTCCTTAATCTATAATGTTATGCTCTTATGTTGGGGATAATTTTAATTAGAGTTGTTTGGGATAGAAGTTTTTAACCTTGTCTATGATTGGATAGATTTTGAAAACTGTGAAAGTGGAAAGTCAATAACTATCTTTGAAGTGACATGTCTATTTGCCATACATTTGAAAACAAATTTAAATTAAGAATTTTGATTTAAAAAGGCCTTTGATCCATGAATTTTGATTAAGGTTACTTTGGATGCCGGATAGCTATATCTCTATAATCTGCTTACTTGATCGACATGACAAGTTTTCTTTGGTTTGTTTAATATGCAACACATACCTCTTGAAAAGTTGGATAGGAAGCATTTTGCTAATGGGTACATGGTTTGGACAAAATATAGGATTGATGCAGTTCCACAGCAAGATGAATTTTAGATGAATGGAGGAGTTATCTCTCAGCCTCATGAGCTATAGATCACATGTGAAATTGGTACTATTATACAATATACAGTGAATGGAAGACTTATTTAGCTGCACCTTGTTGATATTTTTATTTTCGATGTTGTATGATGTTAACTACTTGTTAAAGTATATTGCCAATTATTAAGTTTGTTTGTTTGTGTATAGATATATAATTTCTTGTTTGATGATATATATTTGAATTATAAAAGCGAGATTTCAAAAATTTAAATTTTTTATGTTACTTAGTATTGATGTTTGATGCTAGTTAGTTGATATTAGTAGGAGTTGGGAGGGAGAAAGGTGATTCAAGTTTAAAGTGTCCCTTCTCACCATAGTTGTAACAAGTGATGCCTTCCAGCTTTCCCTTGCTTTTCTTTTCCTTTTTGAGGTTGATGTCTCTTTTTCTCTTTGGTCTGTCTTTCCAGGCTTTTGACATCTTCCTCATAAGCATGGAGATCTTGCCTCCATCCTCATCTTCAAAATCATCATCAGATCCTTCCTCTTTATAGAGGTTTCAGCAACATTTATTACTTTATTTTTATTTTGCTTCTGATAAGATTCACCGTGTATTTCAAATAGCACTACCACTTAGGTTTTGAGTGACCTAATAAGTACATCTAGGCTAAGATTTTAAAGGTCTTTGGCTTCTAAAGTGGCTGTGATCTTGGGTAGCCATTTAGTAGAGAGGCTTTCTAAGATTTTTCTAACCATTTTTGAGTTAGCCTAGTCCCTTTAATTGGTTTATTATGTGCATAAACCTTGTGATCATTTCATTAATACTTTCTTGATCTGTCATTTTAAATATCTCATATTGATGAACTAAGATACTAATCTTTGTCTCTTTAAGTTGATTAGTGCCTTCATGCAGCATGTGTAGCCTGTCCAGGCTGTCTAATGTTTTTCTTGATCGGGTCACAAGAAATGATTTTGTTGTATTCAGATGTGCTTAGTGCACACATGAGTAGGTACTTAGCTTTAGAGTCAACTGAACTCTGGCTTTATGTTGCTCTATTCACCTACTCTGGGGGACTTCTATTGATGTTGAAGGTGCATCATCAATTCCTGAAACTTTCTCTATAAAAACATAGTCTCTTTCCTATATGATCTTCCATAAGTCAAGACTTATGTATTTAATGAACAGTTCCATCTTGTCCCTCAAATAGGCATAGTCCTCACTATCAAAGAATGACGATCTGTTAGTGGAGTGTCCTTTTGTAGTTTGGATGTTTTGTGCCATAATTGCTTAGGATCTTCATCCTCTGCAATCGTTAGATTGCTCAATCCTTTAGAGGCTTGAGCTCTGATGCCACTTGTAGGTAAAAAAGTGAACAAGAATGGGGGTTTAAATCATGCTTCGCCTTTCTTTTCTTATTGGTTTCTAAAATAATTAAACAAAAACTATCAAGTGTTTAACTTGTAGTGCGGTAGAAACAACGTTAGTCACTTCAGAAACTTACTTTCTAAACTACAATAGATATGATAAATACGCATATAAGTTGGTTATTCAGAAGACACAATATGATAGGCACAAAGTAGAGAATATAAAGGAGTTAAGGAAGAAGAAGATATTGCACATAGGTTTTTATACTGGTTCGGTCAATATGCCTACATCTTGTTCTCAACAACCATTGAGTTCCACTAAAAGCCTTTCTTAATTAGAGAAAGTTGGATAGTCTTTATAGTAGCCTTCCTAAGCTCTTACCTATAACCAATAGCTAACTCTATTGTCACATATCGAGTAGTCTTTCACCAACCTTTCTAAGCTAAACTAATAACCAGCAAGTACACTCTGTTTTCACAACCTGAGTAGTCTTTTACTAGCTTCTCCAAGTCAATCCCATGACTTATAGATCACACCTACAGTCACATTATAAGTAGTCTTTACTTAACTTTTCCAAGCTACCTCACACTGATCACTATTGGATCGAGGTTACAAAATTTTTGTGTTTGGGTTTATCACTCAAACTAATCAGTACTCAAGTTTTCATAAGATATATAGTAACAGACCTGGAAAACTTGAATGTCTTATTTCTATGATTCTTCTTAGGAAGAACATATGATCTACTAAGAATGTAGAAAGAAGATTTTTACAAACAAGAAACTGATTACAAGATGTAATGAAACTTTACAGAAAAGATGAGGAGGAAAACTTTCAGCATTTCAAAACTTATGCAGCTAAAGTCACTTTCATGTAAGCACAACATCTATATTTATAGATGGTTTGCATTTATGACCGTTGCCCTTGATCAATTGTCCAGGTGACATGTGTTAATCATTTGTTTATGTCTTCAAAATGCATTCTAGAAGATTAGCTCCATATTTATTAGAGTTGTTGCAGAAGCTATTGTGAAATAGAGATTTCTGATGCCACCTTTAAAAACTATTTTTTACTTTTTGAATAAGGTTAATTATGAACTTTTCCTTCTAGAAGTTAGAGTAGTTGACAAAGTTAGCAAAAGAGATGTCACGTTAGTCTGTAACTTTGTTTGACTTTAAATTTAAAATTCAAATTTCTTTCTTTTTCTTGCAAAGTACATTGTTTCACCATGAAGTGAACTTTCTAAAGTGCGATATTAGTTCATTGAATATATCTTTGATCTTTCAGACTGTAATTAGAGCTTGTAGATGATGAAAAGATTATGATTATGATAATTGAAGGTTGTAGAACACACTTGCTTCAGAGTTGGTTTGAAATCTTCATTTGAAGTGTACTTTCTGAAGTTGTGTGCTACTTTCTAAAGATCTAAGCCTGGATTTCTTGTACATGATGATTTCCTTCAACCTGTTAAGCACTTACACATTCATTTCACAATATATTGTTTTTACTTCCAAGGATTTCCCATATGTTTAAACGAGATTAAATATGCTTGCACATGTAGAGTGAACATATTTACGCATCAAGACCTGTGTTGTGCTAACATAAGGACTTGTTTAATACTTAAACTCAAGGGAATTAGTCTTTCTGCAAAATATTTTCTCTAAATTGGTTGTGTTATCACTCAAAATATTTTGTATTAACACCTTCTGAAGGGTTCTAAAGCTAACAATCTCCCTCTTTTTGATGATGACAAACCAATTTAAAGAAAATCTTTTGAAAAGATTTTGAAAGAAATATAACAGGATATATAGCATGATAACCAATATTCTTTCAAATCATCATATGAGGGTTTTAGAGTATTTTTTTCTTAAGGCATGATATATATAGAGTCAAAAATGTTTCATAACATTGAGTAAGTTAAATCATAGCTGTTTTAATTGTTCATAAGATTTCTGAAGTTACTCTGAGTGCTTTTTGACAGGTTTAAGAGCATTCTGAGAGGTATTAGAGAAAATTTGGGAAAAGATATAAACATTTAAGCTTTCTGATTAAACATAGCTTGATTTTTTTTTGTCTTTTTGACTTTTCTGAAAATATAGGAGTTTGGAAAAAGCAAGTAACACTTGTGATATATAAACTTGACTTTGAATCCATACTCATCTTTATCCGATCATGATTTTGAAACGCGATGGGATTTTGTGCATAAAACAAGATAACATAAAAACTTTGCACATAGAAGAAGTTTTTGAAGTTCATAGAAACCTTATCTCAATTATATCAGTGTATGTGAAAGAGGTTTCTGAAGCTCAAAAAGGGACTGATCCCAATTGTATTATAGCATGATTTTCAAGGCTTGTGATGTGAATGAGGAAACTTCATATTTTGTGTGACAGAGCATATATGTTAAAAAAAACATTAAGATAGTATAACATGGCGTATAGATATCAGCGCGCTATTAACATTATCTTGACATACATACTAAAGCACAAAAAGATATGTATCAAAGCTAATCATACAACCAAGATACCGATGTAGCTAAGTATCGGAGCGTGCTAATAATTTGAGCATATATAAATAGACGCTAAGACTTATGACACATCACAGCAGAATATCTGATTAGCTATGCAAGATATATATCTTAGAGCAAACAAATTATATATATGAGAGAAAGCGATATCAAAGCAAGAACACAAAATCATATCAGAGCTAAAAAATAAATGCATAGCAAATGTATATACTAAGGAAAAACATAACAATAATTAAAATAAAACATAATTGTTTAAAAAAATGCCAATGCAGAAAAAAAAATATCTGTAATCTCCCCCTTAGCAAGATGTTCCCCCTGAGTTCCCGAGCATAAGATTTTCTAAACTATTTTCTTCTCCCTCTTTTATCATCAACAAAAAGGAAGTACACTGGAAACCATACAACGCTATCATCAGCCACGACACCTCACTTCATGAAGAATTCTTGAGTGTTCTGAAGAACCTAACGCAGAAATTCTTCATGTGTTTGAACTTGGGCACTATGCCTTATGTTGGAGGCTTTAACTCGATCCAATCTATAGGCCATATCCTTTTGATGGTTGCTGTTGTGGATAGAGAGCCTTGGGAGATTGCTTCGGTATCTCTAGGGGTATAGTTTCCCTAGAATTTGGTGATCCAATATCAGCATCAGCCATTGGAGCAGTAGGTGGTGGAGAGGATGGAACATTAACAATAATGGTAGCAAAAGTAGACATAGGAATAGGAATAGGAGCAAGCTTAAGAACAAGGGCTGAGGTAAAAGCAGCAACTTCTTTAGCTTGAGGTACAATAGTTTCTGAGGTCTTGTCCTTTTCCTCTTCCACTAAAGTTATACAAATGGAGGGAGGAGGTTGAGGTACCATTAGAATAACTGCATATTCTGGCTTAGCTGCTTCCACAGCTGGCTTTTCAATGATAGGCTCCACAGATGTTTCTTCAATGATAAGCTCTTCTCTAAGAAGCTCTGTTATTATGACCTTTTCATTTTGATGCCAGTGTCGCTGCCCGCAACAAATTAAAACAAATTTTTATTACTAAGTTACACCAAAAATGCAGTTAGGGTGCAATCCAGGTCGTCTCACAAGGAAGTGTTCTAATTGATTCAAGAAAATTGGGGTTTTTGAGATTATAACAAGCCAAAATAAATTACGAAATTATAATAGGAAGAATTACCTACACAAGGATTCCCTCAGATTAAGATTGTTCAATCATTGGTTCAAAGATAAATTCATGGTGATGGTTACTTTCATTAGTCATGCTATCATACAACAATGATGCAATTCTACCTAATGGTCATACAATCGCACTCTCACTAAGGGTTTGCCTAACATATGAACTAGTAATTCACAATTGTGATTCTATGAACCTATGTCAGTCTGATTACGAATTATAGCAACGTAATTCCTAATGGAGTTAATTTCAATCCCTTACTAACTGGATGTAATTAAATCAATCGACCTAATACCCCAATAGCTCTTAGATTATACACGCAAAAGAATGCACAATCAAGCAGCTCTTAAAAACATAATTACAATAATCATCGCAATTGATATCAAAAGAGAAAGCAAACGGGAAAAAACTAACCATAAATTGTAATTAAAATAATAGAAACCTTAAGAACAATCTTAATCTTTAGTTATCCTTGCATACGGTAAAGAGATTACTCCTCCATAGGGGAAGTGTCACAATCGTTGTTGAAAGAGAGCTGCCAATTACAATCCCGAACAGGAGCCAAAAACAAAGATTAAGAACTCCCAAAACCTAGAGCAAGAGTTCTATAGAGAGAGTGAATCAACAAAAATTAAAAATGTGAATAATGAATAATAGATCCCTCTCCATCCGTGCGTGAACGAGAGAGTAAGTGAACATCAGCATTTTCTCTACTTTTTTCCTTCCTTGGGCTAGCCAAATTGGGCTTAGAGCAACGCGGACAACAAACATATGACTACCTGGGTGGTCATGCGAAGCACTCCAGAGAAATATGACCCTCTGTTCATTGCTTGGGTGGTCATTGACCGCTTGGGCAGTGATCAGTATGTTTCCAAGCTAATTTTAGATCCAAGACGTTCGAATTAGCTCTTTGGGCTAGAAACAAAAGTTATAGCTCTCTGAATAAGCTTTCCAATGCCATAAGAACCATCTCAATCAGACATTTATAGCTTTGGATATTGGAAAAACACTAACTAAAGGTCAAACTAGATAACTTCATATCTTTAACAGTGTTCCTGAGTCCTTCTTCTGCTCTAATGCCCCATCCTGGAAGTCCCTATTATCGAACAACACTCTTACAAAGAGGTTAAAAGCACAAAGCACTTTCAAAGTATGAGAATTCACTAAAAACTATGCCGATGGCTACAAAATTATTGAATAACGTATGTTGAGAACAAAGTGCAAATTGACTAATTAACCATTAATTCAATACAACTCAAATGCAAAATAATAAGAATTAGGAAGGAAAATGGGTGCCCAAATTCAACCCATCAAACTCCCCCACACTTAAATAGTTGCATGTCCTCATGCAAGAGATTCAGATGGATGCCGCAAAGTGATCAGACTCCTAGCTCTACTAACTCTAAAAATGCATGATGCATGGAAAATAACAAAACACCAATCCAATAGATCTAGAGATACAAGTAATGGGCTTTCACACCAACAATCAAAGAGGATCTCAACAAGCAAGGCATGAGCAAGAACATAGCATACAAGGTAGAATCAACATACATGTGAATGAATCAAGTACAAAAATCCTCCCAAGGTTAGTGTTTGCCACTCATTCATTCACGTGTGTTTGGATATGATGTACACTTAAATCACCTCAAAAGAAAGTGCATTACCATAGGCTTGTCAAGGGTCTCATTCTCTATTCGTCACACTCATGCATATTGAATCAAGAGGACTTACCTTTGGTTTTAATGGGGCTCAGGTGAAGGTGGATAAATATATAGGCCAATGGGCTAAACCTCAAGTCAAAAGAGAGCAAATACATACACTAAGAGCAAAAATACTTTAAGGGTACACTTTGTCCATCTTAATCACAATTACAGGCCTTTAATTTCAATGTGACACACTTTCAACCAAATTTTTGTTAGATTTTTTTTTTTCAATTAACCTTGCATTTTTCCTTCTTTTTTTTTTGGTTTGCATTTTTCCTTTTTTTTTTTTGTGTGCCACTTGCTAAATTTTGGGTACACATTATTTTTCCCCTATACTTAAATTGGAGCATGTCCTCATACTCTCCCCCCACTTATGCTCAAGCACATATAAGAAATCACATTTGCTCTCTTAAGCCTAAAAGGTTGGAAATTTTCATGGTTTTTCATTTTTGACTAAGGATATGCTAAAACAAAAGAATAGGCAATAAGGCTCAAAGGGGCTAAACAATGGTAACATGCAAAGGTTAGCTATATGGGCAAGTGGCTAAAAACAAGAAAAGTGCCTCAATCATATTCAAGTATGCACATAGGAACATCTTTTCAAACAAGACCCTAGGCAAATTCTAGAATACAAATCCAAAGAAGGAAACATACATGAACAAATAAGGATAGCACATAATAGTCCAATCAAAAGGCTCAAAATCTCACAAGTAAAAGTGCATGTACTCAATCCAAACAGCATAATGAATCCACTAAGCATGCAATACGAAGTAAAGTCAATGCCAAGCAAGTCAATATAGTGTCTGTGGTGTGAGCCTATGCATGTAACCTTTAAGGTTCCAAAAGGATGGTGAAGAATGCAAATAAAAATAAATATGAAGCAAGACTCAAAACTAAAATAAAAATAAATAAAATTCAGAAAATAAAAGAGAAGGGTAAGGAAAAACCTCACGGTGGGTTGTCTCCCACCCAGCACTTTACTTTAACCCATAGAACTCCTATCTCAACCCCAACATTCATGGAGGCTTCATAGAGGTATGTCAGTTGGTGCCCATCAACTTTACAATGAATATTAGACCTTGATTCCTCTAACTCTATTGCACCACAAGGGTGTGTACAGGTGACTAAAAGTGGTCTTTTCAATCCAGACTTTAGCCCTCCAGCCATCAGTTTTGCCCGGGGCTCATGCAGCAAGATCCACTGCCTCTCACAAGGCTTCTTTCCTAGAATAGACTATTCATGGGGGCACTTGTGAAACTGATGATAGCTACCCAGATGGGGTACCTGTATTTGTAAGCTTGAAAATCTCTGACATAGTAGATGCATCATGTTCCATGGGAGAAGAAAAAATAGGAAAGGGGGGTTGCTTATCCTTAGCAAGTAAAGTATCACATGCATCTTCCACTAAGGCATCAATGCCATCAATGCCAAACACAGAGTGTTCCTCAAGGGGGGAATTTCATGGAATTAGACAAATAAAATTGACCTCTCAAGTCCCCACACTCCATGAATCTTGGTTCTAGCAGTTTTCAAAAAGGGTCTACCCAAGATTAATGTATGTTGGTTCGCATCAATGTCATTCTCTATCTCAAGTACATAAAAATCAGTAGGGAATATTAAATCATTTACCTTCACCAGGACATCTTCTAATACCCCCTCTGGCTTTGTGATGCTACGATTGGCAAGTTGGATTGTCAGTCTGATCGGCTTGAGCTCCCTAAAGTGTAAGGACTTGTAGAGTGATTTTGGCATAACATTAATGCCAGCCCCGCGATCAGCCATGGCTTGCTTGATTTGCAGGTTCCCAATGGTGTATGGAATATTGAACATGCTTGGATCCTTACACTTGGGTAGCAGGTTGCCTGGCTTGATAAGGGAGGAAGCATTCACCCCTATAGTCACCTTCTGATTCTCACTGCCCTATGGTCTCTTCTTGTTAGTGCATAAATCCTTAAAAAATTTGGCATATTTGGGGAATTTCCTGATTGCATCCAACAGAGGGATGTTGACTTCTACTCTTTTAAAGGTCTCCAAGAGGTCCTTTTCCAACTCTAATTCCTTTGACCTCTTGGGTCTTACAACTCGCTATAGGAAAGGTAATGCAGTGGGTCTTTCTACCTGCTCTTCTGCTTGCTTTTGTTTGGTTGCCGGTTTATCTTGCTGCACCTCTGTCTCAATTGTCTTATCCTCCTGACTCTTAACCATAAGATACTCTGAAAGACTATCAACCTCAGGTAAGATTGTACTAGACCTCAAAGTAATGGCAGAAATATTCCCCTTGGGGTTAGGAATTTTCTGTAAAGGAATGATGGATGCACTTCCCTGCTGTGATTAGGAACTCTCTATTCTGACAATTGTATTTCTCATCTCTTGCATGGCTTGTTCCTGCTTCCTTTGTGTTTCTATCATCATTTTCATAATCTCCTGCCATGGTGCATCTGAAAGGGCAGAAAGGGTAGGTAATGCTAGAGGTTGCTGAGGGGCAGGTAACTGTGAAGTAGATGGTTGTTGGTAGACATATGGATTGCTTTGCTATTTTTGCTGTTACTGTGATGTGTTGTTCCACTTCAAATTGGGGTGATCTTTCCAACCCAGGTTATATGTGCTGCTGTAAGGGTCATACCCTTGCTGGTTATTCTGATTCTGAGGTCTACCAGGGAACAGATTGCTAGCAGCAACTAAAGTGGGGTCTTCTTGTAGCTGTGGACATACATTAGTAGTATGGGTATTACAAGAACAAATACCACAAGCTATTTGAGGTAAAGGAGCCTGCCTCAACTGATTCAAGGCTATCTATTTCAGGAACTTAGTCATGTCATCTAATTTCTGCTCAATCTTGCTATTATCCATTGGAGACATTTCACTCACGTTGTGGGTATTCACACTAGCCTTGAACCCAAACTGTTGAGAATTCTTTGCCATGTTCCCCATCAAGGCCCTAGCTGCAACAGGAGTTTTGTCAACTAGTGCACCCTTACATGCCATAACTAGCAGTCCCTCATAAAAATATTGAATAAGGAGCTGCTTAGGAATCTGGTGCTGGAGATAGCTAGCATATAATCTCTTAAACTTGTCCCAATGCTCATAGAGAGACTCACCCTACAACTGCCGAATGCCACAAATATCCTTTCTGATAGTAGCTACTTTGGAAGCTAGGAAGAATTTCTCCAGAAAGATGCACTTCATGCCAGCCCAGCTGTCAACTATTCCATGGGGGATGTAAAAGAACCAATCCTTGGCAGCTCCTTCAAGGGAAAACAGGAAGGCCCTTAGCTTGATTTGGTCTTTCGTTACCCCCTGAGGCTTCATCGTCATACAAATCACATGAAATTGTTTTAGGTGTTTGTGTGGGTCTTCCCCAGATAAACCATGGAACTTGGGCAAGTAGTGTAGGAGTCCCGATTTGAGCTCAAAGTTACCTCCCTGGTCGGGGTAGATGATCCTCAATGGTTGGTAATTCAAGTCTTGGGCAGCGAGCTCCTTCAAGGTCCTGTTATTTTCACCCATGCACCTGAAACACTAGCAAAAGAATCAAAAAGTTCGAGAGAATAGAAAAAAAAAGAATAAGCTATGAACAAAATTAAAATGAAATTAAACTAATTTTTTTAAATAAAAAACAAAAGGGAAGAAAAAAATAAAAATAGAAAATAAAAATAAATATGAAAATAAAAATAAATAAAATAAAAAATAAAAAATAAAAATTAAAAAGAATCAACTAGCACCACTTCCCCGGCAACGGCGCCAAAAATTTGATGCAAGTGTCGCTGCCTGCAACAAATTAAAAAGAATTTTTATTACTCAGTTACACCAAAAATGCAGTTAGGGTGCAATCCAGGTTGTCTCACAAGGAAGTGTTCTAATTAATTCAAGAAAATTGGGGTTTTTGAGATTATAACAAGTCAAAATAAATTATGAAATTATAATAGGAAGAATTACCTGCACAAGGATTCCCTCAGATTAAGAATTGTTCAATCATTGGTTCAAAGATAAATTCATGGTGGTGGTTACTTTCATTAGTCATGCTATCACACAATAATAATGCAATTCTACTTAATGGTTATACAATCGCACTCTCACTAAGGGTTTGCCTAACATATGAACTAGTAATTCACAATCGTGATTCTATGAACCTATATCAGTCTGATTACCAATTACAGCAACCTAATTCCTAACGGAGTTAATTTCAATCCCTTACTAAGTGGATGTAATTAAATCAATCGACCTAACACCCCAATGGCTCTTAGATTATACACGCAAACGAATGCACAATCAAGCAACCTTTAAAAACATAATTACAATAATCATCATAATTGATATCAAAAGAGAAAGCAAACGGGAAGAAAAACCAACAATATATTGCAATTAAAATAATAGGAACCTCAAGAACAATCTTAATCTTCGGTTATCCTTGTTCACGGTAAAGAGATTACTCCTCATAGGGGGAGTGTCACAATCGTTGTTGAAAGAAAGCTGTCAATTATAATCCCGAACAGGAGCCAAAAAAAAGATTGGGAACTCCCAAAACCTAGAGAGAGAGTTCTAGAGAGAGAGTTCTAGAGAGAGAGTGAATCAATAAAAATTAAAACATGAATAATGAATAATAGATCCCTCTCCATCCGTGCATGAATGAGAGAGTAAGTTAACGTCGGCGTTTTCCTTACTTTTTTCCTTCCTTGGGCCAGCCAAATTGGGCTTAGAGCAACGCGGACAGCAAACATATGACCACCTGGGTAGTCATGCGAAGCACTCCAGAGAAATATGACCCTTTGTTCATTGCCTGGGTGGTTATTAACCACCTGGGTGGTGATCAGTATGTTTCCAAGCTAATTTGAGGTCTAAGAAATTTGAATTAGCTCTTTGGCCTAGCAATAGAAGTTGTAGCTCTCTGAATAAGCTTTCCAATTCCATAAGAATCATCTCAATTGAACATTTGTATCTCCAGATATGGGAAAAACACTAACTAAAGGTCAAACTAGATAGCTTCATATCTTCAGCAATGTTTCTGAGTCTTTCTTCTGCTCTAATGCACCAACCTGGAAGTCCCTATTATCGAACAACACTCCCACAAAGAGGTTAAAAGCACAAAGCACTTCCAAAGTATGAGAATTCACTAAAAACTATGCTGATGGCTACAAAATTATTGAATAATGCATGTTGAGGACAAAGTGCAAATCTACTAATTAACCATCAATTCAACACAACTCAAATGCAAAATACTAAGAATTAGAAAGGAAAATGGGTGCCCAAATGCAACCCATATTCTTAAGCAGACTCTCCTCTTCTTCAACTGATGATTCTCCTACTTGTTCTTCTTCTTCCTTAGGATAACCTTATAACCAACCTGTTGATACCTTGTAACCTTTTTTAGCAGCATAGAGATCTTTGTCTCATGCTTAGGAACATTCTTAAGCTTGGACTCAATATCTCTTCTTCTAATGGTTCTTACTAGTTTACTAAGTATCTTGTTTTATCCTTTTGGAATCTTATTATCTAAATCAGAAAGGTCATTATTAGATTCTGAAGGAGGTGGTGACATCCTAGGTTCTTGTTGTTGCATGTTCTCCTACCTCATCTTTGTTCTCTTTTCTCTGTTTAGAAGAACTTCAGCAAGCTCCTCTTCCTCCGAGTTCTCAGTCTCATTTTCATTAAGGATAAACTTTCTTTTGCCTTTGTTGATCTTTTTTTTAGACTCAGCCTTTCTGGAAGTCTTCCTGACTTGCTCTCCTCTTGTCCTAGGACTCTGCCTTGTTACCTTAAACCTTGAGGTTGTAGGCCTTTTCCTTGAGGTTCTAAAGGAGGTGGGTAAGTATACGATACCTTCCATGAATTCATATCATTCCTCAGTAAAAGAAAGGTGCATGTGCTAGAACAACTTTGTCAGCGACATACCATATGGTACACTGGTAGTCCTCTTTTTATCTTTGGCGATTGCACTGATCATATAATCCATCATGAGTAAATTCACTTTTTTCTTGGACATGAGATAGTACAGGAGCATGCAATCTATGGCTAGCAATGCATTTGTGCTTCCTATCTGAGGTAGGATAGAGAATTGTACTACTATGTACACTTTTCTTGCCCTTGCACTAAGCATGACAGTGGTAATCTCTCTAGGTTTATAAAGAATGGAGTCAGTTAGGTACCCTGACATATCACTTTCATTTATCCCTTGGGAGTGAGACCAAGTGGGTAAGAAAGAGCAGGTTATGCCTTCATAGGGTGCCTTGATAATCCTTGACAATCTAGAAAGAGTGACATCCATGGCAAAATCGCTAACCATTGTTTTCAACAATGAGTTTGGGTTGCCTTTCAAGTACGAGTAAAAGGCCATTACTAGCCCTGGAAAGATTCTGTCATTGATACCTAGATATTCTTCCATCCTTGAAGAGAGAAAACCTCGTTAAGAAAGGACACACTCTTACAATGTTCTTTTGTTAAAGTCTTCCTCGGTGCCATTTTTCGTAAAGAGAAGTTCTTTACATAGAACTCTTGTATCTCTGGATTGTCGTGCATATGGAAGGGTGCCCTTTTTGCAATAGAGCAGTCGATTTCTCTTCCTTCAATTATGATTGGGTTGTGTATATGAGGATTTTATGCTAGGGAAAGGGTTTGTGAGAGAGAGAACAATAAGGTTACAGAAAAGAAGGCTATGTGAGAGAAAAAGAAATGGTTGTGGTTTCAAGTATTGAAGGTTGAAGACGAGGAAGAAAAATATATTGTGTGAGGAGTAGGGAGCTATTTAATTGATGGGACGTAATGATTAAAGGTGAAGTAACGTGGGAGAAAGCAACTCAAGAAAGCGGGAATTATCTCGCCTTTTTTCATTCTTTCAGAAAGAGTGGTTTCTGAACCATGGAATAACTTTCTGAACATTGTCTTCTTTTTGAGCTCTTCTCCATTTTTTGACCTATTAGAAAAATGTAATTTTCTTACGATTGACTTGTCTTTAGATCCTAAACCCCATGAAACTAAATATTCTTCTTTCTAAGCATCTCACCTTCTCTATAAGCTTGTAAACTGATTTTCTGACCTTGTACATTGATTCTTTGGTCTTACAAACTGATTTTCAGGTCTTGCAAACTGATTGTCTTTGTTTGGGCTTCAATTTGGAGCCATGATAGGGAGTACCCAGAGATGTTTATGTGTGAATGCTTATGCTGATTTACAAACTTTTAATGTTCAAAATCTTTTTCAAAATGCAAAAGCAATCTTTAGTTAATAGTTTTGTAAATATATCAAATACTTGATCTTCAGTATTTACAAACATTAACTCAACATCCCTTTTTTGAAAATTATCACGAATCAAATGATGTTTAATATTGATGTGCTTGGATCTAGAATGTTGGATAGGACTTTGTGCAAGGTTAATAGCACTAGTATTACCACAAAAGATAGAAATTTTGGAATATCTCAAGTGATAATCTTCTAATTGGTTCCTTATCCATAGGATCTAGTTGCAGCAATTGGCAATAGCTACATATTCCACTTTAGCTGTATAGAGAGTAGTGGTATTCTGCTTCTTGCATGACCAAGTGATGAGACTCTTTCCAAAGAAACAGCAGTATCCACTAGTGCTCTTTCTCTTTACTCTGTTTCTAACAAAGTCAGCATCGCAGTAACTTATAATCTGACAAAATGTACATTTCTCGTACTATAAGCCAAGATTAGTAGTACCTGATAATTATCTAAAGATTCTTTTAATAGCATTTAAGTGTGATTGCTTTGGGTTAGATTGAAATCTAGCATAAATCCCCACACTTAATTGAGTGTCTGATCTACTTGCTATAAGATATAGAAGTGAAGCAACTATTCCTCTATAATTACTTTCTGATATTGTTTCCTCCCTTCTCATCAGTATCGATGATTTGAGATGGATGCAAGAAGTACTCATGGGTTTGGCTTAATCTATGTTAAACTTCTGCAAAAGATCTTTTGTATATTTTTCTTGATAAATCAAGGTTACTCCCTTTTGTTGTTTTATTTAAAGTCCAAGGAAAAACTTGAGTTCACCAATCATGCTCACCTCAAATTCACTGTGTATTAATTTTGAAAATTTTCACAGAGAGAATGATTAGCGGTGCCAAATAAGATGTCACCAACATAAATTTTAACTATCAAAAACTGATTATCTTGTTCAAGAGTAAAAAAAAGTAGGGTCAACTTTACCTCTCTTGAACCCATTCCTTAGCAAGAATGTACTTAGTCTTTCATACCAAGCTCGAGGAGCTTGTTGCAGACTATAAAGTGCCTTTGTCAACTTGAAGACATGGTTAAGAAGGTTTTTACTCTCAAAATCAAGAGGTTGCTTCACATATACTTCCTCAGATAGGAATTCATTTAGTAATGTAGACTTAACATCCATTGATAAAGAGTAAATCCCTTGAAAGCAAGAAAAACAAGTAACATTCTTATGGCTTCTAGCCTAGCTACTAGTGCAGAGGTTTCATCTTAATCAATTCCCTATTGTTGATTATAACATTGTGCAACCAATCTTGCTTTGTTTTAGATGGCTTTGCCAGCATCATCAAGCTTGTTTTTGAACACCTTTTTTGTTCCAATAATGGTCTTTCCCTTCGGTTTCTCCATAAGTGTCCAGATTTTACTTTTTCTCGAACTGGTCAAGTTCCTTTTACATAGCTTCCACCCAGCTTTGATAATTCAAAGCATCTTCAATACATTCAGGCTCTATGGTGGAGATGAAAACACAACTTGACATATTTCTAAGGGAGGATCTAGTTCTCACATCCTTGGAAATGTCTTTGAGAACTTTGTTCTGAGAAACTGCTTTTAGATCAGACACTCCCTTGTAGTTTTTATAGCCTTGATGTTCTTTAGTTTCTCTTTCGTCTTTAGACTACTCTTCTTCATGGTAAAAAATGTCACTTTCTGATGGCTTTGAAATCCTAAGCAAGCTTTCTGAAGAGTCCACATTTTGGAGCTTACTTTCTTAAGGTTGAGCTTTCATCACTTGCTTTCAAAAGAACCCTTGAGGTTCAGATTCTTAAGATTTTTATCATATCTTCAAGATCATTAGCAAAGTCTTTCTTGAGCTCTTTGAACTTGATGTGGATGGTCTCCTCAATGCATAGCGATCTTTTTTTTGTACACACTGTAAGCTTTAGAGACCAAGGAATATCCTAGGAAAATACCATCATCAGATTTAGGTTCAAACTTTGCGAGTTTATCCTTGGTGTTAAGAATAAAACATAATGAGCCAAAGATATGAAAATATGATATATTGGGTTTTCTACCCTTCCATAGCTCATAAGGTGTTTTCTTGAGGATTGGCTTTAGAAAGATTCTGTTTTGGATATAGCACAAGATGTTTACAGCCTTTACCCTAAAACCTTTTGATAAACCACTTTCTAAAAGCATGGTTTTGGCCATCTCCTATAAGCTTTTGTTCTTCCTTTCAGCAACTCCATTTTATTAAGGAGTTATAGGAGCAAAGAACTCATGAGTGATGCCATAATTTTCACAAAACTTTTCAAAAACATAATTTCAAAATCCTCTTTCATGATCAAATCTTATAAAGGTGATTTGAGAATCTTTTTCAATACAAACATGTTTTGCAAAAACCTTGAATCTTTCAACTACTTCATCCTTGGAAACTAGGAAGATAACCCATGTAAATCTTGAGAAATCATCCTCTATGACAAGGTAATATCTTTTTCCAACTAGACTTGCAGTCTTGGATGGCCTAAAAAGATCTGTATGTAAAAGTTGTAATGGCTTAGTGGTTGAAACCATATTTTTATTGTGGAAAGAAACTTTGGTTTTGCTTGTCTTTCTCACAAAAGTCACAAGTTGAATCCTTATCAAATCTAATCTTTGGTAGGTCTTTAACCAGCTCTGTCTGAGAAAGCTCAAAAATAAGCTTCATATGAGCATGTCAAAGTTTGTTATGCCATAGTAACTTATCATCCCTGAAGGATGCAAGACATTTTACATCTTGACCTACAAGATCATCCAAGAATAACACAAGTGTTATCATGCTCTTTCTAGATAAGATGAATTATCCTAAAGTAGGATTTGCTATCTTCCATGTATGAGCATTAAATAAAGCATTAAAGCCTTGGTCACAAAATTGACTAATACTTAACAGATTGTAAACTAGAACATCAACAAACAACACATCAAAAATTTGATGAGAGTCATCCTTACTAATATTTCTTATGCTGTGACCTTTGTCTTACCTCCATTAGCAAACCTGACTGATCCAGAGTTCTTTGGCTTCAAGTTTCTGAATCACCTTCTAGATCTGAACATGTGTCTAGAACTACCATGCATTCTCAAACAAACCCATAATAGATAGTTTTTAATGTAAGTACCCTGACTTTCTTGGATCTTTTTAGGTTAGTCTTTTGAGGAAGAGGATTCCCATCCTTTTTGACAGATTTCTTCCTTATGAAACACTTATCAAATGGGTGTCCCTTCTTATGATAGAAAGTATAAGAAACTTTATTCTTTACTTTCTTTGGTTGAGCAGCTTTTTCCTTCTCATCCATCTATTCCTCGTATCCTAACCTAGTCTTTTAGAAATATGGTCTTTTACCTCCAAGTATTAATTCAAGATTCCTTGAACCATTTTCCATCTTTTCAAGGTAAAATTTGAGAGCTTTAAAATCCTTTCAAGCTCATAAAGAACTTTATGAAATTTTTCATTTTTCTCAGCAACTTTAGCTTCAAAGGCATTGAGCTTAACATTTAAAACTTTATTTTCTTTGTTTATCTCTTCCTTCTCAAGCCTTAGATTCTCTACATCTGATTTGGCCATTTCAAGTTCTAAAACAACTTTCTAATGCTTCCTTTGAAGATTGAGATAATAAGATGAAAGAGTTTAAGAGTTTTCAAGCAATTCATCATATAAAGCTAATAATTCATCATAGGAAAGATCAGGGTCAGAGTTATCTACCTCAAGTTCACCTTTTGAAGTATAGCTAACCATGAAGCATAGGTTGGTAACATCTTCTAGTTTCTTTTGAATTTTTGATCCTTTGTTCTTTTCTTCAAAGTCGCTCCAAGTAGCCAGCATATCTTTTTTCTTGGAGATGAACTTCTTCTATGGACCCTTGAGTTTGAGATATTCAGGTTTAAAGTGTCCCTTCTCACCACAATTGTAGCAAGTAACGACTTCTAGATTTCCTTTCTTTTTCTTGTCCTTTTTGAGGTTGATGTCTCTTTTTTTCTTTGGTCTGGCTCTCTAGGCTTTAGACATCTTCCTCACAAGCATGGAGATCTCGTCTCCATCATCATCTTCATAATCATCATCAGATTCTTCCTCTTTATCAGAGGTTTCAACAACTTTCATTGGTTTATTTTTATTTTGCTTAGGATAAGATGACCGTAGGGCCATGAACTTGCTCTTCTTTATGGATTCACCATGCATTTTAGATAGCACTAACTCATGGATTTTGAGTGACTAATAAGTGTGTCCAAGCCAAGAGTTTGAAGGTCTTTGGTTGCTATAATGGTTTTGACATTGGGCAGCCATTTAGTAGGGAAGATTTTTAATATTTTTCTAACTATTTTCGAGTTACAATATCTTTTTCCATTCCCTTTAGCTGGTTTATGATGTGCATAAACCTTGTGGTTATTTCATTAATACTTTCTTGATTTATCATTTTAAACGTCTCGTATTGATGATCCAACATATTGATCTTTGTCTCTTTAACTTGATTAGTGCCTTCATGCAGTATGTCTTACATTTCCTTAGCTGTGTGACAAGTAATAATTTTGTCGAATTTGGCTTTGCTTAGAGCACACATGACTTGGTACTTAACTTTAGAGTTCAACTGAACTCTGGCTTTATGTTTCTCTGTCTACCTACTTCGGGGGACCTCTTGATGTTGAAAATGCATTATCGGTTCCCAGAACTTCCTCCATAGGAACATAGTCTCCTTCTTGTATGATCTTCGACAAATCAAGAATTATGTATTTAATGAACCCAATAGGCATAGTCCCCACCATCAAAGAATAGCGGTCTGTTAATTGAGTGTCCTTCTACAATGTGGATGTTTTGTGCCACAACTCCTCAGGATCTTTGTCCTCTGCAGCCATTAGATTGCTCAACCCCTTAGAGGTCTAAGCTCTGATGCCATTTGTAGGTAGAAAAGCGCATGAGAATGGGGTTGAATTGTGCTTGGCCTTTCTTTTGTTTTTGGCTTTTGAAACAATTAAACAAAAACTATTAAGTATTTAACTGTAGTGTAGTAGAAACATCGTTAGTTATAACATCCCAATTTTTCTTAGTATAATATTACTTTATTATAGCTTTTTATTTAGATAGTGTGAGGACTTTTTTTAACCAATAAATATTCAAGGATAATTATCAAAAAATAAAATAAAATATAAAATAACGCAATTTCTTATTACAAAATGACAAAATACTATACTACTTAAATTTTTTTTAAAAAAATGTCTAATTAAAATATTACAAAACTTAATACTTGTACAACTTGGAACTTAGCATCAAAATGTGAAATTTTAATTATTCCCTTGGATGTTATTAAAATTACAAAAATGCAACTAGATGATAGAAAATAAGTTTATAACATAATTAGCTATAGAAAAAGCTAATAGAAAGTTAGAGAGTGTTACACTCGTCACTTCAGAAACATACTTTCTAAACTACAACAGATATGATAAATGCGCATATAAGTTGGTTATTTAGAAGACACAATATGATAGGCATAAAGTAAAGAATATAAAGGAGTTAAGGGGAAGAAGATACTGCACATATGTTTTTAAACTGGTTCGGCCAACCTACCTATATTGAGTTCCACTAAAATCCTTTTTCAACCCCAAAAAGTTAGATAGTCTTTACAGCAGCCTTCCAAAGCTCTTACCTGTGACAAGTAGCTAACTCCACCTTCACAAATCGAGTAGTCTTTAACTAGCCTCTCCAAGCTAAACCAGCGACCAGCAAGTACACTTTGTTGTCACAATCTGAGTATTCTTTCACTAGTCTCTCCAAGCTAACCTTGTGACTTGTAGATCACACCTACAGTCACGTTACAAGTAGTCCTTACTTAGCCTTTCCAAGCTACCTCACATTGATCATTACTGGATCGAGGTTAGAAAAGTTTATGTTTAGGTTTATTACTCAAACTAACCAACATTCAAGTTTTCATAAGATATAAAGTAATAGACCTAGAAAACTTGAATGACTTCTTTCTATGATTCTTTCTAGGAAGAACATATGATCTACTAAGAATGTAGAAAGGAGATTTTTATAAACAAGAAAGTGATTACAAGATGTACTGAAACTTTACAGAAAGGATGAGGAGGAAAACTTTTAGCATTTCAGCACTTATGCAACTAAAGTCACTTTTCTTGTAAGCATAACATCTCTATTTATAGATAGTCTGCATTTATGATCGTTGCCCTTAATCAGTTGTCCAAGTGACATGTGTTGATAATCTATTTGTGTCTTGGAAATGCATTCTAGAAGAGTAGCTCAACATTTGTCAGAGCTATTGCAAAAGTCATTGTAAAACAGAGGTTTTTGAAGCCACCTTCAAAAGCTACTTTTTACTTTCTAAATGAGGTTTCTAAACTTTTCCTTCTAGAAGCTAGAGTAGTTGACCAAGTTGGTAGAAGAAATGTCACGTCAATCTGTACCTGGGTTTGACTTTAAATTTGAAATTCAAATTTCCTTCCTTTTCTTGTAAAGTGTGCTATTTTACTATGAAGTGAACTTTCTGAAGTGTGATATTAGTTCCTTGATATATTCAATCTGTTAGACTTCAATCAGAGCTTGTAGATGATGAAAAGATTACGATTATGATAGTTTAAGGTTGTAGAACATACTTGCTTCAACGTTGGTTTGCAATCTTTATTTGAAGCATACCTTCTAAAGTCATATGCTACTTTCTAAAGATTTGAGCCTTGGTTTCTTGTACATGATGATTTCCTTCAACTTGTTAAGCTTGTACACGTTCATTTCACAATATATTTTTTACTTCCATTGATTTCCTATCTCTTTAATGATATTAAACATGCTTGTACATGTAGAGTGAAAATATTTATGCTTCAAGACCCATGTTATGCTAACATAAGGACCTATTTAATACTTCAAGAAACTCAAGGGAAACATTAGTCACTCTTCAAAATATTTTCTCTAAATTGATTGCATTATTACTCAAAACATTTTGCATGAATGTTTTTTGAAGGGTTCTACAGCTAACCGATATTTGTGTCAAATAATAAGATTCTTCATCCTCTACTTCTGAGTTATTAGATTCATTGTGTTCTTTATAATGAAAAAGAAAATAAATTTTTTTTATTAACACTCAAAGTATCACGTCTAATAGATATAGTCTATCATTAATGATCTGAAAATTAGAAATATAAATAGCATTGCTAACATATAGTAGTCCACCTAATGCATATATTTGATGTCAGCTCTTTTTAATACATTTTCATTAATACTTTCGAAAAATAATTATATGACCTTAATGTAATTGTGTTGAAAAAAGAATTTATAACTTTTTCTTGTCCTTTATAAATTTTTAGTTGAATATTTTTAATTTCATGTAAGTGTGTAAATTAATTTTAAGTTTATGATAATGATTATATATAAAATTTTATCAATTTTTTTGTAATAAATTGTATCAAATTTTTAATTAGAGAAATTGCGTATTTTAATTTTTTTACTTAAATTATTTATATACAAAAATATTAGAAATCAAGTACTTGGAGCAATTGCATTGATCAACTATAAAAATATAATTTTTCTTTAAAAAAATTGTTAAAAATGAAATAAACTCTTTGATGATAATCGTCCATTAACGACTATTTAATCCAAATTTTAGTACCCACAAACCAGTACCATACAAAAGCACACATTTTATCAAAAAAATGTTTCACGGATCTACCACAAGGTAGAGCAATGATACGCGTCCATCAATATACATACACCATCTACATCCACCTCACTAAATGCCAAAATTTCTGTATAGAGATGTATTGATACGAAGGGGTATCATGGGAATACAAGAAAAGGAAAAAAAGAAAGAAACGTACAGAGAAGCAAAAATGAGAGAAAAGGCTTACTCTCACCCACCCCTTTGAAAGCTTCCATTCTTTGTGCTTCTCTCATTGATCTCTATCACCACCTCATAGCTCTCATTCTTGGCATCGCGCAGGAGAGGAAGAAGAAAAGAATAAAACCAGCTGACATTTCCAGTTACTCATAGCTCATTTCATTCTCTTTCTCACCTATCGAAGCTTTCATTTTTTTCACTTTTTATCAAGTTCTCTCTGTCATTCTTCATCAAAGGAGAAGGAAGAAGAAGAAACAACATTCTTTTTTTCTTTGAGAACTCGCTTGCTCTCTTTTTCTTATTTCTCTCTCTCATTCACCAAAGCCTTCATTTTCTCTCTCTTTATTACGTTTCTCTCTCTCGTTCTTCATCGTTCACAGGAGGAAAAAGAAGAAGATGAATTTTCAGCAACAAAATGAATTGAGAATAGCTCTGCTAGAAGCTGAGATTTGTTGTTATTGTTGAAAACTGGGATTAAAACATTATAAATGTGTGTTATGAAAAGTTGTAAACCAGTAGCAAAAAGTTATAAACCATTGTACAAAAAGTTGTAAACCAGTAGTAAAATGTTGTAAACCAATTAAGGACACATACTAAACGTGTTGCTAAAAACTGAAGCTGAAAAATTATAAATACATGTTACGAAATGTTGTAAACCAGTATACAAAATGTTGTAAACTAGTAGCAAAATATTGTAAACCAATTGAGGACACATACTGAACATGTTGCTAAAAACTGAAGCTAAATAATTATAAATACATATTACGAAATGTTGTAAACCAGTATGTAAAAAGTTGTAAACCATTGCAAAAAATGTTGTAAACCAGTAGCAAAATGTTGTAAACCAATTGACGACACATACTAAACGGGTTGCTAAAAAGTAGAGTTAAAAAATTATAAATGAGTGTTACAAAATGTTGTAAACCAGTATGCAAAAAGTTGTAAACCATTGCACAAAATATTGTAAACAGTAGCAAAATGTTGTAAACCAATTGAGAACATATACTAAATAGGTTGCTGAAAACTGGAGTTAAAAAATTATAAATGTGCATTACGAAATGTTGTAAACCAATATGCAAAAAATTGTAAACCATTGCATAAAATGTTGTAAACTGACAGCAAAATATTGTAAACCAATTGAGGACTCCATGTTTTTATAATTTTATAAAGATAAAATAGACCTAAATATAATAATAAAATTAAATTTTAGTCATTAACAATATATTTATTAGTCTTATTTGTGCTTAATTTGATTTGTTGTGGAAAAAAAAGTAAGATCATTTATATAAATTCACACATCATATAACATCATTTATATTAATTTAGTAATGAGATTGTTGTGTTTAAGCATTAAATAAAACTAATAAATATATTGTTAATAACTAAAATTTAATTTTATTATTATATTTAGGTCTATTTTATATTTATAAAATTATAAAAACATGGAATCCTCAATTGGTTTACAACATTTTGCTACTGGTTTACAACATTTTGTGCAATGGTTTACAACTTTTTGCATATTAATTTACAATATTTCGTAATACGCATTTACAATTTTTTAACTCCAATTTTCAGCAACCTGTTTAGTATGTATTCTCAATTGGTTTACAACATTTTGCTACTGGTTTACAATATTTTGTGCAATAGTTTATAATTTATTGTATACTGGTTTACAACATTTCATAACACGCATTTACAATTTTTCAACTCTAATTTTTAGCAACCTGTTTAGAATGTATCGTCAATTGGTTTACAATATTTTACTACTGATTTACAACATTTTGTGTTATAGTTTACAACTTTTTACATACTGATTTACAACATTTCGTAACATGCATTTATAAGTTTTCAACTCTAGTTTTTAGCAACCTATTAAGTATGTCATCAATTGGTTTACAACATTTTGTGCAATAGTTTACAACTTTTTGTATACTGGTTTACAATATTTCGTAACAAGCATTTACAATTTTTCAGCTCTAGTCTTTAACAACCTATTTAGTATGTGTCGTCAATTGGTTTATAACATTTTACTACTGGTTTACAACATTTCGTAACATGTATTTATAATTTTTCAGCTTCATTTTTTAGCAACACGTTTAGTATGTGTTCTCAATTGGTTTACAATATTTTGCTACTGGTTTACAACTTTTTGTACAATAGTTTACAACTTTTTGCTACTGGTTTACAATTTTTCATAACACTCATTTATAATGTTTTAATTCCAGTTTTCAACAATAACAGCAAATCTCAGCTTCTAGCAGAGCCATTCTCAATTCATTTTGTTGCTAAAAATTCATCTTCTTCTTTTTAACGAGAAAGAGAAATGTAATAAAGAGAGAGAAAATGAAGGCTTTGGTGAGTGAGATAGAGAAATAAGAAAAAGAGAGCAAACAAGTTCTCAAAGAAAAAAAGAACGTTGTTTCTTCTTCTTCCTTTTCCTTTGATGAAGAATGATAGAGAGAACTTGATAAAAAGTGAAAAAAATGAAAGCTTTGATAGGTGAGAAAGAGAATGAAATGAGCTATGAGTAACTGGAAATGTCAGCTGGTTTTATTCTCTTTTTCTTCCTCTCCTGCGCGATGCCAAGAATGAGAGCTATGAGGTGGTGATAGAGATGAATGAGAGAAGCACAAAGAATGGAAGCTTTCAAAGGGGTGGGTGAGAGTGAGTCTTTTCTCTCATTTTTGCTTCTCTGTACGTTTCTTTCTTTTTTTCCTTTTCTTGTATTCCCATGATGCCCCTCCGTATCAATACATCTCTATACACAAATTTTGGCATTTAGTGAGGTGGATGTAGATGGTGTATGTATATTGATGAACACATATCATTGCTCCACAAGGTAAAGGAACCAAAAAGTTCTAGCGCTGCAAGAGAAGCCGTACCACTACAAGGCATGGTGGAGCTACACCACTGCAAGAGAAGTCGTACTCTTTCTATTATGGAACTGCCACTGCAAGTGCTGCCTAATCCTCAATGCTAGATCTAACGCCCTAATTTTTTTCTTCTGTGCAAAATGACTAAAATGCTCCTAAGGTCATTTTTGCATGGGAATTGAGGATGGCTGATCTCGGCAATCCTTAAAAGGTTAGTTTAATGTTTGAAGTGGACTAGATGTGTTTCAGATAACAATAGGTGAGAAAATTGCAATTTCCAATTTAATGCGGAATTAAGTGACGACTAGACCTGGTCATCACCCAGGAGTTGGATATGTTAATTTGAAGGGATATCTAATGTTTAGGTAAGTCCCGGGGAGTTTTTGTGTAAAATTATGATTTTGTCCCTAATCGGTGCTAATTAAGCTTAATTAAAGTAATTAAGGGCATATAAGCAATATTAGACTCTAGTTAAAGATTAATCTTTTTTATCAATTAATTTTAAGTCAAAATAATTATTTGGAGTTAATTAAGGCTCAAAAATGGTTAGAGAAACTTAATCTCATTCTTAATCAAATATTAGTGAGAAAAAGATAAAAAAGTGTTTTATGAAACACAAAAGCAAAAGTATGGGACAAAAGGTACTTTATGTCTCCTATTTTCGCTTAAGATTAGGAACCATGTTGCATTTTAATTTTGAATTAATTGAGTTTAGTCCAATTAGACATGTAAGACAAACTTCTAACCTTGTCTTGAGTGCCCTAAACATTTAATTACCAATTTCTAACAATTCCCTTAATTAAACTTACACTTAACCGTAACCCTAACACTCACAAAACACAAAAAAAATCCCTACCTACCCCATATGTGCCGCAACAACTCCCTCCCATTTCACTCTCATATTTTAATTTTTTTTAAAACACTTTCATACTCCAAACCTTAAATAAACACACTATCATCATAGATCAAACCTTAAACACATAAGCTTCCATCCTCATATACAAAAGCACCAAAAAAATCCCTCTTCTTATTTTTTTCTCACCTTGGCCGAATCTTCATCTTCTTTAAGTAAAGATTTTTTTTTTCTTCTCTTCTCTTCACAAGAACAAGTGTTTTCATCTTATAAGCAAGAAATATCTTTGGTAGAGATTTTGTTCTTATGTTTTCCTTTCTTTTCTACTCTTTTCTTTTGGTTTGACAAAGCTTGACCTTTAGTTTTCAAAAAAATATAAAGAGAGAGAAAAAAAAAAAGAATGCTCATTTTTTTCTTCTTTGGTTATTTTAAGCTTAATGGTGAGTGTAAAGGGAACAAGCTTCTTGGAACCACATAAATGAGAGATTCTAAAGCTTATTCATGCCTTGTGAGGGTTAAAGCTCTTCCATTGTTTACTTTTGCGAAGAGAGTCTTTGTTTTGTTAAGATTGATGTGGTTAAAGTTCCATACTTTTTTTTTTTTAGTGTTTTTGGTCCTAAAGGCTCTAATAATATGTTCAATGACTTAAAAATGAACTTGCATTTCATGTTTATGCTTCAAGTCTTACATTTCATGTTTATATTTCAAGCCATCACCTTATATTCTTATAGGCTTAAAAATAAACTTGCATTTTCATGTTTATGTTTCAAGTCATGTATTTCATGTTTATATTTCAAGTCATCACCTTATATTCTTAAAGGCTTAAAAATGAACTTGCATTTCATGTTCATATTTCCAATTTTTGCCCCTGTTACTTATTGTATGCCAATGTTTACCACTATTTTGAATGTTTTAAGAGTTAATAATTGTTGCAAAATTATTTTTAGCATCCTAGGTGTCTAAAAGTATATATTTACAAGTATTAGGTTTGGGTACTTTTGAAATTATGAAAAGTTATACTTTGAACTTTTCAATTAAGTGAATTTTGGCCAAATAGGTCTAATTAAGGTCAATAATGATTTTAGATGTGTCCATGTGTTCAAAATACCATTTATGATGTTAAGAATGATTTTTAAAAGTGTTGGCACTTGCTAAGTATCAAAAAGTGAAATTTTACACCTTAACTCCTAACATCTAACAAAATCACCTGATGGCCCAAATGGATTTTATGATGATTTAAAATGATTTCTAAAGTGGTATGGGCATCCTAAAAGTGTAAATTAGTTTTGAGAATCATTAGTTTTGAAGAAAGTGTTGAATGAGAAATTTACATTTTGCCCCTACCACTTTTAAAAATTTCAATTTTGACCCATTTTGGGGCTAAAGTATAAATATCAATGATTTGATGATGTTGATATGAATGATATGTTATGAGAGCTATGTGCATATGAATTGTGTGGAAATTATATGAGTTGAAGTGAATATGTGAAATTATGTATTGATGGCTATGCATGCTAGATTCTTAAATTATGCAAGTGATGATTATTGTCTATATTGTATATATCCTAGTGAGCATAGCAAATACATTAACTGAGTCCGGTCCTTGATTTCTGGCAGCTGGATAGGAGCATGTTTACCTATCAATGAGATATTGATGATAACATGCTTGTGGATGTATGCAAAAATCATATGCATGCTTATGTGATCAATGTCATGATGATTGGTGGCATGTTGTGATTATGAATAAATAATTGAGATACATGATTGATATGTTGAATAACAAGAAGCAAATTTGGGGAAACTCTATTTTCAGCCGTTATGCTGTCAGATTTTCACTAAATTTGTGGACTCAGAGAAATTATGATGTTTGGGAGCATGAAAGTGTTAAATGATAAGTTATGATAATATATATGGTTATATGCTCATGTTTGCATCTTTAAATGACATGCTAAAATTCAAGGTGACATAAGACATATGGAGATGATCCTCCAGACTCCAGAAATTAAAGGTTATAGGAGGTGATCCTTTGAACTCCAGGAATTGATGATTATTAAAGGTGATCCAATGCCCCCTATCCCACACTCTGGGAGTTAGGAAAGAGCTTATCAAGAGGATAAGTGTAGGCTAGTGATGACTAGCTAGGTATAAGCTTATAACCTTAGAAATCGCAAGAGAAAAGAGTATTAGGGCAACTGCTTATAAGAGAATAAGAAAGTTAAGTCACCTAAAAAAGTAAAGAGAAAGTATGTGCTAAGAGGTTGATGTTCCTTATGCTATGATAGCCTACTATAATATGTATGGTATGTTGCATAAGGCATTGACATGCATCCATAACGTGGTATGATGTATTCATGACATTAAGAATCATGGTAAAAGACACAAACCTCGGTTAATGGCTTTTAAACCTAATAAATGAACTTTGCTATGTCCACTATTTTCCTAATGAAATCTTAGATTCCTAAGGATGAAGCTGATGACATATGTTTAGAGGCACAAGCCCTACTAAGATTTTTGTATATAAGTTTCTCATTCCTTTTCTCTTTCTTTTCCATCTCATCTTTAGATGTTAATGGTGACGTTTATGTTCTATATTGACGCACCCACATGGAAGCTACACTATGACCTGGGCAACTGATCGTACCACTTTGTCGGTCATTGTGCAGTATGTTTGTTCGTGTTTCTAAACCGACCATTTGCACACCTCGTCACTACTTTTTAGTTTTCTATGGCAATTCCTTTCACCGAAGGTTTTGCCTTTGAGCGTGCACATTTTTGCACAAAGGAGTTCCCTCGCACTTGCCTCACTGCTTCCGCCATGAGAGAATTCATTGTGTATATGCCCCAATCGCCGCCTTACCCTTCTATGCCATGGTCAGACCCATCCAAGGAGTCACTTTCTTAGTATTCCTTAGTGATTTTGTACCTACGATCTTGATGGAAATGGGGAGTAGCAGCGAGGAGAGGCCATAGTGACCTAGCCTTTGAGGGGAGTCTAGTATGTTTGTAGGGAAGCTACTCATCCATGCAAAGCTGCCCATGTTCTTCCTACTAGTCGCCTTACCACGCCTACTGATCTCGCCTGTGTGCTCGATTAGAGGCTACTTGGTTTAACTATTTTCATTTTCATTTTCAGTGAAAATGAAAATAATTGATGACAATATGTTTGGTTACAGTTTTAAGAAAAAAATTTCAATGAAAATATTTCTAAAAGATACACAAAACTAAAAATGCCAAATCCGTGTTCTCACTCTTTTTTGTTATGGTTTCAAAAACATTTTCTTAAGGAAAGGCGGTGGAATTTTTGTTAATATGAGGAATGAACACTCACCTAATATGTTTGAACCCAGCCAAAAGAAAACAACAGTATTTTTCTTTTTTTTTTTCGGATGCCTCTCACTTATAGCCAGCTCTGCCAAATCCTTTCCTTTTGTAGTATCTATTAGTCTTGCTTTCAACTTTACTATCTCTTGATATTGGTCTTGACTTTCTCTTGAGCTTGCAGACTTGTTGTTCAAGATGAATCTTGTTCATAAAATGATGTTGGATTGGGATAATGGCACAAGTGCTAGTTGCTCATCATACATGCATTTACTAATCCAAAGCCCAGACAAAGTCAAAAAACAACTCCAAAGAAAAAGAAATCTAAAACTTTTAGAAAGTCATGAATAAAGTAGTACGAAGAATGCGCATGTGGTTGTTGCGTGGCTTAGCTTTAACAATAACCCCGGCTGCCATTCTTCTATTTGGAAACTGTACTTTCCAGTTGTGTTTAGGAAGATAGCAAAAGTAGGGAGTTGGAGGTGTAAAAGCAGAAAGGATACTCTTATCTTTACTCCTTTCAATTATGTAGTGCTGGGACTATAACTTGGCTACTCCTCTCTCAACTTGATTACTTCATTCGTTTTGGTTTTTTTACTTTATTAATTTTTAATCAAAAAATGCATAAAAAATATCATATTTCATGTTTTAAGGTTTGTTTCCCGTGATTCTACCATTACTTGTGGGGTAACTATAAATTTATTGAAAAACATTTATTTTATTATGATTATTACAATTCATTTAGAAAATAAATATATTTTAAATAAATTTTACTATTATAAATTTATAAAGAATTTAATTGGAATGCACTAACAATGTAAAAAAGTTTTACATATTCATTTAATCGTGTAATCACACATCAGCAAATATAGTTACTTTTCACTCCCATTATTTGAAAAGCCATACAAAATGAGAAATTTGAATGCAACATGGTACAAATAGATTATTTGGTATAGATAGATACATAATTTTATTAGAATGTATCATGGTACAAATAGATTATTTAGAAATTATTCTAGAGAATAATAACAAATATAATATTGTTATCTTAAATATGATTTTGAAAATATATCTTGAAATCAGGCAAACCAAACATATTTTTATCATTTTTGTTTTCTAAAAATCAAATTTGCTATTATAAACTAAACGTATTTTCTGATTTTTAAATTTTGGAAATCAAAATCCTTTTCAGAAAATGAAAACATGAAATAAAAATAGGAAATATTTTCACAAATCAAACACCCTCTTACCTTCCTCCTTCCAGGAAGCAACGCTTTTAAGAGCCGGCAGTGGATCTTGGAGTGCTTGTGCACCACATTCACACTCGCACTCTCTCATTTCTTTCCATCAACTATTTTGGCCAAACTTGAGCACCAAGTTATGTCAAAAATCCTTTCTTCCTTTCCATCTCAAACTTTCTTCTTCTGTTTCTTCAAGAACCTCCATTGTTGCTCTCTATCCAAGCTCCAAACCTTAAATAAACACACTAACATCATAGATCAAACCTCAAACACATAATCTTTCATCCCCATATACAAAGACACCACAAAAATCCCTCCTCCTATTTTTTCTCACCTTGGCTGAATCTTCATCTCCTTTAAGAGAAGATTTTTTTTTCTTCTCTTCTTTTCACAAGAACAAGTGTTTTCCTCTTACAAGCAAGAAATATCTTTGGTAAAGATTTTGTTCTTATGTTTTCCTTTCTTTTCTACTCTTTTCTTTTGGTTTGGCAAAGCTTGATCTTTGGTTTTCAAAAAAATATAGAGAGAAAGAAAGAAAGAATGCTCATTTTTTTTCTTCTTTGGTTGTTTTGAGCTTAATGGTGAGTACAAAGGGAGCAAGGTTCTTGGAACCACATAAATGAGAGATTCTAAAGCTCATTCATGCCTTTTGAGGGTTAAAGCTCTTCCATTGTTCATTTTTGTGAAGAGAGTCTTTGTTTTGTTAAGATTGGTGTGGTTAAAGTTCCACACTGTTTTTTTTTCTTCGTGTTTTTTGTCCTGGAGGTGATAACCAATCAGCAAGTGTACCGAATCGTTCAAATAGTAAAACACGGTGAGTAAGTATCGTTCCCGAGGATTGAGTTTACCAAGTGACAGTTCACCAATTTAATTCCTAATTAGAATATTGTAAATTTTTTTTATAATAAAGAATGTTAAACGTAAGAACCAAAAATCAAGAAATGAATGTAGTCCGGGGTCAGATTTTACTTGACTCTTCTGAGGAAACTTTAGCTTCTTATTTAACCAAGTTCTAATTCCTCACTTGATGGTTGAATTTCCAATTTGATCAATAACTAAATCCTTAGCTTATTAATCTGCCTCTATCTTCTTGAAATTCCCTAATTCCTTGGATCATTTCCAATAAGAAAAAGGGCATACAATAGGCAAAATGAAATCCTCAACAACCACACTATCAATATCATCTATTCCTAGATAGATATTAATAATGGTGTTCATCACATGAGCCACCACACATATGAATTTTCCAATCCAATACATGAGTCCTAAATCAAGGTATGAGTTTCCACTTCATACAAACTATGAAACCAGTGATAATCACTCAAATGTAGAAAAAGAAACTTCAATCAAGTAAAGAAACAAAGATAAAATCATCCAGGACAAGTTACATCATCACCCCAATAGAAAAATTTAACTATACATGATCAAAAACAAAATAGAATGGAAAAATATAGAGAAGAGTGCATCGGAAACCCAAGATTTGGAGAGATGATTCCTCAATCTCTCCTCCTCTAGTTGTTCCTTGCCTCCACTTTGGTGTTGCAGAGTCTTTTTCCCTAATTCTCTAACCTAAAAACCTTATCTACAACCCTTTTATAATCCAACAGACACAAAACACAAGGAAAGCACAGGCCTCAAGCACTGTAATGCCAGGACTGGGCGTTGTGACGCCAGGACTCATCTGACAGAATTAGTTATGTGGACCTGTAGGCATTGCAACACTAGGTTGGGCATTATGACACCAAGACACATCTGAAGATTTTTTCCAATGGGCGCTAGGATGCCAAGTTTGGATTCTTCACTCCCTTTTTGTGATTTTCTTATAAACCTGAAAATAAAATGATAAATTATGTAAAAGCCAAGATAAGTTCTAAACTATGCTAACTAGTCACAAAACAAGCTAAAACTCCAACAAAAGATAATCATCAAAGGTTAATTTGGGTGCTTAAAACGCTTTAAATATCAACAAATTGATAGAGTATCACACCCCCAAACCTAAGATGTTGCTTGTCCCAAAGCAAAGGAAAAATCTAAAAACTAACAAACACCTAACAAATGTTCTCAAATAGGAATCGCGTATCATACATGCTCTGAAAAACACCTTATTACCACATTTTAAAAAAAAATGAGCACAAGAATCATACGAATATATGCAATCACCATATGCAACCTGTATCACCCAACCAAAATGTACAAGCTCATGGTTCAATTCCAAATTAACATCCTAGATCAGATTATGGCATCATTCAGAAATTAACCCAAATTCAAACCACATTCTCATCCCTATCTCCACTAATACAGAAACAATACACCAAGGTGATCAAAAGCATCTTTTAAAGCTTGTAAAGTTAAGCCAAAGGTTAAGGCTAAGAAAGAAAGAAGAAGGAAAATTTACGCTAGGCTAGGTGCATAGAAGCATGTATTACAAGTCACAAGAAGTTGAAACACTACTATTCCTCATTGATTTTACTTTATTTATCTTTTAGAAAAGAGATTTTTTTTCTTCTTTTTTGGTTTGCACTATTTTTGTTTTTTTTTCTTTGGTTTGTACTATTTTTGTTTTTTTTTTCTCTTTTCTCCACTCTATTGTATGTACACTTTTTATTCTTTTCATAGAAGACTTAATCACAATAACTTAATTCAAGAGGAAGCAACACTATCTATCAACAAAAATAAAATGCATAACTTCAAATAGCTAACAAAATTTATTACGGGTATGATTTTTTTTCTTTTCTTATGGTTAAAAAGGGAAGGGAAAATGAAAGGTAGAAACAAAAGAAAAGGCCTTGATCATTTCAACTTCAAAAGGGACCTAAGGATATATATCACAAGGTTGGCTTGAAAAGGCTTGAATGGTCCAAAAAATGCCCCGATCATTTCACCAGGATGCACTACTCTAGGGTTTCGCCTCAACAAGGAATCAAACATAGTCTAAGATAGGAGTCAATGTTAATAAACCACATAAGCTTTCTCTAGAAAAAATCAATCTAGTTCATCCTCATGAAAATGCACAATCTCAATCTAAATTATCAACAAGAATTATGAATGAAAGCATTATCCATCATGAATATTGTGCTCTCAACACTCCAAGTTTAAGCAAAATTGGTGCAATCATTAAGCATTCAACACAACTCCTAAAAAGAACTTTGACACAACCACAATTAATAGACTCCTTTTTTTAATCTTGACTCTATGATGTAGAAAAGTAATATTTGGAAAAGAAAAAGGAAAAAAAACAAGCACCATAATTAAAATGAAAACAATAGCTAAAACAAAGTTAAACTAGAAGAAAATACAACTCCCCTATAATCATCCATTGCTCATTTGCTCAGCATCCTTGCCTTTGTCTATGTAGTGGAGGTGTAAGAAAATCTTCCAAGTCAACTCTGACGATCTAAGCACAAGCTTAAATCACCTGTTTTATTTCTCAAGTTCTTTTTATTGTGAGTTAACATGAAACAAGGGATAAAAAGAAAAAAATTGCTAATGCAAGACAAAATAATAATAAAAAAAGAAAATATTTTTGTGGCCGACACTATATACATCCTCCTACAAAGGCTCCAAACTTAGGGAGGCACTTAAGCTGACTCAACATATACTAACTACTAAGGAAAAGACAGTAAAACATGGTTTGCCTCCCAAGAAGCGCTCTTTTAATGTCATTAGCTTGACTTGTGAAAAACACCCTAATCAAAAGTATTAAAAATGTATATTTTCCTTACAAATAGCAGGATTACCAAATACTTTTCACAAACATGCACAAGAATAAAATACAACAAAGGAGATATTTTCTTGTGCCTATTGTAAGGAAAATAGATAGTTATCAATTGTTACAAATTTAATTGGGAGATAAAAGCACTAAATAAAAATCTCTCTTTATTTACATTTTCCATATCTTTTAACACAAAAGTCCTATTCAATTTCTCAAAGATCTCAATTGTTCTATTTTCATAGTCATCATGCACTGGTGGCTCATAATATGGGCACAAACATGTAAGGTGCACATAACTAGCACATACACGACAAAAATCAAGTGATGATAGCCATATTTCAGCCTTATAAAAAGGACATAAACAAGTCATGTGATCGACACATGAACAAATATCATAGCACGGAAAAAAAAAATTAGGCATGTGGTTGTTGGATGTGCAAAACTCCTACAAATGTCACAATAATAACTATCCATAGCAGAAAAAAACTAAAATGAAAAAATCTAAATTAGAAATCTATTGGTTACTAATGTTGTTGACAAATACTCAATCCCCAGCAACGACACCAAAAGCTTGGTAACCAATCGGCAAGTGCACCGAATCGTTCAAGTAGTAAAACACGATGAGTATCATTCCCACGAGGATTGAGTTTACCAAGCGACAGTTCACCAATTTGATTCGTAATTAGAATATTGTAAATTTTTTTTATAACAAAGAATGTTAAGCGTAAGAACCAAAAAACAAGAAATGAATGTAGTCAAGGGTCAGATTTCACTTGACTCTTCCGATGAAACTTTAGCTTCTTATTTAACCAAGTTCTAATTCCTCACTTGATGGTTAAATTTCCAATTTGATCAATAACTAATTCCTTAGCTTACTAATCAGCCTCTATCTTCTTGAAATTCTCTAATTCCTTAGATCAATTCCAATAAGAAAAAGGGCATACAATAGGAAAAATGAAATTCTCAACAACCATACTATCAACATAATCTATTCCTAGATAGATATGAATAATGGTGTTCATCACATTAGCCAATGTAACACCCCGATTTTTCTGTCCGAGGGAAATGACCAAAATGCCCCTGAGGTCATTTCCTGACCCGAGTTCGAGGGTAACCAACTCGGTCGTCCTCGAAGGGTCAACTCAATGTTTGAAGGGGATTGAATGGCCTTTGAATGCTTTCGGAAGCGAAAATTTCGTTTTCTAGCTTTGGTCAAAATGACCAAAATACCCTATAGCGTTTTTACGCGGTAAAGGTGCCGCTTGAGCCCTAACTTTCCCCAGAGGTTTAAAAACATGTTTTCATGTGTCTAGAGGTCTCTGTTCAAGTCCCGGTGGTCCCGGACAGTTTTAGTGCAAAATTATGATTTTGCCCCTAGAATAGTGTTTTTGAGCTTAGTGACGTAATTAAGCAAACCTAAGCAATATTAAGCTCTAAACGAAGATTAATTTATTTCCCTAATTAATCTAGAGCCAAAATAATTTATTAAAGTTAATTAGAACCTAAAATTGCTTAGATTAAACTTAAATCCCTTTTTAGAACTCAAGATTCCTAGTCTTGGAATCTTGAATAGTATTTTCTCTCTCCAATTCCTTAAATTAAGGAAATGTGTCTAGAGTTGTTTAGATTCTAAATTGAGGATTTAACTCACTAATGGTGCAAGACCACTCCTTAATTATGTCTAGACCACCTTAATTATCCATTTCCCTTGCCTAAACATTTTCTTACAAATTCCTAATCTTAAGCATAATCAAAGATACACCTAAACACAACTCTAAACCACAATTAAAATGCAAACTAATCCTCCCCATGGGCTGATGCATTTCGGCCAGCACCTTTCCCCTTTGACCACATATTAAATTGTTTCTCACTCAAAGAACCATGCTTGAGGCTATATCTTGAACCATACCTCACCATACCTTAAGCCATACCTCACCATACCTCAAGAACACATTATCTCACCTCATGGAACTCATGGAAGCCTCCAATCTGCACCTCACATGGCCGAAGTCTTCATCAGCCTTCACACCCTCCATTTGCTTCATTTCTCTATAAATAGAATGCCTTGAGGAGCTTGCACCACTTTTAGATCATTTGCTAAGTTTAGGAAACACTCAAAGCTTTTCTTTTCTCTCAAAGTTCTAGTGTTCTTCAAGTTCTTCATGCTCTTCAAAGTTCTTCATCATCTTCATCTTCTTCTTCCATCTTCAAGTTCATCACACCAAGTAGGGATTTTCTTTCATGTATTCTTTTCTTAAAGTTCTTGTTTCAAGCTTGATGTTCATAGTTTCTCTTGTTTCTCTTTAGAACTTCATTTCCACTCCTTTTTCCTTTTCATTTTCGGCCATAGGCCTTGGAGAACAAAGGAATGAGAGCTTGATGATGAGAGTTTCATGATGATGTTCATCACTTGAAACAAACTCTAGAGCTTGATCTTTGTTCTTGAGCAAAAATGTTTTTTTAGTTTTTCTTTTCTTGAACTCTTAAGAACTTTAGCTTTGATGATGTTTTAAAATGGCTCTATGAACTCAATGATGAGGACTCATGATGTTGGTGTTAATATATCATTAAGATCATGAACTCTAGAGTATTTAAATGTTCCTTTTCTTCTTGATGATTTCGGCCAAATCCATTAATTTTCTAAGTTTCATGGTTTGATTTCCTAAAAATATTATGTTGAGTTTTAAGAACTCTAAGCTTGACTTTACCTTGTTTGGATGAGTTTGGGTTATGGTTTAAATTCCTTTAAAGTCTTGTTAAGAGCTCTAGAAAGATAAAATGAACTTGCATAATTTATTTTATGCTTGCATTCATATTTACATTCTTGCTATGCATCTTTGCTTTCTAGCTATCACCTAAGAACATAAAGATTAAAATGGAACTTGTATCATCACTTAATTTAATTCTTGAAGCCTTTCTATTTCGGCCTTAAAGTCGATTGTTGTTGGGCCTAGAGCACTAAAATAAAGAATTGAACTTGCATGATCACCTAATTAATTTCTCGAATGCCTATCTATTTCGGCCTTAAAGCCGATTGTTGTTGGGCCAAGAGCACTAAAATAAAGAATTGAACCATGCATATTTACCTTCAAGCTTGCACGTTTAAGTTTATGCCTCGCATATTTACTTTCAAGCTTGCACGTTTAAGTTATGCCTTGCATATTTAATTTTAAGTCATCACTTTACTTTGTAAGCAAGATTAAAAACGAAAAGCATGAGCACGTTTAGTTTATGTCATAACTTAAGAACCTAGAGCTCAAAGACTTGCCCATTTCATTCCAAGTTAAAGTTATATGTGAATGTATTCCTTGAATGCATAATCTCAGCCAAGTAGTGATGATGGGCTTGCAATGAGTTTTCATCTAGCTACTAGGACCAATAGTCTATGTTTTAAGTTTTCCTTAAAGCTTTACAAATCTTTATAAGGTTATGTTATCACAAGTTGTGATTTTATCCTCTTTTAGGAAATGAAATATATTTTGGTCTTTGACCTAAGGCTTCACTTAGCCTCTTGATGAATTAAATGTTTTGCAATGAGTTTTAGGAGTTCTAGAATGATTCCAAGAGAAACTAGTTAACTTATGTACCTAGAAATGTCAATTTAACTCTCTCATTTAAGTTAAATGTTTTCGGTTCTGATGAGATGAGTGTGACGCTGTATGATGATGTTTTGATGTGTTGGAATGTGTGAAAATATCATATGATGATGTAGAAGCGATCCTATGCATGATAGGTAAGAAACTAGCTAACTAGAAATACCGTAAAGCTAGAATTTAACATAGTTTTGACCCATTTGTTTATGGAACTTTTCCAAACTGTTTTAATGGGGACATAATAGATTTAGATTGTTTAGACATGAAAAACTTGGTTTCATTTGAAATAGAATTGAATTCTAGCACCTACGGGGAAACTAGTAACTAGAAAATCGTAAAAATGCAAATGTAAAACTCTTAGAACATGTAATTTTCTGGATTCTGTCCAGCACCCTTACAACATGATAAACATGATTAATAATTAGTCCTTAAGCATAGGAATGCCTCATAATTGATTTAGATTTAATATATAGCCTTCAAGTAAACGGAACCAAGAAAGGGTCTAAAACGTAAGTTCTAGAACCCCGTATTCACATGTTAGGATTTCCACCCTATGCTATTCAGATTTAAAACTAATATGAGAGGATTATGAATGATGTTTAATTATGAGCCTTAGGTGCTTAAAATATGAACGACGGATGTAGAGAACTGTATCTCAAGATTAAGACCCGTAAGGGTCAAAGCATAAGCTACCGTAAGGGTAAGCGTTTGGATGTTTTATGATGATGCATGAAGTATGCTAATGATGATGATGTTATTCATATGAGGAATTTATGAGGTTATATGTTTATGTGGCATAAAGCAAATTTGGAAGGAAATTCGGTGTAATGACCGTTGTGCCGCCGAATTTTCCACAAATTTGGGGACTTAAAGAGATTTTGAAAATTAAGGTACTAAGATGGGTTCTAGGATAACACCGGTTCGGCCGAGCACCTCCATAGAACTCATGTGACATCGGTACCATTTTATACTCTTAGGTGACACCGGTTCAGCCGAGCACCCCTAAGAGTTTTGCCCCCTAACCCGTACTCAGATAGTCGGGATTTATGATTTATGATACGCTTATCGTTAAGTGGTAAGTAAGAACTAGTGACGACTAGTTAAGGTATGAGCTCATAACCTAGATGTATGACACGTTCTGGGTGACACCGGTTCGGCCGAGCACCCCCAGTTCGATTGTCTTTTAGGGTGGCCCATGAGGAAGAGAAGTTTCATGATTATGATTATGTCACTAAGTTTTGTCCCATATGAGTGTTACTATTGCCACTTTATGCCACCAAGAATGATGATGCTTGATGTTATGTTTTATGTATGTGCATTAGGTAGTGCCATGCATACATTTTCTATTATGTTGCATTCATGACATTAAGATCATCTTAAAATGAATGGACCTTGGCTAGAATATATTTTAAAGTTTAAAATGAACTTAATACATGCTCAGTCATTTTGTATAAATAAACCCAAGGTTCCTGAGGACGTAGATGATGACACCTAGGTAGTAGGAGGCCCTACTGAGATTCTTTAGCAAGATTCTCACTACCTCTATCTCTTTCCTTCCGTTAAGCCTTCAGATGGCGACGTCGTAGTGTTCGTGGACACCCCGACATGGGAGGTGCACTATGACCCGCCTCACCGGTCATACCATTTTGAGGGGCAGTGCCCGGTGCGGGTTTCCATGTTCGTAGGACGCCTTCGCTCATCCCGCACACCCATCGCTTCTCCCCGATCGCACCCTATGGCGACGACGGCGGGTTTTTGAGCGCAGCGTCGCGCATGACGAGAGAGTGCTCCGCATGCACACCGCCGCCTTAGCCATGTGAGACTATCCCGATTGCGTGCCCCGGACCTACTTCTCGGAGACCGACCCGTCCGAGGACCCGCCTACTCATCCGTATAGCGAGAGCTCTGCCCCCTCTCCACCATTGATGAGGGAGGGCAGTGAAGATACCGTGACTCAGCCCCGACTTGCACGACGACCGGAGATGCGGCCACACCGCGGGGGTCACTCTCGATCCCCGTTCCGCCTCTTCACGCCCGAGGAGCTCGCACAGTTTCCCGGATACTTGCCTCTTTCATGAGACGGACGTCAGTAGGAGGTGAAGATCGACCGATGGAGTACCCGGTTAGAGCACACACCACTTAGATGGGGATAAACCTTCTTTTGTTTAGAGGTTATCCTATTAGGTGCACTCGGGTAGGGGAGTAGATTATGTTCATGTTTTATGATTGTATTTTCTTTTATGCATTTCCCCTGTACTAAACTAAGTCCCACACTTATAAGTGGGTAAATTATATATATATGAGATGATCTTCAGTGATGTTCATGTTGTGCCTCATGTTATGATGTTGTACTTTACATGGTTTATCGTTTAACGCATTACGCGGCTCTCACTTTTTATTTCAAAAAAAAATTTACCCGTATTTTCCGCTAAGTATTTCTAAGTAAAATTGAGAACTATGAATTAACAGACTAATGTTTAACCTAAGTATGTTCTAGAGTATTGGGTTAAAATTAGGATGTTACAGCCAACACACATGTGAATTTCCCAATCCAATATATGAGCCCTAAATCAAGGTATGAGTTTCCACTTCATACAAACTATGAAACTAGTGATAATCACTCAAATGTAGAAAAAGAAACTTCAATCAAGTAAAGAAACAAAGATAACATCATCCAAGACAAGTTACATTATCACCCCAATAGAAAAGTTTAACTATACGTGATAGAAAAGAAAACAAAATAGAAAAATAAAGAAAAGAGTGCACCGAAAACCTAAGATTTGGAGAAATGATTCCTCAATCTCTCCTCCTCTAGTTGTTCCTCGCCTCCTCTCGGGTGTTGCAGAGTCTTTTTCCTTAATTTTCTAAACTAAAAACCTTATCTACAACCCTTTTATAATCCAACAGACACAAAACACAAGGAAAGCACGGGCCTCGGGTGCCGTAGCGCTAGGACTGGGCATTGTGATACCATGACTCATCTGACAAAATTAGTTACGTGGACCTATGGGCATTACGACACTGGGTTTGGGTGTTATGATGCCAAGACACATCTGAAGATTTTTTCCAATGGGCGTTGGGATGCCCAGTTCAGGCGTTAGGATGCTAAGTTTAGATTCTTCACTCCCTTTTCGTGATTTTCTTATAAACCTGAAAATAAAATGACAAATTATGCAAAAGTTAGTATAAATTCTAAACTATGCTAACTAGTCAAAAAACATCCTAAAACTCAAATAAAAGATAATCATCAAAGGTTAATTTGGGTAGTTAAAATGCTTTAAATGTCAACAAATTGATAGAACATTAGGAAGCTCTACTAATATGTTCAATGACTTAAAAATGAACTTGCGTTTTCATGTTTATGCTTCAAGTCTTGCATTTCAAGTTTATATTTCAAGCCATCACCTTATATTATTATAGGCTTAAAAATAAACTTGCATTTTCATGTTTATGTTTCAAGTCGTGCATTCCATGTTTATATTTCAAGTCATCACCTTATATTCTTACAAGCTTAAAAATGAACTTACATTTCATGTTTATATTTTCAATTTTTGCCCCTGTTATTTAATGTATGCCAGTGTTTGCCACTATTTTGAATGTTTTAAATGCTAATAATTGTTGCAAAAATTATTTTTAGCATCCTAGGTGTCTAAAAGTATATTTACAAGTATTAGGTTTGGGTAGTTTTGAAAATATGAAAAGTTATACTTTTAACTTTTTAATTAAGTGAATTTTGGCCAAATGAGTCTAATTAAAATCAATAATGATTTTAGATGTGTCCATATGTTCAAAATACCATTTATGATATTAAGAATGAAATTAGATGTGTCCAAGTGTTGGCACTTGCTAAGTGTCAAAAAGTGAAATTTTGCACTTTAACTCCTAACATCTAACAAAATCACCTAATGGCCTAAATGGGTCTTATGATGATTTAAAATGATTTCTAAAGTGGTATGGGTATCCTAAAAGTGTAAATTAATTCTGAGAATCATTAGTTTTGAAGAAAGTGATGAATCAAAAATTTACACTTTGCCCCCATGACTTTTAAAAATTTCAATTTTGACCCAATTTGGGGCTAAAGTATAAATATCAATGATTTGATGATGTTGATATGAATGATATGTTATGAGAGCTATGTGCATATGAATTGTTTGAAAATTATATGACTTGAAGTGATTATGTGAAATTATGTATTGATGGCTATGCATGCTTGATTCTTGAATTATGCAAGTGATGATTGTTGTCTATATTGTGTATATCTTGTTGAGCATAGCAAATGCATTAGCTGAGTTTGGTCCTTGATTTCTAGCAACTGGGTAAGAGCATGTTTACCTTACAATGAGATATTGATGATAAGATACTTGTGAATGTATGCAAAAATCATATGCATGCTTATGTGATCAATGCCATGATGATTAGTGGCATGTTGTGATTATGAATGAATAATTGAGATACATGATTGATATGTTGAATAATAAGAAGCAAATTTAGGGATACTTTGTTTCCATCTATTATTCTACTAGATTTTCACAAAATTTGTGGACTTGGAGAAATTATGATGTTTGGGAGCATAAAAGTATTAAATGATAAGTTATGGTAATATATATGGTTATATGCTTATGTTTGCATCTTTAAATGACAAGCTAAGATTCAAGGTGACATAAGACATGTGGAGATGATCCTCCAGGCTCCAAGAATTAATGGTTATGAGAGGTGATCCAATGAGGTGATCCTTTGAACACCAGGAATTGATGGTTATTAAAGGTGATCAAATGCCTCCTATCCTATACTCTGGGAGTTGGGAAAGAGCTTATCGAGAAGATAAGTGTAGGCTAGTAATGACTAGCTAGGTATGGGCTTATAACCTTAGAAATCGCAAGAGAAAAAGTATTAGGGCGACTATTTATAAGAGAATAAGAAGTTAAGTCACCTAAAAAGTAAAAAGGAAAGTATGTGCTAAGAGGTTGATGTTCCTTATGCTATGATAGTCTACTATAATATGCGTGGTATGTTGCATAAGGCATTGACATGCATCCATAACGTGGTATGATGTATTCATGACATTAAGAAACATAGTAAAAGACACAAACCTCGGCTAATGGCTTTTAAACCCTAATAAATGAACTTAGCTATGTCCACTATTTTCCTAATGAAACCCGAGGTTCGTAAGGATAAAGATGATGACATATGTTTAGAGGCGCAAGCCATATTGAGATTTTTGTATAAATTTCTAATTCCTTTTCTCTTTTTTTCCATCTCATCTTCAAATGTTAATGGAGACATTCATGCTCTACATTGACGCACCCACATGGAAGCTGCACTACGACCTGGCAATTGATTGTACCACTTTATCATTCGTTGTGCAGTATGTTTGTTCGTGTTTTTGGACTGTCCATTTGCACACCTTATCACTGCATTTTAGTTTTCGACGACCACTCTTTTCACCGAGGGTTTTGTCTTTGAGCATGCATGTCCGTGCACGAAGGAGTTCCCTCGCACTCGCCTGGCTACTTCAGCCATGAGAGACTTCACTGTGTATATGCCCCAATCGCCACCTCGCTCCTTTATGCCATGGTCAGACCCATCCAATGAGTCACCCTCTCAGTATTCCTTAGTGATTTTGTACCTACGATCCCCATGGAAGTGGGGAATAGCAGCGAGAAGAAGCCATAGTGACCCAGCCTTTGAGGGGAGTCCAGCATGTTTGTAGGGAAGCTACTTATCCGTGCAAAGCTGCCTATGTTCTTCCTATTAGTCGCCTCACCACGCCTACTAATCTCGCCCATGTGATCAATTAGAGGCTTTTTGGTTTACCTATTTTCATTTTCATTTTCAGTGAAAATGAAAATAATTGATGACAATATGTTTTAAGAAAAAAATTTCAATGAAAATATTTCTAAAAGATCACAAAACTAAAAACATCAAATCCATGTTCTCACTATTTTTTGTTATAGTTTCGAAAACATTTTCTTAAGGAAAGGCGGTGGAATTTTTGTTAATATGAGGAATAAACACTCACCTAATATGTTTGAACCCAGCCAAAAGAAAACAACACTATTTTTCTTTTTTGGATGCCTCTTAGCTATAACCATCTCTACCAAATCCTTTCCTTTTGTAGTATCTGCTAGTTTTGCTTTCAACTTTACTATCTCTTGATCTTAGTCTTGACTCTCTCTTGAGCTTGCAGACTTGTTGTTTAAGATGAATCTTGTTCATAAAATGATGTTGGATTAGGAAAATGGCATAAGTGCTAGTTGCTCATCATACATGTATTTACTAATCCAAAGCCCAGACAAAGTCAAAAAACAACTCCAAACAAAAAAGAAATCCAAAACTTTTAGAAAGTCGTGAATAAAACCAGTGTGACAAGTAGTGAGAAGAATGCATATGTGGTTGTTGGGTGGCTTAACTTTAACAATAACCCCAAATACCATTCTCCCATTTGGAAACTGTACTCTCCAATTGTGTTGAGGAAGATAGCAAGAGTATGGAGTTGGAGGTGTAAAAGCAGAGAGGATACTCTTATCTTCACTCTTTTTGATTATACAGTGCTGGGACTGCAACTTGGTTGCTCCTCTCTCAACTCGATTGCTTCATTGTTTTGGTTTTTTCCTTAATCTATTACTTTTTAATCAAAAAATGCACACAAAAAATCATATTTCATGTTTTATGTAACATCCTAATTTTTAACCCAATACTCTAGAACATATTTAGGTTAATCATTAGTCTATTACGTCATAGTTTTCTCTTTACTTTAAAATACTTAGTGAAAAATATAGGTAAATTTTTTTTTTTGAAATGTAAAAGCAAAGTGAGAGCCGCGCAACATGGCAAACGATGAAACATAAAAGCAATAAACACAAATCCAAATAAACACCTTATGAACATCAGATCATAAAACATATAGTTGCATAACATGATAAAACAACCCACATATATAGATATATAATATGCCCACTCAAGAAAAGCGGGACTTAGTTTAGTAGAACATAAAGCAAATACAGCTGAAAGGAAAGTACAATGGAAAAGAAAATACAATGGAAAGCGAAATAGAAAACTCCCCAACCCAAGTGCATCCAGAATGAATAACCTCTAAACAAAAGAAGGTTTATCCTCATCTATGTAGTGTGTGCACTATCTCTACCCACGAGCCGCTACTGCTAGGATCCCAGAAAGGGTGGGATATATCCAATCCAAGGACGAAGCACATTCGGAGTGGCCACTCGCTGTGGCAGGACGTGAGCTCCTCTATGATGGCGCATGGATTGCCTCTGAGCCAGCCTCAGCTGAGTGACAGTCTCCTCGCTGCCTTCTCCCATCAGAGCAGAGCTCTCACTGTACAAGTGGGTGGATAGGTCCTCTGACAAATCGGTCTCCGAGAAGTATGTACGCGGCATATAGTCGGGGTAGTCGCGCACGACCGAGGCGGCGGTGTGCATACGGAGCACCCTCTCGTTATATGCGCGAGCATGCTCAAAAACTCGATCGTTGTCGCCATATGGTGCTATCAGGGAGAAGGGATGAGTATGTATAGGCTAGGTGAAGGGTCATCCAACAAACATGAAGACACGAACAGTGCATCGACCCTCAAAATGGTATGAACCATGCTCCGGATCATGGTGCACTTCCCGCGTCAGGGAATCCACAAAAACCAACGAACGTCGCCATCTAAAGACATGACGGGAAGAAAAGATAGAGGAGGTGAGAATCTTGCTAAAGAATTTCAATAGGGTAGCCACCTATCTAGGTGTCATCATCTACATTCTCAGGAACCTTAGGTTTCTTTGAAAAAGGTGAGCATACATAAAATTCACTTATTAGGTTTTAAACTTAATAATCCAAGGTTCGTTCCTTTTAGGATAAGTCTTAATGTCATGGATGCAACATAATAAAGCATGAATGCATGAAGATACAACAGGCAGAATCAATTAAACATTTATAGAGCTATCAGCATCATATAGGTGGCATAAAGTGGCATATACTTCTCATGTAAAAGTGTTTCTCTTCTTGTAATTGTGTGACAATCAAAGCATCATACTGTACATAGGGATCACCCTAAAAGACAATCGATCTGATGGTGCTCGGCCAAACCGGTGTCACCCAAAATGTATCACATCTCTAGGTTATGAGCTCATACCTTAACTAGTCATCACTAGTTCTTACTTATCATCTGATAAGCAAAATCTCAATAATAATCATCATAACAGGACGTGTCGCACCGGCATCAAGTACACTGCGAATATTGTCCTCTTCGGGGCATTACGTATCGCCGTCCCTCTCAAGGATTTGTTTCTGGGACATTATGTATCGTCGTCCCCCAGAACGCGTTCTCACAGTACTATGTCATATTCAAAACTCATATCTTTTGAAAACTTTCCAAGTTCCTCAAATTTGTCAGAAATTTGGCAGCATAACCACAGCACACTGAATTTCTTCCAAATTTGCTTTATGCCATATTCATATATATATATATATATATATATATATATATATATATATATATATATACATAATCATGAGCATCACAGTCATCATAAATTTCCATAATAAAATCATGCACCCACATGAAGTACTAAAGTTCATTATGCTCTTAAACCTAGGGTGTCTTATGCTTTGACCCTTACGGGTCTTAAACTTGAGATATAATTATTCTAACTTCTGCTATTAATATTTTATGCACCTATGGGTTCAAAACTAATACCCTCACTAATTTTTATGGCTAGGAGCAAAACCAAATAGCCCCATACAGATCTGCCATTTTCTACAACTTACGATTACGGGGTTCTAGAAACTACGTTCTAGACCCTTTCTACGTTCCGTCTTCGCCTAAGGTGCTACAAATTAAATCCAAACCAATTATGAGGTATTCCTATGCCTTTGAACTAATTATAAAGCATGCTTACTACATTATAAGGTTGCTGGACAAAATTAGAAAATTCAATAATCTAAGTGTTCTAGAATTGCACTTTTACAGTTTTCTAGTCTCTAGTTTCTCTATAGGCGTTAAAATCAATCCTGCATCAAATGTTACCAAGTTTTTCATAATTAATCAGTCCTAAACTGAATGTTATCCCATTAAAACAGTTTTGGCAATGGCTAAAAATAAATGGGTCAAAACTATGCTAAAACTCAACTTTACGGTTTATCGATAAGACTAATTTCTTTCCTAACATGCATAGAAAGGCTTCTACCTCAACATATATAATTTTTACACATTCTATCATATAAAATCATCATCAAACAGCAACCAAATCATCAAGGTAGAACCGAATTCATTCATCATCATACCAACGATGAAATTTCATTTTCAATGCACATAAGTCACTAGTTTCTCATGGATTCACTTTAGGACTTCTAAAAAACTCTTTGGAAACCAACTTATTTCACTAAAATCATCATAAACTAAACAAAGGCAACAACCATTTGAGTTGGCCTAGGATTTAAAATTTAAAACGTAAAATCATACTTGGAATATTCTTTGAGTTCTCCTACACTTAAGAAAATCTTAAAGCATAGGTTATGGGCACTTGTGACTAAATGAAACTCATGCCAAGTTCATCATCATCACATGGCCGAATTGTGCATTCAAGGGAATGCTTCCATAACCAAACTTTAGCTTGAGATAAAGGGCAAGTCTTTGCGCTCTAGGTTCTTTAAGTGATGACAAAATTTAAACGTGTTATGCATTCCATTTTATTCTTTATTAGAAAGTAAAGTGAGAGCTTCAAAGTAAATATGAGATGCAAGACTTGAAAATAAATATGCAAAGCTTGAAAGTAAATATGCAAGCTCATTTTATCTTTTAGGATTTAAATGATGACTTGAAATATAAGTATGAATGCAAGTCCAATTCTTTATTTTAGTGCTCTAGACTCCACAACAATCGACTTAAAGGCCGAAATAGGTGAGCTTCAAGATTAATTATTAGGTGATATAAAAAGGCAACTCTTGTTTTAATCTTTACGTTTTAGGTGATTAGCTCAAAAATAAATATGAATGCAAGTTCATTTTACATTCTTCTCTAGAGCTCTTGCAAGACTTTAAAGGAACTTAAACCTCAACCCAAACTTATCATAGCAAGATAAAGTGAACTTTAAAGTTCTTGTACCAAGGTGTCAAAGAAACCTTATGTTTTGAACATCATCATCAAGTTCGAGGAAATGGATCAAGAGATCAAAATAACCAACAACCAACATTATTCAAAACAAAACCTTGAACACCAAAGGAAAGGAAAATAAGGCCGAAGCCATGAGGAGGAAAAGAACAAAACTTTAAAACTCTAGAGGCCATGATCTTGGTGACACATAAACTCCAACATCATGTGCTTTCATCCTTGAGTCATTTTATCAAAAACAAACCTTCAAAAACCGAAACCATAGCAAGGAAAAGAGAACGAAAAATTGAAACCAACAAGAAAATGAAAAGGGAAAAGAAACCGAAACCATTAGAAGAAAAGAAAGGGGTAACCTAAAATGTGTTAAGATTAAGACTAAGTTTCAAGCTTTAGAGGTTTCTCAAATGAAAATCATGAGTCCATTATTTTGAAACCTCATCATCAAGCCATGGTTTTTCTCCCAAGATAGGCCATTATGGCCGAAACTAGAAGGAGGAAAAAGGAAGCCAAGAATCGAAAAAAAAAAAGAAAAGAGAAAGAAGGAAGAATTAAAGATTCAAGAGAAATCACAAAGCACATAACCAAATAAGAACTTTTAATGAATGAAACAATTAAAATAAAATCCTTACCAAGTGATTTAGAGGTTGAGATGAGGGAAGAAGATGAAGAAGTTGAAGAAGAGGAACTCTTGAACTTGAGAGAAAAAGGAAAGCTTTGAAGTGCTCTTGAAAACTCAATTTTCTAAATGAATCAAAAGTGCTTCAAGTTCATCCAAGCATGCTATTTATAGAGGAAGGAAACATGAGGGGTGAAAAGGGGGGGGAAGAATGGCGCCATTTTTAGGGAAGGAAGGAGGGAGGAAATATCTCTTGATTATGTCATTTCAAGGCAAGGTGTAGGCATAGGTTTGGGCATGGTGTAGCATGCTTCTTTGAGTGTGTGAGTGAACAAATTTGTGATGAAAGAGGGGATGAGGTGGCACCACTTTTTGGGGATCCAAGGGAAGGAAAATTTTTCATTTAATTGTGGTTTAGAGGTGTGATTAGGTGTAGCTTTGATTAGGCTTAGGATTAGGAACTTGTAAGTAAGCGTGTAAGTGAAAGGATAGGTAATCAAGGCAATGTTAAGGTATGATTAGTGAGCATTCTAGCCCATTAGTGGGGTCAAAATCCTACTCTACCTAGGCTTCTTGGAGTATAGAGAGTAAATAGTGAAAATAGTATTCAAGATTCTATGTCTTAGGAACTTGAATTTTTTTAAAAAAAGAAAAAGGGGTTTTGAGTTTAATCTAAGCAATCTTAGGTTCTAATTAATTTTAATAACTTATTTTGACTCTAGATTAATTATGGAAATTAATTAATCTTCAATTAGAGCCTAATATTGCTTAGGTTTGCTTAATTACATCATTAAGCTCAAGTAACACTATGCCAAGGGCAAAATCATAATTTTGCACAAAAACTGCCCGGGATCACCGGGACTTAAACAGATATTTTTAAACACATGAAAACGTCATTTTAAACTTTTGGGGAAAGTTTCGGGTTCAAACGGCACCTTTACCCTCGTAAAACGCTATAGGGGTATTTTGGTCATTTTGACCCAAAACTGCAAAAAACATGATTTCTGTTTCCGAAATCACTCAGGACCATCCAATCCCCTTCAAACATTAATTTGAACTTTCGAGGACTGCCGGGCAGGCTATCCTTGAATTCTGGGCAGAAAATGACCTCGGGAGTATTTTGGTCATTTTCTCTCAAACAGAAAAATCGGGGCGTTACATTTTAAGGTTTGTTTCCTGTGCTTCTAAGGTGATTTTGTCATTACATGTGGGGTAACTATAAGTTTATTAAAAAAACATCTATTTATTATGATTATTACAATTTATTTAGAAAATAAATACATTTTAAATAAATTTTATTATTAGAAATTTATAAAGAATTTAATTGGAATGCACTAACAATGTAAAAAAGTTTTACACATTCATCTGATCGTGTAATGACATGTCAGCAAATATAGTTACTTTTCACTCCCACTACTTGAAAAGTTATACAAAATGAGAGAATTGATTGCAACATGGTACAAATAGATTATTTGGTATAGATAGATGCATAATTTTATTAGAATGTATCATGGTACAGATAGATTATTTGGAAATTATTCTAAAGAATAATAACAAATATAATATTATTATCTTAAATTTGATTTTGAAAATATATCTTTAAATCAGACAAACCAAACATATTTTTATTGTTTTCATTTTCTGAAAATCAAATATGCTATTATAAACTAAACGCATTTTTTGATTTTTAAATTTTGAAAATCAAAATCCTTTTCAGAAAATGAAATAGGAAATATTTTCACAAATCAAATATCCTCTTACCTTCGTCCTTTCAAGGAGCAACGCTTTTAAGAGCCAACAGCGGACCTTGGAGTGCTTGTGCTGACTGTATAGAGAGGATAGCCTTGTTTTGTTAGTATGTCATACGATTATCCACCTTTAGGCGCTTATCAGTAGGAGTGGTGTAGGGGAGGTGTTTTAGTAAGCTTCTTGCATCTTCTATTTATGCTCTATTTATGTTTTCTGCCAGATTACTGTAATAGGCCCAACCTCTGTTGGTGGGCATGATACTATTTCAGTATTTCAATTGGAGCGTGATATGGAATAGTTGGTATTTATGATTATATATGAGGTGTTTATGTTCATGATTCTGTTGTAATATGTGCTTCATGTATGTCTACGTAAATATTATTGTTCCTTCTACATGCGGCAAATGAGGGGGTCTATTTACTATGTGTGGCTCATATTTCATTTTCAAGTTAAAAAAAAAAACAATTTGCTTGGTATCTTCACTAAGTATTTTCAAAGTTTTAAAGTCAAGAACTGAAACAAAAAGGTAATATCTAATAACTAACTTAAATGCATCCTTGGTATGTTAGGTTAAATATTAAGGTGTTATACTAGATCATCTCCTCCTAACTATGGTCTCTTTGGGGGGATGGAGATAGATTGGGGAAAAAAAAGTTGAAAACTATTGAATCGGTTGAGTCATAGATAAACATAAAAAAATCAGAGAAATGGAAAAGAGGAAGGTGAAGGAAGAAGAGACACAATAGGAAGGAAGGGTCAAAAAATGAACTAGAAATAAGAGCGGAGAATAGAACTTTTAATTATTTTGTAAGGGCCTTATTTTTGGTAAGGACAAAACCTTTTATTTGGAGGTGGCTGTGGTGCTTCGTGTGAAGTAGGGTGTGTGACACTCCCTTTACCTTCACTTACTACTAGAGGGAACAAAAGGAAGCAACCAACAAATAAAAAAGGACAAAAAGGTAATTTACTGGCTTGCATTTAGTTAAACAAATTTAATGAAACCTAATGTAAGATTCCTTCATTCTACCTTAGTTCTTTAACCCATTTGTTTCTCCCATCGACAGTGCTCCAAAGGTGCTGTCCGTGGACCTTTGTGTGCTGAAGAACTAATTTGCAAGTGGAGTCGGCGAGCACAAGGAATCATTATAGAGAGTCCATCCATAGGTATATTGTGTTGTCCGGGAGTTGTAAAAAGTTTAAGGTAGTTGCCAAACTTTGTTGCAGAGGTTGACGGCAGAGGCAAGAATCAGGGTGCTGATTGGGGTTTTTTTTTTTGTTGGCTGCTGTTGAACTAATACCATTTGGTATTTATCCTGTTTCTTATTTTGTTTATGCTAGTAAGCATGGTGTGTCTATGGTTTTCTTTTTCTCATACCTTTTATGTTGATTAATATGGTAAAATCATTAGTGCTAGTAGTTATGGTCGTTGGGTAGAGGTATTTGTCAGTTAATGAATAATTGTGCTGAATAAGTTGATTATTATTCGAATTGCTTTGTTAGTCTTAGTTTGGAAGGATTATAAAATAGTTGACAATAGTGATTAGAAATGGTTGATTATTGTTGTGCTTGTAATATTTACAATGTATGGCGATCTCTGTGCCAATAGTTTTGTTTACATTTGGAAAGAAGATGGTTTTATTTGATGTGGATGTAGCAAGTTTGTGCTAGACCATTTCAATGGCTCATTATGTGGAGGTGTCATCTTCAAACTTGGCAAGTAATATGGTAGGCCAGATATTATGTGTGTAGTTGGTGTGTCCCTCAAGTTGTGGTTTGGAACCAGTTATGATTTTTTTATTCCATTTTGAAAGGAGTAGAAGGAATGTCATTAATCAATGAAGATAGAGAAGGGAATTATGAAGACTTGTTCATTGAAAGCACAAACAGGCTGCGGTCAATCGACTTCCAAAGTTTCAGTGTTGAGGATACAAAGAAATATGAATTTGCTAACCTAGATGTGGCGTATGCATTTTACAATCTTTATGCAAAGACCAATGGTTTTGGTATAAGGAAGCACAAGGTTAGACGAAGTCAGAATGACGACAGCATATTGTGGCAAACATTTGTTTGTTACAAGGAGGGAGCTCAGGCTAGAAAATATTTGGAACTTCCAAATTGTCAAAAGGAGGCTAAGCCATTGACAAGGTGTGGATGTCTTGCCCAGCTACATGTTCATGTTGATAAGATGAGTAGCCATTGGTATGTTTCCATGTTTGATGATAAGCATAATCATGGTCTGTTGGGTCCGAAGCTTTGTGGAATGGTTCGTTTACAAAGAAGGATGACAGAAGTTGACATAGAGAAAATGAATACGATGAAAGATGCTGGTGTCAGCACTTCTAATATATGGGTTTCTTGCATGCAAAGCTAGAAGTTATGAAAACTTGAGTTTTTGAATAAAGGAAATGTACAATCAAATAGACAAGCAACGATGAATGTGGGTTGGAGATGCAAATGAGGCACTTGTGTACCTACGTAAGCTATCAAGAATAAACCCATTGATGTATTGGAGGCACGAAGTTAATGATGATGGATTATTGCGTCATCTAATTTGGGTAGATGGTAGAAGCCAGGTTGACTATGCAGTTTTTGGAGATGTGTTAGCTTTTGATGCAACCTATGGAAAAAATAAGTATAGGTGCCCATTGGTTGTGTTTTCAGGAGTAAATCATCATTTACAAATAATTGTCTTTGGGAGTGCTATTATTTTTAATGAGACTAAAGAGACCTACGTATGGCTTTTAGAGAAATTTTTAGAGGCTATAAAAAGAGAATGTCCAGAGTCAGTGGTTACAGATGGAGACTTGGCTATGAGAAATGCTGTTAGAAGAGTTTTTCCGGATGCACATCACCGTCTTTGTGCATGGCATCTGCTAAGAAATGCCATAACGAATGTTTCAAAGGCAATGTTTACACAAGAGTTGAAGAGGTGCATGATTGGTGACATTGAAATTAATGAATTTTAAGAGAAGTCGGTATAAATGGTGGAAAAGTTTGGCATGCAGAATAACAGCTGGGTTTTAGACATGTATGAAAGAATGGCATGTGGACAATAACTCACATGAGAAGGAATTTTCTTACTGGTTTAAGGACTACTTTGAGATGCGAGGCATTACTTTCACAAATTGTTAAATACGTCCAACGTGGTTATAATTTGATAGAATTTCTACTCCATTTTCGTCGCTGTTGGGAATTTTTACATAATAATGAGGTGGAGGCAGATTTTAAGTCTACTTATGGGCTCCCAGTGATGCAAACTCAGTTGTAAGCATTGGAGCGGTTGGCCGCTTCACTATACATGAGAGAAGTTTTTCATCTTTTTCATTTTCTATTGCAGAAGGCATCGACTGTGAAAGTTGTTGAATGGAAGGAAACTGTAGCTAGTGTAATATCTATTTTGAGCAAATATTGCGATTCTACTAAAAGGTGGCATGTATCATACTGGCCATCTAATAAGGAGTTGAAATGTTCATGTCAAAGGATGGAGTCATTTGGTATTCCATGTGTGCACATAATTCATGTCATGATTTATCTTGATGTAGACAAAATCCCTGAATCTCTGATTTTAAAAAGATGGACCATGAAAGCTAAGGAAAGAGTGTCACTGGTAGATGGCCCCGGTGGTTCACTTGAAGATAATTGCTACAATAGCCGTGTTGTGGCAATGAATGATAGTTCTCGAGAACTAACTCATGTGGCATGTCAAACTCTAGAAGATTTCAATGAAGTTATGGATTGGTTGGCAAAGTCAAAAGCTGCGTTATGCGAGAGGCGAGGAAATGAGATATGTTTATCACAAGGTTTTGGGCAGCCTTCCAGTTGCACTATCGGAGACCCAAGCCATGTTAGAACAAAGGGGTGTGGAGGGACACCTGGTTTAGTCAATGCAAAGCCGAAGCAACTCGTGCGGTGTAGCTATTGTAGAGGAGTTAGCCATAACTGTAGGAATTGTCCAAAAGATCGAGAAACAAATGAGAGCCTACTTAGTGAAGGTGATTTATATGATGATGATGATGAGGATGAGGATGAGGATGAGGGCTATGATGATGATGAGGAGGGTGTTGCTGATGCTGAACACACTGTTGATTATATGTATGAAAGCGAAGATGATGACATGGTTAGTGACTAACTTTGAAGGGTTAGTCTGATTACCGAGTAATTATTTATTTTCGACTAGTTTATGTAATCAAATTGCTCACATAAATATTTAGGTTAGTCTGGTTCCATGATATTTTATCTAACCTGGTGTTTTTTGGTTCGACACAGAATGCTTACATGGCTATTGGTGATGGGGTTGTGGATATCTGACTAATGCATATGAGATGCTGTAATGTGTGGCGTTAGTAGTGAGTTAACTTTATTTCAATGTGTCCCTGTGGTATTGTTTAGTAGCATTTGAATTTGTATTGGGTAATTGGTAATTGTAAGAGAAACGAGGACTCTGTTTTACGTTTGTGGGATGTATGAACGCAACTTGCGATGATTAATTTTCAAAGCATATTGTACCAGTTTTTTATCACCGTTTACAAGTTTTTACAACATGGTTTACAAGTTCTAAATAAGGTTTACAAGCTTTTGGTATGTGTTTTCAAGTTTGCAGGTGCTATTCCACATATCCCATTTGAAACTTCTGTATAGGTTTCGCCAACCTGGTGTAGAGGGATTGTGTCAAATGCATACAGGTCTCTCCGCCTTGGTTTGCAAGTTTTTGAACATGGTTTGCATGTTTTCTTTGTAGGCATTCAAGTTTTCAGGGTCTGTGTTATAGGTTATTTGAGGCTTCAGAGGTTTTGAGGACCTACTGGTGTTGTGGGTCAGGTTTACATGTTTTCCTACCTTGATTTGCAAGTGTTACATCATGGTCTACAAGTTTTTACAATACAGTTTACAAGTTTTTTAGTCTTAGTTTACAAGTTTTCAAGGGCTGCGTTACAAGTTGTATGAAAACTGCCTACAAGTTTTGTGCACCTGGTACAGAGGTATTCTGTCTCCCACGTAGAGGTTCAGAGTGCATCTTTACATATTTTCATTCTTGTAAAAATATGATAATTTTATTTTTTTTGTTTGAAATACAAAATCTTCTTGCCTCTCCCTCCCTATACACCTCACAAAGTATGGTGTGTGAAGCTCCTTGTTTATTGATCATTCTTTTTAATCTTAACGGTTGAGATTATGTATAGAGTACTTGCATACCTTTTAATGATGGTTCATAATAGAAGCCATCACCCTTCCCTGTTTTGTTGTTTCTATTCATTACTGCCTCAATCTCCATGGTTCCATCACCCTTCCCTGTTTTGTTATTTCTGTTCATCTCTGCCCCCTTCTCCATGGTTCCATTCCTCTCCTTCACTTTTATTATTAGCCTTTGTTACCCATTTTCATGGCTCCACCATTGATAGTGAACCACCACCAAGGCTCCACTATGACAGTGAAGAATTGTGACTCCACCATTGTTCATTTGTTCTTTTTTTTCGTGTTACTGTCAATGCCCGAAATGTTCAAAGTGACAACTTTTCCCAGCCCTCACCATCAATTAAAGGAGTTTCCATTAATCTGTAAATGATAATGGCAAAGTTCTTATTTTTCACTTTCCAAGAAAACCAGATAATGGGTTCTAAAATAAGTTAAGCATCTTCCACGTTTTTTTAGCAACATTAATAGTCCTAGAAAACACAAATTTCTCTTCTCTGTCACTGCAGTTTCCCTTCAAACTTTCATCTCATACTTAGCCCTTTGGCATAAGAGAAAAAGAACTGGTTTCTAAGTATCGTTGCTTTTGATTTATTTTGTTAGACGCTTGTAGTGCTAAAAGAAGTGAGCTTTTTTTCTGTTTGATTCAAGTTTCTGTCAATATAAAAAGAGAAATGTTTGCTGAACACCACAAAAGCGGACACTTACGGTCCCCACCGTAGAAAATGCAAGAAAACGACAAAATAACAATAAAGTGAAGGTATGGGCATGGTGGCATAATTGAAAATTTCACAAACAGTGGTAAAGTAGAGGTATGGGTATGGGTGGTGGAAAAATTGAAAATTTATCAAACTTCAACACATTTTGAAAGAAATGAGAGAGTAAAATTTATACGGTTATATACACATACGAGGCTTCCAAGTTTCTTGAGAGTGATTACAAGTAATTCACAAGTAGTTAACAAGTTTTAAGTATCAGTTTCCAAGTTTCTTGTACGTGGTGTACAAGTATTTCTTGTAAACCCGGGCTGAAAACTTGGAAACCAAATGCCAAATACTTGAAAACCATGTACAAGAAACTTGGAAAACCTATGCATAAGACTAGTGAAAAAAAAAGTCAAAAAAATTCAGGTGATTATTAGTGTCATTGAGGTAATTTTAGTAAAATTTGAAAATACTCCACAACCACAACTATTCTAGAAGAATTGAAGAATTTCTGGTTCTTTTTCCCACCATCAACTGCACGTTCTCCTCCCTCCCCCAAGCACACATTGAGTGAACTCCCTTAGTGAAGTACACGTTCAGTGTTGTACTCCCTTGTGTTGAACTCCTCACTTTGGTGGGTATTCATTCGAAGTACAAAAACACACGAAGGTTCCATTATTCATTCACTTGCAGTCTCATCGTATTGCGAGGTCTTTGAAGTGCATTTCTCAAGTAAGTTGTGGGAAAACTGTTGCAAATGCATGAAAGGCAACTCCCCTATAGTCATTTATTGCTCATTTGCTCAGCATCCTTGCCTTTGTCTATGCAGTGGAGGTGTTGGAAAATCTTCCAAGTCAACTCTGACGGTCTGAGCACAAGCTTAAATCACTTGTTTTATTTCTCAAGTTCTTTTATTGTGAGTTGACATGAAACAAGGGGTAAAAAGAAAAAAAAATTGCTAATGCAAGACAAAATAATAATAAAAAAAGAAAATATTTTGTAGCTGACACTATATACATCCCCCTACAAAGGCTCCGAACTTAGGGAGGCACTTAAGCTGACTCAATATATACTAACTACTAAGGAAAAGATAGGGTTGCCTCCCAAGAAGTGCTCTTTTAATGTCATTAGCTTGACTTGTGAAAAACACCCTAATCAAAAATATCAAAAACGTATATTTTCCTTACAAATAGTAGGATTACTAAATACTTTTCACAAACTTGCACAAGAATAAAATATAACAAAGGAGAGATTTTCTTGTGCCTATTGTAAGGAAAACAGATAGTTATCAATTGTTACAAATTTAATTGGGAGATAAAAGCACTAAACAAAAATCTTTCTTTATTTACATTTTCCACATCTTTTAACACAAAAGTCCCATTCGATTTCTCAAAGATCTCAATTGTTCTATTTTCATAGTCATCATGCACCGGTGGCTCATAATACGGGCATAAACATTTAAGGTGCACATAACTAGCACATACACGACAAAAATCAAGTGACAATAGCCATGTTTCAGCCTCATAAAAAGGATATAAACAAGTCATGTGATCGACACATGAACAAATATCATAGCACGAAAAAAAAATTAGGCATGTGGTTGCTGGATGTGCAAAACTCCCACAAATGTCACAATAATAGCTATCCATAGAAGAAAAAAAGCTAAAATAAAAAAATTCTAAATTAGAAATCTATTGGTTACTAATGTTGTTGACAAATACTCAATCCTCGGCAACGACGCCAAAAACTTGATAACCAATCGGCAAGTGCACCGAATCGTTCAAGTAATAAAACACGGTGAGTGAGTATCATTCCCATGAGGATCGAGTTTACCAAGAAACAGTTCACCAATTTAATTCCTAATTAGAATTTTGTAAATTTTTTTTATAACAAAGAATGTTAAGCGTAAGAACCAAAAAACAAGAAATGAATGTAGTCAGGGGTCAGATTTCACTTGACTCTTCCGATGAAACTTTAGCTTCTTATTTAACCAAGTTCTAATTCCTCACTTGATGATTGAATTTCCAATTTGATCAATAACTAATTCCTTAGCTTACTAATCAGCCTCTATCTTCTTGAAATTACCTAATTCCTTAGATCAATTCCAATAAGAAAAAAGGCATACAATAAACAAAATGAAATTCTCAACAACAATACTATCAACATCATTTATTCCTAGATAGATATGAATAATGGTGTTCATCATATGAGCCAGCACACATATGAATTTCCCAATCCAATACATGAGCCCTAAATCAAGGTATGAGTTTCCACTTCATACAAACTATGAAACTAGTGATAATCACTCAAATGTAGAAAAAGAAACTTCAATCAAGTAAAGAAACAAAGATAACATCATCCAAGACAAGTTACATCATCACTCCAATAGAAAAGTTTAACTATACGTGATAGAAAAGAAAACAAAATAGAAAAATAAAGAGAAGAGTGCACCGAAAACCTAAGATTTGGAGTGATGATTCCTCAATCTCTCCTCCTCTAGTTGTTCCTTGCCTCCTCTCTGGTGTTACAGAGTCTTTTTCCCTAATTCTCTAACCTAAATACCTTATCTACAACCCTTTTATAATCTAACAGACATAAAACACAACGAAAGCCCGGGCCTCGGGTGCTGTAACGCTAGGACTGGGCATTGTGACGTCAGGACTCATCTGACAAAATTAGTTGTGTGGACCTATGGGCGTTACAACGCTGGTTTTGGGTGTTATGATGCCAAGATACATCTGAAGATTTTTTCCAATGGGCGCTGGGATGCCAAGTTCAGGCGTTAGGATGCTAAGTTTGGATTCTTCACTCCCTTTTTGTGATTTTCTTATAAACCTGAAAATAAAATGACAAATTATGCGAAAGCCAAGATAAATTCTATATGCTAACTAGTCAAAAAACATGCTAAAACTCAAACAAAAGATAATCATCAAAGGTTAATTTGGGTACTTAAAACCCTTCAAATGTCAATAAATTGATAGAACATCAGGAGGCTCTACTAATATGTTCAATGACTTAAAAATGAACTTATGTTTTCATGCTTATGCTTCAAGTCTTGCATTTCAAGTTTATATTTCAAGCCATCACCTTATAGTATTATAGGCTTAAAAATAAACTTGCATTTTCATATTTATGTTTCAAGTCATGCATTCCATGTTTATATTTCAAGTCATCACCTTATATTCTTAAAGGTTTAAAATTGAACTTGTATTTCAGGTTTATATTTTCAATTTTTGCCCCTGTTATTTAATGTATGCCAGCATTTGCCACTATTTTGAATGTTTTAAATGCTAATAATTGTTGCAAAAATTATTTTTAGCATCCTAGGTGTCTGAAAGTATATTTACAAGTATTAGGTTTGGGTAGTTTTGAAAATATGAAAAGTTATACTTTTAACTTTTCAATTAAGTGAATTTTGGCCAAATAAGTCTAATTAAAGTCAATAATGATTTTAGATGTTTCCATGTGTTCAAAATACCATTTATAATGTTAAGAATGATTTTTAGAAGTGTTGGCACTTGCTAAGTGTCAAAAAGTGAAATTTTCCACTTTAACTCCTAACATCTAACAAAATCGCCTGATGGCCCAAATGGGTTTTATGATGATTTAAAATGATTTCTAAAGTGGTATGGGTATCCTAAAAGTGTAAATTAATTTTGAGAATCATCGGTTTTGAAGAAAGTGTTGAATCAGAAATTTACACTTTGCCCCCATGACTTTTAAAAATTTCAATTTTGACCTATTTTAGGGCTAAAGTATAAATATCAATGATTTGATGATGTTGATATGAATGATATGTTATGAGAGCTATGTGCATATGAATTGTTTGGAAATTATATGACTTGAAGTGATTATGTGAAATTATGTATTGATGGCTATGCATGCTTGATTCTTGAATTATGCAAGTGATGATTTCTGTCTATATTATATATATATTGTTGAGCATAGCAAATGCATTAGCTGAGTTTGGTCCTTGATTTCTAACAATTGGATAGGAACATGTTTACCTTTCAATGAGATATTGATGATAACATTCTTGTGGATGTATGCAAAAATCATATGCATGCTTATGCAATCAATGCCATGATGATTGGTAGCATGTTGTGATTATGAATGAATAATTGAGATACATGATTGATATGTTGAATAACAAGAAGCAAATTTGGGGAAACTCTGTTTCCATCCGTTGTGCTGTCGGATTTTTGCAAAATTTGTGGACTTGGACAAATTATGATGTTTGGGAGCATAAAAGTGTTAAATGATAAGTTATGATAATAGATATGGTTATATGCTTATGTTTGCATCTTTAAAGACAAATTAAGATTCAAGGTGACATAAGACATATGGAGATGATCCTCCAGACTCCAAGAATTAATGGTTTTGGGAGGTGATCTAAGGACGTCCTTTGAACACCAGGAATTGATGGTTATTAAAGGTGATCAAATGCCCTTTATCCCATACTCTGGGAGTTGGGAAAGACCGTATCGAGAGGATAAGTGTAGGCTAGTGATGATTAGCTAGCTATGGGCTTATAACCTTAGAAATCGCAAGAGAAGAGAGTATTAAGGCGGCTGCTTATAAGAGAATAAGAAAGTTAAGTCACCTAAAAAAGTAAAGAGGAAAGTATGTGCTAAGAGATTGATGTTCCTTATCCTATGATAGTCTAATATAATATGTGTGGTATGTTGCATAAGGCATTGACATGCATCCGTAACGTGGTATGATGTATTCATGACATTAAGAATCATAGTAAAAGACACGAACCTCGGCTAATGGCTTTTAAACCTTAATAAATGAACTTAGCTACTTCTCTTCACTCCTTTTGACTATGCGGTGGTAGGACTGCTACTTGGCTACTCTTATCTCAACTTGATTGCTTCATTGTTTTTGTTTTTTCTTACTCTATTACTTTTTAATCAAAAAAAGCATAAAAAATATCAAATTTCATGTTTTAAGGTTTGTTTCCGTGTTTCTAAGGTGATTTTGTCATTACATGTGGGGTAACTATAAGTTTATTAAAAAACATCTATTTATTATGATTATTACAATTCATTTAGAAAATAAATAAATTTTAAATAAATTTTACTATTAGAAATTTTTAAAAAATTTAATTGGAATGCACTAACAATGTAAAAAAGTTTTACACATTCATCTAATCGTGTAATGACACGTCAGCAAATATAGTTATTTTTCACTCTCATTACTTGAAAAGTCATACAAAATGAGAGATTTGATTGCAACATGGTAAAAATAGATTATTTGGTATAGATAGATACGTAATTTTATTAGAATGTATCATGGTACAAATAGATTATTTGGAAATTATTCTAAAGAATAATAACAAATATAATATTATTATCTTAAATTTGATTTTGAAAATAAATCTTTAAATCAGATAAGTCAAACATATTTTTATTGTTTTCATTTTCTGAAAATCAAATATGCTATTATAAACTAAACGCATTTTTTGATTTTTAAATTTTGAAAATCAAAATCCTTTTCAGAAAATGAAAACAGGAAATGAAAAAGGAAATATTTTCACAAATCAAATATCCTCTTACCTTCCTCTTTCCAAGGAGCAACGCTTTTTAAAGCCAACGGCGGACCTTGGAGTGCTTGTGCAGACTGTATAGAGAGGATAGCCTTGTTTTGTTAGTATGTCATACGGTTATCCACCTTTAGCGCTTATCAGTAAGAGTGGTGTGGGGGAGGTGTTTTAGCAAGCTTCTTGCATCTTCTATTTATGTTTTCTGCCATATTACTGTACTAGGCCTAACCTTTGTTGGTGGGCATGATATTATTTTAGTATTTTGATTGGAGCTTGATATGGAATGGTTAGTATTTATGATTATATAGATACAAACACACACACATGCGCACACATACATATACATATGAGGTGTTTATGTTCATGATTCTATTGTGATATGTGTTTCATGTATGTCCACATAAATATTATTGTTCCTTCTACATGTGGCGAATGAGGGTGTCTATTTACTATGCATGGCTCATATTTCATTTTCAAGTTAAAAAAAAAACCAATTTGCCCGGTATTTTCACTAAGTATTTTCAAAGTTTTAAAGTCAAGAACTGAAAAAAAAAAGATAATATCTAATAATTAACTTAAATATGTCCTAGGTATGTTGGGTTAAATATTAAGGTGTTATACTAGATCATCTCCTCCTAACTGTAGTCTCTTTGACGGGATGGAGATAGATTGGGAAAACAAAAGGTTGAAAACCATTGAATCGGTTGAGTCATAGATAAACATAAAAAAATCAGAGGAATGGAAAAGAGGAAGGTGAAGGAAGAAGAGACACAATAGGAAGGAAAGGTCAAAAAAATGAACTAGAGATAAGAGCGGAGAACAAAACTTTTAATTATTTTGTAAAGGCCTTATTTTTGGTAAAGACGGAACCTTTTATTTGGAGGTGGCTATGGTGCTCCTTATGAAGTAGGGTGTGTGACACTCTCTTTACCTTCACCTGCTACTAGAGGGAACAGAGGGAAGCAACCGGCAAATAAAAAAGGATCGAAAGGTAATTTACTGGCTTGCATTTAGTTAAACAAATTTAATGAAACCCAATGTGAGATTCCTTCGTTCTACCTCAGTTCTTCAACCCATTTGTTTCTCCCATCAATAGCACTCCAAAGGTGCTGTCTGTGGACCTTTGTGTACTGAAGAACTAATTTGCAAGTGGAGTTAGCGGGCATAAGGAATCATTACAGAGAGTCCATCCATAGGTATATTGTGTTGTCCGGGAGTTGTAAGAAGTTTAGGGTAGCTGCCAAACTTTATTGCAAAGGTTGGTGGCAGAGGCAAGAATCAGGGTGCTAATTGGGGTTTTTTTTTGTTGGTTGCTATTGAGCTGATACCATCTGGTATTTATCTTGTTTCTTGTTTTGTTTATGCTAGTAAGCATGGTGTGTCTATGGTTTTCTTTTTCTCATACCTTTTATGTTGATTAATATGCTAAAATCACTAGTGCTAGTAGTTGTTGTTATTGGGCAGAGGTATTCTGTCAATTAACGAATAATTGTGGTGAAGAAGTTGATTATTATTCGAATTGATTTGTTAGTCTTTATTTGGAAGGATTATAAAATAGTTGACAATAGTGATTCGAAACGTTTAATTATTGTTGTGCTTGTAATATTTACAATGTATGGTGACCTCTGTGCCAGCAGTTTTGTTCACATTTGGAAAGAAGATGGTTTTATTTGATGTGGATGCAACAAGTTTGTGCTAGACCATTTCAATGGCTCATTATGTGGAGGCATCATCTTCAAATCTGGCAAGTAATATGGTAGGCCAGGTATTATGTGTGTAGTTAGTGTGTCCCTCAAGTTGTGGTTTGGAATCAGTTATGATTTTTTTTATTCTATTTTGAAGGGAGTAGAAGGAATGTCATTAAGCAATGAAGATAGAGAAGGGAATTATGAAGACTTGTTCATTAAAAACATAGACAGGTTGCGGTCAATCAACTTCCAAAGTTTCAGTGTTGAGGATGCAAAGAAATACGAATTTGCTGACCTGGATGTGGTGTATGCATTTTACAATCTTTATGCAAAGACCAATGGTTTTGGTATAAGGAAGCACAAGGTTGGACGAAGTCAGAATGATGGCAGCATACTGTGGCAAACATTTGTTTGTTGCAAAGAGGGAGCTCAGGCTAGAAAATATTTGGAACTTCCAAATCGTCAAAAGGAGGCTAAGCCATTGACAAGGTGTGGATGTCTTGCCTAGCTACATGTTCATGTTGATAAGATGAGTAGCCATTGGTATGTTTCCATGTTTGATGGTAAGCATAATCATGGTCTGTTGGGTCCGAAGCTTTGTGGAGTGGTTCGTTCACAAAGAAGGATGACAGAAGTTGACATAGAGAAAATGAATACGATGAGAGATACTGGTGTCAGCACTTCTAAAATATATGGGTTTCTTGCATGCAAAGCTGGAGGTTATGAAAACTTGAGTTTTTGAATAAAGGAAATGTACAATCCAATAGACAAGCAACGTCGAATATGGAATAAAGATGCAAATGAGGCACTTGTGTACTTGCATAAGCTGTCAAGATTAGACCCATTGATGTATTGGAGGCACGAAGTTGATGATGATGGATTATTGCGTCACCTAATTTGGGTAGATGGTAGAAGCCAGGTTGACTATGCAGTTTTTGGAGATGTGTTAGCTTTTGATGCAACCTATGGAAAAAATAAGTATAGGTGCCCATTGGTTGTGTTTTCAGGAGTAAATCATCATTTACAAATAATTGTCTTTGGGAGTGTTATTGTTTCTAATGAGATTGAAGAGACCTACGTATGGCTTTTAGAGAAATTTTTAGAGGCTATGAAAGGAGAATGTCCAGAGCCAGTGATTATAGATGGAGACTTGGCTATGAGAAATGTTGTTAGAAGAGTTTTTCCAAATGCACATCACCGTCTTTGTGCATGGCATCTGCTAAGAAATGCGACAACCAATGTTTCAAAGGCAATGTTTACACAAAAGTTGAAGAGGTGCATGATTGGTGACATTGAAATTAATGAATTTGAGGAAAAGTGGGTACAAATAGTAGAAAAGTTTAGGGTGTAGAATAACAACTGGGATTTACACATGTATGAAAAGAAAGGCATGTGGACAATAACTCACATGAGAGCGAATTTTTTTGCTAGTTTAAGGACTACTTTGAGATGCGAGGCATTACATTGACAAGTTGGTAAGTACATCCAACGTGGTTACAATTTGATAGAATTGCTACTCCATTTCCGTCGCTGTTTGAAATTTTTGCGCAATAATGAGGTGGAGGTAGATTTAAGTCTACTTAAGGGTTCCCAGTGATGCAAACTCAGTTGCAAGCATTGGAATGGTTGGCTGCTTCACTATACATGAGAGAAGTTTTTCATCTTTTTCGTTCTCTATTGCTGAAGGCATCAACTATGAAAGTTGTTGAATGGAAGGAAATTGTAGCTAGTGTAATATCTATTTTGAGCAAATATTGCGATTCTACTAAAAGGTGGCATGTATCATACTGGCCATCTAATAAGAAACTGAAATGTTCATGTCAAAGGATGGAGTCATTTCGTATTCCATGTGTGCACATAATTAATGTCATGATTTATCTTGATACGGACAGAATTCCTGAATCCCTGATTTTAAAAAGATAGACCATGAAAGCTAAGGAAAGAGTGTCACTAGTAGATGGCCCCGGTGGTTCACTTGAAGGTAATTGCTACAATAGTCGTGTTGTGGCAATGAACGATAGTTGTCGAGAACTAACTCATGTGGCGTGTCAAACTCTGGAAGATTTCAATGAAGTTATGGATTAGTTGGCAAAGACAAAAGTTGCGTTACGCGAGAGGCGAGGAAATGAGATATGTTTATCACAAGGTTTTGGGCAGTCTTCTAGTTGCACTATCAGAGACCTAAGGCGTGTTAGAACAAAGGGGAGTGAAGGGACACCCGGTTTAGTCAATGCAAAGTCAAAGCAATTCGTGCGGTGTAGCTATTGTAAAGGAGTTGGCCATAACTGTAGGAATTGTCTAAAAGATCAAGAAACAAATGAGAGCCTACTTAGTGAAGGTGATTTATATGATGATGACGATGATGATGAGGATGAGGGTTGTGATGATGATGAAGAGGGTGTTGGTGATGTTGAAACACTGCTGATGATATGTATGAAAGCGAAGATGATGACATGGTTAGTAACTAGCTTTGAAGGGTTAGTCTGATTACTGAGTAATTATTTATTGTCAACTGGTTTATGTAATCAAATTGGTCGCATAAATATTCAGTTGGGTCTGGTTCCATGATATTTTATCTAACCTAATGTTTTTTGGTTCGACACAAGATGCTCACATGGCCATTGGTGATGGGGTTGTGGATATCTGACTGACGCATATGAGATGCTGTAATGTATGGCGTTAGTAGTGAGTTAACTTTATTTCAATGTGTCCCTGTGGTATTGTTTAGTAGCATTTGAATTTGTATTAGGTAATTGGTAATTGTAAGAGAAACGAGGACTCTGTTTTGTATTTGTGGGATGTATGAACACAACTTGTGATGATTAATTTTCAAAGCATATTGTACCAGTTTTTTATCACCGTTTACAAGTTTTTACAGCGTGGTTTACAAGTTCTAAATAAGATTTACAAGCTTTTGGTATGGGTTTTCAAGTTTACAGGTGCTATTCCATAGATCCCATTTGAAGCTTCTGTATAGGTTTCGCTAACCTGGTATAGAGGATTGTGTCAAATTCATACAGGTCTTTCCGCCTTGGTTTGCAAGGTTTTGAACATGGTTTGCATGTTTTTCTTTGTAAGTGTTCAAGTTTTCAGGGCCTATGTTACTTGTTATTTGAGACTTCAAAGGTTTTGAGGACCTACTGGTGTTGTTGGTCAGGTTTACATGTTTTCCTACCTTAATTTGCAAGTGTTACATCATGGTATGCAAGTTTTTACAATACGGCTTATAAGTTTTTAAGTCTTGGTTTACAAATTTTTATGGGCTGCGTTACAAGTTATATGAAACCTGTCTATAGGTTTTGTGCACCTAGTATAGAGGTATTCTGTCTCCCACGTAGAGGTTTAGAGTGTGTTTTTACATATTTTCATTCTCATAAAAATATGATAATTTTATGTTTTTTTGTTTGTAATGCAAAATCCTTTTGCCTCTTCCCCCCCAATACACCTCACAAAGTATGGTGTATGAAGTTCCTTGTTTATTGACCATTCATTTTAATCTTAATGGTTAAGATTATGTATAAAGCACTTGCATACCCTTTAATGATGGTTCACAATAGAAGCCATCACCCTGCCCTGTTTTGTTGTTTTTGTTCATCACTACTTCCTTCTCCATGGTTCCATCACCCTTCCCTGTTTTGTTATTTCTATTCATCTCTACCTCCTTCTCCAAGGTTCCACTCCTCTCCTTCACTTTTACTATTACGTCTGTTACCCACTTTCATGGCTCCACCATTGACAGTGAACCATCACCAAGGCTCTACTATGACGATGAAGAATGGTAACTCCACCATTGTTCATCTGTTCTTTTTCTTCGTGTTACTCTTAATGCCTGAAATGTTCAAAGTGACAACTATTGCCAGCTCTCACCATCAATTAAAGGAGTTTCCATTAATCTGTAAACGATAATGGCAAAGTTCTTGTTTTTCACTTTCCAAGAAAACCAGATAATGGGCTGTGAAAGAAATTAATCATCTTTCATGTTTTTTTTAGCAATATTAATAGTCCTAGAAAATACAGATTTCTCTTCTCTGTCACTACAGTGTCCCTTCAAACTTCCATCTCATACTTAGCCCTTTGGCATAGGAGAAAAAGAACTTATTTCTAAGTATCATTGCTTTTGATTTATTTTGTTAGACGCTTATAGTGCTAAAAGAAGTGAGCTTTTTTTTCCTATTTTATTCAAGTTTCTATCAATATAAAAAGAGAAATGTTTGTTGAACACCACAAAAGAGGACACTTGTCGTTTCTATCGTAGAAAATGCAAGAAAACAACAAAATAGCAGTAAAGTGAAGGCATGGGCATGGTGGCATAATTGAAAATTTCACAAATAGTGATAAAACGGAGGTATAGATATGTGTGGTGGAAAAATTAAAAATTTGTTAAACTTCAACACATTTTGAAAGAAAAGAGAAAGCAAAAGTTGTACGGCTGTATACACATATGAGGTTTCCAAGTTTCTTGTGAGTGATTACAACTAATTTGCAAGTGGTTAACAAGTTTTAAGTATCGGTTTCCAAGTTTCTTGTATGTGGTTTACAAGTATTTCTTGTAAACCCAGGCTGAAAACTTGGAAACCAAATGCCAAATACTTGTAAACCACGTACAAGAAACTTGGAAAACCTATGCTTAAGACTAGTGAACGAAAAAAAAAGTCGAAAAAACTCAGGTGATTATTAGTGTCATTGAGGTAATTTTAATAAAATTTGAAAATACTCCACAACCATAACTATTCTAGAAGAATTGAAGAATTTCTAGTCCTTCATCCTTCCATCAACTGCACGTTCTCCTCTCTTCCCCAAGCACACATTGAGTGAACTTCCTTGGTGAAGTACACGTTCAATGTTGTGCTCCCTTGTGTCGAACTCCTCGCTTTGGTGGGTATTCGTTCGAAGTACAAAAACACGCGAAGGGCCCACTGTTCATTCACTTGCAGTCTCATTGTATTGCGAGGTCTTTGAAGTGTATTTCTCAAATAAGTTGTGGGAAAATTATGGCAAATGCATGTAATGGTTTATTGTAGAATGTTCTGTGCATTTCTAAAGTAAAGTTAGGGCATACATTGACGTCGTTCCCTTTTTTTAGAATGTGTATTTTACTTAAAGGAATAATTTTGTTCTGCTTTTCGAGGTGATTGGAAGGATTTTAATAGGTTTTTGCTAATCAGCATAGGTTTACAAGGTTTTGGAACTAGGTTACAAATTTTGAGAACTCATTACACTTGTTTTTTGGTATCGATTTACAAGTTTGTACGCTTGGTTTAGAGTTTTATTGCACTTGGTTAGTAAGCACATGTTTACAAGTTCTTCCCTGAAGTTTGCAACTTATTCGACCATGGTTTACAGTGATCTTGCACTTATTTGTAAGTTTCAATAGTGGATTAGAAAATTTGTAAACCTAGTGCATGAGACCTATAAAACACAACTTTACACAAAACCTGTAAACCAATATGGACGATGTTGCAAACCTAAAAACCTGTTCAAGGAAACCTGTAAACCTGTTTTAAAAACTTGTGAACCCATCCTGAAAACTTGTAACTTGTAAACCAATTAACTTAACTTGTATAGCTGTTCTGAAAATTGTAATCCGGGTGTAAATAAAATGGTTAGCCATGTTTTATGCACGGGCAAGCCTGTGAAAGTAGTTGCAGTGTATTTACATGCTCATTGCATTTGGTTTGTGAAGCACCCATGTATTTTCCATTGGTTGACAAGTATGTTGGGCCACAGTTATTTTGTTATTTTTCTGCACTTTTTGTATAAGTTTTAGCACAAGATTACAAAACTTGTAAATCGCTACAAAATACTAGTACACCAATGTGTAACATCTTGCAAACCATATAGCAAAAACCTGTAAACCACTGCTAGAAACTTGTAAACCAAGTTCTAAAAACAAGTTTTATGCTGTTTGTTGTGAAGTTGTTTTATTTTGTTCACAAGTGTCCATCTCGAGGCTACATGATTGTAGCACTTAGTTAGGATGTTGATGCAGTTGGAATGACAGTGATTTGTTACTTAGTACCCAAATTGTAGCAGAATGGGGCGTACTACAAGATGAAGTGACAAAAAAGGCGTGAAGAAACCTGATGTGTAGGAGAAGAAAAAAACGGCAAGTAAACATGAACAATCCCGCATAAAAGTGGATCAGGGGTTAAATTCTGCGAAGCATGATGTGGTAATATTTCTTTAGTTCAATTAGCACCATCTACATCATTCGTGTAATGGTTGTTTATATACTTATATTTTGTTTACTTTGTCAATGAGTTTAGTTTTAGGGCCTAATTTGTTGTTTGCTTGCAATGTACAATGCAGGCTGCATTTAACACCAAATGTTCTCCTTAGAAGATTTTGGCACTTATGGAAAGGCTGATGGTAAACCAAGTAAATATGGTTAAGGAAATAGGGTTTACTGGCCTACACATTATAAGGTACATGCTACAAAATTGGCTGATCATCTTAGAGCTAGTGAAGGCATTTGATGTGAATGAAAGGTGTATTCAAGTAAAGGCCCACGTAATCCCGATTACACCTCAGTCCATTGGTATGGTCCTAGGCCTATCTTATACTAGTGAGTAAAGGTTTCATGGGCTGTTGTTTTCTTAAGTTAAAATGCCAGTAATATGCTGTAAACATATGTTTTTGCTGCAATAGGACGGCCAATTCCTTCCAACTTAAATGAAGAGCAGAATAGGATTGTCAGTGAGCTTAAGAAACTCACTGACCAGCAGCTGCAACAAATTGTCCTAGAAGGCAGGACAAATGAACGATTCAAGCAAGACATTATTTTTTTCATCCTACCCACCTTCTTGTGTCCCACTTTGAAATACTCTTCTAGTCCAAGGTTGTTGGGGGTTGTTCTTGATGTTGAGAACACCCAACAATACAACTGGAGTAAATTTGTCTTGGATTGGCTGGTTGGATGTATTGAATCATATTAAAAAAACCAAGGCCAAGTAAGGGGCATAGGAGGTTTGTGTATTTTTTGATAGTAGGCTTTTAATTTTAATATTTTATGGTTATTGCTTTAATGCTTTTGATATATTATTTGGTAAAGATAATTATATATGTGGTACAAAGTTGGCTTACAGGATATAATTTACATTATGTTTACAATGTATAAATATAGTACATGCACTGTTGATTTAGGAAGCCAACGCATGGGGATGATTTTCCACTGGTAAAATACTGGGATAATGAATCCATCCAACAGTGCTTTAGTGAAGAAAGATATAGCACACAGGTACAGTAGTTTGTTTTTTTGTTTTTAAATTTAACAAGTGAAATGACGGGTTATCTTTATGCCTTATTCCACCTTCTATACAGGGGATACTGAATTTTAAGAAAGAAGAAGAGGATAGTATTGTAAAGGAGTTTTTGAGTAGAACATTAAAAAATGAGGTCAGATTACTTCCTAACCAAGCAATTATTTAATTTGAATGCCATGAATTTTTTCATGATCTTGGGTACTGGTACTTATGCAGGGAGTTAGGAAAATGGTGGGTGCATGCATTCAAAGTGGGAAGGATCTTGATGCTGAAATTGAAGCAGCAAGGGTCACTGAAGGTCATAGTGTGACGAATAGTCCTACTACTCAATGCACACCAGAGGAGACTGGAGCTGACAAAAAGAAATTTGATGATTTACAGAGTTCATCAGCTGCTGATGATGCAAGGGACAATCTGCATGAGGAAACAACTACGCCTCCAACGGACATAGGAGAAGAGCCAATTGCATATTCTCCCTAGCCCCATGAATATCCTTTTACTGGTGTGGCAGTCAAGGCCCATGGAGCAAGAAATATGAAGGAAGATATGGGTAACTACAAGAATGTGGCATGGGAGGCTGTGCTGGATACGGCCAAGTATTACCTTTAGTGCAGCTCCACGGTATGGGTTGATTTACATATTTACAAGAATATATAGTTGTGTCATATCTTGCAAAAACTTGTAAACTATATGGTAAAAACTTGTAGACCTATGTCTGGCAGTGAGGCCATAAACTAGGTTCACAAAACCTGTAAAGATAGCCCAAATAACATGTAAATTAGCCCCTGAAAGAACTTGTAAACCGTGATAAAAAAACTTGTTACAATGTTATAAAACTTGGAAACCATTTGGGAAAACTTGTCAACCATGTTTGAAAAACTTGTAAATCATAGTATAAAAACTTGTAAACCTGTGAATGCTAGTGGAGCCGTACTCCAAGTATGCATAACCTTTAAAGAGTGTTCAAATAACATATAAGCTAGTCCCCAAAAACTTGTAAACCTCAATTAAAAACTTGTTAACCATGTTATAAAAACTTGGAAACCATTTAGGAAAACTTGGAAACCATGTTGAAAAAACTTGTAAACCATAGTATATAAACTTGTAAACCTGTGAATGTTGGTAGGGCTATACTCCAGGTTTGCATAACCTCTAATTAGTATTCAAATAACATGCAAACTAGCCCCTAAAAACTTGTAAACCTTAATTAACTTGTTAACTGTGTTATAAAAACTTGGAAACCATGTTGAAAAAACTTGTAAACCATGACTTGCTTAACTCGTAACCATGTGATATTGTTGTCTTCAGAGCACAGGTGGGGGAACACAATGACAAGCCCTGTACTATTAAAAGTAAAGAAGATAAGAAAACAGGTATAGTCATTTTTGAAGTTTCAGACCAGAGTGACGAGCCCCCTACTAGTGAGGAACCTTCTACCACTGCCCTGTTAGTAGAAGAGTATCATGAGGCTCTTTCCACTGCTAGGACAATGGGAGCACATGAAGAGGAACCTCTTGCTATGGTCCTTATTGCTATGTGGTTTCCGGATAATATTGCTAATCAAGTCTATGGCTACTGCACTAGGAATAGTAAGAGTATAAATGGGAGTGGAGCTGGAAATAGTGGAAAGTAAGAACACATATTTGCTTTTATTTATTTGTCCTTTGTTATAAAAATTAGGACATGTTGCCATAATGTAATTAATAGTCTGTGGTACTAACTAGTTTGTGACTATGGCTTAGGGTGCTTGTCCAAATGCTAGACATGTTTCTTACTTGCAAGGACTTGTCCATCGTTGGTCCAAGAGGCAGGATAGGGAATGTGGTTTGTGATGATGAACACTGAACTTGGTTTAAACATGCGTATGTAAACTGGTGATAGTGTATTAGTGCAAGGGTTGACCATGTGTTTTTTACTCAGGCAGTAACATTTGCATGTGCATACCTCAATGAACAGGAAAAGAAAAGACCAATCCCACAGCGTTACTGTCTGCCATCTTTTTTGTGGTACTTATATGTGTGTTGTATGATTTCATGTTTTGCATTAACATCTATGTACACCAATAGGAATAGTTAAAAAATTTGGGTATCCCAATACAGGATTCATGCAAACAAGACATTGAAAACTACAAAAAAAAAAAATGGTGTGCTTAGCCCCTGGGACAGTTCCGTTTGGTGGCCGATGCTGGATCAAGGTCTGTTAAAAAAGTACAACCTGGTATGCAATTTTTGTGGTATCTTAGTGCCATTTCCCGGTCTTTAGTTGCTAGGATATGTATTTTCTAACCACTATTGTTGCAAATATTTGCCCTGGCAGTTTACAAAGAGCATTGATGGTGCTATGTACTTAACCTTCATAGGAAGGTAATGTATCTGCTGGACTCTATGCAGTGAGACCACATAGAAGATACTTTGGCACTGATAAACTGGTAGTCTTTTTGAGGTTCATCCAACCAAAATGGGTGAAATAAATTTCAGAGATATGAAAGTGTAGGGTTAGAACATGCTGACCACAGCATTCATGGCAGTCCACTTTGCCATGTTTCTACCAAGGTTAGTGAATGGGTCTAGTTGGTATACCTTCTGTTCCTCAATGGATACAACCATCAGATACCAGTGATAGACTTGGTCAATCATGGGGACATATATGTGCATTTTTAGACACATAAGTCATAATGTGCAACATAATGGAACATAATTTGTTTAAGGTGTAATAAATGGCTCAACTGTGCATACATATTTCAGGCTTTTGCTTGGCGGCATCCACACTCCACCATACTTAGTGAATGCATCATCATCCAGGATCCCCCCAAGAACATCTGCCTGTATTGGCACAGAAAATGTATAGAGGTGTCTAACTTGTACGCACATGCAAAATCATAAAAAGAAGATAGTTACCCCAAATTCAGGTGGCATGCACCAAGTGGTGATCCCAGGTGCTTGCATTTGTGTCCAAGTAGTTTTGAGGGCGGACATCAACAGTATTTGCTAGATGAAGACAATGCCATTATCAGTCACGACCATTTTTTATACCATTTTCAACCTGCGTATTAGGCTTGTTATAGTCTAGCATACCTTGCTATCAATCTCCTTACCAGGGCACAAACACTGAAGGTCTTTTCTGACAATGTTTGTGTCCCGCATCTTAAACAATATCTCACTACAGTCAAAGCATCAGTTAATGTGAATTCATATAAATTATGCACAATTATCTTCTATCACACATTGTTCCAACGTTACCCTTATCTGCTAAATCATATCCAAACATATACAAACACAGCTGACACTCCAATTTCGACAACTGCATATCAGGAGTAGGTCTGAATCTGCACTTCAACCCTTGAAATTTCATGCAAAAGAAACAAACACATGTTACTTCTCTGTGCAAATGTTAGGATTAAAGAACAAGTCTATGAAATGCATGAATGGTTATGGACTAACCATTGGAATAACTTCCCCCTGGGCTTGGGTGAGAAGTCTAGGGCGTCTCATGTGAGTAGATTTCCCCTTTTTAGCATAAGAAGAATTCAGGATTTTGGCATCAAACATAGAATCAAGCTCTGATTTGGCAATTTTGGGTGGCTTCGATGACCGAGGCTATGAAGTAAAGAGTCTTTTCCTAGGGTTCTTAGATGCAGAAAGAAAGGCCTTTCATTTTCCCTTCAGTTACACACACTTGGATGAAAACAATAATGCATATTAGTTTATAATGTTAAGTACTACGCATAAATTAATAGGAATTCTCTAAACGAGAACCACCCAAAGTTTCAACATTACCTTCGAATCTAAAGCTAACTTCGTGTAATGGATCTTGCCCGACTGCAAGACTATTTCTTGATCCAAATCAATAATGTTGATGGTATGAGGATCCTATCCAGTTGGGTATCTAGGGAATGGACTCGAAGACTCTGAATCTGTTGCCTGCTTCGCTTCGTCGGGGTCAATTCTACCAAGTATTATGTTAGTGTCAGCATCAGCATTGGGGAAGAATGCTTCAACAACACCCTTCCTCTTTTCAAGTAGCGTGTATAGGGGTGTACATACATTTGTGTCATCAGGAGCTGCAGTTGAGTGTTTCTCGGTTATGGTACAGTGTTCCAAAAGGTTTGTGGGACCATGATGTGGCTTGTACAGTGCCAGAGCCAAATCCGCAATCTTCTGATTGGTGTCTTTGCAGATCTCCTCAATGCGATGTATCTGTGCTTAGCTAGGTTGCATTGGCCTACCAAACAACACACCACACCTACAGTATGACTAACCGAACACAACCCAGTATACAAACATGCAAAAACAGAGTTGAGAAATAAAACAAAGATGCCATGTCAAACATAGCACACAACCTGGTTTTCCATCTCTATAGGTTTTGTCTACCTGCTGTGGAGGTTTACAAGTTTTCGTAATGGTAAACAAGTTTTTAAACATGGTTTACAAGTTTTGCTTCAACGTTTACAAGTTTTCAGGGCCCTATTTTATAACTTATTTGAAACTTCTTTGTAAGTTTTGTGAACCTAGTAGGGAGGTTTTGTGTGCCACATGTTTAAAAGTGTTTACTTCGCCTTACTATCATGCTTTACAAGATTTTTTGGTCAGGTTTACAACATTTTAGGGGTTATTTTATAAGTTATTTTGAAACTTCTCTACAGGCTTTGTCAGCTTGTTGTGGAGGTTTTGTGTGGCATAGGTTTACAAGTTTTTATATGTGGTTTACATGTTTTTCTATCATGGTAAACCCGTTTTTACAAATGGTTTACGAATTTTCAAGGGGCTATTGGACAAGTTATTTCAAACTTCTCTACACGTTTTGTCAACCTAGAGTAGAGGTAGTCACAGTTTTATCAAATTTCCTATCATGGTAAACAAATTTTATATATGGTTATTTGAAACTTCTGTATAGGTTTTGGGAACCTGGTATAGAGGTGTTGTGTCACGTTTACAAGTGTTTACTATCATGGTTTACAAATTTCTACACCATGGTTTACAAGTTTATAGACTAGTTTACAAGTTTTTTTTGCTGATCATACATGTACACTATCACTGGCACCCTGCAAAATAGGCCTCCTTCATAGATTAACATCCAAATTACAAGTTTTTCTATCATGATTTACCTTTGCAACAACAATGCCCAAATTACAAATTTGAACAAAATAATCGATAATTCTTTCTACCTATCACCATTCGGTTCCACTTCACCAAAGCATAACAACACAACGACTTTACCCACTCCAATGTCCGATATATCCATTACCTCCTCGACTAGGCATGTCAATAACTCATTCAACCAGTAGGGGTTCCTCATCGACTAATTGTTTCTTCCTCTTTAGCACCGGCCACGTACCCACGACCTCCGCATCACGGGCACCGAATCACCCACGCATCCCTTGTCACATGACTTTCACTTTTGCCATCTCTTTTCACCAACCCCATATGCATGCACAACTACCGACACTAACTAAGGCTTCACCGTCGCAATGGGCCGAGCTACCCGTCAAGGAGGTGTCAGTCAGGGTTCGTCGACCGATGTGGCTGGGTCTTCTCATTTTCACACCTTGAGGACAAGTTTGCCCTTGACGGCTTCACAGGTACCCAATTCATATCTCAAACCGATGGAACTACAATAATAATATATTAACGAACAGATTTCCCATTGTAGGCCAAGGTGTATGGCACACCATACTTGGCACGATTGTGTAACATCCCAATTCTTACTGCTATGTGAAAATTACCAAAATATCCCTAGGTAATTTTTACACGTAATTCGAGGTCAAATAATCCTCAATAAAAGAATATGACATTAGAGAAACATCATAGGAGACTTGATTAGCGATTCGTGCGAAAGTCGCAAACCCGATTTTTCTGTACGTGTAAAATGACCAAAATGCCCCTGAGGTCATTTTTACCTAAAAATCAAGGATAACCAATCTAAATTATCTTTGAAGGGTTAATTTTATGCCTGATGGGGATTATATGTGCCTTAGAGGTAAAAATCTCAATTCTCAATTTTTACCGTAAATAAAATTACTGTTTTACCCCTGCAGTAATTTTTCATGAAATTATATAATCTTTGAATTCAGTTTTCACCCAAAGGTTCAAAATGACTATTTTAAGTATAATTTGAGATTGTCCAATATTTACAGGGAGTTTTTACGTGAAATTACCTTTCTATCCCTAGTTGTGGTAAATAGGTTTACTTGTATAATTAAGATAGTATTAAAGCTCTATTTGAACTCAAATTGATTTTATTTATTAACCTTGAGTTTAAAATTAATTACCCAAGGTTAAAAATAATTACTGAGGTAATTAGAGTCTAAAATTACCTAAGGTAAAATTAAATCATCTTTCCTTAATTATGAAAGGTCATAAAATTAGTGATAATTGAGATCAAAGTTAAGATTTCGGTTTAGTTAAAATATTGTACATTTACATTTTCTTATCCTAAGTTTAGAACCTATGTTACAAAGTGATTTTTTACTCATTTGAAATTAACCTCATTTACTAATATATGATTTCTCTTTTTACCTTGTCTTGTATTGTCCTAAACACTTAACCTTTTACCATTTTCACTAATCTATCAATTCTTAATCTTTTACCTAAGTAAATACACATCTAATACATGATTTACCACTTGTAAAACATTACTAATCAGAAACCAGTGGCCAACTTGTCTCCTTTTCACCATATTTTAATTGTTTTTCCAACAAAGAAACATATCCAACCATAACACCATACCTTTAGCTTTCTTTTGCATTATTTTTGGCTATGTTTATTCAAAAGAAAACCCACCCATTTCAGCCATGATGTGATCAGCAACAATGTCTCCCATTAGTATCATATTTTAGTATTTTCATCCATTATGCATGAACCAAATTATTACAAGAATAAAAGCATTCTTTTTCCATGTTTTCTTTAATTGAAAAACAAACTAAAAACTCCATTTTTCCATCCACAAGGCAGCTGCCATACAGCCCTTATTGGCCTATAAATATGAGCTCTTCCATTGCCTAAATGCACACACAAACATTTCTAACCTTAGTATTTTTTTATTTGATAGTTTTCTTACTCAAAGTTTGCTCAAAGTTCTCTAGTTCTCTCAATACTTTAAGCTTTCTTCTTCTTCCTCATTCACATTCAAGAGACTCCATTCCTAACCTCTAACCAAGCTCTAAACCTCAAGCATACACATTCCAACCACAAATCAACTCCTAAACACATAACCTTTCCATTATCAAACACAAGAACACAACAAAAATTCTTTCACCATTCCATCATCACTTGGCTGAAGTTACCATCATCATCTAGAGGAGATTTTCTTCTCTTTACTTCTTAAGACATCAAGCTTTAACATTTGAGAACAAGAAACAACTTAGTAGGGATTTTATTTCATGTTATTTCCTTGTTCTTTGCTTATAATTTAACTTTTAATGAGCTTAATGACGAGACCATGAAATAAGGTTCTTGAAACCATGATAATCAAGGACTCTAATGCTCACTTCCTTTGTTAAGATTAATTGAGGTTAAAGAGTTGAATTCTCTAAAAGTTTTGAGCTTAACAAGATGATAAATGAACTTGCGTCCATTGTTTATGTTTCAAGCTCTTGCATATCATATTTAAATTTCAAGCCTTGCATAATCATATTTAATTTCAAGTCATCATCTTAAATCTTGAAGATAATAATATGAATTTGCATTCTCATGTTTAAATTTCAAGTAATGCATTTTATGTTTCAAGTTATCACTAAACTTTGAAGATTTAAAAATAAACTTACATCTTCATATTTATATTTGAAGTATTACATATCATGTTTATATTTCCAAGTTATCACCTTATAATGATAAAGATTAAAAATGGATTGCATAAGATATCTATGATTCTTGCTATCACCTAAATCTCTAAAAGCTCAAAACTTACCTCTTTAATCTTAAATAGGAATTCTTATACTTAAATTAAGTTAATTTTAGCCTCTTGATGTTCTTGGTATTAAGATTCATTTATTTTATTTTTAAGGCTTTGATCCTATCTTTAAATTTCTTAAATAATTCTTGTTAGAGTTACAAATCCAAAGATGTTCAAGATTGTGCTTTTCTCAAGCCTTTTGATTTAAAAATTATGTTACTGACCTAACTTAAATAAAATGGTTAGAATACTATTTTATAAGGTTTGAATGTGTATAAATTACTTATAATAGATGTAAGAATTGTTTTTAGCATTTTTGAGATAAACTAATTATTAGAAAGGATCAAAATCGTAATTTTATAAAGCTTTAGACAATGAATTTTCTGGATTAATTCCTCACTAATTTGATACTGATCTTATGGTTTATATACATTAGAATTATTAGTATTTGATGTATAAATTTTTTTTGGTATTTTAGAGGGTGAAAAGAATAATTACAAGTATTAGTTTTGACCGATTCATAAAATGCGGAAAGTTGTGTCCTAAACTATCAATTATGTAATTTTTTTATTCAAAGGATTCTAATTAGAGTAAATAATGATATCTGATGTGTATATATGTTTAAAATACCATTTATGATGTTTAGAGAAAGTTTTAGAAATATTGGCTTTTGATAAGTGTCAAAAATAAGTAACTTTGTACTTTGACCCCTAAAATATGTTAAATTTATTCTTTGGCCTTAAAAGGTTTTTATAATGAGTTTGAATGGTTTTTGATAGTTATATGTCTCTTGAAATGTATTGGTTAGAGTTAAAGGTCTTTAATTTATGAGTAGATGTTAAAAAGGGGTAATTACGTTTTGACCCGTAACCTTTGAGAAATTGTGATTTGACCCTTTGGGACTTAAACGTAAATATTGATAATTTGATGAGATGAATGTGATTGATATCTTGTGATGACTATATTCATATATTGAGATTTATATGACTTAGGGATATATGCAATGAAACATGATGCATGTTTATGTGATTTGATTTATGGCATGTTACGGTTATGTCTGATTCATTGAGATACATAAGTTCGTGAAGTTTATGAGCATGAAATATTAATGATGAGTTATTCATGTTTGCATCTATATATATCATGCCAAGATTTAAGGTGACATAAAACACATGGAAATGATCCTCTAGACTCCCCGAATTAAAGGTTATGAGAGGTGATCCGAATAGGAAGTGATCCTTTGGACTCCCAGAATTAAAGGTTATGAAAGGTGATCCTAATGCCCCCTATCTCGTACCTTAAAAGTCGGGAATTTAACTTATCAAAAGGGATAAGATTATGCTAGTGACGACTAGTGAGGTATGAGCTCATAACCTAGAACTCTCGAGAAAAGAGAGAATTATAGGACGGCCCCTAAGGAAAAGAGAATAAAGAAGTTTAAGTCACCTGTAAAAATGATGATCATGATGTTCTTTATATCATATGCATCATTTTATGAATTTTATGATATTATGTATATGATATTGACATGCATCCATGACTAATATGTTGCATTCATGACATTAAGATTTATGCTAAAAGATATGGGTCTCGGCTAATGGTATTTATAACTTAATAAATGAACCTTATATATATGTTCACCATTTTCATAATTAAACCCGAGGTTCCTGGGGACAATGACGATGACACTTGTGTTAGAGTCGGGAAGCCCTACTGAGATTCTTGTATAAGTTTCTCATCCCTTTTTCTTTTCTATGTCGTCTCCAGACATGAATGATGGTGTAGTTTGTGATTTACCTTGAGACTGGACGAAGAGCTACGGAGATAACTTTTCTTTGGATATTTGCCTTTAGAGTGATCGTATCTCATATATCAGTTTGTATTCTATTGATGGATATATATTGATATCCTTAAGTTTACAAGACATCACTATTATGATACAGTTATTGATATGTTATTATTATTTGAGTTATGTTATGCCATGATTGTATTATGTATTTATCCGTTATTTGTTTCTAACATCTCTCTTACGCAGGCAAGATAAATGACGTTAGATATCTAGTATGTGCGGCTCATGTTTTGGTATTTAAAGTTCAAAAAAAAAATTTACTCATATTTTCACTAAAGTATTTTTCAAGAAGTTTTGAATCAAAAACTGAAATAAAAGAGTAATAACTAATACTTAACTTAAATACGTTCTAGGCGTGTTGAGTTAAATATTAGGATGTTACAGTGTCAGGCAGGATTCCCCCTTTTATTTGAATTCAAGATTTGAATTTTGGAAGTCCAATGCTGATCCCTGTCACCCATTTGTTGCTTTTCTTTGCTTTTCATTAATTGCCTTAAATTTGCCTTGCATAAATTGCTTTGCACTGCAGCTTGTGGAAGGCAAGCTTTAGTACACGTAAGGAAGAATGACTTGCATATGGTGCTGAGTCTCCAGTTGTGGGGTTAAACTACAGATTTTGTATTTGAAACTTGGCATATGACTGCTGGAGAGTGGAAACCGAAATTTAGAGATCCTCCTGAGTATTGAGGAAAATTAATGATTTTAGTGACACATGGCGTGAAGAAGTTGCCCAAGTCCCTCTCTTAGAGGCTAAGGAAGGATTCTAAATTTTACCATATCTCTACGCAACTATTTATTAGATTAAATTTAGTGCGTTGTTGGTGTAAAATAATTTAATAATATATTTCTATATATAAAAATTTTAATGTTGTGGGTAGTTAAATCTAATTTTTTTATTAATATAGTAATATATAGTTAAATTGCTCATAAATTTTTTTTTATATTGACAATATATGAAAATTAAATTCAATATTTATTCCTTTCAAGTAATTAATTTAGAATTTAATTTTAATATATTAACTGTATAAAAAAATTTTACACTATTATTTAGTATTTAATTGCTTAATGTTAATTAGGCATTGAAATAGATAAAAATACCAATAGATGTTTGCTAACTCAATGTTAACTGGGAGTTGACGGTACCGCCCATTTGACGTTTGTACCAAAGCAGTCATCTCAAAATAATCATAAACTTACGAAGTAAAATTCTATAGATCACGAATAAATACTCAATTAATAAAAATTAAATATTCATTTTGAAAATATTGACTAAGGAAAAATTAATCTTTCGAGATTTAAAAGTTTCTTATTCATCCTTCACAATTCAATACATGAGACAAATTGACTGCTCTATTCAGGTCTATACAGTATTTTTCTTAAGACTAAAACCCCAATTTAGTCTCTTAGATTTGTGATAGAGATAAATTAGTCCCTCAAATTTAAAAAATCTCATTGTGATCCCTTAAATTTAAAAAATGAGGTCAAGTTAATTCCTCAGTCAAATTGTTATCTGAATTATATCCTGTTAACTTGCTTACCTATACCGCTAATATTTACGGTGGGTTTTAACTTGTCTCACTCTTCTAAACGAGGTCATTAGACCTTCTTGTTTCTCTTTTCTCTCATCATAATTCTATGGTCAGAAAAAAGATTTTGATTTTAAATTATTTTTTGTTCTGCATAGAACATATGAGTGAGACAAGTTAAGACCTCTTATAAAAATTAACAATATAATTAAGTAACTTAACAAAATATGTGATCATTTTTATTAGCGGTTAAAATGATAATTTGATAGAAAGGCTAATTTATTTTTATTTGTGAAATTTTAGGAACCGTGATGAGACTTTCTATATTTGAGGGATTAATTTACCCCACTATAAATCATAGTGACTTAATTAGGGTTTTAGTCTTTTCTTAATTGATGGACTTGTATAAAGAAACTAATTTACCTATTTGTCATATTATAAAAGGTTAATAGAAAATTTTCGAAGCAGGACTAATTTTTCTTTAATTTATCTATTAGAAACCAAAATGAATACTCTCTTTGTGCATGAGCAAGTGTCCTTTTAGGGAAAAAAAAAAATTCAACGTGTTATTTGAGAGTTATTTTTTCATTTTTATTCTTATATTGATTCTCTCACACTTCTCATAAATAATTATAACCCCAATAAAATAAAAGGACAATCTTATCAATATAAATTGATTGTTTTGGATAGGTGTATATTTTAAATGATTTGTCAATGTATGTACATAAATCTTAATAAAAGATACTTAAACATGGAATATTTACTCTTAAATCAATTAACTAATCAATCACTCGTGACTCGATAAGAATACCTACCACTCAAAATAATTAATGATTAAATCCTCCTTAACAAATGCACTTACATTGTACCAATTCTTCACTGTAATCATTTCTTCCCTTCTGGGTTGCTGACAGTAATGATGCCACTAATGTATAGTTGACTAGTTGGAACATCTTGGCACCTGTGTCCAAGTCCTACCCAATTTATGACCCTTCAACAACCAAGCATCTCACTTTCACAAATCCAAAACACCAAAACAACCTGAAAAAAACAAAAAGAAAGCTCCAAACTCAAGGAAACAATGTCCCAACCCAGATTCATTTTCATGACCACCTTCCTCTGTCAGGCACTTGTTCTGTTGTTCCACAGTACCCATCTCCCTATATGCAATGGCCTATCATCTGTGGATTTCAACTGGTTGAAGCACAGTGAAATTGATGTGATGACCAGAAGGGTCTGCACAAAGAGCATTGGGGAGTGTTTGGCTGAGCCTGAGCTAGAGATGGATTCAGAGAGCAACAGAAGAGTCCTTGCAATGCAGAAGAAGTACATCAGCTATGAGACACTGAAGAGGGACATGGTCCCATGTGATAGAGCTGGAGCTTCTTACTACAATTGTCATGCAAGACAAGCCAATCCGTACAATAGAGGATGTGAGGTGATTACTGGATGTGCAAGAGGTGATCAAGGCACCAAGACTTGAATAGGAGGAGCGAATTAGAATGGAATGGTGGAAGGTTAGATAAAGCGAGCAAAATTGGGTGCTCCTTCTTTTTCTGCCCCTTTCTTATCCTGTTTTGTTGAGTTTCCTATCTAGTTAAGATCATGATTTTACATTTTTTTTCATTTACTTTACTTTTAAAAATAATGGCTAGCCTATCTATGAAAATATTGAATTTTATTTTTCCAGAAAATGTGATTGCTATTATGATGCCTACTTTTTACAACTGATGGAAATTTCAAATTTGGGGTTACAATTCCCTTGAAAAAAAAAAACAAAACAAAAGAAATTAAGGGTTACAATTCGCTGAAAATGAAATTTGAGGCTTGAAATTCAGTTTGGTAGCATCACTTTGGCAGAAAGCAAGAACCAAATCTAGAAAAATTAAATGATATCCCTTTTCTGCTAGGTGCTCACAATACAACTCTGTAGGAATTGGTTGCAACATTTATCTTCTTGGATTTGTCCTCATAACCTTCCATTGTTTGGATAGAAAATGTAAAGAGGGAAAAATACTTTCCAGGGTTTTTTATATTGTCTTAAATGTTTTTACAAGTTCTCTTTTCAGTTGGAAAACAAGTTTTAAAGGGGATATTCAGTCTGCATGTTGAAATTGGAAAAAAAAAACGGTTATATTTGATTTAATACCAGAGTTTGATTTTAAGGGAAAAGAAGTTGATTTCTTCATAATTCATTTGGGTATGGAAAAAAACAAGAACTCACAGATATAAACTGGAAAACCATCTTGTTTAGCCGCTTGTTGGATGTTTCCATTTACACTTCAAAATTCATGGGTCTTTGTCATGATCTAATTTTATGTGATTGAGTTCCATTGTGGTATCTTGTGTTTATATAACCAACTCCTGCAGGTCTTATCCTACCAAACTACCAGTGTTCTTTATTTCCTTTGAAGTTCCTAGAGTGAGATTTTGACGTTTTGTGATTCAAACACAGATCAAGATGCCATGGCTTATCTTGTTCAACAGTGTAATAGAACTACTCTAATCTTCGATCACCGAATAGCCTCTCCAGTTTCATTGTTTAACCAAGTTATAATCCTTAAATTTGTAAGCTTAACACCATGAAGGGATGTGAATCCAAAAGTAGCACAGTTAATCCTTGATGATGTGATAAGAAAGTCTGTGATTCCATAACTATTGTGACTTCTTATGAGTTTTAATTACACATTGAGATTTGTAAAATGTGTGTAGTGTACTGCATCTAATTGTAATCTCTCAGTTATTCAATATCTTGACCGGTGCTTGTATCTGAGCTTACCTTAGATATAAACCAGGTAATCAGAGAAGGGAGGCAGAGTGGCATTTTAGAATTAGTATCTGATGTAAGATTTTGCAAAAATCAAATCAAACTACAAAAAGTTAGGCCTCAAGTAATATCAAATTTGTTAAGTATATTAGTCTAATATGAATCATATGTTTTCAAAAGTGGACTTCCATTTTGTTAAGATTATGATTATTTTGTGGATTTAATTTTGATATACTAACATTACAAAATATTTTTACACTGTTATCTAATCATATTTTGCTATGTCAACAAATATAGTTGACTCTCAAAACCATTATTTGAAAGGTGATGCAAATGGAAGAATGCAAAATGTGATTGAATAGCAGTGTAAAAGTCAAGTCATCTAAATTAAACTCTCACTTTATTTATCCTCCTCTCTTTTGGTCACTTTAGAACTAATTTGTATAGGCTGTTGGAGAATTTCTATCTAGTATTGTTTTTGACTTTTCTGATAAGGTAGAGTCTGCTCAGTCATTACCATGAACTTGAAAAGGAGATGCCGCCAGTCATGTTCAATTGAAATTCTTTTCCTAGGGTACCGAAGCGCTTTTCTACCATTCACCTTTCAGGTTATTCATTTGCTTCTCTTCAATGTTGTAGTGTCCCATTCCCATATGACAGTATGACATCCTTCTGAAAATATAAGGGCCAAGTCCTTGCTTTCATCTTGATAGAAGTTGCATCCATTTAGCAATGTGTTTTCACATGCTAGTGGAGATGGTCAGAATAAATCTTTAGAACAGTGTTAACACTGAGGTATGGGCTTTGAAAAATACTCAACTGGAAGGATGAGATCAAGTGCTTATTAGTTTAAATTCTTTCTAACAAAAACAAGAAGAAGAATTTGGTTTCCAAGCTCTTTAGTTGCTTCTATAAAAGTGTCTGCAGAAGCCAAATTCTTCTTCTCTTGTTAGAAATAATTTAAAGCATTCAGGCCTTAAGTGGGTTCGAAGATGGATGGCTGTTAATGAATTTAACAGATGTACATAGTTCTGGTATAAAAACTGTTGTGGCCTTTTATTATCACTTAGTTTTCTTTTTTTTTTTTTTGTTCCTATGCCATTCTAATCTCCACTTTTTGTGTGTTTTTGTTTATAATCTGTTATTCATAGTTGATTGTTTTAAATGGGTAACCCTCCTGAAAGTTAGTTAAAAATGTGATCAAATTTTCCATTAAATCGGTTTTGGTAAATAGTTTATTTAGGCTTTTATATAAAAGTAATTCGTGAATAAATTATTTAGATTTAATCATATAATAACAAAAGTATAGTATTTATTTTATGTGTTCTATAAAGTGTTTTTTAACAAGTTAAAAATACTAAAATGACTGTTTAAGAAGTAATAGGTTCTATAGCTAAACGCAATAAAAAGTTAAAAAAAAAAAAAGGTTTGGATTATCCAAATGGCTATTAATGTTGGTAAATCTTTGCCTGAAACTAATCTCATGTCAAAGTTCCATAGAAGGAACAATATTCAGCAAGTTCTGGGAATCATTTCACATGTACTCAACGCTTTCTTCCCTGAGCCATGCTTGGTCACTTATAGGATCTTCGAGGGACTGGGATATCAACCATTAAAGATGTTCTTCACGACCATAGGTCCATTGCTATAACAATCACAGAACTGTGTAGCATGGAGGTGTTACATGTTGCATTAGTAATAGATTAATGGCAGGGACAAAAAGTTTGAAACAATATGAAAGTGAAGATGTGCTGAACGGTGTTCATACTATATATAGCCGGCCAGATTGGCGTGCACTACCATGTTTTATTTCATTGACCACGAGATATCCTTATAAATTCAGCTATTTGAACTGTCCTTAAAACTCGGGTGTGTTTGTCGTATATTTTTTTTAAAAAAAAGTGATTTTAAAACTTAAATTTTATATATAATTAAAAAAGCTAAAAATTAATTTTATTTTTCAAAAGCTATTCCTTTTAGCTTAAAAAATAAAAAAATAGAAGTTTTAAACTGACTTTTTTATCTTAATTATTTTTAAAACATTATTTAAATATGCAAAAAGTATTGTTTTAATACAAAAAGTGATTTTAAGCCTCCAAAATCTCATTCAAACACACCCTTAATCTTAATTTAAGTGCTGGAGGACAAGGTTTATGCAGTTTCTCTACAAGAATTGTTCCTAATATTTGAACTCACGTTCTCCTTCTAGGGGTTAAAGTTGCACCTGAGTGATCAATCCATTGTTGGTGTATGTTACAATGTTTTTCATGGCCGGTTGGGCAGCACTAACATTTGTACTAATGGCACAATAACTAATTAATTAAGAGCCGACCCTTTATATTGCAATTGCACCGGAAAGTTATATGCTTGTTGTCATGCCTAACTTCCAAACTGAGTTATCAGGACCTTTCTTTCCATTGCTTTTCCTCCTTTGTTGCGGTGTGAAATCGGTGACTTGGCTGATCAGATTCTTAGTCCGAGCCAGTCAACAGATTCTTCCTTGAGTTAGTGTCTTCATATATAGTTCTTTGGGATATGCACGTGGGTTTATTTTTTTTTTTAAAAAAAAGGAAAAATTTATAATATAAAATTATATTACAAATTATTTTTCTCTCTTTTATATCCGCTCAGAATCCAAACTCAGGACATATTTTAGTGGATTGTAATGATTACTTCATGTATCCACAGACAGTCGGTAATGGTAGGCGCACAACAGTGAAAATTGAGAGCCAATGAGCTGTTCATTGCCGCGCCTGCTGGATCCACAGTTAACATTGGGACTGGACCCCCACACCTTCTGGTACTCTGTAGTTTTACCACACACTAGTCGGCACGCGTGGAACAAGCTTGGAAATTATTCACTAATTTAAAATTATTTAATATTTTATTAATTATTTAATATTTTATAAAATAAAATATTAAATTGATTTTTATAATAATAATATTATTATATATATATATATATGTATACATTAATTAGTGGTTAATATAGAATAAAAAATAGGGTAAATTATACTTTTTTCTCTTAAAAGCTATGCAAAGATAGATATCGATATCGATACATATTACACGACAATGACACGCATATTGTAGACACACCAAACTTAAAAAATTATAGAATACGGACACGGCATATATATATATATATTTGTTGTATAATATTTGTTGGTCTTTTTTTGTTTGAATTTCTTTTTGTCGTGTTTGTATAATTTTTTTATCTAATTAATTTTTTTTATTGTGATCAACTGAAAAATTTTCAAAATAAAATGACACAACAGCACAGATCTAACTAAATAACTAGGATTGATTTTGGACTCATGTTGGTATTAAAATTTGAAAAAAAAATAAAAAACCAATTCAGGCGTGTCTGTAGGGTATCCAAGCCCCGTCTACAATAAATTAAAGTAGTGTCCAACCATGTTTGGTGTGTGTCCGAGCTCAAAAAAATATTTTTTTAATTGGATGCGTACGAACACATGTCCAACCCGTGTCGTGTGGGTATCATGTGAGTGTCGGACACTGACACGTGCCCGACACATTGATACACCATCGAGTTTAGTGTATCCATGCTTCTTAGCTTAAAAGGCATCATTATTTCACAATCATCTCTTCTATTTTCAAAAAATAAACCTCAGATAAATTTTATTAATAAGTTTAAGCTTTGAAAAAAATTAAAAGCAATTTATATAACAATTTTATCAACTACATATTTAGAAGAAAAAAACAATTGGGTGCCCAACAAAACAATGAATTAATTAAAATTGTATAACATATAATTTAATTAAAATTTAGATATTGTCTTTATGTTTAAATATCATTTTTATCCTTGAAAAATCAGAGAGTTTTAGTTTTGATTCTTAAAAAAAGAGTTATTTGATTTTAATCCAAATATTTTCAAAACTATTTAGTTTTAGTCCCTAAAGTTAGTTTGTCTCTATTAAATGCTAAACTGAGCAACAAAAATCCATGTTATTCAATCTTATATGATAGGTGTAGGTAGGAAACACTACAAGAAATGCATGGGAAACCAACACATCTATCGATGGGTACGATTTATACCGATGGGTATACCGACGGATACATGGGCATCGGTTTCTAGGCCATCAATGAATATTACTAGCAGTAAAGAAAAACCCGTCGATTTCTTTCGACACATGTACTGATGGGTAATAAAATATTTCAGTGTCTGTACAATTATATAAAAGGTGTCACCATGGTTGTCAGAAACATATTTATATCGATGGGTTTATTTAATTGTATCGACGGATATTGAAATTAATAAAATAATTTTTCAATCTCTTAATGATAGGGTTACTGGTGGTATTTTGATTTATGGAAAACATCTTATTTTAAAAATATTACTTATTACCAACGGTCAAATCCATTAGCAAAAAATTAATTTTTTAAAAAAATTTCCCTGTTTAATTATGAAGTGATTGGTAATTTATTATTTATTTATTTATACAATAAAATGCTATCATTTAAATTGAAATTCAATAAGAAAATAATAAAATGAATAAATTCAACTGATTAAATAAAATAGAAAATTATGAAAATTATGACAATCAAATATATACAAATTACAATAAATGTAAAAAATATCCAGAATGGAAAAAGGAAGCTAGATAAAAACTAGCTGAACTCCTGGGCGTTGCATCGTTAACGGCACCGGCAACATCATCATCATCATCAACTCAACGATCATCGTCATTTGTGTCATCCGACTGTGAGTGGCCCTCAGGGATGGAGGGGAGTGGGATATAGGGGAATGGGATCTGGGGGAGCGTTTTGCCAAAGCCGAAGGATTCCAAAGTTTGCTTGCCCCAGAAGAAGGTCATCACATCTGCAGTGATCTTCTGCTGCATCTTTTGGAACTGACCCTTCTTCTTCTTTGCTTTCTCCTGCTGCTGCCATTCCAAGGAGAGCTTAAGCTCTCGAATCTCTCTCAGCTCCTACTCCACAGCTGCTCACTTTACCTGCTGCTCCTAAACCTGCTGAAGGAACTGTGTCTGCTATTCCTGCTACTATTGGATCAATTGTGCCTGCTGCTGTAGCTCCTGGTTGAGGGCATGCACACGCTCCCTCAGGGCATTATCCCCAGTAGCTGACTAAATAGAGGAGGATGGGAATATACTCTCAGGGCAATACCCCATCCCATGTATGCGACTCTTGTAAGGGTCACTAACCACCTGGGCCCAGACATCCTCCTCATTTGGAGGAGGAGGAATGTCAGCATTGGGCCCAACCTCAACCATTTGGATCTGGTACTGGGATTGTGCCTGGTCCCAAAGGTCTGTAAACTCGTGCTGCACAAGGAAAAAGATAAAACATATTATAAGTAATAATTATGATATAAACGAAAATAATATTAATAATTAAGTAAAGATATGTCTGAATTCAAATTTACATAAGTCATCTCAGAGCGAGGGTCTACCTAAACCTCTCCAGACTCCCCCTATGCTCACCCTTTCAGGTGTGGATCTCCCGAAATAGCTCCCCCTATGTCGAAGAACGGGTTAAATCCCTCGCCTACACAAATAAGCACAATAAAGTCATAAAAACATAGTATTTGCCATAATTCAAATATAGAAAATATTATTATAAAATGTAGAAAGATTAAAGAATTACCAAAGGCTTCTGGGTCCCTTCCTGGGTGCTAGACCCACCCATGTGTCGCAACTTGCCTTTCTGTGAGGGTTGATTTTTCTTTCCTTTATCCAACCTATCCTTGAAGGTTTGGTTGCTAGCCCAGTGGCATTGTAGCTCACTAAGGATGGCATCATTCAGCCACGAGCTATTCATGTGTCCCTTACGGACATCATGAAACATATCCTGCATTTGCTTGGAGGACTTGATCCTCCAAGCCCTCTTAACTATGGGCTCTTGCTCGGGTAGAATGTAAAAGGATTTTTGTACAAATAAATTCACAGAACATAAGTGATTATATATAAGCATATAATTAAATAATATAAACATATTTTAACAAAAGTGAATAAATCATAGAATTACCTTCTACTCCTTCCATCACGACTCCTTAACATTTGTTGGGATGTTAGTCCATGTGGACCACAGATAGTTATACCGACTCTGTATAACCTTCGTGATCTTGTGGTGAGCTACTGTAAATGATGAAAACTATTACATCATAGATAAATAAATCAAAAAACAATCAAAATATTTTAAATATCATAAGCAATGTAAAATTACAATGTAATAAAAAACATGTTTCAACTTACCTATCTTTACCGATCGGCCTAATCTGCAAGAGCAGTCTACCATCCAGCCTAACTGGCTTGCCATTTGGCTCAAGGGGCCTCCCATCCGCATCTTGGCCTTGTGACCCAATCGAGAAAGGAGGAGTCTACTCAGATACGGTGCTAGGAGTTAGGGCAGTGGTAGGGCTAAGGGAGGGGTTGCTAATGTGAGTAGGCTGTGAGTGTGAATACAAGGGAGGTAGGGGCTGGCATACCCAGGAATGGGCATTATCCTAAAGGCTAGGGTACTGATGGTACGGACTGAGGTGGAAGTAGTGGAAGGGGAGATGGCGGAGGTGGTGGAGGTGGTGGGAAGGGCGGTGACTAAAGGGGCGGTGGGTAAATCGACCTTCCGAGGTTGGCCTTTGCCTCTACCAGCCATACTGAAATAATTAAAAAGTCCACAAAAAAGCATTAATTAAATCAAAAAATTCAATTGCTATTTAAATTTGTAGTACAACTACTTTTAATCTTATTTACTTAACAAAAATTTTGACAAAACTTTGATAGCATCTCAATTTAAATTAAGAGCTTTCGTCTTCTTATATTTCAATACAACCATAAACAAAGAAATTTACAGAGCATTCTTCTTTGGGACATGAATATTTGTTACTTTTTAAATATAAAGGAGGGTTCTATTTTAAAGTCAGAGTGTATAACCATTGCTTGAAAAATAGATTATTCAAGATGTAATGAAGACACTACCAAAGATTATGAAGTTGGCAATGATGAAATTGAAAGGCCTAAACCACCTAAGAATCACATACATTTGTTTAAGGTGCACCACAACTTTCAAGAAATGTACATGATTCTCAGGTGCTGCAGGACTTTTAGTGTCATCATTGCCAACTTCACAATGTTGGGTAGTGTCTTCATTATATCTTCAATAATCCATTTTTGAAGCACTCTAATTATACACTCTGAGTTTAAAATAGGAGTCTCCTTTATATTTAAAAAATAACAAATATTCATGTCTCAAACAAGAATGCTTTGTAAATTTCTTCTAGCCATATATTTCAGTGCAACCATAGCCATACAATTTTTTAACGACGAGCTCAAATTATTACTTTCAAACACATTGCATTAGTTTTCTTTATTTTTTTTAATACAGTTACTTTTAATCTTATTTCCTTAGCAAAAATTCTGATAAAATTTCAACTACATCTCCCCTTAAATTATGAGCTTCCGTCATCAGAAAATTCTTTTAATTGGTCTTTAAAACACATTCAATATGTCTATAAGTTTTGTTTTTATTATTAGGTTCAAGCACATTCATATTATTACTTTCAAACACATTCAATTGGTCTTTAAGGTTTTTTTAATACAGTTACTTTTAATCTTTTATCCCTAAAAAAAATTTTAAATTTTTTTTGACAACATCTCTCCTTAAATTAGGAGATTCCATCATCAAATATTTCTTTTAATTGGTCTTTAAGTTTTTTAATATAGTTATTTTTAATCTTTTATCCTTAAAAAATTTTTAACAAAATTTCAACAGTATCTCCCCTTAAATTAGGAGCTTCCATTATTGGATATGTTAGTCAATTTAACAATTATAGATATTATTATAAAGATCAACAATAGAATAGATATAGTGAAAAAATTATATTTTAATAATTACATATAATCCATATAATTCTAAAAACCGTTCTATTACGCATCCCTTTATAACTCCACAACATGCATCCTACAATCTCCATAAACACAAAGAATTTCACAGTAAACAATGCAAACAAGTCGAGGAAGGACTCTTACACTCTTTCTCCTAGTCATGCAATTCTCATTTCCTATAACTCTATCATAGAAAACATAAGTCTCAATATATCTACATACATATTAAACCATTAAACGATATAAATAACAAGGATTTAGTTACTAACCTCTATAACAGTCAAAAAATACAAAATATGGGAAAGCTCTTTGTGTCCAACCAAATCCAATCCTAAAAATCCAATATAATAAATTTAAATCAAGACACTTATATACATAGAAAAAATAAAATAACACAAAGCATAAGAATGGAAAACCGATCCCAAAATTGATACTCGTTGTCACCCTTAAACAAAACTCCTACATTAACAAAGTAGCAATAATAATTACGGCTCAATGCAACAAAACACAACACTATAGGCACCCCAAAATGAATGGAAAAAGTAAACCAAGTTACAAAACTAAACCGATTAAAATGCTTACCAAAGCCCCTGGATCATAATGGTGGCTTCTGTTTCTCAAACAAACCTCCTGTGGCAGCGCACAACAACAAAAGGGGCAGCGGCGGAGAAGGTTAGAAAGAGAATGACTGAGTGAGTGAAGAGAGAAAGACTTTCACAGAGTGGGGGAGAAAAGAGCTCGGGTGGGGGAATAAATGCGGGTTACCGACAGGTAACCTATTAATGAAACGGTGCATTTCAACGATCTCTAATTACCGATGGGTTTACTGACGGACATCTCAAGATACCAAACATTACGCACCAACTAGTGAAATTTCAAATATCTGTCGGTACAGTCGTTGGTAATATTTACTAATTAATAATTTTTAAAATAAATACCCGTCAGTTACCCCGTCGGTAATATTTAGTAAAAGTAATATAAACTTTTTAATACAAACTCGTCGGTACATCCGTTAATAATATTTAAAAAAATTAATAAAAAATTAACTACTAATAATTAATAAATTTTAAAATAAATACCCATTAGTTAACCAGTTGATAATATTTTATAAAAATAATTTAAAATTTTTTAATTAAACACCTATTAGTAATATTGAAAAAAATTAATAAAAAATTGATTATTAATAATTAATAATTTTAAAAATAAATACCCGTCAGTTAACCAATCGGTAATATTTTATAAAAATAATCTAAAAATATTTAGTTAAACACCCATCGGTACTATTTAATTAAAATAATAAATATTAAATACCCTTTAGTACTCCTATCGGATTCTCTATGTGCCAAGTCGTGCGTGTTAGCACAAGCATTTATTGATAGGTGTGTGAAATAACCACAATTATTTCCAAAAACACCCCACTACGTCAGAGATTCTGTCAGTAACGTCTATCGGTATCTCATGTTTTTCTAGTAGTGAAAGTGCACAACAAGGGGGTTGAATCATGTTTCACTTTCTTTTTCCTTTTTTACTTCTGAAAAACTCAACCAAAATACTATCAAGCTAAGCTTGAAGTACAGTGGAAACAGCATTAGAAACTTCAGAAAGTGAGCTTTCTAAACTAAGAAAGTTAACTTAAATGCTTAAAAGAAAATTTTCAGAAGAAACACAATGAATATGATGAATGCAATAAATAAATAAAAGATGAAGGAGAAGAGAGATATTACACATGAGTTTTTATACTGGTTCAGCCAACCTGCCTATATCTAGTTCTCAACAGCAGTTGAGTTCCACTAAACCTTTCTCAAACTAGAGAAAGAACAAGGATAGTCTTTACAATAGCCTTCCCAAGCTCTCATCAGTGACCAGTAGACAATCCCTACTGTCACAAACTAAGTAGTTATTCATCAGCCTCTTCAAGCTGAACCAAGTAGTCTTTGATTAGCCTCTCTAAGCTAAATAGAGTAGTCTTTAACCAGAATCTCCAAGTTAAATCGAGTAATTTTTAACCAACCTCTCCAATCTAAACCGTGACCAGTAAAACACCTTTACTGTCATGTTGCAAGTAGTCTTTGACTTTCCTCTCCAAGCTAACTTACACCGATCACTACTGGATCGAGGTTACAAAGGTTTGTGTTTGGACTTGCAACTTAAACTAGCCCACACTCAAATTTTCTTAAGATTTACAGTGAAAGATCAGGGATAACTTGAATGACTTCTTTCTAGCTATTCTTTCTAGGAAGAACGTATTACCAATGAAGGAATGTAGAAAGAATATTTTTTCAAACAAGGAAATGATTACAAGATTTAATGAGCTTTACAAGAAGATGAGGAGAAATTTTCACGGAGTTTTTGCTTTTTGTATCTCGTCTCTTTTTTTCTTTGAAAGCATAGTATCTCTATTTATAGATGGTCTTCCTTGTGACCGTTGCCCTTGATTAGATCTCCAATTGACACATGTTGATCATCCATTTGTGTCTTGAAAAAGTAATTTAGAAGAGTAGCATGTCTATTTGTCAAAGTCGTTGTAGAAGCCATTGCAAGGTTGAGGTTTCTGATCTCCCTTCAGAAACTACTCTTACTTTCTGAACATGGTTTCTGAATTCTTTCTTCTAGAAGCTGGGGTAGTTGACCAATGATGGTAAAAAAAAAATCATGCCAGTTTTATCACTGGGTTTTGACTTTTCAAATTTAAATTTGAATTTTGAAATTCCCTCCTTTTCTTGTAAGGCACATTCACTATACATGAGCTTTCTGAAGTGGGGTAACACTTCGTTGATGAATCTTTGGTCTTATTGTCTTCAATCAGAGCTTGTTGATGATCAAAGCATTATGAGAGTGATGATTGAAGATAGTAGAACACTTTGGCTTCAGCATTTGATTGATATCTTCATTTTAGGTGTACTTTCTGAAATCTAGTGCTACTTTCTGAAGTCCCAAATATTGGTTTCTTGTTCTAGTTGCTTTTTGATTCTTCAAATCGTTGGACATTTTAAGCTTGTTTTTGGGCATAATTATCACTTTCATTTTGTTTATATCTCTTAAAATGAGATAAAGCATGTTTGCACATGTAAAGTGAAATCATTTTTCAGCCTTGTTATGCTAATGATAGAACCTAGTTAGCTACCCAATAAACTCAAGATAAACATTAGTAATTTTTCAAAATATTTTCCTTAAATTGGCTTTTGTTGTCATTCAAAACATATTGCATTAAAGTTTTTAGAAGGCTTCTAGAGCTAATAATAGGCACTAGTTGTATGTGGCATATTATAATTATATGTATCAAAACTCTACTATAAATGAGTTATTGGGTCTGATAAGATACATTAACAAGTTTAGTCTAATAGGTTATTGACTAGGGATTTTGAAACATATAGGATCATGGTGTGCTACATTCAACTATTGTCCATTGTATGGGATTGGATAATGTGACTTTCTGTCACTCGGCTTAGTATTTAATAGAGACTAAAATCATGCAATTTTGAAAATGTTTTTACCTAAATCAAATAAAAAATTTAAAGACTAAAACGGAAACTTACTTATTTTCTGATATCAAAAAGATATTTAACCCTTGTCTTTATTATGTTAAGTTTAACATATATACATTGGTCATGGATTGTATGATAGCCACTGCAACTATTTGAAATTAAAACAATAGCATTTATTTTTATTGTGAATATCCAACAATTGTTCACAATTATTTATCTTAAGAGTTTTGAAAGACATTGATTAATGGAAAATTGAAAGTTTTTGGTTTTGGAAAGAAAAATGGCTGCTAATGAGTTGATTGAGAAGTCTAAAATTAATAGTGCAATTATTTAATTCAAGTGTTAAAAGAAAATAAAAATAAAAAGATGTTAAATCGAGAGTCACTACCAGAAACATGCGGGAAACCGATGAGGTTATCGATGGCCATGTACCCATCAGTTATTACTGATGATATTTACGATGGTGCAACACGTTATTGAAAATAATTATGATATGTACAAGAACTCGTCGGTGAACCCGTCGGTAAATGCTAGCACATTACGTGCTAGTTGGCGCGTAAAACAACCGATGGGTTTACCGATGGCTATATCGACGAGTAATTACTATAATTATTTAGTACATAAATTACTGATGGGTATACCGACGAGTAAAATATCATATTAATAAATGATAATTATTGATTACTTTATCGACGAGTTTACTGATGGGTGAACAAAATGCAGCGTTTCATTAAAAGTTCTTATCGATGGGTCTAGCGACAGGTATTTGAAATTTTTTTATTGCCGTATAAACCCTTCGTATTACCCTTAACTCGTCGGTAAAATTGTTGGTAAGTACTTTTAATGAAACGTTGCGTTTTAATAGACGCGTACCCGTCGGTAAGCTCATCAGTAATGCGTGAATTATACCCCACCCGAGACCCTTTTTCCTCCTCATTCGGATACCTCACTCTCTTTCTAAACTCACTCATTCTCTCTAGCCGCCACCGCCACTGTGATTTTCCCCTCTGTTTTCCACCACCGGAGCACCGTTTGAGAAACGAAGGCCACCTTTACGATCCTTTCGCTTTGGTGGCATTTTAATTGGTTTAGTTTTTTCATTTGATTAACTTTTTTTCGTTCATTTATGGGTGCCCATAGTATTCTGTGTTTGTTGCATTAGTGATTAATTATTGTTATTAATTTGTTAATGTAGCAATTTTGGTTGAGGGTCATAGTGACTATCGACTTTGGGATCGGTTTGCTATTCTTTTTTCTTATATTAGTCTATGTTTTGTATGTATATAATTGTAGTTATTGAAATTTATAATGTTCAATTTTTAGGATTGGATTTGGTTGACCGCGGAGGGCTTCCCTACATTTTAGTTTTTTTTTAGTGCTATAGAGGTTAGTTGCTGAATCCTTGTTATTTATATCATTTAATGATTTATTATATATGTATGATATATAGAAACTTATATTTTCTAGGATAGAGTTGTAGGAAATGAGGATTGCATGACTGGGGGGAAAGGCATAGAGGTCCTTCCCTGACTTGTTTGAATTATTTGCTGTGGGATTCTTTTTGTTTGTAGAGATTGCAGGATGCATGTTGTGGAGTTATAAGGGAATGTGCAATAACACGGTTTTTAGGATTATGTGAATTGTATGTAATTATTAATATGTGACTGTTTCACTGTTCCTATTCTATTGTTCATTTTCATAATAATATCTATAATTGTTGAATTGACTGATATATCTAACGATGGAAGCTCCTAATTATAGGGGAGGTGCTGTTGAAATTTTGTTAATTTTTGTGTGAGAATAATATATTAAAAAATGTAACTATATTAAGAAAAACTTAAAAACTTAAAAGGCAGTTAAGTTTGTTAAATAAAAGTTAAAGACCAATTGAATATGTTTTAAAGACCAAATACAATAAATTTTTGACGATGGGTGCTCCTAATAATAGGGGAGGTGCTGTCGAAATTTTATTAATTTTTGTGTAGAAATAATAGATTAAAATTGTATTTAATAGTAGTAATTTGACGTCCTTAAAAAATTATAGGGTCTTTGGTTTATCATAAGCGCAATGTTACCTTCAAACGGGTCATGGATGTGCGATAGATTGCATCCTAATAGAGGGGGGATTAAGTCAGAGTTTTATAGTGGTGTTGAAGAATTTATGAGGATAGCATGTCAAACACAACAATTCATTAATGAGGCAAAAGTTAGGTGTCCATGTAATAAGTGCAAATGTAGGAAGTATTTAGATGATGATACAATAAGGGTTCATTTGTACAAGTGGGGATTCATGCCTGACTATTGGGTTTGGACCGAGCATGGGGAGGTCCTTAATGCATGGAATCAAGTAGGTGTGTTTCAAACTGGAAGTAGTTCTGGTGAAATCCATATAACTCAGAACGATGGGAGGATAACTTGGTTAAGCATCAAGAGATGGTGTTTGATACTACTGGGCCTGAATTTGCTGCTCGTTATTCACAGCTTTCAGTTGAGGAGCCCAACCAAGATGCCGCTCGGTTTCATAGTCTCGTAGAAGCAGCTAATCAACCTTTGTGGGAGGATTGCGTGTACTCTGAATTGTCATTAGCAGTTTGAATATTGAGCATTAAGGCCGAAGGGAATCAAAGTCAAAGTTCTTTTGATCAGTAGGCTGCACTGATAAGTGAGCTAAGTCCAAACCTCGATGTAATTCCAAAAGATTTTTATCAAGCTAAAAAATTAGTTTCTAAACTTGGGTTGAAGGAAATAAAGATTGATTACTACTTGAAAGGTTGCATGATTTATTATAAAGATGATATTTCATTGACTGAGTTTAAGTTTTACCAAGAGCCTAGGTTTAACCCCAAGAGACATGGAAGCGGGAGGTATAAGGATGTCTCTCAGAAAAGAATGCACTATCTGCCGTTAATCCCTAGACTCACAAGACTGTATGTGTCAATGAGCTCAGCTTCTCATATGAGGTGGCACAGTGAAAATCAAAAGGATGATAGTGTGATGATGCATCCATCACACGGTGAGGATGTCTGGGGCCAGGTGGTTGGTGGCCCTAACAAGGGCCATATATATGGGATGAGGTACTAACCTGAGAGTATATCCCCATCCTCCACCACTGGGTCAGCTACTAGGGATGATGTCCTGAGGGAGCGTGTGCATACCCTCAACCAGAGTTGCGATGCGAGCACAGCTCATCCAGAAGAAGGGCGGCAAGCACAGTTGATCTAGCAAAGATGGCGGGAGCGGCGAGGCACAATTCGTTCGGCTCCAGGAGCAAAGCGTGACAGGCTGCATACTTTGGAGCAAGAGTTGAAAGAGATCCGAGAGCTTAAGCTCTCTTTGGAGCGCCAGCAGTAGGAGTTAGTGAAGAAGGAGAAGTCTCAGCTCCGGAAGATGCAGTAGCAGGTCACTGCACATGTGATGAGCTTCTTCCAGGGCATGCAGGCTTCGGGATCCTCTAGCTCCGGCAAGACACTCCCTCAGACCCCATTCCCCCATATCCCACTCCCATCCATTGATAAGGGCCAGTCACAGTCGGACCGGGCGGATGATGATGATGGTCCTGATGATGATGATGATGATGCCACCGACGATGCCGACGCTCAGGACTTTAGCTAGTTTTTATTTATCTTCATTTTTCTTACATTCTGGATTTCTTTTTTTTACATTTATTATGATTTGTGATTTGTGTATATTTTATTGTGATAATTTGATATTTTATTTAATCAGTTTAATTTATTCTTTTTATCAATTTATTATAATTTAATATCATTTTAATTGATAATTAGGTATTTATATATAAATAAATATATAATTAATAAATTGGTAAAAGAAAATTATTTTCAAAAAAAATTTATTATTATCGACGGGTAAAGCCGTCGGTAATATGGATTATTTATTTATAATAAAATTGCAGAAAAATAAACACCCATCGGTAAAAATTAAAAATAATTGTCGGTAAAATTATGCCCTTGGTGATTCGTTGACGCCTTTTATTTAATTGTATCGATGGCTATTAATCCAGATGTCCATCGGTAAAGGCGTCGATAATAACCAATGGGTTTTCCTGTACCATCGATAATATTCATCGACGCCTTCATCACCGATGGCTCCGTACCCATCGGTAAGGCCGTTGATAAAATTGACGACCATTGGAAAACCCGTCGATAAAGTTGTCGAAATACCACATGTTTCTGGTAGTGAGAATTAAATTGAGATTTTTGGTCTTGAGAATATGAAAAGTCATATTGGCATCTTTGTTTTGAAGGGGATTCTTGATTGGGTTTGAATTAATTATGTGATTAGTGTAAACTCAATTAATTAAGGGATTGGGAATTTGGTTTGGGTCCAAACCTAGGCTTATGTAATTGGGGCTAAACATCAATTTAAGTTGAAAATCAATATAAGTTGATTATAGTTGAGGTTTCAACCTCCTAATTAATTATATGTTAATTGAACACCTAGAGGTCTCTAGGTAGAATTATAGAGTTATTAATAGAGGTTTCTCCAATAGCTAAATTAGCCACATATCATGTGTTTGATTATGAGTGCGTGTTGGTGATTGATCAACTTTATGCCTCCGGAAGTTCCTTGAGCTAGTGCCTTAATCACATGTAGTTTCTTATTTTAGTTTTTAATCCTTGGATGAACACAATACCCCCTTGTTATTAATCAAGTAATATCAGGATTAATGTGAGACGATCCAAGTTACATCACTTTATTTACTAAATTTTTAGTGCGATTCAGTTTTATATATTACAACTGGGGAGCAAACCACGACAATCACTGCACAAAAGCAGCCTATTCAACACAAAAAGGTTAAACCATATTGATTCAATAATCTTGTCAGCGTACTTGAGTTTGCCTACGCAGCCCAAAATCTTTAGGATTTAGGGTTCGCAACCCCGTATCTATACAAATGATTAAATAATTATATATTAGTACAAAATCGTAAAACTGGACTTTCATGTTGTATTTCAGATAACCAAGCTAAACACTATCGTGAATTTTGTTGAACCTAAATTTTCTATATCACAGGGACACATTCAAGTAATGTTGAAATAATATAATTGAAACGTACTTTTATAATTCAAATAATGTTGAAACCCATGAATAATTATGTTATGAGGATACTTATTAAGAAACTTGTAATGTAATGTAACAAATAATATTCAGTCTATTAGAAACGTGAATTTCACGTAAAAAAATGTGAATTAATGTTAAATTTAATACATAAATTGTTTTACTCTTATTTAAACTTTGATACTATTTTAATATTTTATAAATATCATAAAAAGGTATTTTATACCAAAACATAGTAATATTATTTGAAATTTTCATCAGTTATTTATTTTTCAGGTAACAGAAAAATAAAAAGAGAACTAATACTATTTAAATAGAAAGGAACAGTAAAGGGAGAATAATAATTAGAAGAGAGAAAAACTTCAAGGAGTAATTAAAATGGATAAGATAAAATTACAAATGTACCCATAATTATATATATGTTGATTAAGAGAATAGATGAGTGAGTTTTATAATTTTATACTATTTTTTAATTTTTAATTTATATAGTCAAATTCACTTTCTCAATTAATTATTTGATTTAGTGTTTCTCTTTCTTCATCAAATTGTATCATTTAAACCGTTAGATTAAGATAAAATTAATGGTTAGATATTGGTATAAAAATGAAACTCTTACTTCATTTTATAACTCTTCATCCACATTACATTTAATCAATTCAACCATTGATTTATGTTATATTATATTGATGATCAAGCATGCCAAATTTCAGAAAAATTTGATGACAATAGCCATGTAATCTATTAATCAATATTTACTTGTATCTTGAAAAACATGTTATCTATCAAAATAAAATGAAATGATCAACTATTAAATTATTTTCAAATTGTATGAAACTTTATATATTTGATCTACTTGGTAGAAACTTTAAATTCAACAATTGGATTGATGTAATTTCATACCTACAAAAAATTATTAGATGGAGTAAGTATGCCAAGACTTACTCTTGGAATAAATGAATCCCCACTATATATATATATATATATATAGTGAGAGGAGTGATTTTATATGAGAGTGTGATGATCAAATCTAGGCCGTATAACTATACATGAATGACCAGGATTAAAAGTTATTAAAAAGTCACATGATCACTTAAAAAGTCACATGACTTTATGTTTTAATCCTAACCCTTAATACAAGATCTAATAGTCCTGATTTACTCATGTCACTCTCATATAAAATCACTCATCTTACTTGATCATCTCCCTATATATATAATTGGGAGAGTGGGATGAGTAAATCTAGATCGTTAAATCTTATATGAATGGTCAAGATTAAAATATAAAATCATGTAACATTTTTAAATAATCATGTGATTATTAATTATCATTAATAATTCTCAATCATAACTATAAATGTATGGTTTTACAGTCCATCTTTGCTCTTCTCACTCAAGTCATATATATATATATATATATATATATATATATATTAGTACTGGGGATCCGTTAACATCAGTTGTAAGTACTGGCACACATACACCCTTTAATAATTTTTTATGGTTATAAAATTTCATCAATCTAACTGTTGAATTCAAAGTTGTTATCAAATAGATTAAATATATCAAATTTTGTATATTTTAAAAATGATTTGATATTTCATAATGTCACTTTATTTTAACAAATAATATGTTTTTGAAATTACAAGTAAATATAAATCATTAGAATACATGCCTATTGTCTGAATTTTTTGAAACTTGGCATACTTGATAATTAATATAATATCACATAATTCAATAATCAGATTAAATAAATTCAATTTCTATGAAAAGTTGTTAAATGGTGTACATGTACAAGATTTACACTTGGTGTAGAACACATTCTAACTTAATTCAATAGAGTCCCTTGCAGGTCCCCCACCTGGGAGATTTCTCACCAACACCAAGGACGTGAAGACAAAGGTCTAATACTAGTGTAACTTTAAGCATTGTTATATCACTTAAAACTTTTTTATAGAATACTTTTTTTGTCGATCCACTTGTTCATTTGCAATTACCGACCATAAAGACCACTTGTACCAACTTTCATAAGAATTGAACATCAATAAGAATAAAATCATATAACTCATGTAGGTAGAAAAACACATGAGAATGGGAGTTGAATCATGTTTGAACTTTTCTCCCTTCACTAAAGATTTGAAAAATTTTATCGAAACGGCTATTAAGATGAAGTTGTAGCGCAGTGGAAAAATAGCGTTAAACACTTTTAGAAAGTAAGATTTCTGACCTTGAGCACATAAGGAAAAACATATAAAAGCCTTTTCAAAACTTTAAATTGAAAACAATAACAAATATAGAAATAAAAGGAGATAAAGGATAGCGAAGAACCAACACAAAGAGTTTTATACTGATTTGGCCAACTCACCTACATCCAGTTCTTAACAACTATTGAGTTTCACTACCTCTTCCTCCAACCAGAGAAAGAATAAAGATTGTCTTTTTAGTAGCCTTCTCAAGCTATATCCAGTTACCAATAAACACCCTTACTGTTACACACCGAGTAGTTATTTAACAACTTCTTCAAGTTGAAATCGTGAGCTGTAAAGAACACTTTTATAGTCACGTTGCAAGTAGTCTTTGATGAGCCTCTTCAAACTATCTCACACTGATCACTTTTGGATCAAGGATACAAAGGTTATATGTTTTGGTTGCCACTCAAACTAACCTACACTCAAGATATCTTTGAATATACAATGAATAGAACTTTGAGAATCTTGAATGACTTCTTTCTATATTTTCTTCTTTAGAAGAGCGTATGATCTATGAAGTGTAGAAAGAAGATTTAATGTACAAGGAAATGATTTTCAAACAGAGAAGGAAAAGAACAGATGAAGGGAAAACTTTGACAGTGTTTCAGCTTTTCAACTTTAAGTCCTTTTTTTTAGGAGCATAGCATCTCTATTTATAGAAGTCTTTCCTTGAGACCGTTGCCTTTAATCAGATCTTCCAGGAACACGTGTTATTCATCTATTTGTGTCTTGGAAAGAAAGTCGAAAAGGGTAGCCTTTCTGCTCTGTCATATTAGCCTACAGAATCTGTTGTGAGAGAAAAGGTTTACGATATTCTTCAGAAACTACTTCTTACTTTCTGAACCATGGTTTCTGAAAACTCTCTTCTTACAACATTTTGATAGTTGACTTCAAAGGCAGAAGAGATGATTGATTGGTTCTGACACCAGAAGATGGCTTTTCCAAAAGCAAATTCAAATTTAAAATTCAAAATTTTCCCTTCTTCTTCTTGATGAAAACACTATTTCATTAAGAGTAAACTTTCTGAACTTCGATATCATTTCCTTTATGAAGAATGAATCTTCATGCCTTCAAACATTGTCCATTGATACTCAAACTTTTACGAGAGAGATGTTTGAGGATAGTAGATCACTTTGACTTCATGTGATATTTGATATCTTCCTTTCAAACATGCTTTATGAAGTCTGATACTACTTTTCGAAATCCTTTGCATTGGTTTCTTGTTTTTGATATGATTTTCTTTCAATTGGGAGGTATGTATACCTTTTTTGTACAATATAATATTCACTTTCTTTTAATCACAATCTCTTTTCATGAGATAAAACATTTTTGCACATGTGAAGTGAAATTATTTTCATTTCTAATGCATATTATGCAAACGAGAGAGCCTGTTATGCTTTGTTAAGAAACTCAAGGAGAATATTAGACATTCTTCAGTATATTTTCTTTAAATTGGCTTTGTTATCATTCAAAACAAATAAGCATAAAAAGGATTCTGGAGCTAACAATAGAGCTAACAACTCTTGTTCTTATTCATTTAAGTGCTCATGCACACACACACACACACACACACACACACACACACACACATACACACACAAAAATATATTGTGCTAGACTAGAAATATGAGCCCAAGACTTTGGCCTAATCATAGAAAACTCAGCCAAGGGGTCTCACAAATTGCCTATGTGGCATAGTGGCCTTCTAGAGATGCTCAGCTTGAGGTATCTCCTAAATTGACTACTAGATAGCACGAGATTTATTATCTTAGAGAATCTCCTATTATCCTACCATATATCCTATATTGGATCATATCTCTTACTAAGTATGGAGTATACCTGACATCTACTAAATTATAGAAATATCTCTTTTATTCAAGAAAGACCTTCTCATGATTTATCATGTGGTCACCTCTCTTTATAAAAAGGGGTTCAATGCTCCCAGTTAAGATATTATAACACTCTCAAAACCTCTGCACTTCATTCATTCACTAAGTTGAGCATCGAAGTGTCTTTTCAAGTGCCTTCCACCTTTTTCTCACATGGATGATTGAAGGAACCTGTGCCCTTACCTCCACTTCTAGGTAAGAAGATTAGTGCTTGTCGTAGGGTCGATACACTAGCCTCCCCATAAGGAAAAAAAACAATGGTCAACGCCACCACTCACCAAACTCATTTTGAAGAAAACTGCAATGTGGACCTATCCAGGCCCTTTCTGGATGAGGTCGTTGACACCATTCTCCAGCTACAACAATAGAATCATTAAATCCTAGCCAAAAACCACAAAGTAGTTGACAATATCCATGACCTCAAGGGCAACTCAAACAAAGCCTGGGTTGAGGACAAGGATAACCACATGGAGTACTTGAGCCTTGAGTACAATGATGGCAAAGTCCCCTACTCTAAGACCACAAACTATAACAAATGCTTAACGACCAAGTCTCCTATGTTATGATAGATCCAGGGAACTGTACACATTCATCATCATGTTCAAGTTGATGATGTTGATCAACAGGGTGACCGATTAGGTTCTCTACAAGACCTTCCCAAAATTCTTTAACCAAGCCGCCCTCCTCTAGTTCTTATCACTCCCTCCAAACTCCATCCATGACTTTGGCCAATTGGTTGGAGCATTCACCAGCTAGTTCTCGTCCTCCAGAGTATACACCAAGAACTCAAACACGCTGGGATGCATCAAGCAAGGGCCCACCAAGTCCCTAAGAGACTACATAGCATGCTTTAACACCGAAGCCATACAAATCCTTGACCCCGACCTCCATGGTCGAGCTCCATGCCATCAAATTAGGCTTAAAACTAGGCCCTTTTGCAAACAACTTGACAATCCACAGATCTCAGACCATTCGAGAATGCCACGACTAAGATATTGGCTACATTAATCACTACAAGAAAATCACAGATTAGTGACCAAAATTTCAGTCGCTAAATACAATAAATCGGTCGTAAAACCTTTTAGCGATTTATTTTGTGACCTTTTTATGTTGTAGCTAGATTCAAGGTTGCAAAATTATTAGCGATCAATTTTTCGGTCACTAATTTTTGTGACCAATTTTGTGACCGAAATTCTCCCTCAACTAATTAGAAGAAGTGGCTTAATAGTGACCGATTTTTCTGTCACTAATATTTTGTGACTGATTTTGTGATTGAATTTCTCTATCAAGATATTGGCTTAATACCGACCGATTTTTCAGTCACTAATTTCCCTCAACCAATTGGAATATGTTGGCTAGTAGCGACCAAATTTTCAGTCACTAATTTAGTGACAAAAAAATCGGTCACAAATTTACTTCCTAACACTCAAATGCAATGACTAGTTGTGATTGAAATTTCTATCACTACTTTTTTATGGAAATTGGTCATAAAATCAATTTCTAATTCTTTGTAACTTCCTATCTCAGTCTCAAATTCGGTCACTAATAATTGTTATAGATACAAGTGCAATTTTTTTTCTGGATTCCTATTTTCATAGATCCAATTTACATATCCATATCACCAACAAACAAACATAAATCATACATGAAACCTACTAAATAACAACTAACTAGTGCCAACTATCAATACTGAATAACACAAAATAACCAATGTCAATCCAAAATACAAACAAGTAATTATAACTTGTCCTCCTAATTATCACCTTTATTCCTCTTAGCCACGTCTCCAGCGAGTGATTGAATTTTACTGAATATCACCCAAAATAACTAATATTAATTGAAAATAGAATAAAGTAATTATAATTAGTCTTCATCCTCTTCATCTTCATCATCACCATCACCACCCTCCTCCTCAGCTAAGTCTACAGCATGTAATTGGAAATCATAAAATCAAAAATTCATTTGTCTCATCATTTCTTGTAGCATCTGGTTATTGCATTGAACTTCTTGAAGAACGTGTTGAAGCTCTTTCTCAATGTTCTTTAACCTAGCTACAAGTGTACCATTTTCATCTTGCATCTTTTTTAATAGTTCTTCATGCTCTGCTCTATGAACCCACTCAGCTGAAGCTTGAGCCACGATAATAAGGCCTTCTATAAACTATTGTTGACTTTAAGCCAAGACCATAAATCCTCCCGCTTTTCATACCAATAGTGTCTCGCCACACCTTTATCCTATTTGGTTCAGAACTTTCTTCCTGAGATGCTTTTTGGGTTGCCTTATCCATGGCTTAGGTGACTTCCTCCTGTAAACACGAATATGATATCAATTAACACAAACTAACTTAAGCGTACTTATGATATATTAATAGAATGTACACTATATAGTCTAATAGTATACAACTAGATATTATTTTTTAGCATAATAGATAGGCATGAACTGAGCACTAAACAAATTACAAGTTACTTACATATCTTACCCACCCATGTTTGATCCTTGTGTCTATCTCTCATCCACTCATTTTTGATCCTTGTGTCTATGTGTACGGCGAAATAGTTCTAAGGGTGTAGCAGGTCTCCCATTCAATTTTGTCTACATGTACAACAATAATATAAATTAAAATGTTTTCTTACTTGATTTCAAATCAATATGCCAAAAATTAACCTTTTATACAAAAAAAAGTTATTTGAAAACTTAATCAACTTATCTCTATGCTGAAAAGTGGTAATAGAGCCATTGGTGTGAAGAGAACCTCCAAACCCCCCACAATGAGATGCTCATTTAGCTTCACCTGTCTACTCTTTTTTCTTGAAGGATTCACTTGCCTAATGCTCACAAAACCTATTCCACACAGATTCTCCAAGCCATCTTGGCCTAGTCATGGTGACACAAGCCTTCTGAAGCATATTTTTTTAGTAAGGCAACACCTTAAATTTCAAAATTTCTTTCAGCCCAATCATAATCTGGGGACTCAAAATCAAACTTGATCTATAATAACCAAATTAAATGAAAGATTAAGATATGCTTTTATACATAAAAATTACACAATAAAATTTTAAAACTTACCTTAAACTTATTAAACTACATTTCTCTTATATTAGGTAGTATTTTTTTTTCCAGGATGGCCATGCTTCTTGGTAATGACTTTTGATAACATTAGTAATCCCATTAACAGCAGTGTGTGAGGGCAAAAATCTACGAACATTACATGTTATAGGTTAAAATATATCATATATGCTTAAATAAAATAAAATCTAATCACATACCTAGCTCCATTTAGATATAAAACATTCTTGCCAATGACTATTGGATTGTTTGATGAATCATGGGAAGAAATCAATACATTAGGCTATGATCCTTTATTTTGGTGAGGTAAAGCTTTTCCATGGATTTGTGGATTAGGTGACTTTACACCTACTATTGATGCTGGCGGTGTTGTTTAGGGAGAAGTAGCTACATTGGGAGGAAATGTAGTTGATGGAGAAACCATTGAAGGAGATAATGTAGCTATAGGAGGTGTAGGAGATATTTGTTGAGAGCTGCTAGATGGCCGTGTAAATCGAAGCTTTTTTAGTTGCTTCTTGGAATTCAAGATTTTTCTTGTCCCTTTTCCTTGATCTTTGTCTAACATTTACAATTAAATGCAATATTAATTAGTATATATGTCAAATTAAAAAAAATAATACATATAGAATACTATAATATCCTCAAGTTACATTTTGTATCATACAAAAAATAAAATGACTAAACGACATCATCATCATCATCAAGGAATTTATCTAATTGAATGTCTTCATTGTCATTTTCAGAATCATTGTCAAAATCAAATTCTTCTTTCTTATCATCACCTACATTATCTTCCATGTCATCATCTTCCTCATCAACTTGATCATGGCTTACATTCACTTCATCCTCTTCATATGGACCTTTATCTCTCATTGGTCCAACTAGATCATCATTGGTTACCCACAGTAGTTGTTTCATCTTGATATGCAAGCTCTAGTGTATATCGATCATCAATTGTGCCTCTTGGTTTGGTTTTGTGGACAATCCACCAATTATATTTGTTGGATATAGGACATAATACACTTGAATTACATCTTTTGCAAATGTGAACAAATCATACTTTGAATACATTCTAACATGATTAACCTCCATAAGATTGTATGGTTTGTGGATTTTTACACCATGATTAGGTATGACGTCAAACCATCCATAGTTAAGCAATACTACTTGTTTAAGTGGTGCTCCAGAATATTCTATTTGTACAATTTTTTTAATGATCCTAGAATAATAATCCTCTTCATTTCCATGTTCATTACCGTTAACAAAAACTGCAGAATTGATAGTTATCTTACCAATACTTCACTCTTCTGTGTGAAAATTAAAATTGTTAATAAAGTACATAGGCCATGTATGAACCTTTCTCTTGGGGCCCCATGTGAAGTGGTGCAAAATTGATTTCTTACTGAATTTTTTCTATCGTGAACCTAATAATGACAATAATAAACTCATGATAAGAATGTAAAATAGCATGCATACATAAATGCACTCTAAGAAAAAGGTGTTAATAAACCTACATAACTTCAAAACCAAATTAGAAAGCTAGACGTAATTCTACCATCAACATCGACATGACTAATGTGTCAATTAGCTGCTCTCAAGTATTGTACAAAGTTTCTAAAACTCAAAGTATTATTAAACATATTAATTAATATAAAAACAATAAACTAAAATCAAATTAGTCTTCTTACTCAATGTATGACTGAATTGCTTCACAATTAAATGTGCAACAACTAATTTCTGATCATTCAAACATCGACGCTTACAAGTTCCAGCTGAGCGACCAGAATGGTTAAATTCTGACAAAGTTGGCTAGGTTGTCTCATCAGCACCCCTATCATCTATGATACCCAGTGTATATGTGACAACGGATAAGTTCCATACTGCCCTAGGGTCCCCTGAGACCTACCAATGCTGTTAGGGAAGCCCCGAATGGGCGGGGAGTAATGAAATACAGGTTAGGTACTGTTGCTGTAGAATTTTGCAAAACAGACTTTCTGCAGTGAGTTATACTCATTACAGCGAGTAAGGGGGCAAGAAGGCTCGCTGCAATGAGGTTTGTTTGCTGCAGCGAGCGGACTCGGTGTCAACATAGTGTAAAACGACGCAGTTTCGTTAAATGAGCACCCAAACCCCTACAAAACACCCCATAGTCGGGATTTTACACCTAAACCCGAAACCCTTCTCCCTAATTCTCTCCAAACTTTTTCTCACTTAATCCCACTCCATTCCATCTCTTTCCAAGATCAAAAGTAAGAGATTTATGGATTTTTGTTGTTCTATTCCTTCTTATTTAATAACCTAGAGTTTGGGTACTATTATTGTCTCTATTTACATCTTTGTCAAGTAGGGATGCAAGTTCAGAGAGATGCACTCGCTCTGATGAATTATTCTCATTGTAGCGAGTAGGCAGGCTAGAAGGCTCATTACAGTAAGGTTTGTTCGCTGCAGCGAGAGGGCCGATCACAGCTTTAGTCCCCTGATGCTGTTAGAGTTATGTCTGAGTTATCTAGAGGTTGTTGGAGACTAATATGAAGTTTTGTGACTTCCATGGCAGATGTTGGTGCCATTCCTCCTCTCCAGAACTCCATTGGCATTGATGCCATGACTTCCTCCCCTCTAGGTAAGTGTGTTCAGAACCTATGGCCCTTATGTTTGTCATTAGAGTTAATTTCCCTAAGAGATAACATGATTGCATGATTTTAGAGAATATTTCAAAGAGATTAGAGATTTTGAATGGTATATATGTTTACCGAAGAAATGATTTTCATCTAGAGCATGAAATACTTGTTTTAATGCAAACTCATGGGACCATTGTTGCTAAATGATATTTATCAAACAGCTAGAGTATAATTGTGATTTGAATAGAGATTTTATAATATTATTATGATGATTTTAAAGAGAGACAAATTATGAACTATAGAGTTTATGCCTAGAGAAATGCTAAATTAGAGTTTTAAAGAAAATAATGTGTTTTGTGAAATAGAGACTAGATAATAGTTATAGAGAAACAGGCAGTGAGTTAATGGCTAGACCCCAATCATTAACCTTGGTACCAAGTTGTCCCGAGAGGACAATTTCATAGAGTAGAGAATGGAATCTATTTAGGTGTCCGCATTAGATCCCTGATGGATCACAGAGCATAATACTTACGATTCTCAAAGAACCATAGAGTAGACATCCCTGTTTCTCTCGTAGAGTATTGTTGTTATGTTTTTCAGAGAAATTCTATTTAGAGATATCATATATATACAAATGTGAATATGAATTTCAGAGATTATTGCATTAACTGGTTTTGATGATTTCTATATGATTATTTATCTTCTTGGTTGTCCCATGAAAGGGTTATAGGTGAAGGCCTGTTCACTGAGTTTTAGAAAAAACTCACCCCTCCCTTCCTCCATTAGAGGTGTAGCAAATGCTAAGGGTTCTTCTCTTCCATCTCGTTCCCCGCAGTAGAGATTTCCAGTTGGTGAGCTTCACTTTGAAGTGAAGTACTTTTGGTATTTGTTTAGAGATAGAGTGTTCTAGTGTGCATGACAAGCATGGTCTCGAATTATAGAGATAGATTGGCATGTTTTATCATGAATATTTTGTATTTTCATGATTATGGTTTCTACGATTTATTTTGTATTAAGAGCAACTCATGTGTTTTGTATTAGAGATATATTTAGAGTTTGATTATGAAAGTATTTATGATGATTTGATTTCCAAGAACTAGAGATTTATACTGGCGATGAAATTATGTTTTGGAACTGAATTTTATATTAAAATATATATAGAGAGAGACTCAAAGGTCACAAGGTTTACGTAGGAATAAGGATTCTACATATACCGATCATGTACCCAAGTTGGGTCTTGACATCATCATTCTGACTGACACTATTTCTCATTGATTGCACATGAGATTCAAAATAATATGAGTAGAAATGAGAGGTCTCTTGGAACAAATATGCCTCGCATATGGATCCTTCAATGTGTGATTTATTTTTAACCATTCGTTTCAATCTATTCAAGTACCTATAACAATATGATACTATGTAACTATTAGTTGCATTGATAAGATTCTTAATGTTTAACATGTGTAAAGACTTGCTATAATAAACTTTTACCTCTCAAATGGATACATCCATCGATATTGAACAGGACCTCTTACTCTTGCTTCATATGGAAGATGAATAGGTAAATGCTCTATAGAGTTGAAGAATCCAAATGGAAAAATTTGCTCCAATTTACATATTATGATAATAATGTTATATTCCATCAACAATAAATCATCCACTTGCAATATAGTTAAGTAAAGTCCTTGAAAAACTCAACTCAGCTATGGGCTTCCAAACTTGATCTGGAAGTGCAGCAAATGCATTCGGCAACAAACGTTCCATAAACACATGACAACCATGAATTTTCATCCTAAACAGCTTGCACTCTCTCAAATTCACACATCTACATAAATTAGATACATATCTATCAAGCATTTTTAGTTCACTAACCCATTTGAATACATCCCTTTTTTGATCCATAGACAAGGTAATTTTGCTTTAGGCTTTACATACTTCCCATTGGATAATTGCTGTAATTCTAGTTCCTTGAGTTGACAATACTCTTTCAAATCCATTCTTACTTTAACATTATCCTTGGTTTTATCTTTGATGTCCATCACTACATTGAAAATATTTATCAAATACATTCTTTTCAATATGCATTACATCAACATTATGCCTTATTAGATTAGTTTTCCAATACGATAACTCCCAAAATATGCTTTGTTTTTTCCACTTATGAGAAATACCAAAACCAGTACATGTAAAAGATCCAACCTCAGTAACTTTTGGAATATCTTATGAATTTTCCCACAAATCATCCCCAGACATTCTAAGAGGAGGTTGAGCTTACTCAACTCATTTTTTGAAAATTGCATCCTTATTTCTTCAATATGGATGGTCCAAAGATAAAAATTGATTATGTGAATCAAACCAAGAACATTTACCACCATATTTCAAAGTAAAAGCCTTTGATTGACTCATACAATATGGACATGCCAATTTTCTTGCCGTGCTCTAACCCAACAACATCTCGTATGCCGAAAAGTCATTTACAATCCACATTACCCTAGAAAGTCATTTTGTGGTTCAGCTACAAAATCAAGAAAACTAAGATCAAAGTGTTTCCACACTTCTCCATCTGATGGGGGACACAAGACTCCTGATTCTTGTCTATTTTCATAGTGCCATCTCATATGCAAAGCAGAACTCATAGAAGCATATAATCTTTTTCACGTAGGAATAATGGGTAAGTAGTGCATTCTCTTCCTAGGTATCTCTTTGTACTTTCCCCTATTGATTTTCTTTGTGTTATACCGTGGTTTACTGCAAAAGTTACATTCTTTCAATGATGTGCATTCTTTAGTGTAGAATATCATGCAACCATTAATACAATAATCAATCTTGATTGCAGTAAGTCCAAGTTTTGAAACTATTTTTTTAGCTTCGTAATAATCTTTGGGGATTAGATTATCAGGATGATGTGTCTCTCTCATAACTTGGACCATCTGATTAAAAGACCATTGAGAAATATTTCCCTCTAACTTGATTGTTAATAATCTAATAGCAAACGATAACTTAGTGTGATCAACACATCCCGACCACAAAGGCTTTTGTGCGACACATAGCAAATCGTAAAAGTTTTTAGCATCTACATTTGGTGACTCCTTTGCCTCTTAATCATAATGCATTCTAGTATCTGGACCAACTGCATCATAGACCATGGTCTCAAATCTACTTAGTGGGTCATTATTACATAGTTCTCTTGTGGAATTACTAGATTAAGTGCTACATTTTCCATACAATTCTCCATGGCATATCCAATACCAATAATCAGGTATAAATCCTTTTCTATAAAGGTGAACTTTAACTTCTTCAGGGAGAATGTAGTTCAAATTTCTACATTTAGAACAAGGACATCTAATTTTTCCATTTGTCAGATGCGCTTGTTGGCATGCAAAAGAAACAAATACTACCCTTTTTAGAAATTCATTAGTATAACCCCTTCAACCTGGCATAAGTCTATCATACATTCAATCGCGATTTTGAGGTGTATCCATATTCTGTACCATTGTTAAACAACACAATGCAATTATTGCTACACAAGATTGAAAATTTTCTTTCACATAACAAATAGAGTGATACAAGACAAGAAAAACCACTAATATGCTGAGAATTAAAAGTCAACTTCTAATCTAAGTTAAAATAATGGTAATAATAATTATTAACTTGAACATGATATGCACAAGATTTATACCTTTTTCAATATATGCTATTTCGATGAGCTCAATTTGATCCACATACAAAAGAGAAACTTATAACAGAGCCAATGTTTTTACTCCATCTCTATGTAGGCAAGATCATACCTTTCAAAGATCACTGCAATTAATTTTAAAAGTAATTAAAATTGAGTTCCAAGAACCCAGAAGATAATGATGATAACCAAAAGAAAAAAGAGAAGAATAAAAGAGCAAAAACACTCACCTTATGAGAATGATATCAACTCTAACTCAACCAAGGTTTTTTTCATAAACCAAAATTAACATTGCCTGCCCTTGAAATAAAAAAAATACATTGACAATTAGATACCCAATTCATCAAACTAAGCACAAGATAACCTATAACAAGATGAAAAAAGGGCACAATTTTTTTTTGACAACACGTATTATACTAGAAAAACCACAAATGAAGAAATTAGAGATAAGAAAACTTTGTTTTATAATATTTCATAGTTGAGTTATAATTGCTATTTTTTTTATGAAGCATGATAGCTAGAGTCTTGTGTTCACTTTGAGTAAGTTATTATATTATATTTGAGTATTGTGAATTAAAATTTTAAAAAGTATGCCCAATGTGAACCACATTAGTCAAATTGTAGTAGGGTATAGACACAAGTATTTAGAAAAACTAGCTCTATTATTAATACACAATTATTTAGACATCAAAATCGATATTCAGTTATTACAAAAATAAATATTGAAGAGAACACATACCACTTGAAGTTCTTTTAAACATTTCTTTTCCTTGTCATGCACATTATTATCACGGATTCACTTTTCAAAAGTCCAGTTATAGATCACACTGAAAATGTCATCTTAATCTTAGTAATACAACACCACCAATTTCAAATTCTCAAAATAATACATCAAGTAGCAATGAGGACTAGGAAAATAACTATGTGATCCTCAACAGCAATATCACAACAACTAGTATCCCTAATGCCCAAACATTATTTCCCAAATTAAAATAAAAGAAGAGCTCAACACAAGCAGAAAACAAAGAGGAATATGTTTAAAATAAAGGAGTGATCTAACACCCTAATATTTAACTCAACACACTTAGGACACATTTAAGTTAATTATTAGTTATTACTCTTTTATTTCAGTTTTTAACTCAAAACTTCTTGAAAATACCTTAGTGAAAATATGGGTAAATTTTCTTTTTGACCTTAAATACCAAAACGTGAGCCGCGCATACTAAGTATCCAAGGTCATTCATCTTGCCTGCACAAGAGAGATGTTAGAAACAAATAATAGATAAACACATAATACAACCATGGCATAACATAACTTAAATAATAATAACATATCAATAACTGTATCATAATAGTGATGTCCTATAAAGATAAAGGACATAGTGATGCCCTATAAAGATAAAGGACATCAATATATATATCAATTAATAGAATACAAACCGATGAATGAGATATGATTACTCTAAAGGCAAATATCCAAGGGAAAAACTATCTTCATTGAATCTCTTGTTTATAATGTAGCTCCCTTATCCACTACTTAAGGAAAGTCATAAACTATACCATCATCCTTGTCTGGAGACGACATGGAAAAGAAGAGGGATGAAAAGCTTATACAAGAATCTTAGTAGGGTTTTTCGACTCTAACACAAGTATCATCATCATTGTCCCTAGGAACCTCAGGTTTCTTTATGAAAATGTGGGCATATACAAGGTTCATTTATTAAGTTTGAAATACCATTAGCCGAGGCCCATAACTTTTAGCATGGATCTTAATGTTATGAATGCAACATGCTATATCATGAATGTATGTCAATACCATATGCAAGATATAACAGAATATACAACAATTAAGCATAAATAAAGAACATATGCATATGGTTCATTCTTTAGGTGACTTAAACCTCTTATTCTCTTTTCCTTGGGAGCCACCCTATATCTTCTCTCCTCTTGAGAGTTCTAGGTTATGAGCTCATACCTCACTAGTCGTCATTAGCATAATCTTATCCCTTTTGATAAGTTAAGTTCCCAACTCTTAAGGTACGGGATAGGGGGCATTAGGATCACCTTTCATAACCTTTAATTCGGGGAGTCTAAAGGATCACTTCCTATTTGGATCGCCTCTCATAACCATTAATTCCTAGAGTCTAGAGGGATCACTTCTCTGGTTCACCTCCTATAACCATTAATCCCTAAAGTCTGGAGGATCCCCTTATTGGATCACCTCTCATAACCTTTAATTCGAGAAGTCTAGAGAATCATTTCCATGTGTCTTATATCACCTTTAATCTTGGCACGTTATATAGAGATGCAAAGATGAATAACTCGTCATTTCAACATTTAATGCTCATAAACTTCATGAAATCATGCATCTCAATTTATCAAGCATAATCACAACATGCCATAATTTAAATCACATAAACATGCATCATATTTCATTGCATATATCCATAAGCCATATAAATTTCAACACATGAACATAGCCTTCACAAGATATCATTCACATTTATTTCATCGAAATTATCGATATTTATGTTTAAACCCTAAAGGGGTCAAATCGCAATTTCTCAAAGATTACGGGTCAAAATGTAAATACCCCTTTTTAGTGTATTCTTACAAACTAAAGATCCTTAATATTAACCAATACTTTCAAGAGACTTATAATCACTAGAAACCATTTAAAACTCATCATAAAAACCTTTTAAAGCTATAGACCAAATTTTAACATACTTTAGAGGTCAAAGTGCAAAGTTGTTCATTTTTAACTCCTAACAAATGCCAACACTTCTAAAACTTTTTCTAAACATTATAAATGGTATTTGAGCACATGGACATATTCAACATCATTATGAACTCTTTTAAAACTCATTTGGCTGAAATCACCTAATCAATAGTTCAAAACACAATTTTTCGCATTTTGTAGAACGGTCCAATCTAACACTTGTATCTACACTTTCATGCCTCTAAGGTACCAAAACAATTTTTACATAGAATATAAGTAATTTTTAAGTATGTGAACAACATGAACAACCTTGAACAACCCTTGAACAGAATCAGAAAATTAATCTCTCAAAGCTTCATAAAATCACAATTTTGATCTTTTATAGTTACTAGACTTTCCCAAAAGGCTAAGAAAATTTTTTGTAACAATTCTTAATGATTCTCATGTGTGTGAAGAGCAATGAATAGTGATGAACAGTGGTGAACAGGACCGAACAGTACCAGAAAAATTAGCCTTCTAAAAGCTTCATAAAAACACAATTTTGATCCTTTTTAGTTGCTAGTTTTTCCTAAAACACTAAAAACAATTTTTACAACAATTATTAGTGATTTAGACTCATCTAAACATCATAAATCAGCAACCATTCTAGTTCTATGAGATCAGATTAGAAACTAAAATCTTAGCATCTAAAATCATGAGAAAAATAATGTTTTTAATCCTTTGCAATTTCTAAGTCTTTCAAAATTTTCTGTGTATCTTAAAGACAAGATTCAAATCTAAAAATAAAATATAATAAGCTTTAAATCAGAATTATATGAGAGCCAAAAAAAAACATATAGATGAGAAGTGTCTATGATTAAAATTTTCATTTAAGATAAAAGAAGCAAGTCTTAAGTTTTAGGATTTAAGTGATGACTAGAATCATAAACTTGTCTTGTAACCTTATTATTATCATTATAAGGTGATAACTTGGAAATATAAATATGAAAAACAAGGCTTGAAATATAAATATGAAGATGCAAATTAATTCTTAGGTCTTTATGATTTAGGTGATAACTTGAAATATAAATATAAATATGCAAGTTCATATTATTATCTTCAAGAATTAAAGTGATAATTTGAAATATAAACATGATTATGCAAAGCTTGAAATATAAATATGATGTGCAAGAACTTATAACATAAATATAGATGCAAGTTCATTTTTATATCTTATTAAGCTTAAAACTCAAGATTTAGCAATTCTTTCATTAATCCTTTGACGTCAAGAATTAAATCTTGAGCTTTAGAGGTCATTTAAATGATAGATTCACAACCACCACCATAATTCCTCATCATCAAGCCATGGTCATTATCAAGTCATAAAACTAAAAGTATAAAGGAAGAATAAGAGAAAAAACATGAAATAAAATCCCTACCAAGTTGTTTCTTGTTCTCAAAAGTTAAAGCTTGATATCTTAAGAAGTAAAGAGAAGAGGAATCTCCTTTAGATGATGATGATGGTTTCCGCCATAAGGAAAATAAATGGAGAAAGAATTTTTTTTGTGTTTTTGTGTTTGATAATGGAAAGGTTATGTGTTTAGGAGTTGATTTATGGTTGGAATGTGTATGCTTGAGGTTTAGAGCTTGATTAGAGGTTGAAAATGGAGTCTCTTGAATGTAAATGAGGAAGAAAAAGAAAGCTTGAAGTCTTGAGGGAACTAGAGAACTTTGAGCAAACTTTGAATAAGGAAACTATCAAATAAGCAAGTGCTAAGGCTAAGAGTGTTTGTGTGTGCATTAGGCTTTGGAAAAACACATATTTATAGGACATTTGGGGAAGGTTGGCCGCTGCCTTCATGGCTGTAAATGAAGCAGAATTCTTGCTAAAAAATAATACAAAACAACTCAAAGAACACATGGTGTGGTCATGATGTTGTTTGAGTGCTTAATTCTTTGATATTAAAATCAAATGGAGGCATTATAGGGGTATGGAGGCCGCTGCATCATGGCTGGAAAATGGAGGGGTTTATTTCATTTTTTAGTTAAAGAAAACTTAGAAAAATAATGCATATGGTGTAGTAATGATTTGTACATGTATCATTGTTTGAAAATAAATAAAATATGGAGGTAATGGAAGTATAACGTCTGCAAGCTCCTATGGCTGATTTGGAAGAATTTTTTTAATAATTTTTAATCCAAGACAACTCAAAATAAGAGCAAATGGAATGACAATGATGTGATATGTGTATTATTGAGTAAAACAAATGAAGTATGAGGTATTGGAGTGTCATAGGTGCACGGTTTCTATGGTCGTCATGGAAGGAATTTTTTTGGATTAAAAATGACTTAAAAGAAAGCATGAGTTATGATGATGGTGTTTGATGTGTATTATTTGTTGGAAACAAATAAAATATGGAGGTAAAGGAGCTAGTTGGCCGTGAACTTCTATGGCTTGAATAGAAAGAATTCTTTTGAATAAAAACAATGTAAAAGAAAGAAAAAGAAAGCAAATGACATAATGATGTAGCATATGTATCTTTGTTGAAAGAAAAATTAAAAGATATGGTATGGAGAGAATATGGCCGTCAGCTTTACAAGGCAAAGTGGAAGACAATTTCTTGTTTTTGATAAATGGTAGGACATGTAGCATATTTAATGAGGTAGTAGTTTTAGGAATTGATAGATTAGTGAAAATGGTAAAAAGGCTAAGTGTTTAGGACAAAGTAAGACAAGGTGAAAAGAATAATCATACACTAGTAAATGAAGTTAATTTCAAATGAGTTAAAATCAATTTTTAACATAAGTTCTAAACTTAGGATAAGAAAATATAAATGTACTAGATTTTACCTAAACCGAAACCTTAACCTTAATCTTAAAATAATTAATTTTATGAGTTCTTGTGATTAAGGAAAGGAAATTTTACCTTAAGCAAATCTTAGGCTCTAATTATCCCAAGTAATTATTTTTAACCTTAGGTAATTAATTTTTAACTCAAGGTTAATTAATGAAATCAATATGAATTGAATTAGAGCTTATTATTGCCTTAATCACTTAAGTAAACTCATTAAGCATTAACTAGGGGTAAAAAGGTAATTTCATGTAAAAACTACCTATAATTACTAGATATTCTAAAATTATACCTGAAATAGACATTTGAACTTTTGGGTGAAAACTAGATTCAAAGATTACATAATTTCATGAAAAATTACTGTAGGAATAAAACGATAATTTTACGTACGGTAAAAACTGAGAATTGAGATTTTTATCTCCATGGCACATACAACCCCCGTCAATTATTAAACTAACCCCTTAAAGATAATCTAAATTGGTTATCTTTGATTTTCTTGGTAAAAATTATCTCAAGGGCATTTTGGTCCGTTTACACGTATAGAAAAATCGGGGTTTGCGACTTTTGCACGAATCGCTATTCAAATATCTCATAATGTTTCTCTAATGTTATAATCCTTTATTGAGAATTATTCGGCCTCGAATTGTGTGCAAAAAAAATTACTTAGGAATATTTTGGTAATTTTACATAGCAGTAAAAATTTGGGCATTACAAGTGACACCAATGAATCCTGACCCTTAAACCTAAGAGGAATGATATATATACTCAAAATATGAACTCATTTGGCAAACTCATTTGGGGGAAATCGAGATGTATGCAAGAAGGGTAGGCCATACTCTTATGAATAAATACTCATTTTAGTCCCTGAGAAATATATCAAAGGCAAATTAGTCCTTTAGGATTTGAAAGTCAGACATTGGTCCCTTGCAATTCAAAAAAGGTTACAAATTGGTCTTTGTATATAAGTTCATACAATTGAAAATGCATTATACAGAGGGATCAATTTGTCCCCTTTATTGAAAAGTAAGAGACCAATATAGAACTTTCAAATCCTGATAGACTAATTTATCCCTTTATATTTCTAATGGACTATTTTGAATATTTAGGGTCTGTTTGAGAATGATGTCAAAGGAAGGAAGGGCGAGACATGGCAGGGAAGATTGCCCGAGACCGTATTTGGAATATGTTTATAGGGATAGAGAAATAGGCCAAAGAGGGATGTAGAAACCCCTTCCTTGCCACCGTCACACACAATGCTATTTATAAGCCCCCAAATGAGGGGTTTGAGTTGGGTGAATCTTTTGTCTATTAATGACCCTTCTTAGCTCCCAAACATATGGGTGACTGGTCACCATCTATTCTTTCTCCTCAACTTTCTTCTCTACTCTAATTACCCTTCCCTTCCAAACTCATAAAATCCTCAAATAGAGCAATAGACTATGATTGAGAGTTTTACAAATGATGAAAGAGAATGGCTCATAATAGTTTGAGAGTTTAATAAAGAAAGAAAAGAGTCCTTATATTCTTGTTTGGTAGTGTCAATAGAAGAGAATTGAAAAGAAATATTTTTTTCGATTTTATCCCTTTATATAATATGAATAGTGATATATTTGTATTTGTATAAAGGTGAAAGAGTAAATTAATTATATTTGGAGGCGGCGGCAGTGCGTCCTCCAACTCATTGTTGATGCCCGACGACAGCGTCTCCAACGGGATCCTCCTCGCGCATGTAAGCCACTGCAATGAACTTCTTCTCCTCGGCTCCTCTCAATACCTGCGGCGGCATATGAGGAAGACACCCGTGAACGACGGCTAATGGCCACACCATGCCCTACCACCACTCATGGCCACTTCCCCCCCAAACCTTCCGCAGCCTTCTCAAAACATGCATCTCAGAAAGACACTTCTTAACAGGTAAAGCCCTTCACGCCCTCTTCATCAAGTCCCACACCGCCAACAACAACAACACTTATCTCTCCAACCACTTCACGCTCCTCTACTCCAAATGCGGCGCCCTCCGCAACGCCCGAACCGCCTTCGACCTCACCCAACACCCCAATGTCTTCTCCTACAACGCTATCATCCACGCATACGCCAAACACGCCCTTACCCACATTGCACGCCAACTGTTCGACCAAATTCCCCAGCCGGACCTCGTCTCGTACAACACTGTCATCAGCGCTTACGCTGAACGTGGTGAGTGTGACCAAGCTCTGAGCTTGTTTGAGAAACTTCGAGAGACGGGTCTCGGCGTCGACGGGTTCACGCTCTCCGGCGTGATCACCGCCTGCTGCGGCCGCGGCGTTGGGCTGGTCAGGCAGCTCCATTGCCTCGCGGTGTCTGGCGGGTGTGATTCTTACGTGTCTGTGAACAACGCTATCCTCACGTGTTATAGTAAGGTTGGTTTTTTGGGCGAGGCGAAACAGGTGTTTTGTGAGATGGGGGATGGTGGAAGGGATGGGGTTTCATGGAACTCGATGATCGTGGCGTATGGGCAGCACCGCGAGGGATTGGAGGCGCTGGCGTTGTTTCGGGAGATGGTTAGGATGGGTTTGGAGGTTGACATGTTCACTATGGCTAGTGTTCTGACTGCTTTTACTTGCCTCAAGGATTTGGCTGGGGGCATGCAGTTTCATGCTAAGATGATTAAGAGTGGATATAATAGGAATTCTCATGTTGGTAGTGGATTGATTGACTTGTACTCTAAGTGTGCCGGCGGCATGTTGGATTGCAGGAAAGTGTTTGAAGAGATCCCTGAGCCGGATTTGGTTCTTTGGAACACAATGATTTCTGGATTTTCTCTGAATGAGGACTTGTCTGAAGACGCTCTTTATTGTTTCCAGAGGATGCAGCGTCTTGGCTTTCATCCGGATGACTGTAGTTTTGTGTGTGTAGTTAGTGCATGCTCCAATTTATCATCCCCCTCGGTGGGAAAACAGGTTCACGCGTTAGCAATCAAATCTGACATTCCTTACAATCGTGTTTCGGTGGATAATGCTCTCGTTGCAATGTACTCTAAATGTGGGAATCTTCAAGATGCGAGAAGGGTATTTGATACGATGCTAGAACACAACACGGTAACCCTGAATTCAATGATTGCAGGTTATGCACAACACGGTGTTGAGGTTGAATCACTCCGGCTTTTCGAATTGATGCTGCAAAATTATATTGCCCCTAACAAAATAACCTTTGTATCTGTTCTTTCTGCGTGTGCTCACACTGGAAAAGTTGAGGAGGGTCAGAAATATTTCTATATGATGAAGGAAAAGTTTGAGATTGAACCAGAAGCAGAACATTATTCATGCATGATAGATCTTTTGGGTCGTGCAGGCAAACTCAAGGAAGCTGAGAGGATTATTGAAACAATGCCGTTTAATCCTGGTTCTATTGGATGGGCTGCTTTACTTGGTGCATGCAGGAAACATGGAAATGTGGAGCTGGCGGTGAAAGCAGCCAATGAATTCCTCCAGTTGGAACCTTATAATGCTGCTCCATATGTCATGCTTTCAAATATGTATGCTAGTGCTGGCAGATGGGAAGAGGCCGCTACACTTAAAAGGCTGATGAGGGAGAGAGGAGTGAAGAAGACACCAGGTTGTAGTTGGATTGAGATAGATAAGAAGGTGCATGTCTTTGTGGCTGAAGACACTTCACATCCAATGATAAAACAAATTCATGAGTATATGGGGGAGATGTTGAAGAAGATGAAACAAGCAGGGTATGTGCCTGATATAAGATGGGCATTGGTGAAGGATGAAGAAGCGGCTGCAGAAGAGAAAGAAATAAAGTTGTTGTATCATAGCGAGAAGCTGGCTGTTGCATTTGGCCTGATCTCTACTGAAGAAGGGGTGCCGATATTGGTTGTGAAGAACCTAAGAATTTGTGGTGATTGTCACAACGCCATCAAAATTATCTCGGCCATTGCTGGCAGGGAAATCACCATTAGAGATGCTCACAGGTTTCATTGCTTTAAAGGAGGGCAGTGTTCATGCAGGGATTATTGGTGATAAAATAATCAAAGGTTCTGCCTTAGTGAGAATTTCAGTTATGCTAGCATGGTGGTTATAGATCTAGTGGGCAACTGATGCTAAACTCCCCATTTGCAGAGCTTACTTTCAGAATCCTACTAAAATTTTAGTCTGAACTTTGAAGTGACTTTTCTTATCAATTTTGAGCTATGTACATTTTGCTAAGTGAGAGCCTGAAGGCAGTTGATGATCATCACATGTTTTGATGTTGGTAATCAATCTAGCACTGCTTTGTTGTTAGTACAAGAAGCCAATGCATTAGAAGACTTAAGATTGCATGAAACATTTAGGTGGTAAACTTTTAGTTTTCTTTGTTAGGATGTTGTTTGAATGAACCTTTGGCTATGGGCCTTGAGTGTTTTATCTCTAGGTGAATAGTTGACATTGCTTTTTATCTCCTTTTCAATTTATCTTCCTACCATAAAAACTTCAATGTATTACTAGATTTGCACAAACCACGTATTTTTGGGTTTTCACTCATGTTGTTCTTTTGTACATAATGATTCTTAACTGAAAAATTGATGTTAACCTAAGAGCCTTAGCACAAGGTGCATCAAGTCCTTTTGGGTACTACTTGGCCCTCAGCTCAATCCCATCAGAGTCATTTTGCCTCGACTTTAGCCTACCTGCCCCCTCTGCACACTAGGTTTAGACCTACATTGTAACCAAAATATATTTGATGTCGAACATTCCTACTCAGTGTTTTTGTCCTTTGGATCTCCATTTCTCTGTACATTATTAGCTCTTGTTGTAATGCTTAGTATGTTGACCAGGAGATGTTTTATAATCCTGGATCTTGGGGTTTCTGAAATAAGACATTGATTATATATTCATTTCATAAGGTTGGTACAAGAGGAAAAGAGGTGTGTATTGTTAGGAACTGAGCTCCCCAAGAAATAAAGGTGTACAAAAAGAAAAGATACAGGGGTATTAGAGACAGTATCAATAGTGGGGGGCAGCATGCTAACTAACTGCTGAGCTGGCCAATTGTGCATTTGTGCTGAGAACATGTGTGAGGGCATGGGTGGGTGTTTGTGAGGCAAAAGGGTTTATTTGTATGTAAATGGGGGAATGGAGGGTAGGGTGAGTATTGTTTCAGGCATTGGGAGAGTTGGACTGCTATAGTATCGAGACTTTTCTCTCTTTTTCTGCATATTTCTTATGTTTCATTCTCTATACCTTGGCTGATAGCATCTTGTATCCGTCCAAGAGTGTGAATAATACATACACTTCTTCTATCTCGTGTTCTCTCTTGTGGCTTCAATCAACATCTAGTTTAACATTTGAGTAATTTTATTGAAAAAGTTGAATGCTTCTTTCTTTCTCTCGTCCATCTTTAATTTATGTGCCTCAAAGTATATTCTGTTATGGGAGGCAGTGTGTATCCTGGCGTTTATTGACTTTTAGATTATGTTTAAAGTGGATTTCAACTAGGTGCAAGGTTACTGGTTCTTGTGTTTTCATGGTTATCTCATTGTGATGCTCTTTTGTAGTAGGGCTCCAATTACTTCATTTCTGACTACTATAACTTATAAGCACTAGCTTTATCTTTAAGTAGTTACTCAAGTTAAACTGTTGTTTCTAGCCTCTGATATATCATTCTTCATTTTCTTTTTCCTCATTTTCAATCAAATTATGCTCCTTAACTACCTAAAATAACTACAATTTTGTCTGATTGATGGCAGATGGAACTGTGCATTATGCTTTGGAATGTTGCAGCCAAGAGAGGACTTACCTTCGATTTTATGGGCTTCTGGGGCAGTGTTTCCGCATAATCAACAAGTATATCAAGAAAATTTTGGAAAGTGCTTTGTCCAGCAGTATTCAGTGATTCACTGACTTGAAACAAATAAACTGCGAAATGGCAGAGTTTTTTGCTCACTTACTTGGGACAGATGCTCTACCTTTGCATGTTTTATAATGAAGAGGACAAAACTTCCCATATACCGATCAAGATTCTCTTCCAGGTACTGAACTAAAGTATAACTTTTTTTGTTTCTCCATTTACTTGATTTATTATTTCAAAAAGTTTCAGTTGCCAATTTAGAAGGGTACAGTTTGTGTTTTGAGATGAGCAAAATTTTGGGGCTTTTGATCTGATACTTATTGCGTGATACAATGAATTTAGTATCTGAGAAGAATTGGTTCATCCAACCAAACCCTTGGTTGCTGGGGCATTTGTGCAATGTAATTTATTTATCTTTCAGGTTCGAATAAAAGTAGAAAGTCATTAAGACATGGAAAAACTTACGAAGAGAAGGGAGGATTAAGGAAATTGTCCTAAACAAAAGAACAGAAAAACAACAAAGAAGGTAAAGGAAAATTTGACAGAACAGAGCTATCTAATCCCACAACATATCTGTGAGAACCCTGTTAGATGACCATGTAGTTTTTGCCAAGTAGATTCTAAAAGGCCTAATGTTCTGCTATATCAAGCGTTGTGCTAAAGAAACCTCCTTAAAAATTAGAGTTCTGCTCTAATCAGATGCACCATAATGAGGCTGCATTACTGCATATTGCCACAAAATTAGCCTCTTCACTTCTACCAAAACTAGCAAAGCTAATAATCAAGAATTGGTCAAGGGACCTAGGCACACAACATTCACTGTAAATGCCAAAAAGGAATTCCATGAAAAGTACTCATCAAGAATTGATCCAGGGACCTAGCACGCAAAAAATTCACTGAAAATGCTGAATGAGGAATTTTTCAAAGAAACCACAGAAGGACAATGTAAGAACAGGTGAAGCATTGGTTTGGCAAGCACTACATATTACATACTAATCAAGTGAAAGAGCCTTATGCGACTTGCTATCTTGTAACATGTCAATAGTATTAGTTCTATCGGGCACTGTAGTCCAAATAAAAGTCTTGACCCTCACATGGATTTATTGATAACTAAAGTGTCCCTTTTCATAGAATGAGTGACAAAATGGAATATGCTCTAGGAAGGATCAAGGGACCAGTCCTTTGTGTTCAATATAATTTACTTGTTATCATGTTATTGAAGACGAGCAAAATTATAGAATAAGACATTTGGAGGACATTGTGTTGGTTTGTGAACTTAAATTATCAAAACATATTTTTACCTGATAGTGTTGATTATGGCATTCTTGTTTGCTTCCATAAAATTATATGACAGTGAAAATTATGACACCAATTCTATGAGGATGTCATGTCATCTACTGTAGCCACAAGATTGGCAGCATTTTGTGGTGTCTTCATTGGGCCTATCAGTCAAAGTTACCTAATGTCTTCTGTTCTGCAAGCAGCATGCTATATTGCTGTATATACAACTGTGTGTGTAGGTATTTAATCTATGTCATGTGAACCATCTGTAAGATGTGCTGACAATTAATGCCTCTGTGAGCGCGGCAAATGTTGATTTTAGTTGACATTTCTGCTGGAGGAATTATCAGAGCATCTTGGCATCGGACTGCTGAATGAGCAGTTGAATGATCCAAAAATGCAGGACTCTTTTGAATCCATATTTCCGAAAGATAGTCTGAAAAGCAAACGTTTCTCCAATAACTTCTTCTCATCCACTGGGCTCAGCGGTCTTACTGAGAACTTGCGTGAATATCTGAAGAATATGCCACGTGTTACCATGCAACAACAGAAACAAGTTTCAGATTCCGAATCAGATGATGAGATTCATAAAAGATTCAGGAACAGCTAGTTCTGAGTCAGAGTCTGACACTTCAAGTTCTGGTGAAAGTGACAGTGACAGAAGACGAAGAAAGTGGACGAGAAAGTGAAGCAATTTTATGTCATTGTTGAAGCCTGCATCTACAAAACTTTGATGGTGTATCCATGGTTTCAAAATAATTAAGCCATCAAACCAACTCGCCTACATATGTATTCTGAAGCAGAGAAGTGGGCTTGGCTGGTTGAGGGATGTTGAGCATTTGTGTTTTTTTAATCTCAGTTGTTCTGCTCTGAAAGCACCATCCGTCTGGATCATCTAGTTTTGTTCTTAAAATCATGTTTCCGTAAAACTATCTCTGGAATTGAATTTTTTTTTTTTTATCCCAGGCCTCCAAAAGTAGAACCTTTAAGCTGTAGGAACTGTAGGTGAAATGCTAATTCAGCTGCTCTTTGTTGGGTGTTTAACCCATGTTTTTATTAAGAAGTCATTGAATTTATTTAATATAATTACTTATTAATCCAGTGATACATAGCTCTGTGGCTAGCTTATTCTCACTTAATTCAGTTACGGTCTGTGCCTGGGTTGCTTTTTCTTGGCGCTTCAATCATAACATTTGTCAATTGTATTGCCTGAAAAATGCAGGTGTCTCGGGTGATCTATGAAGCTTGCTGACTTGATAATTCTTTGGCTGAAAGTAAGCTGTGTTTAAATGTACAAATTTAAAAGAAATTTTAAAATAGTATGTTCCGCCTAAAATTGAAAGTTCTCATTTTCAACTTAAAATTATGCCTTTTGCTTATAAGTTATAATCCATTTTATAATCCATTTGCTTGTATTTACTTGAACATAATAATTTATTGGATAAATAACAATAAACAGCCTTGAGATTTGGAGTTATTGCACTCCATTCCATTCTTCTACAAATATGACATTCCATCTTATTTCTATTATTAAATTCATTTGTTTTTCATATTCATTAAACTCATATTTTTTTTAATATAAATAATAAAATTTATAATATAAATCTAAAAATTTATTATTTGATGAAAGACCATAACTTCAAATTTTAAAAACTAATAATTTCAGAGTTTAAAAAATAAAATAATTTTTTAAAATTTTTTCATTCACAATATATAAAACTGCTTTAATAATAATACTGAGTAAGATTTATAATTAAATAAATATTATATTTCTTAAAATAAGCTAATATTTAATATCAAAATTTTAGCTTATATATATTCAACAATTATGTTTATTGGTATTTTGATTAGCATACATGTTTTAATAAAATAATAAATTTGCTCTTCTACCAATGACTCTCGGAATTATTTTGCACTTTTGGTACAATTAAAATTTATTTGTGTGATTCGTTTTTAAAACAACTATTAATTCTACAAGTGCTTCATTCACTACTAGAAACTCGCGGAACACAAATAGATTTTGCAGACCGATTCTTTCTCATCTATATTACAGACCAATTTACGGGTAGAAAAATGGAAAATTGGAAAAAAAAATTTAAAAGGTAGCATATCCGTTTATAAATGTCAGTGCAAACACCCACCATATGGCGCATAACACATAGAGACAGCAATTATAGATGGAAAATTAGAAAAGAAGTTGTTCTTAAAAATATACACAGAGACACAAATAGATATTTTAAAAAATAAAAATAATTACAGATAGGTAAATTTGTTAGTAATTTGAAATTAAAAGCGCATATAATACACATGAATTACAGACATGATAATTCGTCTATGATATGAAAAATGAAACGTTGCATTTCATTAATTGCATTAAAAGTAGATTTTCCCGTCTATAACGTGATTAATGAAACGATGTGTTTCATTAAATGTGGTATAGACGTAAAAATCAATGTGACACATAGAATACCAAACAAACAGCAAGCACCCTTCTTCTTCTTCCTCACTTCATTGTTTCAACTCTCTCTAATCTCCCCCTTTCTCTAGTGTTGCTGCTGTGTTTTGGTTGCCGCCATTGATTGGAGCCTCCATTTTGCAAATGGTTTGTGCCATTGTGTTTCTGGTATTATGCTCTACCTTTTAATCGGTTTAGCTTTTTATTTTTGGTGTTTTACTTTTGTGTTTTGAACTGATGATTGTTTGTAGATTTTAGTGTTACTAATTGGTAAAAAATTCATTTGTTTAGGATTTGCACTACATTTGGAGCATTATTGGAGCAATTTGAAGCATTTTGGCTGCCGCTTTTATAGTGCATTGGTAAGTTTTTATGGTTGTTAATGTTTTTGATTTTGGTGTTTAGGAAGTAATGGTGTTTACAAAGTTGATTTTGGTTAGTTTGTATATTTGTGAATGTTTTTAAGTTGATTTTGGTAAGTTAAAAAGATTGTCTTTATAATGTAATTTGTTTGTTGATTTTTTTTATTTTCAAGGTTCAGTCGGGCGCATGCTGGTAGCCATTGGTATATACGTCAGTAATGAAATGTTTATTATTGATATGTTGTAATGTAAGTAGGATACAGACTTGTGATTTCTAGGATATAATTATATGATTGGACATTGCTTGACTGGGGGGAGGCATAGAGGTCTTTCATCAACTTATTTGCATTGTTTGCTGTGAGATTGTGTTTTACGAAGATTGCAAAATATGCATGTTGTCGAGCCTAATATTTAGTTGTTTGCACTAAATTGTAGGGTGAGTATTTTTAGAGGTTGGAGGCTGCATCTACTGAGGACCCAGAGTTTGTTGATAAGGACGCTATGTGGTCAGAGACGGTGGGCGGCCTTTGTAAAGGTTGTATTTATGGTATGGGCGCCACTTTGTAGATTCGATGTCCCTTGCATTTGTCACCAGGGACCCCTTTCTCTTGCGCCTGAGGTGGTGGAGGACATAGTCTGCACTCAAGTCAATGCCCTAAATGAAGAGCTCCAGAAGCAAAATGAGGATATATGGAAGAATAAGGAGGCTGCATGGAAGAAGTGGGCCAAGAAAAAGGAGAAGAAAGTCGAAGATAAGGTATCATCGAGGATGCAAAGGGAGGTGCAACAGCAATGCAGCAAATGCATGCATACTGAGTTCATGAGAGTGAGTAGCTCCATGTCTCTTTCTCCTCCTCCACTAGCTTTAGCACCATCAGTTTTTGGGGAAATGCAGCATTCCTCCTCCTTTGATGATGATCATGACGATGATGGCGACACAGATATTGATAACGTCGAGTACTCCTGATTAATTTTGTACTGTTTTAGAATTTGTTATTCTATTTTTTATATTATTATTTTGGATGTTGACTTTTATTATTGTAGTGACATTTTAATTTATAATAAAAATTGCTTTTTGAAATTTAAATTTTTATTTCATAAATTTCCTTAAGTTTACTAATTATGACGACAATCAACAACAGTGAGTTATAATTATAAAAGTAACCAACAGTTAAAAATAACCCAAAAAACGAATTACAAACGGTAAATTTTCCAAGTTTTTTAATTTTTTTTATTATTTATAGATGGATTTTACCATCTCTAAAACTATAAATGGATTTATATCATCAATGCTTTTAAAGAAGGTAAAATCCATCTATAAATAGAAAAGTTTGAACATGTTTTTTCAACCATTTATAGACGGATAATTCCGTCTATAAATTATATATATCGACTAATTCGTCTATAAAATATAGATAGGAATAAAAATCTGTCCATATTTCTTATAAATGAGGAAAAATAGACGAGTGTTGCCCATCTATAAATCCATATGTAATAGCAAAATCCATCAGTACCATCTTAAAAATCCGTTTGTGTTCCGTAAAAATCTTGTAGTGATTTCTTATTTTAGGTTGAGAAATTAATAATGCATTTTTAGGTTGTGAATATTTGAATCCTTAATATTGCAAATAAAATTTGCTAAAAGTAACATTTTATTTGATATTAAGACATTAACTTACAATATAAAATAATATTTATTTAATTATAAATCGTATTCAATATTATTAAGGTAATTTTATATACTTCAAAAGAAAAAGTTAAAAGCATGATTTTTATTTTTTGAACTCTAATGTAATCACTAAACATACCCTTGATATAAAATTATTAACTTTTCTTTCAAAGTATATAAAATTATTAAATATTAACTTATTGTAAGAAATAATATTCATTTAATTATAAATCTTACTCAATATTATTGTTAATTAAATTAGTCTTACATGCTTTGAAAAATAAATTAAAAACATGATTTTATTTTTTAAATTCTGAAATTATTATGTTTTCAAAATTTGAAATTGTAGTATTTCGTCAAATAATAATATGTTTAGATTTATTTTATTATTTTCTATATATTAAGGGAAAGATGAGCTTATTGAATTAAAAATAAATAAATGAGTTTAATAAAACAAATGGAATATAGTGTCATATTTGTAGAAGAATATAGTAGAGTGCAATAACTTCAAACTTCAAGGGTGTATAGTATTATTTAACCTAATTTATTTTAAAGCAGATTTTATTAAAAAAATATATTTTAATTTACAATTTATATTTCAAAACATGCCCTTAATAAAATAGAGTGATGTATAAATTTTATAAGTTAACGAGGTGGAGTGTTATTTTGTTGAGTATATTTCACTCTAATTTCTTATTGTACAGAAAAATTACTATAAACAATGTTATTTTATAATTTGAAAAAATAATCTGACCAAGCGACGAACAGGTGTGAAAACAGGAGATGCTCTCATCAATGTTAGACGCTGAATCTTTCTCCTATTCTTACTGAAGCTAGCTTGCTTCTTAGTTTGTGGACGGATTCGCCCAACGCGGTCAAAGCCATATACAGTAGTGGTGGAGTATTTTATTATTCCTAGTTTCATCGCCGTTGCTTTAACGGCTGATCGAGGTGGCAGAGTTTTCCTAGCTATGTTCTAAGAAGAGGTGCTGGTCAACACCTCGTGCATGAGCTGTTTTGTTGGATAAATAACAATTGGGCACCTGTAAAGATAGCTATAGATTTGTAGACTCTTGTAACCCCACACGATAGAATTGTGTATTTATAATTAAACTCACACTATTATTGTTTGTTTACATCCCTACCCAAATAACAATCAGTGCTTATTCCAAACGTCTATTCTGGATGTCAAAAAAGAAGAGCAAAAATAACAAGAAGTTACGGGGAGGAAGCATTGAAGCGTAAGAGATCAACTGATACCGTAATACATCTTTGTATCGTATGAATATCAACTTGTATTAACAGAGATGAAAAACCACTATATATACAAGAGAGAGTTAGATCGCCGCCGTCGATGTAAAACAAACTAAGACCAATAGTCATAACGACAGCTAGCAAAAATTAACAGACCAAATTACATGAAGAAGTCACGTGGGCTGTTTTGATTCCATTAGGAACAAGAACAAATTAACTAAATTGATTTGCACATTCGTTAAATAAATAGATAAATTGAATGGGGTTGCAGCTCTATATATCTGACATGAAGTACCAAGATAGAAGAAATTAAATCAATAAACGAATTAGTTAAGCTTCCTTGTCGAGAGTTAGCTGGCCCTCCCTATGCTGCCAAGATTCTGTGACGCTTGCTGCATTCTTGATCAATGATTTCCCTCTGTGAATCAAATGCGGTATTCTTGACACACGAGCCACCATCACCCATGGCCTTGTGTTCCTTAATGTTGGTGACTTTAGCAGTATGCTTGGGGCCAAGTTTTCCAAGCTCATACAGCACATTCTCTATGTCAAGCAAAAGGCGTTCAGCAAGTGTGCGTGAGAACTCAGCCCTGACCACCACACGGAGCGCGTTGATGTGCTGAGCACCAGGTGGCATTGGATAAGCCGGCACCACCCAGCCGTGGCGGCGCAGCATGGCCGATATCATGAACTCGTCGTGATCACGACTTCTTCTGTCCTTCAGTGAAAATGCTACCACAGGAACACCATTGTCTTTTGAGAGTATGTTAAAGCATCCGGTCTTCTCCAATCCTTCTTTCAGAAACATGGCATTTTCTCTGCAGTTCTCCATTACACTACGGTATCCCTAGGGAGTCAAATGAGTTGACATGAGACACATTTGAGTTTACCAAATGTTTTGGGTAAAAGACACGTGAATGGTACACTGGATCACTTTATTATAAAAATTTGTAATACTGATTCATCAATTATCTCTTCTACAAGTTTAAGTTAGTGGACGGAGATGCATGATTAACAGTTAATACAGATATGCACTGCGATTGACACTTGATTGTTATTTTATATACAATGTTTTGGTAACAGATCAGAGTGGGGAAAACAATGTAGATCAAACTAAATTAGAATTCTTATCTTTTAATTTAATTGTAAGCTCACCTCTCTGCCAAGGCGAGTTAGCTGATAGTATTGCCCGATAATCTGACTAGAACCTGCATTTAACAAGTCAATTTTAGGCAACAATAAGGTAAGTATGGTATGACTAAGCAAGTAATCGGGGATCAAAAAATGTAGCTAGTACTGTCTAATCACCTTTAGAAAAATTCAGGGTGAAGGTGGGTTGGTCTGCTCCGAGGTAATTAATATGGAAGATAAGGTCTTCAGGCAAGTCCTCCTTGCTACTCCATACAACCCAACCGATCCCAGCATAAACAAGGCCATACTTATGGCCACTAACATTAATGCTCTTCACCAATGGAAGTCTGAAATCCCATTCTAGCTCTGGATAAAGGAAAGGAGCAACAAAGCCTCCACTAGCAGCATCAACATGAATAGGCGTATCCCATCTATACATTGTGACAAGTAAGGAAAATCAGTATAGAGCTAAAGAAAAGTCCATGCATAGAAGATATTTGAACTAGTGAAACGTGCTAACTAGTAGTGGTATATGATAAATGTTAAATCCTTCTAATTTTTGTGCTTAAAAATACTCCAAATTTAAAATTGTTTTTTTTTAAAAGTTAGTTCTTGAATGTTATGTAAATTATAATTTATGTCATTATAATGGGAATTTTTAAATTACGAGAATTTTAAATATTGACTGTTAGGATGCTTTTTTCTTTTTCTTTTTTTTATAATGTTGATTGTTAGGATACCATATTTCTTTTTGATTAACATTGTTAGGATACTATATCAACAATAAAGTATATAACATTATTACTTACCCAGTTTGCTTGTTTTTTTCTAGCAGCAGGTCATTAAGCAGCTTGACATCTTCGAATTCCCCATTATAAGTTGAACCCAAGATTGCAGCTACACAAATAGTGTTCTCGTCTACCATCTCAACGGCTTTAGCAGGGTCCATCACGTAGTAGCCTTCCCTCACCTCCACTTTCCTCAACTCCACATCGAAATACGTCGCAAATTTTTCCCAACAAACCTATATAATACACGTTTTATGCAATATGCATATCAGTAAAAAAAAAAATATATATTCTTTAATTAAATCCACTAACAAAAATTATGAACATCAACTACAACTCCCTTCTCAAAGTGATGGAAATTTGCATTTGACTCCTTCAAAGTAAAAAAATTGATAAAAATATCCCAAATTTGAAAAAAAAAAATTCAAATTAGTTCACTCCCAATCGTGATAAAAATGTTCAAATTTAGGAATTAATATTATAGCACCGACCAATACCATTGATGTTTACTGCTGCTTTACAATGCCAGTGAGTAAAATCAAACATTGTGATTTCCTTGGCTATAAGTCTCAAATAGTAAGCATTTTATAAACTCATTATTTATGTAATAAAAAAGAACTCACCAATTAAAAGGCAACTTGAGACGTGACTAGTTAATCCTTATTGGTCCAAGGTAAGATCGCATTAAAAGTGGGTCCAATATGCGGCAATTAACACGTTAACAGTTGAGAATTAAGAACTAGAAATTAATACATACCTGCACGTCAGCACCAGTGACCAAGTTGGGCCTATCGTATGGCTTGCCTTCGACCTTTCGCTTGTTCTGCCACTTTTTCTTGAATGCAAGGGCTGCAAGCATTATAGCCTCTGATGATCCAACGGTTCCAGCTCCAATTGCAGTCTCATTTTCTCCAATTTCAGCGTTGAACAAGCTTGCTATCATGTTCACACACCGATTCTATATGCAAAGAGTACAATAACATAGAAACAAAATTAAATAATAGAATTGAGGACTTGGACACCAAAAAATAATACGATGAATATCAATTTCTCAAAAATTAAACATTATATAAACAACTAAGTAACGCTTATTAATTGATCGAATCATACTTTTTCATGATTCAGACTAAAGTTAACCCTAATAACCAATGTTATAAATATCACGTGTGTATAAGCGGTATATTTATAGTACAAAGTATTCATTGAATGTCAAGTGTTATATATAATAGATAATACAATACATACAGAAAAATATACATAGAATTTTTAACAGAAATTATAGTACTTATTGAAAAAAATAAAGTCATATAACCCACTAATTAATCTATAATCATAACACATCATTTTCAATATAAAATTCCAACAAACAATTCTGATTATTTGGTATTTTTCTATAATAATATGGATAAGATATTAATAAGATGATGATGAGAGAGAGAATACATGAAGGTCAGCAGTGGCAGGGTACTCATCCATGTTGACATAGTTCTTGTTGACGGATTCCATCATGAGCCTGTCACATTCTTCCTCCATGGATGTGGTCACAAAGGAAGCCAAGTTCAGCATTGGGTTTGCATCAAGTTTCAGCTCGTCGTGTATGCTCTTGTACGCAGCCTCCTTTGGCATCGATTTCTCCGGCATCCTAAACCTGCATCACCAAACCGGGACATATAACATATAGTACCAAGTCAGTTAATATTCAATGAACAAGAGCAAAACAAAAAGACAAAACAAACGAACATGCATGACGATGATGATAGAGACAAGGAAAGCACACCTAGGAAGAGAGTTCCTGGCATGGTGGCGGCAAACGAAGTTAGAGTGAAGAAAGAAATCAGGAGGTTGAGAAGGTGGTTTTGGAAAAACCATGGTGGCATATGTTGTTGATCTTAGAAACGGGAGATGCATGGTAAGGTGTTCTGTTTTGGTCTTTTTGGAATGTTTGGTGAGGATGGTTTGAAGACCCAGTTCAAGTTGTGGGTTTTTATATGTTGAGAAGAGGAGAAATAATATAATCTTTCTTGACTTGAAAATTCTCTCTGCTGTTGTTACAACTTACAAGAAAGCGTGCTTTTGAAACTCTGACCCAACGCTTACCATTCCTCATCCTAAACTATTTTAATTGTCTTAATTCTTAAAAGACCGATTAGAAAAGGAAGAGTTAGCCAAGTTATTGCGTGTGTTTTTACTCCTCCGTTTTTCTTGGGCGCACTGGCAGCCCACCAGTCTAATATATGTAACGGAAAATACTAATTCTTTTCACAGTCTTAGTCAAATTTTTAGGCTGCTTCTTTTTACACTACAATCTGATACTTACGAATAATTAAATCAATTTATATATAAACTAGACAGAAAAAATTAAAGTAAATTTCTATGAACTCACAACCATCAATAAAAAGTGCCAAATTATGCGAAAAAATTACTACTATGTAATTATTCACTATAATTTGATTTTTTAAACTTTTAGTGGTTAATAATATAAAATAATTTATACTATTAGTATATTGAAACTAAACTAAAAATATATATACATATGAATGGCAATTCTTCTGCATCGCCAACTTTCGTTCCAACAAAATATATATGCAAAGAGTCTCATTTTAATGCATTGAATTTTATATTGTAATTCAATTAAATCTTTTCATTTGAATAATTTTTCAAGCAATAAAGGTGAGAATAATAGTAAAGCTGAAAGCTAATCATATTTACTAACATAATATTATATAAATGGATAATTACATAAAATTATTTTATACTATGGCCCATATATTATATATATTTGTCATGCCATCCGAACTATCCGCTCTGACATCTATCATTTGTATTTTTTCTTATCATTATATTATTTAAGAATTTTAATGATGACAATGATAATGTATAAAGATTCAGCGCTTGAACAGACGAAACAAAGAGCGATAATTTAAAACAGAATTTCCATATTAAATTAACAAAAAGTAACTACATAAAAATATGCTAACTATGTCCACAAAAATATATTTGATTACATATGTATATGTGTTTCTCAAACCAATGTTCTTCAAGAAGTACTCCATTCATTTTAAGATAAATATCATTTAAGGTTAGTTCACATGAATTAAGAAAATCATTAATCTTTTAAAGGAATAATTGTGATTGGTTTAAAAAGGAGAAAAAAATAGAAATAGATTATCTAATTTAATACAAATATGGATAAAATTGGTATTATTTAATGAATGTTTGATTTTTGTTTGGTACTTAATGACTGTTTGATTGAAACTTCAAAAGTGACAATTATTTTTTTTGAAAAACCAGAAATTCTAAAAGGATATTTAATTTGAAATGGTGAGAATAAGTTTTTAAATTTTCTAGTGGGTTCAATATGCGGAAAACCTAAAATTTTATCATTTTTTATGTGATATTTATTTTTTTAATTCACTATTAATTTCCGCTGCCCAATATATATGTATATTTCAACACAAGGCTTAAAAAGAACGCGTTGACTAGTCAGGCTCTTTGAATTCCACGAAGGAGACCGACACTACTTGTTAGCCATCACCACGACATACAAATTGCAATCCCGAGAAAACCGGACCGGAGCTACTGGTCTGATCGGGTTAATCGAGAACCGATCCAGTGATCAGTTCGGTTAGCATAAAAAAGTCAGTGAAAGTCAAAATTGATGGAAGTCAGAACCGGTCAAAATCGGAAAAATCAGGGAAAACCGAACCGATCTAACCGGTTTTTTTTTGCAACATTTTTTTTTGTTCTAAAACTTAAATATTGATATTTTATGATAGTTATAGAGCGAAAACAAAAAAAAATGGAGCTAAAGAAAGACATTAACAAAAATTATTGGGTTGTTATTCTTCTCTCTCTATTATTTGTAAACTGCTCACCAAAAATCTCACTGGTTACTAACAAATATTGTTTTCAAATGCTTTGTGATCGTGCTGCAAGGTTGAGACTAGAAAAATTTTATATGGATTATGTTCATTTTTATAGATTATGAATATTTTTTTTGTTGATTATGTTAATATTAATGATTTAATATATTTATTTATATTCTAATTAATCATATGTATATACTTATATATATTTTTATTACATTCCGGTTGAACCAGTTGAATCTCTAAACCTTCAAACCAGTACCTTGATCGATTCAATACCCAGTCAAATTTTCTCTTCCTTGATAAATTGTTGGACAAGTTTCGTAAAGAAAGCCTTGCACATCAAAACCATCATTTTATCATGAATTTATTCAAAAAATTAAAGTAAGCACTCAAGAATATTTTTAGAGTTTAAGTTTAATATTTATTAAAGTAAAAAAATCATCTTTATCATTCAAACATATATTTCTATTAAGAATTGGTGAGAATTATAAGATAATGAGTAGTTAAGTCAAATAATTTTTATAATGTGATAATATATAATTAAATATTTATGTGAAAAATTTATATTCTCAATATTTCAGATTAAATTTATATTTTTAAATTTAATTTGTTTATTGACATAAGAGATTTTTATGTTTGAAACTTAGACGGCATATAAATTCACATATCTTATTTGAAATTTAGTTTTTGTGATTACTTGGTCACACAAAATTATATTATGATGTCAATAATTGCTTTGCAAGAATTTAAATGATTTAATATAGACTCATAAATAATTTCGTATCCGAGACATCTTACATAAAAAATACCTGGATTTAGTTTTATTTTACTGTCATTTATTTATATATTGTTATATTAGTAAAGATAAACATCTTTAATGGTTAGGGGAAATTATAATTACTTCCTCTTAATTCTTTTGATATTGCACTTGGCTCTTTTTAGGTTTTAAATTGATATTTGATTTTCTTAATTTGCTTAAAGACCATACACTAACCTCCTTTAATTTTAAAACTTCGACAGTTGCATGAAAGTTATACATGAGATATGATCAACTTTTGATTTTTTATAAAAAAAAGATAAATTATATTTATTTCCCTTAAAGTCCTTCAATATTACATTTAGATCCCTCTAATTTATAAGTTAACACTTACCTTCCTTAATTTATTCAAAAACATTACACTAACCTCCCTGCTATTGAATTCTAAATTTTAAACCATTTAAAAAAAACACATAAAATGAACATTTTAACCGTAATTACTAATTCTATTTTTATTGGGTGCCATCTCCTTTCTCCTTCCATTTTTGAAAACCCCAACATCCAGCCCCTTGATATCTCTCGAATGAAAGTTATATTTGCTTGGTTTTTAGTTTAGTCTTAACCTAGTTCTTGCATCATACATAGTTAAATTGCATTAATTTAGATGGATTTTAGGATTCTTTTTAGTTTATACCTTGCATATAATTTTTCGTGTAATTTTCAGGATATTTATGCATTTTGGCATTGCATTGTGCAGGTGAAAACGATTACAGAAGGAGGAAAAACAAGAAATAAGAACTTTTAGGAAAAGCACCCATGCTCGAGCGCAAGACCTCATGCTCAAGCATGGTATTTGTTTGTAGGATCATGATCGAGCACAACATGTCATGCTTGAGCATGGTGGTAAAAGAATCTCAAATCATAATTAGCTTGTGACAAGCTTTTTGGGGCAGCTTTAGGATACTATAAAAGAGATTTTTACATCATTCTGAGCAACTTTTGACCTATTTTCAAAGCCCTAAGGCAAGTGGTATCCGAAGAGGCTTCCAAGAAATATTTTCAAGCCCTAAGAGTTCAACGAAGAGATCCTATGTTCACAAGAAGTCTAACTGCCCTTCAACTATCATCAATGGAGTTTCTTGCACCATTCTCTTACATTTTATTTTCTTACATCATTCTAAGCAACTTTTACCTATTTTCAAAGTTCTAAGGCAAGTGGTGTCCAAAGACGCTTCCAAAAAAGATTTTTGAGCTGTCGGAGTTCAACAGAGAGATCCTACATTCACAAGAAATCTAACTTCCCTTCAACTATCATTAATGGAGTTTCTTGACCATTTTCTTATGTTTTATTTTTTCTTTTATCTTTTCTTACCATGAACAAAGTTCTTCTTGGTTAGGGCAATTAGTGTAGCCACTTTTAGCAAAGTCACAAATGTTTTGGTTTTACAACAATCCTTTTTTTATTAATTTACTGTTTATAATTGCATTTTAATACATTGAGTGTGTGATCACCACCCAATTGTTTTGTTGGTTTATAGTGTCTAGAGATAGAAATTGTGAATGAAGCCTCTCGTTCAAAACACCACAGGTTGAATGAAAGCTCATGATAGGTAAACGCAACTTGTGTGTAGAGGTGGCAAAATGGGTTAAACCCATCAAGTCAACCCGCTAACCTACCTTTTTTATAAAAGGGGTTAAATATCTTAACCTAGCAAATTTTTTGAACTCGCCTGATCATCTGACTTGTGGGTTGTGGTGGGTTAGGCCCACGAGCTGATTTTTTTTCTTCTACAGACAACAACTACAACAAGCCCCTAAGAGGCCAAAAGCCCAAAATGGGCCAAATGCATATAACCTTACCCTATTTTTTCTATCTTATTTCTCTAACTTCGAATATCTCATTATTGGTGGCTGGAGACCCCCTTCATATAGATACACACACACACATGCAACACACAATCTCTTTGACTTTCACTTCTCTGTTTGAGTAAGATCACAAACCTAAGACACAATGGCAACGAAGAACTTGATGGCGACCAACGCTGCACCCTTTCATTCTTCCTGGGCTGAAAACCACCTCGTCTATGAATGCTACTGCCAACCTATTCTTTCATCTACCAGACCCTTTGTTGTTGCAACACAACATCAAATCCATTCCTCAGCCACGACCGACCACCATTGCACCTCACTCTACCATGCATGTCACCTTCTTTACATTGCAAGTTGCAACCAGAATTGCAGTCATTGGTATCTAGTCATGTCACAAGCTTAATGCCGACTCGACACCGTCGTGTCTAATTATCATTGATGTCAGCATGAAGAAGTTGTGCTATCGTGGATGGTAGCTAGCTGTCGTTAACAGCAAGTTTAAAAAAGAAATTTCAGTTCCCCAAATCGAGTTATACAAACACCTAGATAGTGGTGTACAACCTAGGTCGCCTCACAACGAAATTGAGCTAATTAGTTGGAAATAGGGGGTTATGTTGCATGAGAATTAGAATCGAAATAACAAGCAATTAAAATTAATGATAATAAAAGGAAGCTAGCCTAGGGGATTCTCAAGTTAGGGAGTGCTAATCATCAACATAACACATATCAAACGCTTGGTAAGGAACTATGTACTAATCATGCAATCACACAATTAGGTAGCAATTCTCCTTAAAGTCAATCAACTAGAGGATAACATAAAGCACATACACTTAAATTATTGCAATCACAATACCTAAATGTATGAACCAAATAAAATACCAATTGCCATAGTCCAATCCTCAATCAAGAATTATCTATATTTTCTTAGTTAACTAAATACTCACTAATTACTCAATTAGCATGCATTCAATTAACAAGCTAAATCAATTATGTTTACAAATCATGCTCACATACACAAACTAGCACCTAACTCAACATGCATATGAATCATAAACATGAAAAGAGAGGGAAACATAAAGAGAAAGAGAACAACACCAAGCATTTGCATTAAAATCATAGTGTTTCAAAACACAATGCCAGCTCTTGGATCCCTTGAGCTAGCAAGAGCACTATTCCTCCATGAAGGAGGTTACAAATAGAAAATGAAAAGAAATATGGGAATCAGAAATGGAAATCTGCATAAAAATCACTCTAGCTATGAGTGTCAACTGTTCTTGAAGGAGAGAAGGAAGAAAAAGGAGAGGAGGGGAAAGGAGAAGAGCTCTAAAACCTAAGTCTATTTCCTAATTTCACAAAGAATGCCTTGATTTTCGTGTTTCAAAGCTTTACATCATCATCAAATTTGCTCAAAAAATGGCCTAAGTGGGTCAAAATTACAAAATTAAACTTTTAGGTTCGGTCCCGCAACATTTGCTGCAGCGAACGGGCTTAAAAATCTCCACCGACACCACTTTTCATGCTCATTGCAACGACTGATGTTCGCTGAAGTAAGTTTGTCTTCATTTCTGGCCTAGCACTATCTTCCATGCTTGCTGCAGCAAAGCTGTTCGAGTAAAACTTCAATCAGCTTCTCTCTCTTCCCTCCATGTGTGCTCCAAGCTATACTCTATAGTGCACTATCAAATGCAATTCTTCAAATGACCATGAACTCCTCTGCGAGAAAAAGAACTCATGAGAAATAGAAACAAAAATTGTGCAAAAGTCACTGAATAGAAAACACCAAGCAAAATTGAGTGCAAGGAGGATTAAATACAAAGGTTAGCAAAATCAAGGGAATTAAGCTCAAAAAAAAAAAAATGCAAAAGCACTAAGTGTAAAAGGGAAAATATTTACAAAAAAGAGTGTTTATCAGTGGGCACCCCTAACAACATCCTTCCTTCCAAAGCCCACCCCTAAAATTGTAGATCCCTTATTATTTTTGGTTGTTCACTTGTTCTTCTATATTGGTTGTGACTTTTTGTAGTTTTTAAAACATAAATTTGTCCTTTAAACACGTAAGCTAGAATATGTCCATATAATGAAAATTCCAGTTATCACAACTTCCATAAAAAAGAGGACTCAAATCTAGATTCCACCGCTGAGTGGCGCTGACACGATAGATCTCAATGTGTTGTACGATGAGCGGCACTGATAGCTTAGGCCATAACGTACCAAATTCAATGCCACTTGGCATTACTAACAGCTCAAACCTTAGGACATTCACAAAATCGGACGCGTTGACCTTCATGACAGGCCAATAACCTTCTTTAGTAGCTTGGGAAACTACAATGAGCATAAGGTTTAACACCCATTGCCATTGGTTGTAATTTTATTTAAGTTTCCTCCCAAAAACAACTTTCAAAAAATAATCCATCGTTTCATTTAAATCTATTCTTAAAATCATATTTTCATAAACATAACCTTTTCCATCCATAGTTATAGTCTAGTGAAGAAATATAATCCAAAATAATACACCAAAAATATATCCCATGTATTTATTCTTGAACTCATAATAACTATTTAAGCTAGTTCCAAAATCATTTAACCAGCCTAACCTTGGTTTAATAAAATTGCATGATAGAAAATATACATTTATGTGCAATAATAAGTGCCAGAATAATTTTCCAACATAGCATGCTATAAATTTAATTTTCCTACATTATTTAACAATGTCATCATGACCTAACTAGGATAAATGTGAAAATTAACTAAATAAATCTGATAATTCTAAAAGCTTTGAATTCATATGATTCTAACAAGTTGATTGGCAAGCATAATTGGATTCTAAAATCATGCCCAATGGATCATTAGTTTGCAGACATGATGACTTTGAAAACCTATGAAGTATGTGTTTGGTCATTATTTTGAATCATACTTAATTCAATACTTTCAATCATGCATAAACAAAATTCTAAAATCATACTTCAAGATAACATGACTTCATAAACATGATAATTCTATAATCACAATAACATTTCTATCCATGAAAATAAATCATACTCAACTCAATATTTTTCCAATAAAACATAACTTGAGATTCTAAAGAATAATAAGGAAATCCAAAGTATTGAAAACATGGTCATTTCATCAATCCATAATACGTGTCTACTGATGTTAGTAAACTTACTAAATCTCGTATTTTTTGCAATGAATATTTTCTTGAGCAAATTAAACATTTTCATGGCATACAACATATCAATCATGGTCTCATGGTTTTCTAAAATATAATTTTCATACTATAATAAAAAACCATAATTTTGCTAGACTTGACATAATTTATAAAATCATATTTATAACATATTTTCACTTCTAAATTCATATGTTGCAATCATAACATTAAGAATGTAACTATAATGATTAAAAATAAGGTTGTGTACAAATCCACTCACCTTGAGGGTGGAGGTTGCGGTCCAAGTACCAATGGTGTTCCAGAGAATGGGAATGGTACCAATATTTGCCATAGAAGCAATAAAAGCACATGAATAAATTATAACCATACTAGAACAACTCTATGAACATTCGGTGAGTATCTAAACTTAACAACTAATAACATAAACACCCTATTTCATAAACATGAAGGAATAGAGAGAAATTCAAAATAAACTATGAATAAATCCTTATCTTGAAGCTTAAAAGAGGTAGGATTGAAGGAGGAAGGGATTGAAAGGATGAAAAAGGAATTGGCAGATGTTAAGGCTCAAATTTGGGGTTAAAAATGCATGAGGGAGGGAGTTTTATAGGGTAAGAATCAATTAATAAAACTATGTTGTTTGGGCATGTTCTAGTATCATAGGCACTGCTATAGCAGTTAACAGAGAAACAACCACTATGTGCTGGATTATCTGAAAGTGGTCTATAACTACTATAGTAGTCCCTCTAGCCACCGCTGCTATAATAGTCATCTACGAACCCAACAATGGTGCAATTGCACCAACCACTGCTATAGCAGTCAGATGCAGTCATACAAATACAAGTTATGCTTTTTTTATGTTTCTCATGTATACGGGGCCTTCTCAGCAGCACGGTTAGGTTGTAATAGACCTTAAGGCCATATTAGACTTATCTAGAAACATGTGGACTAAACAAGTCAAATCTTAGTTCCTTAGCATTTTAAAAATCTAACATCACATAAATAATAAGCACAAAAATAATCATAGACACATTGCCCACTCACATCAGAGTCCAAAAGATGAAGTCCCCAGTCTAGGTAGCTAGAGAGTTAACAAGACGCTCCTCCAGATGACTTAATGTAACAAACATCAACAATCGATTATAAAATAGGACTTGGAGCCAAGGATTAACCCAAACTGACTCCTAATCATAAAGCTCTAAATCAAACTCTATGTCTCAAACGTTAAGAGCTCAAATCCAAAATCAAGGTAACAGTTAACCCAAACAATGACAAAAAGAGGAACAAGACTTATAATTACCTTATATAGCTTAAGGAAAAAAAGATGAATATGGGTATGGATAGATCTCATCCAAATCGTGAAACTTACTATCGCTGCCCACCAAGACATGAATATATAGGAGATAGCTGCCTTCAGTATGGTGGTGCTTGACCACCGGCGTTGCTATGATGGTGAAACATGGATGGCAAGGTGGTGGTGGTGCATGATAGCACATAACCTGGAGAGAGAATAGAGAAAGAAAAGAGGTTATGGTTTTGTTCTAGGAGGGGAAAAATATAGGGGTGTCTGCAAATTGTGGTTTGATACTGATCGAAGGATGTTGTCTAAGGGCTCACTTATTCACATTTCTTAATTTTAAGATAAACCTTTGAAACATAAATATAAACAAGGAAATACTCATATAATATCCCGAAAAAGGGTGTCTTTAACAGGGTCAAGTCTAAGCTATGAAAGTGTTAGGTAAAGCTTAAGAGAGAGATTCAAATGCAATGTGGGGAAGTATGTGATGTCTCAGGTCCACATGTCCTTATATAGGTCTAGTACAACCTTAGGCTTCTCTCGGGGCCTACCTGTATTGCTGGGAAGGCTCTAAACTCATAGAAACATCAAAAGTGTAGAATCAGGATCCATTAAGTGTACAATAGCAGTCAAAACCTATTATAGTGGTGTAGGCTATGGAAAGGACCATTATAACGGTTATAAATCGATATAGTGGTTAGGCAATGGTGGTTTATTGTATCATGATTGCTGGAGACCACTATGGCTTTCTAGTGTATGTCTGCAGTTGCCTTTTTTTGCGTCAACCACTATAGTGGTAGCCCCGATACCAGGTTGTGTCAAAATGACGCAATTTCATTAAAACACCCCCTACGCTATATAAACTCATCCATAGGCTTGGGTTAGACACCCTAGCCACTACCAACACTCTGTTTCTCTCTCACATGTTTCTTTTCCGTTCTTCATCCTCACTAAGCTTCTAGTAAGTGATTTTCATAGATTTTAGCTAGTTTTCTTCCTCTTATTATCAAGTTTATGAGTTAGGGCATTATCAGACATGGTTTACTCAGAACATTCTTCCTTTTTATCATTCTAAATCCAATTCTTAGTACATTTATCAGTTGTTTATGGCTTCTTTGTACTCTTTGACAATTAGAAATGTTGTTCCAAGCTCCCAAGATCACATAGGCAATAGTCAAACACTCCTGGTGATGCACGGTGAGTGAATAGTTGCTCATGGCTATATTTTAGCCATTAAAAGTATTTTAGAAAATGATTGTTATTACTGTTATCATGAAAATTATATTTTGAAAAACTTATAGGGCCATTGTTTGTTGCTGTAAATAGAAAGTGTACGAGAAGAGGGGTTGAATCGTGCTTCACTTTTCGTTCCCTTTTCTGTTTCTGAAAAACTTAAACAGATTAGTATCGAGTATTAAACTTGAGGTGCAACGAAACAATACTAGATATGTCAGAAAGTAAATTTTCTGAACTTGGATATATAATAAAACATGTAAGGGCAAGCTTTCCAGAAAACATAGAGTAATAAGCACAAGGCAGTAAATAAATAAGAAATGAAGAAGAAAAAGATACTGCACAAGAGTTTTTATACTGGTTCGGCCAACCTGCCTACATCCAGTTTTCAACAATTGTTGAGTTCCACTAAAACCTTTCTCAAACTAGAAAAAGAAAAGGATAGTCTTTATAGTAAGCCTTCCTAAGTTCTTACCTATGACCAGTAGCAAACTCTACTGTCACAAATCAAGTAATCTTTTACTAACCTCTCCAAGCTAAACTAGTGACCAGTAAGTACACTCTACTGTCACAACCTGAGTAGTTTTGAACTAGCCTCTCCAATCTTAATCTGAGTAGTCTTTGACTAGCCTTTCCAAGATAAATCGTGACTAGTAGTTCACTTCTACTATTGCATTGCAAGTAGTCTTTAATTAGCTTTTCCAAGCTAGCTTACACTAATCACTACTGGATCAAGGTTACAAAGGTTTGTGTTTAGGTTTGCCACTTAATCTAACCTCAAGTTTCCATAAGATGTACAATAAAAGACTTGGGAAAAACTTGAATAGTTTCTTTCTAAGATTATTCCTAGAAAGAACGTATGATCTACTAAGAACATAGAAAGAAGATTTTTACAGATAAGGAAACTAATTACAAGATGTAATGCACTTTACAAGAGATGAAGATAAATTTTCACAATATTTTAGCTCTTATGCAGTGTCAAGATCTTCTATTTTGTAAGCACAATATTTTTATTTATAGATGGTCTTCATTTAAGGCCATTACCCTTGATCAGTTGTCCAAGTGACATACATTGATCATCTATTTGTGTCTTGGAAAAGCAGTCAAGAGGAGTAGCT